>JAOXJK010000040.1:26760789-26791642 GCA_025774025.1 Xenus cinereus | reverse complement strand
GAAGCAATTGTTCGTGTATTCTCCAGGCCAGTGTATCCTTCTAGTTCAATCTCATATTTGGGAAATTTCATCCAAATTGCTTAGTACTGATCTTACTGATGAGTCCTGTCAGTTACGGTCCTTAATATATGCTGCTGTAGCCATAGTTGTACAGTCACATTTGTAAGGCCTGAAATGGGTGTATATGCTAAAAATATAGTCCTCTCAGAAAACAGTGTTGTTGCACGGATGTGCTAGGCCTTTGCAGGGACCAGTCAACAGTCAGCTAGTTTGTGTACGCAGTGTCCTTGGAACAGACTGTGTTAGTTTATTAAATTTGCCCTAGATATTTACTGACTGACTGACTGAGGGTAGGAGCCAGCTAGAGAGAGGATGCTCACTTCTAATTTTGATACTGGATTTTTAAAAATTGATGGAAAATGTGAAGACTAGACTAAAGATACCTCTTAAATGACCAGCTTTTAGCCTGTGAGGGAGTTGTGAATATCATCTTGTGAGAAAATGCATATAGGCAAGACATAAACAAGAATGATTAAAATACTGATTTTTAAACCTTATTTTCTTCCCCGCCATGTTGTTCTCACAGCTCAACTCATCTCATATGCTGCATTTCTCCACTCCAAGAATTTCAAGTCCCATCCTCCGCACCATGAGCCCTATAGCCTATCTATCCATCCACTCGGACCCTCTGAGAGAGGCTGGTTTACCAAGGAGTCAATCAGCTGAGAGCCACTCCTCTTCCTCCCGCTCAACTGGCCGCAGGCAGCTTCCTGTCATTCCCTGTGGCAACAAGTTCCCCCCTGTCATTCGCATCTCAAAAGCACAACTTCAGCAGGTGAATAAGCCTTGTCTTCATAAAAGTGACTGCGTTGCAGCAGTCGTCTGCAAAGTTTAACATTTTCTGTTGCTCTGCACAGTCCGGTAGTAGGCATATGCTAGTCATACTGCTCTACACAGCATCCTAAAACATATTTTGAAAGATCAAGTTAGGGAATAAGAATGGATCTTGTTCAGGAATAGTCAGGAATACTCTATTGAGGAAGGCATATTGTCCCACTTAAAAGAGGTAAAATTAAAGAGAGGAATATTTAAAGAGCTGTTATGCAGGTTACGATCTGGAGCACCAAGTATCTCTGGATGTTCTGTAAGATAGATTCACTTTCTCAGAGGGATTTTCTCTTGAAAAAGGTAGGATTATAAAATCAAGAAAGCAGGTTTTTGCTTCTTTCAAAACTAAGATTAAAATCTCTCCTTTTTTTATGCATTCCTATGATCAGTACCAGGTGGATTTTGAATTGGGAACACATATTAAAACTTGGACTATCTTAAATGATTTTAATGGGAAATAAAGGCACGTAAAGAGAGTCAAGTTGCTACTTTGGAAATGAACAAACAATCGTTCCACTGCTTTTAGTATACAAAGCAAAGATGGGAATCATCAGGGGTCATAGCTAATGGAAAATGTCATGAGAGAAAAGGTATTTTTCATAGTGTTATGTTCGCAGTTTCATTTCAATATGAAAAAGATGAAGGCTTAGATTCATAATTGAAGTTAACCGTAATTTATGTGTTAGTATTAAAAATACTGAGATTTGCTAAGCAGCATGAGTTTGCATTGACTGGTAAAGCAGTATGACATAGCATTAATGCATAAGACCGTAACATATCATCATCATTTTACCATTAATATTTCATTTGGATTATATTTTGTGTTGCCTTTTATTTCCAATGCATTTTTCAGTATAAATATTTCTATGTGAAAGACTTCTTTTATTTTCCAGTGAAGCATGCACAGGAGTATTGATATTAAAAGTAATCCATCAACATTAACTTCTTTCAAACTTCCATAGGATCAGTGGTGAGTGATAACAAGGCAAACAAAACAGCCAGTGTACTTCTGTCAGTGTTTTGTCTGTTAGCTCAAAAAGCTGTGTTTTTTTTCCTGCAACTCCTGTCTGCTTTTTATATGGATATAAACAAATAGTTCTGTCCTCAATGTATGGAAACGGAGAAACAGTAGCTCCCTGATGTTCATTATTGTGAACTTGATGATACCAAAATAGCACATTCTTCATGATGACAGATGTATTGATTAGGGAAAAAGAAGAGAAGGAGAAATTAACTCCTTAAAGTTAAATTAAAAGTTCATCTTCAGTATTTTTGAGGATTAGTTTGTATCCCGGGATGCAAAATGACCTAATTTTTTTTTGCCTGTGTATCTACGATTTAAAATTTCCAATTGGAATGTATTGCAGGTATAATTAGCAAACTGCTCACAATACTCAAAGAAAGTAGGATGGCACAGAGGGGCTTCTCTGTCTTCATTAGTACCCAGTAAATGACTGCAGTGTTAATAGGGGTTGCAAAGTGATATACTTTCTTGTCACGTGAAAAAGAGTTGGTATGTGCCAGTGTGCTCCACTTCTGAGTGGAGAGTGGAGTGTAGCATTCTCAGCCTCTTCTTTCTTTTTACCTGGTAAGTCCATGACTGCTGTGTTCCTTTGCAAGCTCTAATTTTGAAAGTCCTGACTGTTGATAATTTAACTTCCAGTGTTTCATTTCCTATGGAAACTACAAGCACGTGATTCTTATTTCATTCAAACAATGAAGGCCTCGTGTACTTTATGGCTCACTGAAGAACTGAAATACTTTTGCAAGTCCTCTTTTCTACAGTGCAGTATTGTTAGGTATTCAGCAAGCTAGATGTTCTAGCAGCATGAAAGATGAATATGCATGTTAATAACCTAAAGGTTTTCTCCAACTAAATATTAAAAAGAGTTTTAATGTCATTCTATATAATTATGTATAAATATTTGGTACTGAGTATATTTTCCTCCATTTCCTGCTGTTTGCAATTTGGTTCAGCATTCATAACTAATGAATTGCTGAGGTTAGGGTTCTGTGCTGTTGAATTTAGTTTCACGTATTGAAAAATTTTTAAAAATATACTTTTGTTCCTGAAATCAAGCAAAGATATTTTCTTTCCTGATTGTTGATGAGTGGGGTTCAGGAACTGTAACCCACCTTCCTCTAGTTTGACATCAGATAGAGGAGGTCATGAAATTTCTGTATATTCTCTGCTGGCTAGTGCAGAAGAGGGTATAGGACGTAGGTCTACCTTAATTTGTTCAATAGAGTGCCTCTCTTGCCATATGTATATTGTGGAAAAGAATTGGTGTATTTTGCTTCAACTCCCATTATTCAACTTGCAGCATAAACAGTCTGGCAGCTTAGAGCTGACAAAACCCAGAATTAATTCTTTGACTGTACTTGAATCCGAAGAGTGGGGCTAGAGTGCTATTAGCATCCTTTTCCTCTATAGCATGGACAAATTATACAGCAAATCATCTTGAAACGTAACCTTTTTCTTTCTTTCTGTGAATTTTTCAGCCATATAAGTTCTCTGAATTCTGCTCATTAGAGGACTGCATAGAGTGTTGTGTGAGGTCAATGGACGAGGTGATGTGAGTGTGGCAACTACTGGCCAGGGCTGTGTACGAAGAGATTGCTTAGGTAGACATTGTGCTAAATGTGTAATTGTGTCTTGAGAAACAATCAAAATCAGTGGCCTCAGATTTTGATCTCTATGGTTTCTCAGCTCTAGTTCTTCAATAAGATAGTGAACAACTCTTCTAGCCACAGCAGTCATCTAGAATACTTCTAGACTGGATGCTATGCAATAAGATTCAGCTTTTAACAAAAGTGGATTTCTCTTTTGTGTGTCATTGTGGCATATTTTCATTTTTCAATGTAATTAATGAGGCATGTACAAGGGGGCTAATTTTAATTTAATGATTTTGTAGTTATTCATTGTGTTAGGGAACGATAATCGGTGTCTCGGGTTAAGCAATTGGAATTAGTTGTCACATACAAATATTTTCTCTTATGCTTTATTTTCTCAAATTTCTACCTTAGTGGAACGATTTAAAAATTATTTTATAATGATATAGTTATATTATTAGTTACAAAATGCGCTGAAATCTTCCTAAACAAGATGCTATGGAAATGCAAACCATCATATTCATATCCAAAATGAGAAATAATATACTGATCTGAGTTGAAAAATTTACCTTAATTTTTAAGCATCTCACTGGAATTCAGGGACCTATGGAAGAATAAGGTAAGACTTCTTGACACGTTCAAGGGGTATTTAGAGGAAGAATGCGTATCCCTTGTAATTGTCATTTTCTTTTGGATGTTTTAGGTTTATGAGCCAGGAGTGCACGTAAATGTTGTACATTTTGCCATTTTTTCTGAACTAATTTTGGCAGGTTTTGCTAGTCTGCAATAGCAAGAGATGAACGTTTACGTTGGTTTTCACGTTTAACAATCCCTTTTAGAACCACAAATAAACAAACAAAACCCCAAATATGCTTGTTACAGTGTTCTTCTAAAATTATTTTTAATTTGTCAGTAGCATTAACTTGAAGTTGTCATATGCATTAGGATTGCCTTGGAACTCAGCTAGTTAAAACTCTGATTTAGCATTGTACCTATCCATTAAACGTGTCAGGAATGGATATATTTGTCCAAAATCCTCTTCAGAATTTCAGTTTCAAGACATGGTACAATATCAAATAGATGTGTCCTGGAAGGAAAAGAGGGAGAAGCTTTATTCTGTTCAGGGAGTCTGTTTTTGTTACTGCTGCCATGGTTAAAGTTGGCTGTAGTGAAAAGGGTTCTGATTTCAGGGCTTACAGAGTTGTTATGCCCCCCTGTTCCCTATTCTGATGGAAACTATATCGCGTCAGCATGAGGTTTAGGTTTTCCCAAGAAAACTGTTAATACTGTTTACAACAATGGGTTGAATCAAGGTAGAAACCTTAAGGAGTTAGTTCAGCTCATAGGTACTGGAACTGTTCCATATACAGTGGATTTGGTTTTGTTAAGTAAGGAAAATGTGCAGAAATTATACCATCTCATTCATGACAGGGTAACTGTTAATTTTTCAATAAATCAGCCTGGAAATGAAGTTGCTGTGATGTTACAGCATCGATGTAACATCACATTATTATTATTATCAAACATTATTATTATTATCAAACATTACTTTCATCGATGAAAGTAATGTTTGATAATGCTTATGACCAGATGCAAAGGCAAGCTCACATTCAGAATTCTTACTGTTTTCAGTTGTTACAGTTAGGTTCTTGAAAGGCAATTGGCATATGATTACTGGTACAGTGTCTTTAGTTTCTTCAGTAGCAAGTTGCCCTGGAGTATGCTGATTTTTCATACAAAACCACATAGGATAAGGAGTATCAGGAAGCATTATTTTAGAAGAAAAAAGAGAGTATCTGGAAGGCATCAGCTCACAGGTTACTCCCATTCTTTTAAGCAACTGGATTTTATATTGATGATGATGCTTCTTTAACAATTTTCATCTACACACTCTCTAATGCAAACAAGTGAAGTTTTATTTGTTGCTTTTTTCCAAGTGGCAGAGGCAATTGCCTGATACATAGAAATCTAAATGCTGCCTCCAAGGTTTAGCAGGGTCTTTTGTCTGAAGGAGATAAATTCTTCAGGCGTGCTTTTTTCACATCTTCCTTTGTGTAAAGAAGAATTAAAAATTACAGTATGTTAGGTTATCTGGTCTTTCAATGGAAACTTTCCAAGCTGTAAATTAAGGAATTAATAGTTGAGAACAAGCAGTCAGTATGAGCGTCTTAATTTTTTTCAGTGTGTTGCCTGTAGAGAACACATCCATTTTTAGCCACAGAACCCTCGTGGCCATTCTCCTTCTGCAGGTTTCTCTATCAGAAGCAGCAGAAAAGTCATAGTGAAGGTCAGTACAATAAATTAGCCTTGGTAATAGCATCCGCATACACTGCTTGTGTAGGAAGAAAAGCTCTATAAAAAGTTATTGTTTTCAATGTTCATGTTTTCTGGAATCCAGGGTACTTTTTAAATTCATAACCACATGGTTCATCTATTCTTGTCTGTCCTTGAAGTAGTAATTTTTTGTTTTATTTTTAATTTTTTTTTAAAATGCCAATCTCAGCCCACGCATATGTGATTTAGTACATTTTTCTAGCATCATAATTTCACTGGCATAGAATAAGTAAAGGTGTTTCAGGAAAGCTAAATGGTCTGTGGGATTTCCCATGGAGACCTGATCAACTCTGGTGTCAACAATTCTTTCCGTGATGACAATTCATACAGTAACATTCTTGGAATAAATAGGGAGTTACAATTCAGAGCATAATGTCCAATGACTAATGAATATTTCTGATGTAATTAAGGTATAATGGATGTAATTAATAGAATAAATATTGTGTGTGTATATATATAATTGCAGATGTTATCTATAATATAAAATGTAAGATAATCTTTAATCAAGATATATTTCTGTCTTAAAATCTTTTGTCTGCTATCATTAAATCACATATGATAGTAGTCCCAACTTGAATTGCAGGAAAAAAACTTGTTTATTTGGAGTTTGTGAATTTATCAGCATCTTAGCATTTTCTCCTGGTTAGATGCAGCTATCTTATGGAAGGAAGAAAGAACTTTTTAAAATAGAGAAAATAGGGAAGCCACTAAAAATAGGACAAGCCCTAAGTGGAGGTCTCCAATATGTAATTTTTGAAAACTGGTTCTCTTTCTAATTATTATTTAAATTTCTAGTATTTGACATGAACCTCAGGCAGATGTGTTTACTTTTTCCCTGGCTGCTTTCAGGCAGCTTCTAAACACAGACCATGATGTTATGTAGAGAGCTCACACATTGGCTAAAGTGACACAACCTTATTGGTATATCTGTTCTTAATAGTACCAGGCTAGCAGCCAAAACAGAATCAGAATTAATTGATAGTGCCCTTGTAAGTATTTTTAAGGAGCTTGAATACCTAACTGGCAAGTGTTATACTGCAGATCACTTGAGTGCTTGGATGGAATCAGCTCTGTTGTAACTACTTCATGGAGCTGTGCTTTACGTTTATCATCACTCCCTTTCACAGAGGCAAATGTAACAGGCTGCCGAAAGTTTTAGGTATTTTGTTTTGAAAAGATCAGCTGGATTCTAATCACATATTTGTGTCTGCAAACTTTGCGACTATAAAACCTTGTGTGCAGAGGAGAAAATATCTCAAAAAACATTGTCAGAAAAGAGAAAGATCCTTAGTATAGATTAAACTCCTGTCTCTAGGTCTGTCTTCTCTAAAGGATATCTATTAAGCATGCTTATAAGCAAAGTGAAAGCAGCTAGTTCTCTATGTGAATTACAGCTACTGTTGGTGGTAGCACTCTGTGGGCATGAGAAAATCTCTAATGCTTTAAAACAGATCCTGACAATTCTGAGGAGAGATTTTAAGAAAATTTTAATCTGGATTTCAAGTTTGAAAACAAAATTTTATGGATACAGTACTTTTAATCCTGCTGAATTTACAATTTGTATTAAAATTATAGTTGCATGGTTTCATCAGTTCTTCCAGTATGTTTGATTCATCCATGGAAATTTTAATGTTCACAGATTCTCTCCCTTGCAAGCATTACACAGCCATGATTAACGTGCTAATATGGTGCCAATCTATGATAGACTGGATAGATAGAACTGGATTTAATTTATTACAACATATAAATGAGTGGATTCACTGGAGGATGACTGGAGAATCAGAAGTCAGGAAGACTCTTAATTTGCTTACGTTTTTTTAATGCGTTGGAGCTTTATTTTAGAGTGTTGCTGTTTGAATATAAGAGATACTTTTACCTTTACAAAAAAATCAAAAATATAGTGTAAATAGCAAAACTGAACCATAAGTATAGCACAGCAGTAACCTAGAATGAGACAGTGGCTCATAGGAATCAGGTATAAACAAAAAAAATTGACATATTTGAAATCTGTACATAGGTGTTAAGGCAGATCTTATGTATGAATTACCTGATACTTCATTGTGACCTTTTAGTGGAATTGATATATTGGAGAGGAAAATTCAGAATTAATCTAAACAGTAGTAGCCAGACCCCACTGCTATTACACATAAAAGCAGGTTTTGTGTGATAGAGAATCTCTATACATGTCTTTATTCATGATGACAAAGAAAGCCTATTTACTTGGATTGAACTTGGATTTACTATAGAGCATTTCAAGTGAATTTTTCAAAGAAGATACTGTGTTTAAAAAGAAAAAATACTAGTCCTTAATAAAAAGGTATGACGTGATTTTGAAAATGAGAATTTGGGGTTTGACTGAGGAGGTATTAGTCTGTGTATTCTCCCTGTAGAGACAGGTATTAATATAGAGCTTAGCTTCAAAAAGATCATTCAAAAGTAGTAAAAAACTGTTTCTACTATAAGAAAAATACATACTAATATATCTCTCACATCTAGCTGCTGAAACCAAGCGAGGTTTGCTTAAAGTTGCTTGCATCATTATTAGCTATGATAATAATAGCTGGGAAAATATTTTAACTGTATTTTATGTAACAAAAGTGGTTGCACCATTAATTAAAAAAGAAATGTCACTTCTAATTTAATGTATCCTCTGTTAGAGGAGGAACCTATTCTTTTATTTTGCTTCTTAACTGGGTACCTAAGTATACTTGAGCAGCAGAGTTCCTAAGTATACTTGAACATGACCTCTCATAGAGAACTAATTAATATGCCATTGAAGATTGTTAGATGTTTATAAAATCTAGATTTAGAAATGCTGAATGTATTGTGCTACTTAAGTGTGGTATGAACTCACTGGCTTTGTTACTAATACCACAATCCTCACGGGATCAGATGTGTCCAGTTTTTCAGAGGAAAAAGTCTCCAAGTGGCCAAGCTTCTAAAAAAAAGTTCTTTAGCTCTTTTGTGACTTCAGAAAATAACCATGGTATGGTAGGAATTCAGTTTCTGTAAAGAATGAAATAATAGTATGAGATGGGAAGGTGAAATAGGCTTCAGTTGCCGTCTTTTCACATCTCTGAACTGTGCATTAAAGCAAATTCATGCTTTCTTAGTTAGAGGAAGACTGTCTCTGTGGAACTCACGAAAAATATTAAAATATCAGCCCATTTTAAATAGGAGTATATGACAGGAGTATTGTGTGTTATGAAGTAATAGTCTGTAAGCACTGCTGCTTCCCAGTTCTCCAACAATATATGTAAATTTCAAGAATATTCTTCAATTGGTTTATGCATATAATAAGTTTCAAATTAAATGGGTACTTGTTTTAGTCACGCTACCAAACTAATTAGACACTTACTACAATGGCAGTCATTCTCTAAAAGCAATTAAAGATACTACTTTTAGAACAATCAATATTTGCCCTATTGGATGTTTGAGGATATGGGTTTATATTAGAGCAAAAAAATCTTCCTTTACCTGGTAAGTGGCATAGAAATAACTGAAAAGGGAAGATATCTAAAGAATACTGAAATTAAGCCATGATTAATATGCCTATAAGAAAGACTGTACATGCAGATCTGTATGTTCTTTATCCTCAAAAGTTACCCATCACATTAGAGAATAAGAAAACACAGTTGTCTTGTACATTCGCTCTGCATCTGTATTGCTTCCTCTTCCCATTTCCTGCAGCCTCTCTGTAAATTGATGCAAAAATCTGCATTATAGAATAGCAGCAATAATATATCTGAAGAGCTGTGGAGAGCAACATGCACCTCTTTCAGGTAGATGCAAGTAAACCTTCATGTGTTTACTTCTCTTTAGTTTAGGATTTGGGCCTATCATGTGTGAATTTCTAACAACTGAAGGTATTAGCCTTGGGACCACCAGTTCCTACAAATGCCGGCAGTGCTTACAGTATCATATATATGGCACTGTTGAAATGGATTCAGTATCAAAACTTACAGTCGTCTCTGGTCTTACATTCCATAATATCATGAATTACAGCCGTACATTTCTCCTGTTTGTCCCCATATTAGTCTGTAGAAATAGCCAATTTAGTTTAGTAAATCTGTAATTAATTAGATCTAACTTATTCCCTGCTGTGAATTTAATCTGGGAAGGGAATGTAAGGGGTACAAAGGATTAGGCTCTAAAGAGTCAGTAGGAGTGATAGCAGTAGTTAGGTAGGACTTTGAAAAGTAGGAGGGCTGCTCTGGACAGTAACCTGGGTGAGTTGTCTACAGAGACGTAAGCACAGCGGTGGTGTATTCACGTGAGAATGTCACTAGCAGTAAATTACAGGACAGAGCACTAACATACCCTTTTCACTTTTATACAAACGGCAGTTCGCATTTCTTTGCAGAGGCATATAGTTGTGTGAGGAAATAGAAATTAAGTGACATAAGTAAAGAAAAACTCATGCAGTTAGAGGAAGCTGGTGAACTGGAAAGTTTCACGGAGCTTGTATGGTACCGCAGAAGTTGCAGACTTATAATAATATTGGTCATTTTCTTGGTGGGTGATAGAGCTAACAATAGATGTAAAAGGTAAGCAGGAAAAAGGGAAAAGATACGTGAGGTTTGTTCTCATAGATACACAAACTTTACTAAGGTAGGAAAGAAGTTTTGAAGAGTAAACTGATTAGGTAAAGTGTCTTCAGAATGCCAAGTAATATGATAATGGCTTATTAATGTGAGAAGTTACAAATAATAACAGGATTAGCTGAACAACACTTCAGTATGCCAAGTTTCTAAGAGGCCTGAAGTCTGACAGCAGTTGACGTGCTTGCAGAAGTAGCAGACAGCACGAGTGGACAGAAGAAGCTATTGCTGAGAGGTCAGATGTTTTACCTGCTGGTATTGGACAATAATCCATAATCACATCTTTAGATCTTTCTGATTTAGCAACTCTGCAGATCAAAACTCAGTATTTCACTCCTCTGAAATTTGTTGTATATGTTCACAGAGGATTTCATCCAAGCGTTATCACTTGCTATTGCAGCCTGTCAAAGGTTTAAAGGAGGACTGTTTGTCAGATGTCATAAAGGATGTCCAACAGATATTTATGTTGTTGTTGTTGTGGTTTTGTTCTTTTTCCTTCTTATCCCACTCACCATCTTGTAAAGTTTCTTGAAGGTAATGCAGGCTGATTTCTCATCTCAGTCAAGTGCTAATTTGAGAAATCAGAAAGGAATTAAGACATTATTTAGGGAAGCCCAAAGGATTCAAGACCATGATGGTAATAATTTCATTCAATATTTTGGAGTGAAAGGAAAACCTCAAATTCATTGTTCCGTAGTTTGTCTATCTGCTGTATCACGTAACTTCTGTTGAAGTATGGGAATTGCAATAATCAGGTGTTATAAACTGATTATCATAGTGAGCTGAAAGGCAGCATTTTAAATTCAGTTCCATGAATTTTTCTTCTTAGATGAATTGCCCACATCACATTGTAATCTTGGTTCAGTGTTTTACAAAATTGACGTGATTAGGCATAGAAATCTCATAAGATTTTAATTAGTGGCAGAAGAAGAGAAAATATGAGAATTATTTATGATTAAGATGGGTTTTTTCAATTTTACATATTAGACCATGTATTATTTGTTTTTTAACTAGATATTTATTGAACAACCTTGAGATTTCTGTCTCCCTAAATAGACTAAATGATAATTTAAATAGGTATATTTTGCATGTCTCAGGATCAGCCCTTATCAGACTCCATGATTATGACTTCTGTCTTGCAAGGTTTCACAAACGAGAGTGATAAGGCTATTTCTGGGATAATTAAGGCTACATGATTATATGTTTTTTGTAAATTGTTTTAAGGGACTCAAAATTTTCTCCTGTCTTTTTGCTTAGAATTCTGCATAGTGTGAATCATGAAGTTATCTGTAGTGGCCAGGCTTGTAAAGAAGCTGATGCTTTACCCAAAGAAATCATATAAGGAGCCTTAGGAGCATTGTCGACAAGTTTCTTCCATTTCTTCAGTAATTGACTATTACATCCAAGTTCTTTCAAATTTAAGTGTTTGTATCCCTGCCCATGGCAGGGGTGTTGGAACTAGATCATCTTTAAAGTCCCCTCCAACCCAGACCACTCTATGATTTAACAGGGTTCAGTTCTATACAAGTTCTGTTTTCTCATACACATTCCCAGGTTTTTAAAAAATTTGCCTTGCTTTTTTGTTTCTCTTGTAAAGCTGCACCTGAAGTTGTAACAACCCTTGCATTAAAAGCACTTGTCTATGATTACTCATTTAAATTTCTTGCACATATAGGTGAAATGTGAAGCCCAACAGGGGTATAATTTAATTCTTATGCTTTGAGAACACTAATAAGAAGTTTACTGACCATCTGAGAAAACAAACTATTGTTTCTTAGTGAACACAAATCAAGAAAGTGATGTATTTGTTCAAAAAGCCATTTCTGAACTGTGAACTACTCAGTAACACTGAGTCTTTGATGATACTTAGTCATCCAGTAGCCTTTTCTTTCCTCCACTTGTTCAATTGCAGGTTGTTCAACAAGCTTACTTTTCTATTTCTTGGGTCTAAGGGTTAAATCTGGGTTGGCCAAGATAGGCCTGAAAGACTCAGAAATTCTCTCTCCAGATGTGGCAAAGGATATGAAATCTGTTTAAAAATGTATATAGATTTCAGATCAGAGCTGATTTTGCCTAACAAAGAATTGACATATGAGAGAGAGGGCACAATGAAAAGAGAGTTTCCATGTAAACATATTTGAGCAAAGGAGTATTTAAATGCAATTGCAGCCCTTCTGGAAATGTACCAAGAAGATAAATATCCTCCTAAAAGCAAATAACTAAGGCTGTCTCACCTCTGAAAATTGAGAGGGCACCAGAATTATTTTATTCTAAGGGAAGTCATCCTTATTCAGATATGTGGAAGACAACTCTTTTTTGATTCCGGGGTTATTTGAATTGGCAACCAGACTAGCTGAAAAGTTTTGAAAAGGAAACATTTTACCAGATTTCCTTACTTTGGAGATGCCATCTGCAGCCCTAGAGAACAAGGTATTGAGACAAGCTGGAGACAGAGCTGAGTGGACAGCAAATACCCAAGTGATCTCTCTAAAATCTGAACTTGCTGTTCCAAGAACAATATTACATTAAAATTTCATGAACCCACTTTTACCCAGCTTGTAGTTGAGAATTTCTAAGAGATCTGATGATTTTTGTGTGACAAAAATCACAAAACACGTTCCTCTGTCATATGAAAGCAAGTCCTTCAGTGTATGATACCTGGAGACATATTACCTCAGAGCAACTTACTAGAGAGGTATGGAAACCATTTTTTTTTAACACTGAAGATTTAGACACTAATTGACCTAATCATGGAAAGGTGCTTTTAAAAAAAATTCTACTTCCTCTGTTCTTTCTGTAGCTGAACTGATGTGCTTGGATTCTCTAACTCCAGAGGGAAGTAGTGTTTCTTTCAGAAGAAAGAACCCAGACTGAGGAGGGAGGATGGACTAAGAAGAAATGAGGAGGACTAAGTAACTTCAGTTTGTTTCTCAATCCAACATTTTAATTTAGCAAACATGAAGGGACTGTATTGGCCCAAACTTGAAAACAAATTATGAGGGAGACAAAAAGTAGCCTCTTGCTGCATGTCTCAGTGGTTGTTTTATCCTTATTTCAATAACTCTCAACTTGAGGAAGGTGCTACAGACAGCTTAAGTCTCTTTGGGAAAGTAAGAGTTCAATTACCTTAAATTTCTGCTATTTTCGCCCCACACTCCCACCCCCCGGTGAAAAATACCACTGTAGCCTAACATATCTTTTTCTCCAAATATATATTTTTCTCCAAATTTCCTTCTAAATTTCTCAAAAATATGATTCCATATTTTTAGGGTAAGGTCCAGAAACTGCATTAGGTAAATTAGAGAGGTTTACAATACATTTTATAGTATAGAAATAATTTATTGAACATAAGTAATTGTCTTCTCTTAATTCAGCTTTATGCCTGTGATTTGTGTTTCATCTTTTGTTCTAGTGAATTGTTTGTAATATCATTTGAATGTTTGTGTTCCATGGAGGTAAATGTGCACCCAAAATGATGGAAATTTTGTTACACGACTCTGAAGAAGATGCAAAAAAGCCAAAAGAAATCCACAAGGATTTCAGTGACGCTATTATGCTCTCATGAGAAATCTGAGTATATCTCCTTCGCTGGCAGTTCCTATTTCTTATTTTGTAGAGTTGTTCTGTATTTCTAAAGTTTAAGTTTACAGTGTAAATTGTTACGAGTCCTGACAGATGAGCTTTGTTTCTACCACCCAGTAGTACCAACGTACTAGCTCTTGCAACCACCCATTAAGCTCAGCAGCATGTATAATTTCTGCAACAAGGTCAAGTGAAATCTGTCTTGTAACGTAGCAGAATCCTGGCAACACTGGAAATAGGCTACCACTGGTTGTTCTCTTCTACCATCAAGAAAATCTTTATGTCCACACTCAGACTCTAGCCTTCCACTTTCTATTCAGTATTGCAAACTCAAAATGTGTCAGATTCATGAGGCTAAAGAATACAAGGGAAAAAGGAGCTGAACTCCCTCTCCATGTAGAGAAAGATATAAGGGGCGCCCCTTGGGATTTTTTACTCTTTATACCAAATGACTCAATCCAAGATATATAAACCAGAACCTAGGACTCCACATGAGAGTGCGTTCCTCCCTTGGCCATAAAGGTAAAGCTCCTCTCACTTTTGTGTATGCTTTCTCACCCTCCGACCTCATGACTCTTGGTTTTCTGTCTGTGCAGTGGCCTGACTTCAATGGGGAAGGTGAGAAGCAGCTCCATTCTGGTTTTATCCATACTTGATGGGAACTGGGGGAAGTGGGCTTATGTCCCTCAAGCAGGGAGAGACATGAGTGCAGGTTTCCCACTTCATGGACATACGCTCTAACAGTTAAGCTATGTACTAGAGGCAGCACTCATCATAACTGACTGTTTTTCAAAGGGACTCTGACTCAATACTATATATAGGTTTTAGCAGTGCTTAAAGTGTATCTATTGGATTAGACTCGTTAGGGGATTTAGATGTGTGAATATTTAGTTTGTGAATCTCTTGACAACCTTAGATGTCCTAACCAGGTTGCTTAGTTAAAATGAGGCATAAGCTTCTATAGGGAAGGTAATAGCTAAAATGTGGGTATTCAGAAAAGGTTTTCTGGACAAAAATGTCAGTATTGTTGGTATGGATATATTAAATTAGGTAAATAAAGTTTTTTACGAGTTGTTTTGTTAATAGCATATCTAAATTCTGCCTAAATTGGAAATTAACTCCATTCCTGAATCTGGATATCATGTGTTCTTTGTGTTCTGTACTTGTCTAAAAATATTGTTGTGTACTTGTTCAAGATTTTACATTTATATACAACTTATTCTAAGAGTATTCAAACTAATGTAAAATAAATAAAAAGCCCACATGTTAGGCTGGATCTCATTTCCAGGAGGGTTGCTTGGTAACTGCAACATTTTCCACTGAGATTATGTTTGGTTTTAGCTGATTACACACTTCTGTCTTGGGATGAAAGTGGGTTTGGTTTTTTTCCTAATTATCTAGCTGTAAATTATGAAGATAGCCTTTGAGCATTGTGATTCATAGGAATTGTTATATAATGTATCTTGATGACATGCACTCAAAAATGCTATTTAAAGAATGTTGTCTGTATAACATTCACAAGTTTCTTACCTTTTCCTTCTCTAATTTTCCAATGCAGATTACAATACCCAGACCTTCAGTGGCATCCACACAGTCTGTTTCGGAGAGCTTTCATTATGGCCACCAGCTAGAGAAAAGAGAGCAAGATGCTCAGTCTATGGAACACACTGTGGAACTTTCCTCTCCAAAGGAAAGTTTGCCAGGTTTGGCTGTGACAGAAGACGCACTTCCAGATAGTGCCAGCAGACCAGATTTGGTACCAAATATCAGCCAAGGTGTGCTTGACAGGGAAGGACTTGTTAAAGAATGTGTCAACGTCCTGGACTGTGGCCAAAAGGACCTACCTGAACAAAATAGTGGGATACAGGAAGAGAAAGAACTTGAAAATATTCCTGTAGAGGATGCTGAGGAAGAAAGGCTTCCAGTGGCTTCTGAGCACGCCATTGAAATGCTAAGCAAAGAACAGAATTCTTTGCCAGGAAACTCAAAATCTGCAGAGGAAGAACCTCTAACGAATACTGAAGCTGCTGAAGAATTAAAGCCAAGGCCCATCTGTTTGGTGCCAAATCCAGATGAGGTTCTGAAGTCGATAGCACCTAAAATATCAGAATTGTCTCCCTCAAGACTTACCAAACCACATGTTAATAAACAGGCAAGCAAAATTGCACCAGTTCAGGAAAATGGTTTTCATTCTAATAAGGAAGAAGTCCATATCCAAGACTTGAAATGCCACCAAGTGGCCCTTACTACTTTTTTGCACCAGGAGGACAAAAAAGAGAAAAATGCTCCCAGAAATGGAGAGTTACTCCACTGCATTTCTGAAAATGAGAATTCTCATCGCTCTAAGAAGGACTTAGTTAAATCTCCTTTTGTATTCAGGCAGAGCCGAATTCCAGTTTTAGCACAAGAGATAGACTCAACCTCAGAGTCCTCTTCTCCTGTTTCAGCAAAGGAAAAGCTTCTTCTAAAAAAGGCCCATCAGACAGACTTGGTCAGACTGCTTATGGAAAAGAGACAGCTCAAATCTTTCCTTGGTGACCTCTCAAGTGCCTCTGATAAGTCACTGGAGGAAAAAATGGCTGCTGCTCCAGTACAATTTTCTGAGGATGATGTCTTATCCTCATTTTCTAGGTTGACACTGGACTCTCATTTCAGCAAGCAGATGGAAGATAGCTCTTTATCTCCAAGCAGCCCTCAGTCCAGAAAAAGCAAGATTCCAAGGCCAGTGTCCTGGGCAACCACTGATCAAGTCACCGGTTCAAGTCCAGCTCAGTTCTTTCCTCGGCCACCACCAGGAAAACCGCCTGCTAGACCTGGGGTAGAAGCTAGGTAATGCAGAGAAAAGAGAAATAGGTTTTCAGGTTGAAAATGGATTTGAGCTAGACTGCAGTTACTATGCAGTATGTAATCCTGTAGAAGTTCCATCCTTTAACTAATTTTTTTAAAACGCTGGGCTTCAATTCTCTGAGAAATCTTACATTGTTGGAGAATGGATGAGGAGAGGCTGTTACACAAAAATGAGCCTGCTTCACTGTTGAATCTTATATCTCAAGAGATGTGTATTCAATATTTTGAAGCCTGTGAATCTATAACTAAATCTTTACACTTTTTTTTTTGTTTTGTTTTAAAGTGGGGTCACTTTTCCAGAACTGTTGATTGTTCACAAACCCAGAAAAAGCAATAGGATCTGTCATATCCAGCAATTTAAAACTTAAACTGCTCTTATTGTAGAAATTTTAATTTTGGGGTTTCAAGATTAGTATTGAGTGAGTTAGCTATGCTCAGATCATGGCTAGAGTAAAAACAACTAATTAAAGGAGGGCAGAGTGAATTCTACAAGCCCCCCTTTGCCAATTCTGTATACAGACAACCATGATCTAGTGTCTTTGGTGCCTTGGTATCTACACTACCAGGTAAAGAGATTTTTGATACAGTAGTGTGAAATCCTCTGAAGGAAGTTGTGGTGTGCTTTGTCATCCCTTAAAATTGTGTATAGGAGTGTATTGATGGTGTGCAGGAATGGATGTACCCCTCTGAAACAGAGGTGATGAGCAGTGCTCCTCAGTGCACTTCTTCCAGCACCAGCAGGGAATTTCAGTTATTCTGTAAACACTCAGACTGTTTATGTGAGTGAGTTTATGCAAATATGAATACTGTGTTGATCTGAGCAACACAGATACCAAAGCCTAGATACAGACAACCTTATAGGAAAGTTCAGCTCCGGATGTCTGTTCTGCAATGTAAGATAATCCCCAGTGATTCTGTTTCAATATGAACTTTAGTGAATAGATGGGAAAAGAAATAATTTTTCTTCATTTCTTCTTAAGGTTACGCAGATACAGAGTCCTAGGGAGTAGCAGCTCGGACTCGGATCTTATCTCTCGTCTGGCTCAAATCCTACAGAATGGATCTCAAAGACCAAGGAGTTCTACCCAGTGTAAGAGTCCAGGATCTCCACATAGTCCAAAAACACCACCCAAAAGCCCTGTCATTCCCCGCCGCAGTCCCAGTGCCTCCCCTAGGAGCTCTTCTTTACCCCGTACTGCCAGTTCTTCTCCGTCCCGGGCCGGGAGGCCCCATCATGATCAGAGGAGTTCATCCCCACATCTCGGGAGGAGTAAATCACCTCCTAGCCATTCAGGCTCCTCATCTTCTAGGAGATCCTGCCAACAAGAGCACTGCTGCAACAAACCAAGCAAGAACGGTCTGAAAGGATCTGGCAGTTCCTTCCATCATTCCCCAAACACTAAGACTCCCACAGGAAAAAGCAAATCAACCACTAAGCTTAGCAGATAGGAACTGGGCCTTGACAGGTATAAAGCCGCCTCCTAAATCCGATGCATGTTGTGTCTGTGTACTGTGTATTAAAAAAAAAATTAATCTAAAAAACTATATTTAAAAAAAAACCACGGTGTTGAATCTGCGCTTTTTAAAGAAAGTAAGCGTCATAAACTATTCATGAGAAAGCATACTGTGTAAATAAGTGGCATTGCCTAAGAGCAGGCAGCAAGCAGATCTGTGAGAGGGAAAGTAGAGGCCAGGATAAGAATGACTAGGTAGTCAAAGAGGTGCAATGTATTTAGGGTAAAAAAATATCTCTTGAGGTGAGGTTTTTAAAAGGGTATTTATTTCTGTCTTTTTAGTTTACCTAGCTAGAAGATGTGGCCTAGTTATTTAAGGCTTTACATACTTCTTGAGTATGTAAGCAAGCCTGAAATGATTATTCCCAAAATGGCATCACCACTTGGGAGATAAGTACTGCTCAAGCATGTCTTTGCAGTTTTAAAAAAGCACACAATTTAGAAGATATGGTATTTCTACCTTATAAGGTAGAAACTCTCTTCCATTTTGAGCTGCACACATCTCTGGGTCATTCAGTGCTCATCCTGTCCCCTGTCTACCATGGCACATACACCTTGCCCCTTCTTGACATTGATATTAAAAAAAATAATATTAACATTTGCCAAGATGTTTTTATAACTATATTCTTTATAAATTTGTTTAGTACTAATTAGGACCCAAGAAGCTAATTCTCAGTTTTAAAGCATGCACTTCTCTGGGAGTCATAGCGGGACTCTTCAAAAAGTGTTCACTAGAATCTGGAAAAGCATCCCTGTCTGGGAAACAAGAGAAAGGAGGAGATATCTGCACTTCACTGAATGTTGCGGATTTACAACAAATTGCAATGTAAGTCAGAAAATAAGTTAAAAAACAAAAGTACCTTTTTTTCTCTTAACTGAACTGCAAAAAGAACCCTTGTTATTGCTAGCTTTTGTTTTTTCATTAGTTATGGATAACTTAAACCACTGATCATACTGTGCAGAGATGATCAACAACCAAGATTTGCTTTTTTGTTTCACATTTCATGTTTTTATAAAACAAATGACCAGAGATGAGTCTACTTTGTGAGCTTGGAAAGTCGTAGATGACCAAAATACACTTAACAGTCTTAGGAAATCTGGGTAAGAATATTAGTCATCAAAGCAAAATATACAGAAAGCAATCTGAGATATTTTTTGTGTTGGATTCTTGTCATTCTTTCGCCCAAATGGTTTTTTGATAGCCAAGCTTCATTGTCTGTCAGTAAAGTCTGCAGTGTCTCATACTTCCAACTTTGGTAGTTATTTAATAATTCCTTGTGCTCTACAGGACCTCTGTAGGGAACGTAACGGTACAGCACCTTTTACTATATTCAGAAGAGAATAGTGGGTCAGAATAGTAACGCACAAGAGCGCAAGCCTGAGAAAAAGATGCAGCCAGCTCTCCCTGATTATTCCTGTTGTGGGGACGCTGGATGCCCAGGAGACTTGTCAGTTACTGATCTGCTTGCTGTAGTCATATGCCTCTCCAGCCAGCATCTGTGCTTTTTTATTTAACCTCTGCCAAATTAATACCTTTGGATTAAAAAGGGAATATTTTGTCTCTGAGCTAACACATTCTAATGCTGCATTAAAGCTGCCCTGGAGCTGCACTGAATTTCACTTGCTTTGTCAGACTATGTTGATTTTTCTTTTTCTTTTGTTACTATGAATATGTATATTGTTTCCCATACGTAATGTAGCACAGTGTGGAACCTTAATTTCATTCAGGTTTCAAGCACTACAGATGAATGCAATAGGTAGGGTATACCTGCTTTTTCTGAAGAAATTGTACCATTGGAAAGTCCTATTCCTTTGTATTATATTGTATAATAGGTGCTAAACCAATAATTGCATGTCCTCATGGTAAATTATATAATATAAATATTTATATATATACATATATGTATATGCTTATATAAACTCATTCTTTCTCATTTTTCATTTGTAATTTATGGACCTCTAATAATACAGTTCCCTTTCTGTTAGTTCCTGAATACTTTTGGCATTACATCTTCTATTTCCCCCCCCAAATTTCTGGAATGCACAAATTCTAATAGCCTTTATACCTTGGTACAAGATCAAAGAACTGCTGATTTCTCAACCAGCCAACGTTTCATCTTGCAGCTTGCTTTTTTTCTTTGTAATTTTGTTTGTGCGTTTGCATATGGAACAAGAACAGAGACTCGAAGGTATTTTTATTTTTTATTACAAATATGGGCTTGTGGGTGGTCATCTTTATTTCATAATGTGAGTTCCTAATTGTTATGAATGTTAGTCATACAGGAGCAGTGACAGTCAATGAGTACCTAAGAGATGAATGTGACAACAAAAAATTCCATATTTTCCTTCCTCTTCTCCTCATGTTTCCTTGTGTCATAGCGTAAAGAGAATTTGGTTCCATTGCGGTCTTTTTGCCCTGGGCACTGCTGGAATTACTTGTCAAGGTGGTGTAGCAACCTTTGATTATTTTTCCTCTACTTTTCCTTATTTCTGAAAAGTGTCTGTTATGGTCTCATAAGCTTATTCCTATATTTACATGGTCAGTTTTAAGAGGTACCAACTTTATGCGTCCTTGTCTGAAATGCTGAAGTTGAGGTGTTAATATTTTCTCTCCAGTGTAGCAGGATCCAGAAACAGGTAATTGCTTTACAGGTGAGAAAAAATATAATACCTGAGGATTTTTTTTTATGTTGTCTTTGAAGTACAGACTTGTCCGTTGTTACATATTGCTATGTAAAATAAATCAATGCTGTAGAAATTCACTTGTACTTGAACTACTTGCCAATGTAAAAATAGTGAACTATGCCAAAATGGAGAAAGAGATACCAATCATGATTGATGACCCAGGCTTCTTTCACTGCAGAAAAAGGTAAAAGGACTGTATATCCCCAGTTGCTTTTTGCTGTGGATGCAACAGGATTTAGTGAGAAAGTCATGAAGATAGGAATGGAGGAGTGATTATGAATAACTGATCTTGACGTACTCGCTCTTCTGGAGTTATTTTATTGGTTGATACCTTCTGCCCAGAAGTTTACAGAATTGCTTACTATAGTCTAATGTAGTTAGGTTAATGGTCAGCTGATCAGCTCATACATTAGTACTAGCTTAATATTTCTAGAGGGCCTGTATTATCTGTAAGCTTAAATATTTGAATATGCAACTAACTCTGCATAAAACCGCCAATGTACATGTGTGTGGCCCTCGTGCACAGTGTGAATGAATGGTTTATGGAGGATTACCTGCAGCAAATTTTCAGGGACAGGGAAGGTCTTTCTCCGTTGTACAAAACGGTTACAGTTATTCTGCATAACACGCACACAGGGGCTTAGCTTACCCGGGGATTTTATTTGGGAAACAATATCACTGAAGGAGCTGTTGCTTTGTCCTCTTCAAGCCTCCGTTTCTTTGGAGGGCAGTACAATGGAGCCGTGACATGTAGCAGATGCAGATGCTGCACACGCATTTCCTCTTTATGGTGTTTCCTGTGTCGTGGCCAGCACTTTGGAGCATTTTCTAGAGAAATTGAGGCATGAAGCCTTTTAACAAAAATAGAACTTGAAAAGACTGAACATTTCACACCGACTTTTGTGCTGCAATATTGCATGGTATAATGAATCTAAGTTGTGACCTCAAAAATCTATAGTAATATTAATAAACCTCATTATTAATTACAAATGGCAAGTATTACTTAAGTAAAAACCTGTTAAAAGTAATAGAAGGTGTGATACAGTAGAGCAACACTGGCAAGTTGTATGATGCTGGGCACCTATCTACTACTTAAGCAGGATGGGTAAGCATAGAAAATTTCACTGCTCAAAAACAGGAGCACTATCAGGTCTTAACTGCTAGTTGTATACAATTATTCAGGAGGCAAACCCCCGGGGAGTGACACGGGGCATTGACTATGGCCACCAGCCACATCCTGTCGTGGGAAATCTGGACATATTCTGGCCTTGAAGTCCGCATGTTTGAGATCAAGCTTTCTTGCATACCTCACTAAACAATCTTGATGTAAAGGGAAGGATCCAGTCCTTGATATTTAAAAATAGCTTGAAAGATTTTTTCATCTGAAAAAGACTTGCAAGAGCTCTATCATTTACAATTTGTAGTATTACGGTATTAACTATAGCTGGGAAGACACACAATTTTTATTTTATAGATATATAAATACTCATTTGTACATAAGTGTATCTATATATACACTTATATAGATACTGTATATTATATAGAAAAATATACATACATACATATGTGTGTATATACATATAGATAGGAATAGTCTCAGCTATTGCATCCTGTTTACTGGAATTCATTTACCAGAATGAGCCGAGGCCTGTTTTACATTGATTTGCTCTTGATCTCCTCTTCATCTACTGTAATTTTGCTTTGCCCTGATTCTGATTCTGTGTCTCTTCCATATTAGAAGGCCTGATCCTGTAGTCCTGCTTGGGCAAAATTCCCGTAAGTCCTTCTTATTGCAGTATCACTTATGCAATGGTTGACTGTAATGTTTCTAAAAAATATTTTCTTTTTCTATTTGATGAGAATCCAGACAAAGCCGGACTTAAAGTACAGACTCTTTCTTGTAAGCAGAATTTTTCCGTCATGAATTGGACATTTTTGTGGAACACTAAGAGGCATAAATTCTGGTAAGAAGAAAGTAATTATTCCTATTTCTTAAAAGGTTCTAATGGCAAACTAGAGATACGTGTCTCCAATTTTTATATATATGTTAAATGAAAGAGGAATATTCTGAGAAGGAACAGGAGAATAAAAGAGACCTCAAAGTCATGTTGGTTTCTCATTATAGGTATATAATGTATTGATTTTTTCAAGCAGGACTGATCCTGTGAGGTGATGAGAGCCATGCCCTTCTCAATTTCAGTGAGGAATGGGCTGTTTGGGTGTCTTAGGTTAACACCATGCTTCCCTATGGCATGTTCTGTGTATTTCCACTATAAGGACTGGTAAAAGAACCGTCAGCTATAGAGATAAAAGCCTTGACGGTTATCCATGACTCTTTCTTCAACTGGTAAAAGCTTTGGATGCTCGTTCCTACTTCTGAAACTTGTGGAACGGTATTTTTATTCTTCTACTTCTATCTGAGTAGGCAGTGAACTGAAGGGTTTTGATTGCCGGTTTGCTTCTGGCCCGAATGTCATTGGTTGCACTTACTGCAGTTTTCAGTCCCCAGTAACGCTGGTGAAAGGAAGTGATGTTGAGCGTTTGGGCTACATGCCATCTGTAGGTTTAGGTCACGCCGTTCTTAGCCAATACGTGTGAATCGCATAAACACGCACCTCACATGAGAATACCTCAGCTGTCTGCTTGAAGCCAGTCTTCCTTTTCCCTACGCATTACATTTGTAAAAGAGAAATGATATAAAAGTTAACCTGGATTGTGTCATAACTGTTTGGAATTATTTTAAGATACTGTCAAATGCCAAAAAGTTTATTTAATCACGCCTTTTCCTGTGGTTGAAATAATCAGGCTTTTTAATATTAACCTCTGAAGGTTTTTCAAAGGAAGAAATGCATAGGTGTGTATTGTTTTAAAGTCTAATATATTAACTTTGCAATTACTGTAGCCATCCAGTTTTGAACATGCAGGCTGATTTTACTCTCCATTGTTGGTAGCACATTCTCTCTTAAGAATAACAGTGACAAACCCAAATGTTAGCGTATGTCATTTACGTATTTGGCTTTTGTTTCTCCTCTACATGAAGAGCTCGGATCCTTGGGATTTCTTGCTGTTCTTGTGCAGGTGAAACTTTTGTTAAAATCACCATAGGGTCTTGTTTTGTTCAATTTTTGCCCTGTTTAGGGAGTAAAGGAATAAACTCACTCTATAAATACTATATTTGCAATTGCTGTATTTTAAATCGGAAAATGCTGATTTTTTATTACTATTATGACATGACATACCTTTTGATCTCTCCTTTTCTGTAAGAATTACTGATGAGAGCCAGCTTTGGCCAAAAACACAAAGTGGTTTCTTCTAAAACAGTAACACGAGTGGCTACTCATACGCAGTGCTGATCATCCACAACCGTCTGTGGGAATTCAGCTGGAGTTAATTGGAGTTACAGATGTTTGTTTCCTTTTGAGATCTTTGACCTAACTTTTATATAAAGGACCTATAATAACAGCAGACCAGCTTGCTCCAAAAGATAACCGTATGATTAGTTTGGTCTGCCTGGCTTAAAATCCTTTTAAACCCGTATCTGCTGCGTGGCAGGCAAGGACATAAAGGTTTGACACGAGGCGAGGTGGGATTTTTTTTGGCTATTTCCCATCTTTTTCCTCTGGCTGGAGATCTGGATTGGTTGCCTAGCAGCCCTCTCTGCATCCTTCTTACTTTTCTTGGCTAGAAAGCAAGATTTGAAATTCTTCCCCAACTTCTAACTTTCTTTCTATAGAGTCAGCCCAGGGACGAGTTGCAGTGCTTGGGCCAACAGATGTCAATTTTTAAGTGCTTTCCTATGAATATCTAAACTAGTAAATTAAGGAAATCACCAGCAACGCCTTCAGACAAGTACTGGCTTTCTGAAGCTGCCAGCCAACGGCTGCTAATCTAAAATCTCTGGGCAATACCAAAAAGAATGAAATCTGTGTATTAATTAAAAATACAATGTTGTGACCCCATAAGAAATTAAGTATTCGGTAGTAAAATCTGCAGCATGATTAGATTAAGTGGAAAGTAGTTCCAAGATTGATTGTTACCATTGAGGAAGACAAATGTTGAGTCCTTCAAATTCTCTTGCTGAGTAATTGTGGTTCCCTTCCCCTCCTTGGAAATCTTCTAAGCCATTCTTTTCCTTTTAAGTTTGCTCAGGCACCCAAAACCATAAAGAGTTAATGCCCTTGTAATGGTCATTTGTACATAAAGTTGTAATTATTTATTTTCTCATTTGTACCATATCAAGGCTTTGTACAATGTCTTAAGTTTTGTTTTCAAATTATTTTGTATTTTATTTTTATAAACTGGTTCTAAATAAAATATTCATTCAGCATGCAAAACTTCAATTCTTGATTGTGTTTGTATAATGATTTAATTATTTATAAAGCTTCAGTTGAATTTTTTTCAGTATTTTTTACTAATGTAACCCTGTACTTTAAATGGGGAAAGTGCTTTGATGGTGATATTTTTTTTCCCTGTTACAAGAAAGCAAAAAGCAAGTGTCTGTTGGTGCTACTGCAACGTGAGTCAGATGTTCATGTTGCAAGTTGGAATGATTGGATCAATGGAACTTTTACAGATTTAGTAGCTTCGTGTGTTATTAGTAAGAACAGAGAAACTCAACTGAAACCTCCCTTTTTATTTGCTCTTTCTCTTATCCATACTCTCTGCATTCAGCCAAACAATGATTGCCACAGCCAGACCAGATGAAGTTTAGTAACAGCGTGGTGGAGCCCAGCTTTGTCATTTTGAAGAGCTAGCTCCAGCTACTTTTTTTTTTTTTTTTAACTTTTTCCTTCAAAATTGTAATTCCTTATTTAGTCAGAAGCCACCATAGTGGATTTCTTTGGAGATGATGAGTTGAGGTTTTACAGCCTCTTGAGGGGACCAGTCTCATCCTCTGCACAACACGCTTCAGCGGCAGAGAGCAGAGAACTGGGCGCACGGAAGTTGTCACTGAATCTGAGCAGTTTGTGCTACGTGGAAACGCGGCATTAAATTACCAGTTGCTCCAGTTTCCTCCAACATCCTTTCATTTCGCTTTCTAGTAAAACTAGGTAAAAGAAGTATAGTACCTTCACAATTTATGTTTTTGGTTTATGCGCCTGCATGTCTTAGTCCTTGCGTGCTGTGGAAAATACTGCCTGCTTTTTGCGCAGCAGAACAAGGTTTTTAGGCAAATCCAGAATAATTGGAGAAAATTCCCTGGATCTCTTTCTTGGCATTATCACTGTTATACCTTATATGTAAGGCAAATTAAAAGCCAGCTTTGCCCGTGTTCAAATCATCGGCATTATTTTCATTAAGCTTCATGACCAGATCATTAGCTCTTGTCATTTATATAAATAGCCCAAATTGCTTCAGACAACAGGAAACAAACTGAGTATTCATTTACTCAGTAACGTTCCAAGAAAATTATATTTCATCTTCTGTTAACAGTAGCCAGAAATTTCATGGTGTGCTTCTGGATGGTGTGTGGTTTTGGTGCTCCCAACACAACCATTGTTTGATCACAGAAAGGGCGCGTAAAGAAATAGCAAGCCAGCTGTACTAATTTGAAGATGAAAATAACAAATTTGCGCACTCTGCACTGGTGACGGGTAACTCAGTATCTTTCCTTGTTTAAAATACTATGTAAATTCGGATCATACCAGAGATGGGAGAGTGGTTTTGATCTGGCTCCAGCATACATTAGTGGTACCACTGACAGGCAGCGGGAGAGAAGCACAACCGGAACGAAGACGCAGATGGGTGTTGAGGTCTGGTAGTTGTCTGACCGCGGCGGTGTCTTTTAGCATTGCCTGGCTTCTTGTCTTTGTTCATACAGGAGATCCAAGCTGCCCACTCTGCTCTGGGGGTCTCGCTGCATTTCTCTGCACTCGCACTGTAGCTTCCTCTCATCTAAACTTGTACTCGGACACCATAAAGCTGTGTAGCAGACAGGAGCCAGCTCTCCCTAGAAATGCTGCCATAAGGGAAATTCGAGCATTAACAATCAGAGAAATGATTGAAACATTGAAAGAAAGTCAGACAGGTAAGAACTGGCTGTTACAACCAGGACAAGCTCAAACCGCTGCCCAGAAGGACCAGGTAAACTTTAGACTGCATTTTGCAAATCTACTTGGAATGTCACAGTAGCATTAATTGGCTTCTTTGTCCACGAGAACAAAATACAAATGAAGGACGCCTTCTTCAGTTGCAGAAAACACTGCTCAAGAGAGACGGTCTGTACTAATGGGGGAGAAATAATACTTCCAATGGGTTAATTTGGAAAGCTTTTAACAACATAGACTAAAAAAATCAGATTTAGAAGGATTAGTTCTTTCCTGTTTTTAAACCCAGCGATTTATGAATAAGGCAGCAATACCTCTCACCTGCACTATCTCCTCTCATTAAGGTAAACCTGAAAACAACAACTTCCTCTTCTTCAAGGAATTAATCCCAATTAACAGTGTGCTGTACATGTATATGTTTTAGTTTTGGGAGATATTTGGATATTTTACTCCCATTTGTGGTACTGAAGGGAAACACTTGCTAACAACGTGACTGCCCTGTGTTCACATTTTATAAGGCACCAGCTGTCGTTTTCTGAGGCGCGTGCGTGCGATTGGCACACCATAACGGTGTAATGCCTGAAGTTAAGGGAAATACTTAAAAAGTACATTTTCATACAGCATAGTGCTCTGCCAAAGCCAACTGCAAAAATGACGTACCTTACCCTACAATTACATGATCTTATGCTGGTAGAAGAGAACAAAATTGGGTTGCTGTTCTCTACATCATTTGTATTTGCTAAATTCTTGAGCAAAATCACTGGAAAACTAGAGGCAGCCAGTTATTGCTACAGGCCAAATTTATCTGTAGAACTTTAATATTGGTGATAAAAGCTTAAGATGACTCATATGATTTTTGCAGTCATCAGACAAAATGGCAGGTGAGAGGGCTTGTTTCCCCTCCAGTAGGGACACTGGGCATATCAACATAGCACCGCTGCTAATTTCGAATTAGGTGAAGTAGAGCAATTCCAACACGTAAGCGTTAAACATACCAGCCTCAAACACATCTTAAGAATAGCGTCAGTGACAATAGTTTCTTCCTCTCTCAATGTGAAACCAGGTTTCTTCTTTTTCACATCAGGATAAAGCGATCCCTTTGTTCTTGTTTCAGAGTTGACACTTAACAGGTTACTTTTCGCTCCAACTCTTGTTTTTCTTCTTCCTTGGATATATAGTTAACAGAAGATTTTACTCATTTCTCCAATAGGTGAAGATGAAAGCTTCATAAACTATGCAAGAGCATTTGTTCTGTCTGAAGTCAGCCCCCGCCTCCTGTAATTTGTTTAACAGCAAATCTAACTTCTGTTTCATGTAAAGCAATATGGAACCTTTTTTTGCTCTCTGTACTTCAAATGTTGCGGTATTGGTTTCAGAAGGCTGGCGAAATCTCATGAAGATACAGCCTGCTTATAAACCATACCGGGGAAATATTATTCCATGTCAAAAACAGGCATCACTCATCAATTACTACTTTTTTTTTTGCTGTATTTCTCTATTTTAATCATGTGACAAGAAAGAGCCTACCCTGCTAGTGCAGTGAAACAAAACGCCTCTGAGGAGAAGGTGCATTTGACAAGCTGGGAACGAACAATGCTGTATGAATTCCGAGAAGTACATTCATGGATCAACAGCTCACTCCTAAACCATTCCTAGAGTAAGCAGGTACGTCAAGCTTCCTGTGACACCTTGCACACAGCTCAGACTTCCAAAAAAAAAAAAAAAAAAAATCACAACAACAACCACCAAGCAAACACCTCCAACATTATTAGAAAGAGCAAGTACTTAAAAAACCAACTACTTCTGAAGTTTGTTTAACCAAAAAAACTAAGCAACTTGTGTAAGACAGCTCCTGCTGGTCAGTAACCATGTTACTTTTTTACCCCACTCTCATGCCTTTTATTTTTCAAAAGGTCACATTAAACAAAGGACAATACAGACAAGAGTCTTAGTCAAAATAAATCTGTTTTTTGTTTGTTTTTTAAAGAGAGTAAGAGGATAAAGAAAACAGAAAAAAATTATTAGCCAACTGCAACAGAGTTAACAAACAGGAGACCGATAATTAGTGTTTAATGCCACCCATAGTGAAATGTTTCCCACTGAGAAAAACGCGGGAGGCAAGTCCACTTTGCTCCTTCAAGGTCACAGGCTGGAGCAGAACATACAACAGCACCTAACACCACAGTCACTTTACATATATTCAAGTTTTTACACATCTGCAAAGCAGAAGTAGTAGCAGCCATTTGGATGTTCTTTCTTAATGGTTCTCAGGGGGGGCCTAGGGAACTCGGAAGGACCTGGTTCTTGTGACATGGAGCTGGAGCTGCAGCTGCTGCTCCTGCTGCTGCTTCCAGCCACCTGTGTTCTACCTCTGTCTTCAGCAGGGGAGACCTGGGGGGAGCCTGGGCTCAGGTACCCAGCCGGGGTCTGAGTAGAGGCGGTGGCGTATGTGGTTGGTCCAGTGTTGTTTTTCACGTAGACGTTTTTGATAGCAACAAGCGTATGCGCCATGATGCTGAGGCTGTTACTCAGATCTTGCATGCCTTGCTGCAGCAGCCGAAGATTGTGGTTGACGCTGTCAAAGCCAGACTGGATCACCTGCATCTGGGTCTGCTGTATCTGCACTAGGTCCTCTTCAGTTATTTCATTTTGGTCTGCCTGGGACCTGCCTTTTGTTTTGGCTTTTACTTTCCCAGAGGAACCACCGCCCGATGTCCCCAGAAAAGGTAGTTGTTCTTGGCTAGGTGGAACCACCGCCATGTCCTCAGAGCTTTCTTCTGGCTCTACCACCTTCACTACTATTTCTTCTTTGAGGTTCATCTTCTCAAGACCGGATTGATGAGATGGGCCAGGATCGTCATTAAACCCTAGAGGAGAATGGGGGGAGAGGAAAAGCACAGGAGAGTAGTCAGTAAGCAACTTCATGACCTCAGTGGTCAGTGAAATGTGTTCTTACCTACTAAGCACTAACATTAGTCCTTGACCCAAGACTCTATAAATCACACTGCATTATCTTTGATGCTTTTAGAATACATATTACCTCAGTAAGTGGGAAAAAAACGTTCACCAGTTAACCATACAGCTGCATGCTACAAATCCCCTACCAGCCCCACCACAGAAGCCGAGTTTTGGGTTCCAAGAAGCAAAGCTCCTTGCAAGCTCATTTCACGCTCTACCGTGCACACCGTAACCAGTAACAGCGTGGCCAAACCCGTGTGACTGCAAGAAAACCCTGGGTATGGAAGGTGATGGTTTCAGCCATCCCCGGGGAGGTATGAGGTTACGCACTCGCAGCACTTCGTGCTGCCGCCAACTGCGCGCTGGCGGGGCTTTTCCCACTTGCCAAAGCGCTACAGGGCGCACACAGGGGGTGGCTCTGCTGCCTCACGGGCGGGCAGCTCCTACGAGACAGGGCTTACTCTCAGGTGCCGTTTGGATGCGCGCCTACCACCCACAGCCCCGATCTCCCCTGGGTGTCTGTGTATCTATACATCCCCAAGGAGGGAGAGCAGTCATCCAAACCGGGCATTTTCAAGCCGGGCGGGCACCCGCAGCCCCCCGCGCCCACGGGGAACCTGCTGCGGCAGCGGATCGGCCCCGTTCCTCCCCCGGAGACCGGGGAAGCGGCTGCCGGGGCCGCCGCGGCGGGGGGGGGGGAGGCTGCGGGTCAGCGCCGCGGGGGTCGGTCCGGCACTCACCCATGTCCCCCACGACGGCGCCGGGCAGCTCCAGCGTGTCGATG
>JAOXJK010000040.1:26717278-26759753 GCA_025774025.1 Xenus cinereus | reverse complement strand
GGCGGGGAGCTGCCGCCGGGAGCGGCGGCGCTGGTGGCGGTGTGAAAACCGCTGACGTGCGCGGGGCTGAGGCGGGGGCCGGGCGGCGGAGGGCCCTGCGGGGGCTGGCGCGGAGGCGAGGCCTCGGTCCCGTGGCTGCCGTGTGGCAGCGGGGAGCGGCGGGAGGGCAGCGGCCGCCCTGAGGTAAATCGGTGGAAGGAGGGGTGACACTTGCGACGCTTCCCGCGGCTCTGGCGGGGAAAGCGGCGGTGAGAGACGGACGAGAGTTGCCACCGGCACCGTGCGGGCACCATCCAGGTGGGCCCGGCCCGGTGAGGAACTTGTTGGGTGCCTCAGAGCAGCCGGCACCGCGGCTGGTCGTCCCCTCTGTGCGCTGAGGGGGCTCCGTCGTGGCCGGGAGCGGGTTCTGTCTGGGCTTTGGGCAGGGTGAGTTTTGCAACGGGATATGGCTGGAGAATTTGGGTTCCCGGGGTAATCGGAGAATAATCGGGGTCGGAAGGGAGCTCTGGAGATCATCTAGTCCTACAAAAGCCTTGGTAGCCATAGGTGGGCTGTGGGCGTTTGTATTTCACTGATAACCCTAGAGAAGCGATTTGTATTGAGAGCATTTTCTGCCCAAGGCCCTCAGAGCGCGTTACCCAGCATTAATTGAAATCAAAACTCACTGCTGTCACCCGCGTGAGTTAGTCAAGTACGACTGTCGTCCTGGCCATCTGCGGGCAGAAGGGACCGGCATTTGGATAGAGTCCGGTGTTGGTTGTGCCAGCGGTGACCGGCAGAAGCCGAGCTGTGGGGGTTCTGGAGCTGGAGGAGCCGGCAGCTGGGTCAGCGCTGTGTGGGTGGAGGGTGCAGGGGCCCTGTTTGCTAAACGAAAAGTTTGTCCTTGCGAGGGAGTTGCCAACCACCTTTGGCAGCCCCGTTGCTCCGGGATGAGAAAGCAAGCGGGAGGCTTGCAGCTGGATCTGCTGACAGGTCGCCCTTGTCCGGCCGTGGAGGAACCGGAGCTCTGTCAACTTGTGCAGGGACGGATGAGTGAAAGCAGGTTGTGCTCTGGAAAGCTGGAGAAACTGCATGACCTCGTGCAGGCTGTAATCTTGTCTTTTTGCCTCTGCGGCAAACCTGGGGGGGGGCACCTGAGGAAATGTCAGGCTACATCTTGCTCTAGCTTTCATGGCAACTCGTTAAAAGACAGGTCTTCTGATACCTCACAGGGTTTGTGTTCTGGCCTGCGTTTTTTCATCGGGTGTTAGAGTGCTAAAGCAGTGAGCCTTGGCTGCTTGGCTTGTTATCCAGGCTGTGTCGGAGTCTCCTGCTTCTCCAGGAAGCCGAGTTGGTCTCAAGGCTTTCAAATACAAATTTCAGCATCTGTGTTGAAGATTGTAGGAGTCCAGTCCTGGCCATGCTTTCGCTGCCTCCTTTCATAGAAAAATGTCCTTCCGAAATAGCGTTTGCTCTTTTGACTTTTCATTAAGTAGGGGTGTGAATATGAATGAACAGGAATATGCATGCAATGATTTTAATATTAGTAAGAAATAAGTTGCTGTCCTTCTTGAGAGCTTCTTCAGTTGTTGTGGCAACTGTGGGTTGGGTCTTTGGTGTTTTTTTTGTTTTGTTTAAGTCTCTTAAATATAAACTTTGTGCACCTTAAAGTTGCACAGTTTCTGTTTTAGACCTCTGTGAGGTCTCAAGGGAGCAGAATTAATTGAAATTGAAGCGTGGCTTTGGTCTTGTGTTTGGCACTACGGGACTCCAAGTGCTTGAACAGTTGTTGTTATAGCACCCCTCTGTGGAAGCAGGTGGCATTCATAGACAAATAGGGGACAGAAAAGTTGCAGATTTTATATTTTTCTATTAGAATTAGGTGCTTTGGTATCGATGTCCTTGAAATGTTGGAATTAGGGGTGCCAGTTGCTCCAAGTTCTCCCTGGCCATAGCTTCAGTATTACTGATGTTTCCATGGAACAGTTCCACGTTTCCCAGTCAGAGACCAAAGTGAATGATTCCATCTGAAAACTTTTGCCAAAATGGCTTGTGTGGAGGCTGAGTTTGAGATCTATGATCAGTGCTAAGGTGGTTTGAATTTCAGTGACCTGCTTTGACAAGTTGTGTCGTTTCTTATTGTGTATTCCAGTCCCACAGTTACTACTTAAATGAGTCTGGGCACACGGAAAGAAGAAATCAGGTAGCATCTTTATATTAATGCTTTGTTCTCTTTCCTTGCAGGAGAACCACATCCATGACAAGCTGGTATCTCTTAGTTTGCTTCAGAAAGACTTTGTGCCTTTTCTGCTAAACTTTTTAAGGGAGCAAACCAGCCAGATCCTGACTAATGGGCCCTCTACTCCTGCTAAAACCCCCAATTCCAAGGCCCACGGGAGCCAAAGGACTGGATCAGAAAGGAGGGCAGGCCACGCAACCAGCAGCCGAGTGCAGCTCTTTTCCCAAAGGACTTCAGCGACCACTTGCACCACAGATACCAGCTTTTCTCCTGCTGCAGCATCCAGCAGCTCCTCTTCCTTTTCTGGGTCAAACCTCTCTAGCCCTTGTGGTGACTTCCCCAGCGTGGTCTCCAGTAGCAGCCCGAGCTTTGGGTACAGCCCTGTGCTTAACCCCGGTGAGAGGCGGTCATCTCAGAAGGCCAGCTTGGGGAGCTTCCTTACAGCCACACCTGAGGCCCTGCCAGCGAGACGAGGCCGAAGGAAAGGCAGCAGCTCCGTCAGTGCCTCTGGCCGGCAGGTAGCTCGGGATCTGGGGCGTTCCCTTGCTGAAGAGGAAGATGGAAAGAATGACAGTGTCTCGTGGAGTGGAGGGAGAAGGAAGCGGAGTGAAGTGCCTCTTGTTTCTGCTAGATCCCCACCCAGCCAGCTAAATCTTAACAACTTGGAGGAGTTTCCGCCCATGGGTGCTGCCTCTGGCTGGACAAAGTAAGAGCAAGTCTGCCTTGCTGTCTCATTTGGATTTTGCTGCAGGTCACTGTTCCTTGACTAGCTTCTCCTGTTGTGCGTGTCCAGATACAGAAGATGCCGTAATAAACAATATCCGGGGGGTGGCTTCTGGGCTCCTTGGTCAGAACTGCTTTGTTGTGGTGGCCATGTAGGGGAATGTTGCTTCAACAGGCAGTCAGGTTTCCACTCTTGAGAACTCACCCAAGGCACCTCTTTAGCCTCTCACTTGCGGTGCTGCCTGCAGCTTCCCGGTGCACAGACCAGCTGATACAAAGCCAAGCACATCTGTGTCCTTGCAAGTCCTAACAAGTCAGTGTTATCTTGGCCCTTCACATGTCTCATTTACCACGATAGCAATTGCTAGTGAAGAGCAGTCAGCTTTACTTATGCTAGCAAAAAAGCTTTCGGGTTGACATTCTGTGGCTTCTGGTAAGAGATGTTAGTGTGCAGCTTCATTTGTGCCCTGTAATCATGGACAAAATAGCCAGCTGATGGCTATCTTCTCTTTGGTCTGCAGCAAGCCCTGGTCTCCCTGGTGACTTTGGCTTAGCTTCTGGGCAGCTGTTTGTGTTGTGGTTGCCTCCGTCCTTTTCTCTTAGAGATTTTACTCTTTTAAATCCTTATTACCACGTGCCACGGGCTTTCATGTCAGCCCGTGTGCTCAGGCACTGGTCTCTGTAAGTGGGACTTTTAGTTGGATGTGCGAAATTCCCCCTGAAAATGGATAGGTCTGTGGGCCCATGCAGCAAATCCAGATGCTGGGTCTAGATGATGCTTTGGCCAAAGGAGATGAGATGTGTTTCCAGCATAGACAGTAAGTGTCTCTCCCTCAATTGCACTGTGCCCAACTGGGAAAAAGAATGAGGAAAGAGGTCATGGAGTGTTTGAAAGCCAACGCTATAGTGATTTTGAGAACACCATAGCAGTTAATATGTAGCAACCAGCTTTTCCTTGAGAAGTCCTAATGCTTAATGTTCCTATATCTCATTTCCAGTATGTCTCTTACTGCATTGCAGAGCCTATTCCTAAAGGACAAATCTAGCAGTAAGGATGGGCTTCCCTACACTTAAAGGGCTTACGGTAACTCGGGAGCCTCGACTCTCACTGATAGACAATGGCAGCTTGATTGTTTTTGTGGGTTTTGGTTGTTTTTTTTCTCTTTCTTGTGGTGGTGTTAGAAACTGTTGGTGAATTAGTTTCTTACTAAAATGAGGCATATCCTGTCCTCTCAAATTAGAAAAAGTTGTGTGGCACTGTTATCTGTTCTAGGCTTGATAACTGATAATTAATTTTGCAGCAAGGGTCAGCAGGCTGGTTTTAGCAGTCCGTAGCTCCGTGACTTTTTATTCAGTCACCAGAATAAAGTCAACAACTATACATACAGTTTAGAAATTCAGTATCCTGACTCTATATCTATTTTATTTTAGCATGAGGCTCTTCTGGAAGAGCTGCATGCATATCTGTCTTGAGACCCATTTTTTATTGTTGTTCTTTAGCTTGATTTCAATGGAATCGCTTCTCACTTTTTCAGCAAAAGCAAACCATCAAGGCGAATCAACCCAACTCCCGTAAGTGCTGAGCGCCCCCTCTCAAAACCAAAGATGTGCTTCACTTCTACGCCTGTCAGCCAGCCTCCAGCTGCTCGGTTTTCATGTGGGTCAAGCCTTGAGGCCTTTACTGCTGTCCAGGAAGGAAACCTTACGTCTGTGATAAGCAACAGCCTTCAAGAGGAGAGGGAGATGCTGAAGAAAGAACGGTACAGTCTGAGCAGGGTGGTGATAGGCTTGTGCCAATTCTTAATTCTCTTGTCTTAAGGCAGTACCCATATCAGAGTGGAAATAACCAGAATAATATCCAAAACAGATACTGGTGACCTTAAACTGTAATTTGCCTAAATCCAGCTGTGGCTCTGGTATTGGACTAGGATGTTAATGCAGCTAGTTCATATCATTTCAGAGGTGTGCTGACTCTCACCAATGACCCTTGCTTTATCTCAGCAGTTTAGTCAGTCCTCACCGCTTTCATGGCCTCTTCATGGTTGGTCACACACCCGTGGTGACTCTCACCTGTACAGCTTTCCTTAGATTGCACAGGCGAAGCAAGTGGGTTTGAACTGGTGTAATTAGGCTGTGTTTGAAGATTTTGCCTGGATGGAAGGCATAGTCTGGTTTAAAGAAAATGAGTTAATGATGCAAATATGGGGAATATGTTAATGATTTTGCAAAGTAGGCAGGCTAACAAAAGCTTGCAGTCAGAGAAAACAAAACACGGGTAGCATGAGACTGTGTTTTAAGACTTACTACTGCAGTTATCTACTGAAAATTATGTGTGCTGGGAGATGAGGTGAATTCTAGCTTCTAATTGTGTCTCTGCTGTTCAGTTACTGTGTGACTTTCATCCTCTGTAAAATGGTATCACTCTTTGCCTGTGAGGATTGATACTTCAGGAAAAGAGCAAAGCACAGTAGTAGAGAAGCTATTGTTTATAATTGCTGACAGAACTGTTGCTGCTGCTTGTAGATTTTATTCTTGGGGAAGCTCCTCAGGACATGAGGGTGGAATTCTTTTCCTGCTAAGCTCTGCAGAGAACTGGCTGAAACAGACCAAATAAAGTCTCATGAATTACTGTTTGTACTGGACCTGTAACAGAACTGCTCAGGATTCAAACCTGCCTCTGTGCACTTCGGTGAAGCATGTATTCCAGTCTGAATTCTACCTGAAATGTTCCACTAACCCGTACAAACTAAAGTCAGTGAAATAGCAGTATGTGGGCTGGATCTTGCCCATGAGGGGGTCTCATCTGACCCAGCATGCTTGAAATGGGCAGTGCTTGGTGCTCAGAGCTGTGAGCTGCTGCTGTGTCCTCAGTAGTGAAGAAGTGAGGTACAAAACTAACGCAGCCCCCAGCCAACTGCGTCCCTTTGAGCATGGGCGAAAGTGAAATTCATGTTTTGGTAGATCACAACACTGAGGCAGAAGTGAAGCAAAGTCTGTCTGCTTTGTTGGAGTCTTAACCTTGGTGGATTTACAAAATGCTTAATAAATCATTTTCTTCAGTTCAGTTCAGTCAGTCGGGTGCTTATGTTCATTGCATGTTACTTAATAACCTTTCTACTATCATTTTGGGACTAATTTGTTTTTCATTGCAGTGGTTACACTAGAAATAGGCCAATAGAAAAAGTTCTTTGCCGCAGTTAAAAACATTTATGTTTTCCCCAAAACCTATAAAGTGACTTTTAAAGATTTTACTTCTGAGACAATGTGGTAAGAGGTGATGTGTCAAGTGTGGATGTTTCACTGGGATCTTTAACAATCATTTGATATGGCTGTTACTGTTTTTTTTCCTGCTTCTTATGTGTCTTATGTATGTCACTATTGCTGCATTTTGGACAACCTCTATAGGTATATTCTTTTTACAATATCTTTGTATTTAACTGAGTGATCGTTGGTGATTTAGAATCCAGCAATTAAAGTAGCTTGTTCCTTCTGTCATTTAGCTTGCCAGTATGAGATTTCATCAGTTGTTGCATTGCCTTTCCACTTGGTATTGGATCTTCTCAGGGCATGGTTAACTTATAAATGTGTCTGAAGGTATGGACGTGAACCTTATTTTCATAGATTTTGTAAAGTGTCTAGCTATCAGAAGTTGTATGTGCAAAACTTTTTTGGGGACCTGGTCTCTAACAGATTCTGTGTCCTTAACAAATATCAGTTTGGATGAGAAGCAGTAACACGTTAGTTAGCTAATTTGGTCAAAATGCCATGCTGTTTTAGCAGAGTTGGAATTTGAATGTGAATCTTTTGAGTCTTTTGACTGTTAGCCCCAAGATCCTTTCTGGTTAAGAGAAAGATGAGTTAAATTACTATGATGCTAAAAGCAGCTTTAGGCAGTGTAAATTACATGGTTAGTTATTGGAGGAATTCCTTATGCTAGACTGCAAAGAAAGACGACTTCTGGCCGCGTGGCTGCTGTGTGTCATCTTCTGTCACATGGTGTGTTGCTTCTCTTGAATTTCAGATGCAAATTGCTGCACCAGGCATCTTCTCCTGCAGGAATCTCTCTGGATCCTGGCACTCCAACTAAGCCTAGCTACACTCGCAGCGCTAGCCTTCCTGCCGAAAGCCATCTGGTGACCTGTGCAAATCCTGCTAAGGTTTCCTGCAAGAAGCAGTTGGAGTGTCTGGCAGAGCTCTATTCGTCATGTATAGCAGGTGAAGACCCAGAAGATGTGACTGACCTTTCTTGGGGCTTTGAACTTGCACGTGTGTTTCAAAGGGGAGGTAGATGAGAAGCAAAAGTTGTGGGATAGTTACAGTGTACAAACAAATAACATCTGGAAAAATAAACCAAACCAACGCAGTTATTAAAATAAATGGATACTAGGTAAAAGTTTAGGGAAGGAGATGGACCTGATCCAGTACTCTGAGCTGCAGTAGGCTGAAGTTGTACGGCCCTGTCTGAAACCAGACCCTTCCCTAGCACATCTGTCCTGTCACTCCCATATTGATTTACACTGTGGCTGGGTTTGGGGAGGAAGTTCTTTGGTAACTGTGCCATAGAAGAGGTATCTGTATTTTTACCTTCGTTTGTTAAGGCAGGTCGATAGTGAATATCCACCTTTAGTATCTTATTTCCTCTCTTCCAGAAAACCTGGTGCCAAATATTTTTCTGGAGCTCTTTTTTGTTCTGCAGCTGCTGACATCTAAAGGCACTTCTACTGCAGAAGATGGGGATAGTGACCTTGAAGTCAATGAAAGAAGTAAAGGTAGGAAATAGTATTGTGGGGAAAGAGTATTGCTTCCATGAAGTGCTAATGTGATATAGATTAGTGGCCGTTAGCTTGAACAGTTAGTCTTAAATTCCATAAAAGCACCATATTACCGCTGTGGGAATCATCTGCGATGCTGAAAAATCATGCATGTATGGGAAGTGCTTACACAGTATGATAGAGTGGGGTTGCTAGATACTGTTCGATCTAGTTTTCTGCTGTTGTGTGAGATTTGCTGAAGCTACTTGCTATCACTGGCTTTCAAAGAGAAGGAAGGATATGCTAAAGTCTCTCCTCCATTGGTCCTTGCAACTCAAAAGTGCTGTTGATCTTCTATGTGTTTCTTGAATTTAAGTTTGGGTTATGATTGCAGAGGAACCATCCATATAGATAGATGCATAATTGTTTCATTTCTTTTTTTTTGCAAATTCAGACTTAAACTTGATGCAGTTAATAGTTTGATGTGGATATAAAAAACAAGAGTGGCTTTAAGATGAGAATGACACACCTCCTTCCCCCCTCCCCTAGGTGCCCCAATTTAATTGGCCTTTGTTTTGCCACTCACTGATTTTTAGGGCTGAGATTAGGAACACGAAGTCTTCAGCTATGGGAACAGCAGCTGATGACTGGTTGCAGTTGGTCTACTTTTTGTCCTGGATCTGCTTACTGCTGGCCAAAACGTTGAGAAGGAATCTTTTCTTTCCCCAAAGGCATTCAACAATTCAGTTGCCTTTAGTGTAGGAAGGACAAGTATGGGAGGATTTGTCTATACAGGTGGCAGGGAGTGGGAACTTCTGGAAATTGGATACTGGTCTGGAAGACTATTTTTGGGTATGGCAGCTCCTGCTTTCCTTGAGAGCTAATTGTTGGTCTTTAGTTTATAAATGGTGATAGGTGCTGTTTTCTCATACTTCTTTTTCTCCTTAGATGCCTCAGGGAGACAACATTTCCGAAGTGTGCACAATTGTGTTTATTTTGCCGTTCAAGTCTTGGATTATCAGTATGAGTGAGTTGAATATTTTTTTTCCTCTGCTCGTGTCTGCAGGTGTGTGTGAGATTAAGAAAATGTGTGCTTGGATTTTAGAGCTTTATCACTTATAGGCAAAGAGTTGTTAATTTTTCCCTCAAAACCTACAACTTGACGTGGATTTGGCTGCCTGTGAGTTTTCCTTGCACTGGTCTGTCTTCAGACTGGTGAACTTCAGTGAATTATGCAAGAATGGGAAAGTCATGAGATGGGAGCAATAAAAAATGGCCCTACAGATGCCAGTAGGATTTCACGCTGGGTGCCTGGGGCTTAGAACTCTTTACTTGGTAGCCTCATAAAACATGAGCATAAGCATTTCTTTAGCTCTGATCATGTGTTGTTTATGTCTGTCTGGGTTTATCCATGTTGTCTTGGCAGAATTATTTCCCGTTTAGAAAAAGGGATGCTGAAGCTTTTGGCTGAAAATGAACGGATTGCATCTTTTTCTCCCACCTTGCACGAGAGGCTCAGGCAGGCTTATGAAAGCAGCACGGCCAAGGTAAAAATTGGCAGGCCTCAACTGACATTGCTCCAAACCTTTGTGTTGCTCTTTTATTTGCATTGGCTTTGATCTTAAATCTCATTCCTTGTACTTTGAATATCTTGTCATTTTGTCTTTGCCAAGTGTCTGAAAGTTACTTTTTTTTTCTTGTCAGCGGGTGAGTGAATTGCTGAGCCCAGTGGTTGTTAGCTGGGAGTTGCTGCTGGCTGGCCTTGCACTGTGCTTCAGGCCCTCATTTCAACCAGCACCTTTGACGGGGTCAACCTTTACTTTTGAGATTCTCACCTAGTAAACATGGATCCCAGAAGAACAATGGGTTAGATGCAATATCAGAATGTAGTTTGAAAGAAGTGGATTTGTTACATAGCTACAGACTCCTTTTGGGCAAATGAAGCTTCAGAAGAGACAATGCAGCTTGTGAAAACTGTTTTCCTGATCTAATTATCTGGGTTAGGGAATGAAAGCTAGATGGTGGGAATCCTTCCGTAATGTATTTTGTATCTTCTTTCATCCATCTTTTAAAAATGGAAGTTACTCTTCACAAAGAAATTTGGGCTGAGCTAGGACATGTCAAGAGCTGAGCTTTTTAGTTAAAGCTGTAAATAAATAAAGGTCTCTTGTTACTTGAAGACGTAGGTCTTTTGAATAGGAGAAAGAATAATAATACAGGCATTGCCAGCCACTATCCTGCGTTCTCTGGAGCCCTGTATTGAAGGTACACTTTGCCTGTTTGCAGAACATTCTTTCCACACTATATCAATGCTGGTTGCAATCTGTTCTGCAGAGATTTCTTAGAGAGACAAGATGCTTCCACTCAACATTGAGTGATTCTGCCTCTGTAGTGTAATGTAGGTTGTGGAACTGCTGGTGTTTACTAGCAGTTGGGGAATGGCTAGTGTCCGAACAACTCAACTAGTGGTACTTGGTTTCCTCATCACGTCTTTTCCTTGCTTTTTCTAGGTCTCAGATTGTTAGATAAATTAGAGACTTGTATTAGTCTAATGATTGCCTTCATATTTTTAACAGGTGTCTCTGCTGCTGCCATGCTCTGTACAATCTGTTTCTTTCCAGCCAGAAACTGACAATCGCTCCAACTTTCCCAGTGACAGAGCATTTCACATATTTAAGAAACAAAGGTGTGTTTCTTCTACTGTTACTCTATGGCTCACAGGGTATAATATTTCCATGACTGTGAACAAAGGATATTAAAAATGTCTCGTGTATGCTATACTGTAGAAAGATCTTGAGATTTTCACTCTAATTAAAAAAAAAAAGTCTTTGTCCATATTGAATGCAGGAGCTAAATGCTTAATGTCTTTAGAGAAGAACAGCCTAATTCTTCAGGAGTTATTGAGACTTGTGGTTAATGCCAGTACAGTGTGTCACCCACTGGATTGCTTCTGCATATAAATCTGGTATGCTTTTATTTTTCCTGCCACCTCCCTCCATGCTTGCAGCAACAGGGTGAGGGGAGAATGGCAAGTTGTCTTGGTTCTTTTTTCTCTCCTCATAGGTGTTATTTCATGTGGCTTATTCTTTCCCACATCTCAGTCTTCAGTATGTCTAGTAATGGGTGTTTTGGTCATTCCATCAGAGCTTGGGCATAACAAGCTTAAGCACTTGCTGTCAAAGACATGGAAAATGGAAACTCGCTGAAGTACCACTAACATTAATGAGTTTTGCAAAGGTATCTGAATGCTTAGAGGCTTGAGTTATTTAATCTGAGGTAGATTCTTGCTGGGGAACCTAGGAACAATTGAATATTCAGTTATTGTTACTTCTGATGTTGAAGAGTGGGAATTCATACCCTGAAATATCTTGATTCACAGGGATATATTTTATGAACTGCTGCGTGAATGGGAGGATAACCATGAAAAAACTGGCTGGGACTTTGAAAGAGTTCTGGGCAACAAGATCAGGTAAGAGTTTTACGCAACTTCAGATAGCTCTTTAATGTAGCTGGATTACTGGTGCCGCGTACTAGACTCTTCCGTGTTCTCCCTAATGCTCTTCTGCACTAATCTGTAGGGAGCTGTGCTTCTTGGAAGATACTGGCCATGTAAACTTGCTTCTCTATGTAAAAGTATTAACTGTTATCTTAAAGAAATAAGCCGTAAGTGGCAAGGGCCCAGTTTGGCTTACTCTAGGTCTTTCTCTGTTCATAATCACAGAAAGAGCCATTCTCACAACCAGTACGCTGTGGTATTGATGTTGTCATCATATATCATAGAATGATTAGAGTTGGAAGGGACCTTGAAGATTATTGAGTTCTAACCCCCTTGCATGGGCAGGGACACCTCCCACCAGACCAGGTTGCTCAAAGCCCCATCCAGCCTGGCCTTGAACACCTCCAGGGATGGGGCATCCACAGCTTCTCTGGGCGACCTGTTCCAGTGTCTCACCACCCTCACAGGAAACAATTTCTTCCTATACTCGTGTGTGCATTTCATGTTCCCAGTCCCCACCCTCTTAAGCATGGAGAAGTGTGTTATATGGTCAGAAGCTCTTAGCTCTTCTAATTATTTCAGGGGATTCTAGTATATTGACTCTGAAAACAAGACAACTGTGGCTTTTTCTATGGAAAGCAAACTGTTTATTCATTTATTGTTTTATCAAAATAGGGTATTTATAAAGAAGCTATTATAGTTTTGAAAGCAGTTGCCGTGTGGGTTTCTGTGTTAGTCTTAACCACCAGCCTACTCAATTTACATGTACGAAGGTGACTTTTCACCCCAGGAGCAAAACAAAGCTGAGATTTAAACTGAGAAATTTTCCTTCTCTTTGGGCATCAGAAATACTGCTATTGCTGCTTTCTTACTTGTGTATGTGTGAACTCTCAACTCACTGTTCTGCACAGGGGACAGTGGGAGCTGAACGAGTTAATCTGCTTCCTAAATAACAGCATTATTACAGGAAAGGAAGAGTCCTTTTATCTCTAGAGCTGTGTCTGCTCTGCAGGTGCTCAGGGAGAATTTTCGTTTAAATGGTCAGCGGATGGGGCTCAGTGCTTGGTTATAAAGGTGTTGCTATTTGCAGTGGTCTTTGGAGATCGCTTTCTTAAAAGCAATTATTTTATTTTATACTTTTGATATAGCCTGAGATTAGAACACCTTTTTTTTTTTTTCTTTCACAGGTCCATGATGGCTCACCTATCTGCAACCTGCAACCACAGCCATTTTGCCAGGCTCTTTCAGAAACAGCTCATTCAGGTAAATGATGTGGGTTTTTTAATGAATATATGCAGCAAAGCTGCTTTAATCCTTCCTCAAACTGAGGAAATGAATTGTGTCTTGGAAGTTTCTTTGAGATTTTCCTATTGAAATTTTTTGGGAGAGCCAAGTTTTCAGGATGAGAATTTCCTTCCTTTTCCAGAAATATAAATCAGTGATAAATTACTGGTGAACTCTCTGTAAACCAGCAGTAAGGCACACTAAGCACATCATGAGCCAGAAGAATTCATTCTTCGTGGTTATTTACTTTGACCGCCTAATTTTAGAACAGTTACAATTTTTAGAAATTTTAAGGATGTATTTTGATGTCTATTAAATAAAGAGGTTCCCAGTTACGTTCATTGACATCATGAGTATACTACCTGCAAGGAGTTTTGGGGAGTTCTGTGTAACACTGCAACAGCCGCTTTTGGATACAGTATTGCTGTTGTAGTTGACAGGGGTTTTTTGGCCCGTGTTAGGCATCGTCTGACTTCACTGTAACTGAAGGAATGAAGAAAGAAAAGATGCTTCTGATTGGAGTATAAATATTCAGTGTGTTTTCTATAAGTGGCTGGCTTATTGGTGGGTTCCTTCTGGATAGCCATACAGACACAAAACCCCGCCTTGAGTGTTAGCACACACACAGAGGCCAGCAACTTGTGAGCTGTTGGAATGCAGTTTGAATTTGCATCAATGTCCTGTCTGATGTGTGTTCAGGGAGGTCATAGGAAAGAGGTGAGATGGACTTTGTTGCATCAACAGGATTTAATTAGTTGTAGGTACTGTATTTCTTCTTTATATCTGTGTGTTCTTAATGAAGACTGCATGGTTTCACAAGGTAACCAAAGATTTAAACTGGTAACTAAGAGTCTTCAATGAATCAGATGTGTCTGACTAGAAAGTGATTTGCAGAATCTTGTGTGTATTATGATACACACACAGAAGATAACCTAGACTGAGGATTTGTGTCAAGGCCTGATAAATGAAAGTTTGGGAAGTGTAACAAGATGTTATTTTGGGAGGGGAATTCAGTTTGGAATAAATTGATCTAGTAATTGTTCACTTGACATACATAGTTAAATGTTGCCTTTTAGTATAATCTCTCTCACTAAAACAATTCTGACTTAAATGTAGGAGTAAGCAGTCATCTTTTCCCTTTACTCAGGGTTGGTTAGGTTACATCTGGAGTACTGTGTCCAGTTTTTGGTTCACCAGTACAAGAAAGATAGTAGACTTAGTAGAGCAGGTTCAGCTCAGGGCCACGTAACAGATTAAGGCACTGGAGCATTTTTCGTATGAGGAGAAGTTGAGATAGCTGTGACTGTTCAGCCTGGAGAAGAGAAGGCTCCAGGTTATCTTAGCACTGTGTAGAAATACCTGATGGGAGGGAATGAAGAAGAGGGAGCCAGATTCTTCTCAGTAGTGTTCACTGACAGAACATGAGGCAACGGACACAAATTGAGAAAAAGGAAATTCCATCTGAACACAAGAAGACACTTTTTTACCGTGAGGGTGGTTAAACACTGAAACAGCTTGCCCAGAGAGGTTGTGAAGCCCCAGTCTGTAGAGACATTCAAAACCCAATTAGAATTGGTCATGGTCGTGGTTGACTCCGAGCAGGAGGGTTGTATTAGACAATCCACGAGGTCCCTTCCCTTCCAACCTAAACAGTTCTGCAATTCTGTGATTCTTTGAGTCTTGAGTAGTATCCATGTGTTTGATGGAGGGGGGCATTTGTTTTTTAACTTTATTTAACTTTGTGGAAACTCCAGGAAAAACTGGTCTGGGAATGCATAGTGCAGTATCATGGTGCTCGAAGACTGGGCTAAAGGTCCTGCTTAGTGGTTCATGAAGACCACGCGAGTGATAGGTGTTCTCTGCACACATCCAGATGTAACCTGCTAGGTTTGCCTGAGTTAGATGTATAGGATCGGAATTCTATCTGCCAAGATCCCTAGGCTGTTTATGCTCAAGATGGGTAACATGTTTTGGCATGAGCAAAAGAGATCTGTACGTGAGCCACCTGAAAAGGTCATGCTTGAATTGCTCCTGAAACAAAGTCTTGTGAGGAAGGGACAACATGTAGGGTGGGAGAAGAAGTGAAACGATGCCTCATTATGAATTTTCCACCTCACTACTCTTTCTGTCTCTTGAAGATGTGTAAAGGTCCTATTGGTGGTGGCGCAAGCTGGGGAGACACCCCAGACCAGGATGTCCTTAATATGCTGGGCTCTGATAATCTGAGCCGTCTGAAGAGGCTGCAGGAAAGATTTATTGTTCCTCAGAGCATCAGAGGACCCTGTCCACCCCCTTCCTTCCCGGGGTGCCAGCAGTTCTTCAGGGACTTCATCCTCAGCGCAGGAAGGTTTGCTGCCCGTGTTTTTGCTATTTCCTTGGTGAAGTGAGTGGGGAACACCAGCATGTTGGTCTTACAGCGGGGAGTTGTCTGGAGAGCTCGGGGCATGGTGTGACCTGGGCAGAGCAGATCAGAAATGTTTTTAAGCTGCATAATACACACTTAGTTTTCTTGGCCAGCACGCATGGTGAACATTTTAAGAAGCTTCCATCTGGAGCACAGAATGTCCTTGTGTGTGTTTGTGTGCTACATCAGGCTAGACTATACGGTAATAATTTTCCTTCTATGAAACCACATCTTGCCACAGGCCATCAGCGTTTCCCAGTGCCCAGGCAGTGCTACTTAGCAAGGGCACTGGCCTGGCCAAGTGTTTCTTATGTAGTAGCGCATGAAGCTAAGGAATTACAGGTCATGGTTTTGTACATGGAGTTTTTGACAATCCACAGTAGGGAGGAGTTGTGATCTATGGGAGTTTTGAATGTTAAGTTCAGTTATTTGACATCTTCCTGCTTCGACAGACCCATGTTATTATCCTTATGCTGGGACTGGCTCAGTAGCGTCTGTTTGAAAATGTACAAAATCAGGGTGGAAGAGAAGGGGGTCAGCCAGTGCTGTCTGCCTGTCTGTCAGTCAGTTTGTCTAACCAAGTCAGTCTTCTCCCTTGCTTTCTTGTCTGTCAGTCTGTTATACTGGATGTCTGCTGATGCTTGATACAACTCATGAGACAAGCTTGAAATTTTGCAATGTGTTAGTTGAGGTTTTACTGCTGTTTTCAGCCCAGTCTGACTCTTCATCATCTTTTGCTGAAGTTACCAGTTCAATCAGCACCTGATGGATAGTCTGTGCCTGAAGATACTCGAACTGAATGGCCTTACTCTAGTGGAGCACGAGCACAGCGATGGGGAAGCAGATATGGATGAACAGGTAAGCTTGTTTTTTTGCAAACACGTCCGGCAGCAATTTCCCTGAGCTGTTCCAGTACCCAAAGAATTAGTGGCTTGATTGTAAGTTGCCTGGAGGTTCCACTGCTGTATTTGCAGGGCAAGAGCTTCTTCATTTGGTTTTGTAATCACTCTGAACTTGGTTGCGGACGTCTAAGGCCCTTGCTGTTTGCTTGCATGCTTCAGGGTGCTTCATAGAGCTGTGTCATAAGAGATGATGCACAATAATTTGAAAAGCGAGAGCCTCTTTTTAGGTTGCTAGAACCCTGCGTTAGATCCATGGAATAACTTAGTCCAGTTGTTGCACTTAGTTGCAAGATCTCCTTGTTACTTTTTCATGTAGAAAGATTTTAATTAGAATGAATTTGTAGTCTGCTTATACCTTCTCAGATATTTCTTCACTCATCTATACCTATCAGAGGTGTCACAGCTTATAGCCTATCAGCAAAGCAGCAGCTGAAGGTTCACAAAAGCTTGCAGAGTGTTAGTGGTATAAAGTGGTATAAAGGAGGCAGCGTGAGACCAGCTCTCTGCCCTGTCATTGACTCCAAAGCTGTTAATATGAAGATGTGATTGAACAGCTGCTTGTTTTAGAAAGCTCTTGAATTAATTTCTTCTCACCATACGTGAAGCAGTGAAGGCAGAAGCAATTTAAAATGCTTGATAAATATGTATTTTGGAAACTTACCTTTATTAAAAGCAGTGATGGAGATATTTGACCTTTTTACATGAAGGCAGTTGATGTACAGTGTAGGTAGTTGCTTTGCCAGTTCAGGGTGGCATTGCCCCAGCCTGCTTTTCTTCATTTCAGGATGAAAAGAAGCGTTTCACTGTGGTCCTGCTAAGCCTACGACTCCTCGCCAAGTTCCTGGGGTTTCTTGTTTTCTTGCCGTATCGCACTGTGGAGCAACCAACTGGAGACTTGCAAGACTCTGCAGTAGCGTTAAGAAACCAAGTAAGAAACCAAACTCTTTTAAGAAATCTAACATGGCCTCTTACTTGACAGGCAGGTATTCCAATTCAAGGAGGGGAGCATGAATAGTTATGCCCTAACCAAGTAAGCCAGTGGTTCTTGGGATGATGTTATACTGCTCTGTGCCCCTGCCACAAATTCTGGGGCGGGAAACAAAGGAGAGAAGAGTTTGTGTAAGCTAGGGAAGAGGGAGCAATGCACTGGTGGTGAGGTGCTCAATCTTCTGTTATTTCTGCTAAGCTGCGGCTGTCATACCAGAACTCTGACCTAGGTAAGAAGTCTCGTGTTTATAGTCTAAAATCCAGCTACTGAGAATGTTTTCATTAGTGTCACAATCATCTCCTGCGGCGTGTCATCCTGAATACAAGGAGGCAGGGCTTAGACCTAAGACTCCATTTGTACAGTCAGGCTTATGGACTTACTTTTGAAAGTCCCGGTGGGACCTCTGGTTGCCATCATAGTGTGGTTTTTACTTCTGCTCATGTGCAAATAAATTTTTTCATTAGCTAGAAAGTTGCCTTTTGTTTGTACAGAAGATGAAATTCTAGACAGAAAAGTCAAGATAAGAGTCTTTTTAGGTATCAAAAGGTAACTTCAGGCTGCTGCTTTAACTTCTGTTGTCCATTAAGACCCTGCCTGTACTGGATGTATTGAAGCTTCTGAGACAATCTATTCGGGATCAACGTTCTATCCTCACTATTCCTTGGATTGTGGAGTACCTTTCCCTTGTGGATCACGTTGCTCCTTTCCTTGATTACTACAGGAAAGTATTTTGTCTCTTGCTGCAGGTATACAGGTAAGAATCTGGGAAAGGATATTTGTCAAGAACTTTTCTGTGAAGGTTTGCTTGCTTAATTAAGGTGCCTGGTGTTTGAGAATGCATGCTGGCCCTAGTTTGAGATTCTTATAAAAGTACATTCTGGGTGGTTTTTTTTTGTACAAGTCATGAGCAATTCTTATTTTACGTAAGGCTGCAGAGAGAGCACATCCTAAACTCAGAGATTAATATTTGATTTAAATATGTGTTTTTTCACTAAATAAACAAAATTCTTTAAATCCCCACTCGCTCATTCTACATCTGCAGCTGTGAATTTTAAATCTTGAATTTGAACCTTAAACTTACAAGGCCTCCCATGCCTAAATAATGGTCTAGTTTTATTTCTTATATACATGACGAAAATGTGAAGCACCTTCTAGAGAGTTACTTAACACTGGCTTTTCTAGTGTAAACAAAATGGCATATTGGTCAGATGCATATCTACAACAAAATAGAGCTTGCTCTCCACTCTTTCGGCCAACAAGTAGGGAATGCGTACGTGGTGACAAATAGTATAATTAGAAAGTGAGTGGGTTTGGGATTTGTTTCCTTAATGAAAATTGAGCTACTGAAATCTAACACTCTTTCTTGCTGCTTTTGCTGTGTGGCAGGTTAATGGTCCTTTCTGAAGATAAGGAGATAAGTTTCCTGAACAAGCTGCTGATCCTTGCTGTTCTGGGTTGGCTTTTTCAGGTAGAGTCTCCTATGTGCACACAGCAATTCTCTGAAGAAAAAGCAGGGCACAGAACTCTATAGAAAGGAATATTTAAATGAGTTTAATTTGATTGTAGTTTGTTGTTTTGTTGGGTTGGTTTTTTAATGCTAGTTTAGCGTTTAAAGAATCCTCTATATTCTAATGCAGAATTATTTTCCTTTAATGGAATTGTGTGAAGCAACATTTTTTTTTTCCAATAGGAATTCTAATTGCTGCTGAAACACATTCTCTACTTATAAATCCGCATCCTTGTAAGCAAATTGACAGCTGACCCCTATGAGAACTGGAAGCTCTTCTCACAAAGATGGAGTGCAGTGCTAGCTGGCAGCCTGGAATTACTGGGGAATTTTTTGTCTGATAAAGGGACAATGTGTGATGAACTTTTAAAATCCTTTTGTGCCTTTAGTTGGAAGCAAGGTAACTGGCTAGCAGGGATGTGTTGGGAAGGTGAAAGATGCTGCATAGGGAGGGTAAGGAAGGTGGCTTATGTTAGTGTGATCAAACTAAATCTTTGATTTTATGGGAAGGCTCTCCTTAGAGCAGAGAGGATCCTTGGTGTTAGGTTTTTTGTGGGTGTGAGGTTGGTGAGATTTTACTGTCCTCTCTATCAGAAATGGTGTAAGTTACTGACTGCTCTTTGGGTTGTGACTGCTGGGGTTTCTGTTTCAGGTCCCATCAGTCCCTGAAGAGTTGTTTTTTACCACTGATGTCAGGCAGGAAGGATTGATGCTGGATACTGCAACATCTGCTCAGGCTTTGGTGAGTTAGTGGAGCAGCGTGTCCTCTGAATCTGTGGATGAGGGTGGATCTACCACGGCCTTAGGAGCTTGAGATTTTTATCAGGAACTTGGCTGCAGTGCAGCTGCATTGAGCATCTGTAGGCCAATGGATGTGATGCCCTGGTTTGACCAAGGGCCTCAACTGAGTTGCATCCTGGATCATATAAATTGTGTGTTACAGCTCTGGGGCTTTTGTCAGACAGGAGGATCGGATGCTGTTTTCCTTCTCACTCGTTACTGCAGTACAAGGTGAGCTGAGAGAACAGTAGCTCCTCCCAGAAATAAGTAATAGTAATGGCGAACTCAACAGAAATAGTTAGATGGGACTCTCAAGAGCAAGGTTGCTGTCTTTGAAGTCACCTGTTTTCCAGTTGCATGATAAAGGGTAATTGAACGGAAAATAGTATGAGCAAGCAGAAAAGGAGGTGAGTTTATGGCATGTGTGATGTTCCAGACAACTCCCAGACATGCAAGAGAATGCTTCGTATTCCTTGAAAAATGAGCAGTGTGTTTGCTACGATATCTTGTGTATCTCGTTCTAATTAGAAAGTTCTTCAGTGGCAGAGATCAACTGATTCTTTTGTTCCGAATGAGTGTAGTACACGCTGTCCGGGTGGATGGGGTCTGAAGTTGTTTTTCCTCCCTTGCCTCTGGCTGTGCTGTGTGACACTAGGGTGACCTCACTCCACAGTGTGATGTTCCACTGAGTCTGAGTGAAGACACCTGTGGAGGTGTAATGCCCCACAAATGTGCCTCGTTTATTCTCCTCCATGGGTTGGCTTCTCTTTTATGAGCAGCAGCTGTGGCAACAGTCCTGGTTCCCTTCTGTGACCATCAGGTTCCAGCTGGGCTTTGGCAGTAATCAGAAGCAGTTGAGCTACACTGGATGTTACAGGGCTGGGCTGAACGCTTGGGCTGCAAAGCTCATAATTTTACTGTGGATTTGGAATACAGTTATTTTTATTTTTTTTCATGGAAAGGCAGTTCTGCAACCTGCCTGTGACCACGCGTATGGGATTTCTGACTTACTGAAGACTCTTTACTGCTGTGTCCTTTCAGCATTTCCTTCCTTTTCTCGCCAGGACTCAGTACCCTTGGTGGATCAGCAGTTACTTTATACCTGCTGTCCCTATCTTGGTGAGTATTTTATTCATATTTGCTCTATAAATATTAGCATATATTTATTTTTATTTGTCCTTTGGTAGAGTCCTTGCATCATCTATCTTACCCCTCCTCACAGCTTCAGGTCTCAGTTGGGTATGAGTCAGCCTTGATGATAGGTTGTATTGCAGAAACTCGTGCAGCTGGGAATGGTGTCTGGTGAAGGTGGGGGAGGGAGGCTACACAGGATAGCTGATCTACACAACTGGAATACAGAGGGACAGGGAAACTCATCCTTCACAGACTGGAAGGAAGCATTATAAGGAGTAAGTGTACAACTTTTCCATCCTATGTATAGGGAGAGGTGTTTGTACTGTGAGGAATGCCCTGATCCTTGTGCATATTTCTGCTACCAGGCAGAGGGGAAGAATCTTTTTGTGTCCTGGTGCTTTGTCAGGTTGTTTTCTGAGAGATGATCTGTTTTGATCTGATATGTTTTGATTGATTTGATATGATCTGATATGGTTTTTTTCCTATGATCTGACTGCCATTGGTGAAATCCCTCTCTGTGGACATTAGTGTCCCAGGTGGTGGGTTGGTGCTCTGCTTTTTGGGATGTAGCTGCTAGGAAAACTGTATGTTAAATCTGCATCATGAAAGCTTCTAGGGGTTGAACATGTCTTCAGGCTTTTCCCTTGGTATTTTCTTCTGACTCTGTTGGAATTCTGTGTATCTCTGCTTGCCTTGTTGTCCTTGTAAACTTGCCATGCTAAATAGGGATGCATGAAAATGACTGCTCCCTGATCCTTCTGAACAAATCCTATGTGCCAGGGAGCTTTATGGAAGCCTCCTCGTTTATCTCTGGAGCCTTGCCTGCCTTGCTCTGCCCTGCCAGTTAAATGGGTGGGATGCCCCTCTGCTTTTCTGAAATTTCAGCTTTCACAGGAGCTGAGAGTATCTGCTCTGGAAACAGAACTGACAATGTGAAAGTCTCTCTCTTGAGTTTTGATTTGTTCCCTTGCTTATGGGGACCATGACCGCTTTTGCGTGTTTCTCTGTACAGGTGAGCTGCGGAAACTACTTGCTTCTTTTGTGGCTGGTAGTGGAGCAAAAAATGGTGGCTTTATAAGGAAAATCACTCCCACAGCTGCAGAATCCTTGGCACCCAAGGCTTCTGTTACACAGCGGAAACTGCAGGTAATGAAATTAGGGAGTCACAAAGGAAAGCAGGACAGGAGAAATTGCTTGTGTTGAGTAGGGTACATGGTGGTATCCTAGTGCCAGGGGACAAAAAAGAATGGGCTGAGGCTGCAGGGAACGTTGTGTTCGTGAACGGGCATCCTTACTCCTGGTTCTTCTGTTATAGTCATGTGTCTGGGATACCATGTGGGTGTTGAAATCTGGATAACTCTAAATGTTCTTGCAATTGGAACAACTAGCCTGTTTCTCTGCCTGCGTCTTCTTTAACATAAGGTGTTGGTATGTTTCTCATACTGTTTTGGTTAGAATGTACCCACGCTTTTCGCTGAAGTGTAGGAGCCTACAGGATTACCAGCCTGTAATTAAAAGAGAGGATCCTTTCTTTCAAAAAACAAACTGTGTGGTGATTCACTACTAGTAGGTGCTGTCGGAACTCTCCTGTTCTTCCCTTTACTGGGCATTTGCTTTTGTAGCTCCATAAACCCTGATAATGAGCTTTGGATTAATGGTTAGAAGCAAATAGGGAGAAAATATTTTACGGGTGTGCTGAATGTTACAGTAGCAGAAAGTTCTAGCGTAGGCAAATTGTGTGCCTTTTAGCCCAATTCCAGATTGTAGTTCTATACATTCCTGTGTTGAGGAGAGGAGGATCTGGGTGGAGTGCTCTTATCAATTGTAGCGCTTTTCTCTCGCACAGGTAGAGTTGGAACAGGCCTTCTTTCACAACCAGCCTCCCTCCCTCCGGAGAACAGTTGAATTTGTGGCAGAGAGGGTGGGATCCAACTGTGTTAAGCACATCAAGTAAGTGCTGCTGATCTGTTCTGTGACTTAAGAAGTAACTTTACGCTAATAAGGCAATGAGTTGATCCTTTAAAATTTTGCGTGTGGGGGAAAGGAAGCTTCCCTCAGAGTATGCTGTGTAGCAGAACACCAAGGCTGTGACAGTGGGGACCAGCAACATCTGATTGGCATCATGGAGGGGAATTTCTGAAGGCATGCAAAGAGAAGGGTGGGACACCTGGAATGTGAAAATAATACAGCATTTTGGGACTTAAAATCCCTTCCAGAACATTCTCACTAATGATAGGAAAATCTCAGGTCAGAAGGGTCCCTCTGGAGGTCATCTGATCCAAACTCCTGCTCAAAGCAGGGCCAGGGTTCAAGTTGGGTCAGATTACTTTGCACCTTTTCCAGTTGAGTCATGAAAATCTCTAAGTGTGGGGATTCAGCAGCCTCTTAGTACCGTGTTCCAACACTTAATTTTCACAGGCTTTGTGAAAAATGTTTCCTTTATCCTGTCAGAATTTCCCTTGTTCCAGCGTGCGTATGTTGCGTGTCAGCCTTTAGCTGCGCGCTTCCTGGAAGTTGTTCTGTCTTCTCTATAAGCCTTCCTTCTCCCTTCACCTTCTCTTCTCCAGACTAAGTGAGACTGGCTTCCCCAATCTCCTTGTAGTTTGTGTGCTGTGTGCATCCACTTGTGTGCATCCCAGCTGTCTTAGTCTTGTGTTGGGTGGGGTTTTTTGTTGGGTTTTTTTTTTTTTTTTCTCCTGCAGTCACTAAAATTGTCAATGGCTTTCTTGTGCTGCGGTCCCAAAGCTGGGCAGTGTACTCCAGATGCAGCCTCACAGTGGCGGGGGAGTCAGTAACTTCCCTTGACTTGCTGGCTGCACTGTTGCTAATGTCAGCCCAGTGTAAGGCCTTCTTTGGACACTGCTAAATCGTTTAGCTTGTCTGTTGGGAACCCCAGACCCTTTTCTGCAGAGCTGCCCCCCAGCCAGTAGACCCCAGCCTGTAGAGGTACGCAGCCACCACCCCATTGTCGCCCCATTTCTCCAGCTTGCCCTTCAGAATGGCAGCCCTGCCCTCCAGCATGTCACTCGTGAGCTTGCTGAGAGTTTGCACTGTCCTGTTGTCTGACTTGTTGAAGGCATTTAAATGGTTTCAGCCCACAAGGAATGCTGGTTGTAGGCTGCTGTTGACATCTTTGAATTTCTGACTGCTATCCATTGAGAGCATAAGGGTATTGCTGTCAGAAAAGGTACCTGTAACCATATATGTTTCCTTTAAAACCTAAAGTCTTTTGACTCTTGAGAGTTAGTACTATTTTGGTATCTTCATTGCTGCTTTCTTCCTTACAAAAAGAACAAGGAGATGGTTTAGTACTAAACGCAGGGTGATTAATTCTTTTTCAGCAGAGTGGTTTAGTGCATTTGTGCCCGAGATGGGTATCCCCCTAAACTGGGGGGAACAGCTGGTTACAGTTTGCACTGTTTGTTGTATTGATTTCAGTCTGTCTGATTGTTCCTGTTTTTTGACAGGGCAACGCTGGTGGCCGAGTTGGTTCAAAGGGCAGAAGTCATGCTGCAGGATAAAGCGAAGGAGGAGGATGCTAACCAAGACAAACTGCTTGAAGAGGTGTGCGCTCATCTGTATGAGGAAGGGGCCCAGGCACTCATCAAAGGCAGAGAGTAAGGAGGAAAAGTTCCTTAAACTTGTGCCTTCCTGTCTCTTCTTGTTGTGGAATCTGTAAGCCTACTTCGGCTTGGCCTGTCATGCTCAGGTTCTGGCAATTATAAACCCTGACCTCTGCTCTTAGGGTGACTGTCTGCTGTGCCTCCAGCCAGTTAATGCTGTATTTGTAGGAAGGAATAAAGATGCTGTGTGTGTCCCTCTGCATCCAGCTGCAAACAGGCATCCCCTGCAGCTATTGTATTTCCCCTCGTTGGAAAACGGAGTATTGCAGCTTGGTGGCTTGTAATTGCTTCTGACTTAGTTCACTGCAGTCTTCAACTGGTTTTGACTGTAAGAGAGCGTGTGAAAGTTCCTACGGTAATGAGCCTCTGAGTGCTGTCCAAGAACTTTGACTAATACTGTGGCACGTTTTCTTTCTTTTCTTGCAGATTTTGCAAAAAGAAAGGTCCTGAGGCAGTAAGGGTGTTACTGCCAGAAGAGACATCTGCAGCAGTACGTATTTTCACTAAAATTTACTAAAGGCCCTGACTTTTAAGTCTGAACCGTTACCGTTTTTCCATTACTGCTTCATTTATCCCTTAATAGCTCAGGACAATGGAATCTATTGATGCCCTCATGTGAGGACTAATAGCTAAGAAGAGTCACCTCTGCCAGGCTGCCTTGGGTATTCTGGCTGAAGTGATACTCTCGCCAACAACTAACTGTTGAGACTAGAAGAGCGTATAAATTGCATTCATCTTGCAAGGATGATGCTTTTGTTTTAGCATCAGCTTCCTCAAGAGTTAATAGTGTTTGGGAAATCAAAATGAGTCAGTCCCTTTGCTCAGAGTATCAGTTCCCACAGAGGTGGTGGTGCTCTGCTTAAATGGTGCATGCCAAAATTAAGCCTTTTCCCTCTAGGCTTCCTTCTGACTTCTCGCTGACCGTAGTGCTGTGGCTGGTAGTAAATCTCCTATCACTTGTTATCCTCCCTGTAAAGGTTTTAAGTAGCGCAGAAGACATTGCGGTGGAGCTGGCTACTGAGAAAGCCTGCGGCTGGCTTTCTGCCAACATCGCGGGTGAGTCTCCTTACCCTGAACTGGGGCTTCTAACCTGTGTATTGTACTCTTCTTTTTTTTTTTTTTTTTTTCTGAGATCAAGGGGTAAGAATTTATTCCAGTGTTACAAAGTACTTGGTCCTACTCGTTTTTCTTTTAGTGGGAAACATGCAGTTGCTCTGTCCCTCCTTGTTTAGGAATAAGAGGAATGATTTTTAGCTCCAAGAACCTTCTTCAGGGATTTTTCAGGCTCGGCCCATGTAAGTGATTTTTAGTTACGGAGGTTGGTAGGATGGTGAGAATGAATGCTGCGGAAAGCTGCTTCTGAAAATGTCATCTGGGCTGAAGTTGTCGTAGCACTTAAAGCATAGGACAGACAGCTGCTCTCTCAAGCCACCTTATGGCCCACGTGTACAGAGTGCTCCTGAAATCTTCTGTGAAACAAACACCTCTCGGGCTGGGTGTGTTCTCAGCAGGCTGAAGGCAACTGTAGTCCTTCACTCTGTAATAGTGCCCTGGCAACTCTCCAGAATCTCTGACAGTCCGCTGTTTCAGGAGGTTCTGCCGAGAATCTGGGGAAGAATATCCAGCACCACTTGCAGCAGCAGGAGTTTAGTGTCTTGGATGCCGGTCAAAACTTATTTTGGTAGAAAGCATCTGGCTTTCATGGGCACAGTGGTTGAACTGGTACGATCGTGCTGATTCAGCTTTCTACTTTGGCACTGCTTTCTGGCTTAGCTACTGTGTGCATTAAACCTGATGAAATATTTTGATGGAAAATGAGGTGAGTTGCCAGTGGTACCTGGTGGTAATGGGTGGCCGCACCTGTGCCTCTGCCAGTTAAATGTAATGGGAGCTCAGAGTGAGAAGGGCTTGAAAGTATAAACTGTCCTTTCACTATGGCCCTTGGAACGGGAGGACAAGTAAAGGTAGTGTTTACAAACAGGTGCCTGCCTGGCTGGAGAGACAAGCAGGAAGCAGACAGGATTTGTTCCCTGTTCTTTGTAGCGCTCATCAAGAGAGAAGTGAAGGCAACCTTCAACAGGATGCTGAAAGTCCCAGGACTTCCCTTGCCCAGCGAGGATGCTCTGGAGCTGAGACGGGACTGCCCTCCAGGCTGCCAGCACTGTGCACCCTTTCCCTCCCAAATCATCAACGAAATTAAGGTACAGACTGTTAGCTTCCTGGCTTGCCCTAACTCCCTTTCGATTTTTCATGGCGGGGTTTATTTGTGGGGGGTTTTTTGTTTGTTTGTTTGTTTTTTTAAAAGGGGATGTTCTAGTCCAAAGGAACTGGCTGTGGGGACTGTTTAGGAAGCAGAATGGAAAGGTCTCATTTTTTTTTTACATCCCCCTGCTCGCTGTCTGTGTGTAGATTGGAGTTCCCCGGTGAGGAGTACTGTCTCACATACAGGATTTTTGGTAGCACAGCAGTCACCTTTTTGATGAGTGTAGCATAGAAACCATAGGGTGGTGAGCGTTGGGTGCGGCTGTGTGCTGCAGAGTCAGCACAGCAGGTCAGCTACTTTTTTGTAGGCCTGCTTTTTTTATGGAGAGTCTCCTGGTCTCTGTTTAGAGTAAGTACTTCCTGCTGGTCCTTTCAGTTCTGTAGAACTTAGTAGACAGTCCAAGTTGGTAGACAGTCCAAGTTCTGTAGAACTTGGTAGACACCAGGAATTATAGACGCCATCTTATACACTGGGAATTCTACATTGGATTCAGTGTCAGATGAATCCGTATGAATCTGAAAGATTTTTTGCCAGTCTGCAACTGCACCTTCACTCGGCTTCATTAGGGAGAAACAGAATACCTTAAAAAGAAAGTGATGCTATGGACTTGGTTTCAACCTTAGATCCAAGAAATTTTCTATTCAAGCTGGTTTGAGTTACATTTTGGTCTCTTCTCCCAGGCTTTTAAAAGGTCACTGTTCTTGAAAAATCCATGCAATTATATAACCTGTGTGAGTAACCCAGAAGGAAAAGAAGAATTCTAAAAGTCTCGCTTCTTTCACCATTATGTATTCTATTTTTGTTGCTGCTGCTTTTCTGTTTGAATGATAATAATGGCTCTCACTGTCGTCGCGTTCCCAGCAATTGTGTAAGAATGAGTACACACCCTTTAATGCTTTCTTACTTGAGGAAGGGTGTGTGATGAAACCAGGGGATTTTTCTGTAAACTGTTGCTTTTTGACGGTATTTTTGTATGGCCTCATAAGACACAGCTTTTAAAATATTTTTTTTTTAATTGTTTTGATTTCCATCCTTGGTTTCTGATATTGGGTGGTAAATTGCTGGTGATGGAAAGTGCTACCAAATGTAAACTTCGCTAAACTAATTTTCATGCCATAACCATATCGGTGTTCTTCATATTCAGCTTTTATTGACACTGAAGCTGCCTTGACGTTGTGAGAAGACTCTGGATTTCTGTAGCACTTTTACCCTCAGCTTGCTTTGCTGCACTGTCAGATCTATCCAGAGCTTTAGAGATAGTTTCTTTTAAGCAAGATGAACTGGTTGCCCTCACTGACTTCATAACATTAGTGAGACCTATGGTAGAAAATCAGACCTAGGCAAGGTGGTAAAAAATTCAGCCTTATGACGTGAGGAGGGGACTAGGTGATACTACTTCCTTTTTTTTTTTTTTTTTTTTAAATGAGGACCTGAGGACTGTCTGTGAACTGGAAGTACAGGACACTAATAGGTGAATTACTGCTGTCTTTTTCATCAAGGATGTGCTGTGCGTGGCTGTGGGCCCACGGGATGAGGGTGAAGTGATTGACTACGTCTGGCTGGAGTGCCTGCTGGGAAGACTGAGTCAGACGCTTCGATGCAGAAAGGTTAGAAGTAAAGAAACATCAAAACCGCTCTTTCTGGGACCGCTTTGAGCTGTCTTCTTACCTGTAAACTTTTTAGCTTGCCTTGCCTTGCCACAGAGTTGAGTTCAGCTCAAGGGTTTTTGTCTGAGCTCAGATGTGACGAAGTTGCACTGTGGTGTTTATGCTGTATAGATCTGCTTGGTACTTGCAGTTACTTTGGATACTGGAGGATCCAGTACTTTGTGGATCCTTTTTTCATACATCATCTTTTCTTGTCTTTCAGTTTTTAATGCTCTTCTGATTACAGCTCTGTGCTTCTTGCTGTAAATTGCCTGCTCTTCTCTGATATTTTTGTTCCTTGTGAAGCCCTGTTGTGTCCAGTCTGCACTATGGGGACAAAGATACAACTTTTTTTTGTGTGTTTTCCAGTTCATGTGTCCCACATCAGAACAGCAGCTGGCAAAGTGCACGGTTGAGTTGGCTTCTTTGCTGGGTAAGTCAGTCATGATAAACTGTTTAAGCTTGAAGTCTGTTATTACAGTTCTCTTAAATCCTTGGGGCCAGAGACTTCACTATTTAAAGCTCATGGATGTTTGGTTCTTTTTGGTGTCCTTGAGTCTGCAGATTTTTTTTCTGTCAATTTGGGTGGTTGCTATTGTTCCCTTCCGCCTTCTGCCAAATAGTGTTATACTGTGACTACCCGTCCTTCACATCTGGTCTTCTATTCACATCTCTATTGGTTTTTATTTATTGATACCTTCATTTAAATATGTGATATGTTTTCCAGTATTTTTGCCTCTGAGAAGTTGCAGCTCATGTGTTTGTTTTTTTTTTTTCCCCCCCTAAAAGTAGGGCCTGTTCCCTTATATTATATTGTTGTGGCTCTTTGTGGAGAGAATGGAAAAAGCTTGTTTTCTGTGTATCGTGACTTCTGTGAGCATTTTCAGGGTTGTTATTTTCTCTTGCTTTAATGTGTTAAATACTATGGTTTTCTCAGCAAGAGTTAGTGATCTGGATGCAGGTGTCTTCTGCCTGGGCAACCTTCTAATTTCCTGGATTTAGAACCTTTTTAAGAAGTTTTATACATGGTTCATTCTCTCAGAAAGCAGTTCACATCTGAATATTGTGAAATGTCATTCTGGGGGGCACCAAGGTAAATCTGCCCCATTCCATTGTCTGTACCAAGGAAGAGCTGGTAACTTCCCTCTGTGTATGTTTAGATGCAGTTAAACACTGCTCAGCTTTACTTTCACGAAGTTATGCAGCTCTGCCTATAGTCAAGACTATGAACAACTATTTAATCTGTTTGTAGATTTAAACGTTGGTTTACTGCGTTATTTTCCTTTCCTTTGGAGTAACACTTAGGTCTTCTTATTTACTCAGTCATCTTTCGAGACTTGGGGCTATATGCCGACCAAAAGATATTCTTTATCTGACTCGTATAAATCTCTTCTGATGCAATACTTGTTCTTGTGGTTTCAAAGCTCATAATTTTGCATGTTTCTGAACTCCAGGCCTCTAAGATTCACTGCTTTATACTCACTAAGTGTTCTTACTTCAGTGATTGTTCAGATGCCAGCTATGCAGAATGTGCTGTCGGACCAAGATGATGAAGTAAAAGGAAAATACTGCAGCCATAGAGGTTCACCTTTGTTCCTTTTCTTACAGTTTCAGATCATGTTCCTCTGAATCTCAGGATCAAGTCCCCAGAGAAGAGCTCCGAGAGGCTGCGTGTAAAGAATAATCCCACTTACAGCCTTCTGAAACTGCTGCTGTCTGTCTGGAAGGAGGACTTTGGGACGCCTGTTCCTGTGCGGCTGATCTTCAGCAAGAAGAACGTGGGTTATCTCGCAGACGTTAAGCAGCGAGAGGTAAAGCTCGTCCCCATCTGTGGAGCTGCCGGTTGTCCGCTCTGCTCGGGTGTATTCCCGCAGGAGGCTGTGCCTGCCCGCGGCGTGAGGGGGGCTGGTGTGAGTGAGGGCAGCAGGGTTTTCTCTGCTGTGAGCTGGCCTTCTTCCTGCAGGGACAGAGAGAAAGGGGACTGCATCCTGCTTGTCAGGGCCCGATACCTGTCTGGGGGCTGTCGGGAAGGCACGGTTTAATTTAGGAACAAATGGCAAAATGGCCCGTTTGGCCGGGGGGATTGAGGCCTGAACACCTGTGATTTTGTACTTGGCTGCATCCACGTGTCTTTTATCAGCTTTTATTTTTGCATGTGTTTCGTTGTTAAAAGATCCTCAACTATGGAGCTGAAAATTGCCCTGCTGTAGTTGCAGGCTAAAAACAGCTTATTTCAGAAGGTAAAGAAAAGAATTTTTCAAGCTGTTCTTGAACACGCAAGAATTAAATACTTCTTGTGTTCGGAAAGTGAGAATTAGAGATGTTGAGACTTTATGGTAGGATACAATGTATGAACTAAAGGAATTTTCTTCCCTTGATTTGGATGTTGTTCTTTGATGTCCTTATTGCCTCGCCTAGATAAATAATGTGCTTTCTCCTTTCACTCCTTTTCTCCACATTTGGATCCAAGAAGCAAAAAACATGAATTCTATAGGGGTAAAGGAACGCAAAATCTGTTTCTTTTTGAGCTGTTGATATTTTTTTCTCTTCTGCAGTGGGATTTGTTCCTTTTCATGCTTCGTGGTCTCGTAGAACACGGACTAATGAGAACTGGTGAAATAGAGAGTTGCCTGAAGAGCCTCCAGGAGCTCCCTTGGCCCTCAGTAAGTAATGAGATGCGTGTCAACAATAAGTGAAATAAAAAGTAAAGCCACATAAAGCTTCGTGTAGATGGAACCCATAACCTTCCCTGTCCATAGTTCCTGCTTAATGCAGCAGAAGGACTGGCTTCCATCAAGTCTTCCTGTTACTAGTGTGTGCTTGAAAATCGGTACTTGTGTGAATCCCAGCATTTCCCGTGCAGCGGAAACGTTTCCAAGAAAACCGTAAACCAGCTTGGAGACCAGCTGGCTCACTTACCGGCTCTCGGCTCCAGCCTGAAGGTGTTTGCCGTGCTCCCGCTGAGCACGAGGCGTGGGGAAGGGTCTTAACTGCCCAGACTTGCACGGAAACCTCTGCCTCCCACCGCCAGACCGGGAGAGGAGTCGGACTATTCTACCCAGAATCAAAATGTAGGGAACTGCCCGACTCCCCTGCTAAAAAGGGGCAGTATTTCAAGGCTGGTGAGTGTGAGCACTTGCATATTGGAGATGTTTAAATTGTGGCAGTGATCTTTTCTGAGAAGGGTGTGGGGGTTAAAAGGGAGACTGACCGCGGAGACCTCCAGGCGTTCATCTTTGCAGTCAATTTTGTAGCTTGTCTCGGGTTCTGCACTGGAAAACAATCAACGTGCTTAACCTTGTAAAGTTCTTTACTAGAAAAAACAAGTAAGCCTCTTCGTTGACATTTGTTAATAAGGGTTCTCTGGTTTGTATCTGTTTATTACAGGATTTCTTAAAAGAACTGGAAATGCTGTCCAGAGTATTTGTATCGGAACATCGTATAGAAGAGACCAGGACTAGCCCTTGTGAGGTGACCAGACGATCTCTAGGTACCGTGACAGCACAAAGTTAGCGGAGGTGGACTCTCTCTGGACAAAATTTACTACTGAAGATGCAAATGGAATTTTCGTGTTTCTGAACGCGTTGTGAGCTCCTCGCTGGGAGGACACTGCAGATAAGACATCGCTTTGTGCAAAACCTGCACCGGTCTTTCTGTTCGTGGACGTTTTGCCGTGGTGACTATGCTGAAAGGTTTCCCTCAGCAAACGGATCCCCCAGTAAAAAGTCCTTTAAGCACCTTGATCGTGGCTCAAAGCAGCTGTTTTTTTTAGACCCATAGACACCTTTTGTATTTGCGCAGCAAGAGGCTGTGGCCAAACCCAGGAATTGATTGACGTGGACAAGTCACTGTGTGATCAGAGAGGTGGTTTCCTGGTGGCTGTCTCTCCTCTTAACTCGGTGCGATTTCTCACGCTGGCTTAACACAGAGCGTACTGTCAGGGTGGGAGAAGGTGAACCTGTATGACGTGGAGATGAGCCTATATTTATTTTTCATTGTAAGCTCAATTTCAAAGGTTTGATTTTAATTTTTTTAAGACTCATTTTAGAAGTTAAACCATATTAAATATATACACCAGAACACTGATGGCATTATTCTTAAAGGATGGAGATGCTTAAGTGTTTTTTCATTTCCTCTTGGAAAGGGGACTTGTAATTTCCAGGGTTTTTTAATAGAAATAAGGGAGAAAATATATGTTTATATTTTTTACTGAAGACAGATGACGGTATTTTTTAAGATACTTTTGTAGTATGTGAACATAAATGGTGTTTGGCTGATATTCACTGGTTTTTTTTATAATCCTTCTTGCCTTGAGTTTGGGTTTTATCAGACAGAAGTGCTGCAGCAGGAAAACTCCAGCCTGGAAGAACAGACAAAACAGTAGTGACAAAGCGCTGTGACGGCCTCTGCAGAGCAGGTTTTGAAAGGAACCCTTTTCCTGGAGGACAGTAGGTGTTCTTTGCCCTTCTGTGTAGCTCACCACCAAGGGTGTGACTTCCCGTTCACACACACACACACACACACACGCCCCCCCTCAAGTGTTTCCATAAACTGGGCTTTGGGGTGGGCACAGCTGGCGGGCAGCAGAGTAGCAGTAGGGGCTCATTATCTGCCTCAAGGGAGTTTTTTAATTATTTTTTTTTCCCCATAGCAGTGAGGATGTTATTTCCTTTTTCTAGGAGTGTCTTATTAATGCGGGATTGGGGTTGGTTGTTTGTTTTTGGTTTTTTTCAGAAAGTACATACTGTGATACATAAGAACAACGTCTGGACAGAATGAGGGCCAGGCCTTTTTAGCTTGCTAATTAACTTACCTCTTCCTCTGTAAGGCAAGAAAAGGTGACATCTTGGAGTCAGCGATTTAAGAGCGGCCACAAACAGAACTAACGAGGTAGAACTGTGGCTTCTGTTAAAATACGTGCCTACAGCCAGAGAGACCGTAGCGCAACACCGGTGTCTCAGCTGGGTCGAGCTATTTGGTGACACGGTTTCTGAGCCCCGCGGTGGCGGGTTTGGCAGGGTCCATCCGTGTGCCTCGTTACGGGGGTTTCTGATGCGAGGGGAGCAGAGGTGCCTGGCCGTGGCCGCGGCGAGGACAGGGTATTAGAGACTGAAATCACACCGTACCACGCCATGCCCCCTCCCTGCGGCGGAGTGTCATGTGGCGTTTTGCTGCAGCTCTCATTTGAAGTTGTTGTTTGTCATAATAAACATGATTCAATGTCCTCTTTTGTGTTCAAGCTGTTGCGATAGATACAGATATATACATGTATGTAGAGAGAGTGCCTCTTTGCACTGGGGCAAAGTACAAAAATATGGTGCCTTGCCACAAAGCATGGGGCAGAGAAAGTGTTGTGATCTCTGCTGTCTGGCCTCCTGCTGCTTTGCTTGTGTTGAAATAGAACTGTATTTTGTTATTAAGGCGCGGGAGGTATGGTGTGGTGGAAGGAGGAAGCAGCTGGAATCCATAATGGTTAAAAAGGTGCTTTTGGCCCTGGATCTGACTTTATTTGGGCGTTTTAATACTGTTTGCATAGATACTGTGGCCACGGCTTTTTGTGTGACATCAACGTACCTCAAGTATCTGTCTCTAATACAACAGGCTTGGAAATTTTTATTTAAAAGTTGGGCAAGCCTCAGGAGCGGTTTACTCCTTCCAGGGAGCCTAGTTGTGCCCTGCTGGGCAGAAGGCAGGCGGTTCTTCAGCGGGAGCCAGCAGGTAAGAAACACCTCTTTCCATGTTCTTACATCTCAGTGCACTTACTCTAGTCCCTGGGCTTCCCGCGGTCGCTCCGTAAAGACAGACCCCGGCTTCGTAACTAAATCTTGGGGCCGACGCAGAGCCTGGTGTTCCCTGCATAGGGCTGCTCAGCGGTGGGACCGCTCTCGGGGGGATGCCTCACCCCGCCGGGCCGGCAGACTCCTCGCGGTGACGGTGCTTCAAGCATCGTACCTGCTCCCCGCGCCCTGCCTTGAGAGCCTTGGGGAAAAAAAAGGAAATGAGGAAAAATGGCATTACCTTAACTTCCATCTGGGCGTGCAGGTGAGAAGAGTCGTGTAACTGGACTCGGGAGGAAGCTTCAGCCAGTGCCTCGTTTTAAGACAAAACAAAAAACCCTGCTGCTTGGACAAGATGCTGCATCACAGACACCAAGCTGAAGCAGTGACTGGCTTCTTGACTCTCCCTGTTCCTCAGCAGGTAAGTAGGAGACCTCCATCCCTTGTCACCAGCCAGCCTTTCTGTTATTTCTCCATCCAGTGCGGTTCCATAGGCCGGAGCAAAATAACGTGGGGCACGTTTCCTTGTGTAGAAAATAGCATTTATTGTGGATATGAAAATAGCAATCTTGATTAAGAGCAGAGATGCAGCAGTAGGTGGTACAACACAATTGGTTTGATCATCTACTGCTCAGCAGTAACTTACAGGAAGTTGGGTTGTGCCCGTTATAGATTAACAAATTAGGTATCTGCTGGGTTTTTATTCCTTCCCTTCAAACAAACCGATGCCGTACGTTAACAGGTACCATAAAATGTTATATTTGCAAAAGAAAACATTCATATAAATAGGCTTTTTAGTATCTATTGAAGATTGTATTAAAAAAAAAGTTACATTAATTCAATACCAATAAAAATAAAACTTAGCTTTGATAGCATATAAAAACGCTTCAAAACAAGCATATATAAATAACTTAATTTGTAAACATAGAAAAAAATCTTATGTATATATAAAAATAAACATCTGATGCACTGTACAATAAGACGTTATCCTTCATAGGCACTGGTATCGTTGATCAACAGGAGTCCCCCTAGATGTTTTTCCTACAAAAACTGCTTTATCACTAGTGCCGTGTCCAAAATAAAAGGGAAAAAAGCAAAGCACTGGGCGAATCTGCGGTGGGCTCTATGAAGACCTCCCCTGCCTCCTCCGCGATTCCAGGGAAGGAGCACCGGGGACTGAGCCAACTCACTGGGCTGCCGTTGCTGCTCCTGTTTTCTAGGGCTTTTAAGTACTGCCTTGTTCTCTTCCTTTCTTGGTTTCCACCGAAAGGGAGGGAGAGGGAGGGCTCTGTGAGTGGTTGCAAATCCGGAAATCTGTCTTTTTGCTCAGACGCGGAAAACTTTTTCCTTAGGCTATGGAAAGTCTGTGACACTTGAACCATGTTTAGCAGGGTTTTAAGAAAAGGCTGAGCCTCACCAAAAAAGAGCAGTAATTGGTTGGTGTACAATTTGTAACTGTGACCATCTAAAGATAAAACAAAGCAAATTGTTAAGTGAAGGGTTTTGTTACCCTCCTGGTATAGCTTAAGGGGGTGGGGGGAGCCTTGGGCTGATATGTCTCAAAACTGCTATTTTCTTAAATATCAATTTAAAATAGCTATTATATTTTCTTTTAAAACTTAGTACGTTAACAACAGGAAGTAACATAGAAGCTGAGAGCCAAAATTACGCCTGTGCAAAGATATAGTAAAAGTAGATGTTGGCTCTTGAACTCAAAGGTGGGAAGTGCAGGTAAGGTCACCCTCTGCTGGGAAAACGCGCCTTTTACTGACAGTAACTGGGTTAAAGCAGCGGCCGCTGACTTGGGTAAGGTGGATGCTTGAATACGTATTTCTTACTTGACAAATTTAAAGTGCAACAGCTTCTTGAACAATGTGGCCTTTTTTGAGCTAAAGAAAGCATATCATAGCATCTTCTTATTGCTTAGACAAGATACCTAAAGTGATTCTTTACCGTTGTGCTGAAGAACTAAATGAAGTTATTTAGATACTCGAGTTTGTTGTGGTTTTGTTTAACTTTAGGCCCGTGTGACCAAACCAGGGAGTGCGTTGAACACACGTGTGAAGCCTGGCAGCGGGATTGTTGGACTGAGCTCAACAGAACTGCCAGGAGGTAACTGCACAGTAAGAGTCGGTGCTGGCTGCAGAGGAGTGCGCTAGAACTCCCCCAGGCTCCATTTTGACTCTTAATGCATTTGGGTGAAAGTGTAGAAGGACCGATGGAAAAAGCTGCTCTTATTTGCAGGATTTAAATTCTAGAAACAAGCCGATTACTCAGTACTACTCCCTAGTAATGACAAAGCGTCACTGTTTACAACTGTCAGTTTGGTTTCTTTGTTTGAAAGCACCTGATTGTGCAGTGAAACTGTGTCCTGAGGCGTGGTGGTTCCCACCGATGCTGCACCGTGCACCGGCTCCACCTGGTCAGCCAGTGACAGGAGAAAAATCTGTCCAGGGTGTGGGGCGACTAGTGGATATCGTGCTGTTTTACCTTCCTGTGTGCAGCCAGCCCAGCTAAGGTAAATGATTTATCTACACCGTTAGGAATTCTGCATTCCATACTTAGCTCAAGGTTAGAAAGTGGCTTTGCAGCTCTACTCAAGAGCTGGTACAAGGTCTCAAGCCACACGCGTACGGGTTCCAGTCTGTAGTGCATTTCATTGCTTCCATTGCCTTTTTCCCCACTGCTGCCTAAACTTTCTTAAAGAAGTTTGATCTTTGAAGCTCCTTGGAAACAGAAATTAAATAATACACTTCTGCATGTAAGACACAGGCTGTTGTAAAGCGACGTCTCTTCCTAGAGCCAGCACACCTCCCTGCTGAGCCGTGCAGCTTTCCCACAGCTGTCTCCAGGAGGACAGGTTCCCCATAAAACTTGCTGGGTTTCTTCTGAGCAGCATTGGCCAAAATAAATGATCCTTTTTGTCTAACTAGACTTTTGTGTAGTCCAACGTTAGCAGTTGGGAGCTTGATTGTGACTGTCTTCTGAGCCAGCGTTTTACGTTACCCTTACAGGTGCTCGTGTCTCTGCATGAGCTTTCAGCTGCTGTGGAGTGTCCAGTTTGGTACCAAACACTAACTGGCCAGAAAGTGTGCCAGTCGGGCGATCACCAGGGGCTGTCGCTTCGCCATGGAGCTCAGGAGCCTGGCGGGGATGGCCGGGGCACCGAGATCCACCTGCAGGAGTGAGAAGAAAGGCTGCGTGTGGGGGTTGGTACCTGGTTTTGAACAAAACAACTCTCTAGCTTTGGAATAGTTCTGATGTTGCGAGTCTCTGTTAAGTACAAAAGTAGTTTACAGCCAAATGCTGTCGTTACTGAGTGGTTTGTAGCTTTTCCTCCCCAACACTCCATAGACTTTCAAAGCTTTGCTATTTCTTGTTACTCCCAGCAGGTGCGACCCACACTGCTTTTGAGTTTGAGCTTGGATTAAATATTACTAGTTTGAGACAGATACAATGTTACTGAAAATGTATATGCATATACTGAAATACAATATAAAATTTAAAATATAAATATAAAATGCATATAACATTTAAAAATGCATATACATTGCACATATGCATTGTAAAAATGCATACACTATAATTTAAAGATAATATTTTTAAATTGTATCTTAAAACCACATTTTATATAGATAAGTTTAAAGGACTAATGCATTTAGCTCTCAGATGAGCACTTTAAAATAAATTACATTATGGTATTCTCTTCTGGACATTTTTAAGTACTTGGTACCACTGTCTCAAAGAGAGCCTGCTTTTCAGATGAGTCTGTAATAAATGCACGGCAGGATTTTCTTCTGCTTAATTGGAATACTAATCTCGACTTCTAAGCGTGACTTCTCTATTAAGTGTGAAGAATTAATGGCTTCAGTTAGAAACAGTTAACAGTAAGTATTTCTATGCATTTTGAAAATAGCATAACCCAAGTTTGTCTTCAGCAAGCTGAAAACACAAACAAGACTCTCCGTTACTGGCTCACCATGCGAGAGCGCAGCGTGTGCCAAGATTGCTAATAAAGCTTTACGGAAGAGTCTTGGTATCCAAGGAGCAGCTTTAAATGCTGTAAAAACGTGACCGTGTGCTCAAGCACAACGCTAATAACAGTCTCTGCGTTACCGCGCATCAGGCTAGATGACAGTGTGCAGGTGGCTTTTATGGTCACTTCATAAACTTCATGGAGCCGTAGCATAAGGATTATATTTTTTGTTACTTTCTACCTCTCCAGTATTTGCATTCACAGTTGGGTGTAGAGCAAAGTCTTACCTGTGCCATGTAAATAACTCTGGTGATATCTCTTCCATTCACCACATCAGGTTCCAGTATCCAGGCACTCGGCAAGATCTCCCCTCTCACCGCTTCCTTCCCAGGCTGAGGCATGGATGCGTCATAGACGGACTGAACGGCCAAGACAGACAAGTTCTCCTGCGTGGGACAAAGTGTCAAAATGACAATTTGAAACATTTTCTATGCATATAGTAAGGTTTTCTGTTTGCCATGAGCCATATTTCTCATCTTATTTACTTAAAGGAGCTCTTTTGATAAGAAATAATATTTCTTATGTTATTTATGAAGTGTTTGTACGCATGTTTGTAAGCAGAATATCCTCGGTAACACTTGTATTACTGCCTAATGGGGTTTGGTTGACAACTCATTCACAAGAGGGTTTTACACATAATTCACTTGTGTCACATCAGGGTGGCTTTTCTTCCCTTTACGCTGTCACTGCTGGAGAGGTGACAAAGGCTTCTTTCTCGCCTCTGTCCTTGAACCATGAGTTCAGAACAATTACTCCTCTCTTACTTCTCCAGGCTTCAGAGAGAACGTTCACTTTACCTCTTTGGCTTCTACAGTAATGCAGCAAAAATCCCGGGGTTGCTTCAGGTAACACAGGGAGGTATCGGTCACTAAATACACTGTAAAAAAAAAAAAACACCCAAGAACAACAAAAAAAAAGGGGAATTAGACTTTGACAGCTTTAACTTGTCACTATTTTCCCCCACCCCTTAAATGCACATGCGGTGTATTATTTTGACTTCTTGTTGCCTGAGAGCTGTAGTTGATACGCTGTAACGCATCACTAAGGTGCTATCTCAAGCCACTTAAGATTCATTTTGATTTTCAAAGCAGTGTCTCCAGCTGTACTTCTGCAGCGAGATGTACTCACTTTTTTACTTTGGAAAAATCTTACAAATATTAAAAAATGAAGTTGTTTATTTAAACCTGAAGAAGTGAAGTAAGGTGCCTCTAACTTTTTTCCTGGCTGACAACAGGCGCTGAGAAAGTACCTACTGCTAACGGTGGCCAGCAGTTAGTGCTGATACTCACCCAGCTGAATATGGCTGGTCACCTTCTTGTGTATTCGCGCTGTGTTGATAGTTCTGTCGTAGAGGTGCCTTTTGCCAGGATCCCTCACCAGTCCCCACACGTAGGGAAGAGGTCGTTCTATCACTCCTGCGCCCAAAAACCCGTGCCTTGTAGCTGAAGGGAAGACTTTGTAGTAAACCAGCACCTCTTTTTCTGTACACTGGTATCTGTCAAAGACAAACGAAAGGTGTTCGCTCACAAGAGGGCCAAGTACGTAAAAAGGCCTCCCATTATAAAGACCTGCCATAACTTACTTCCAACCAGCTGCTGCTTGGCAGGTGTAGAGGTTCCTCAGGTTGTGGGAGCACGCTGCCATCACCTTGGAAAACAGTGACAAATACACAGGTAAGAGAAAGCTGTATCAACTATAAAGCTGTGTTCAGCTTTTACGTGCTGCTACAATATCTTCTACTCAAACTACTAAGCTGGCTTTACCACAGTGGTTTTACAGTGCTGCTAATCCTTAGGGAGTACTAACAGCCAGGCTGACTCACCTGTCATAGTCTCTGCTGAAGGAGCAGATACACACACACACACACACACATATATATAAAAAGCCAAAGCCTGTACACTAACCTAAACTGTTGTGAGAAAAGGGGATATGGGAAGAGTATGTATTTCCAAACGATGTTGAAGTGATTCTACCTGCTCTGAATTACGAAGTTGGTACACTTTCCTTCTAACTACACACACATCTTGTCACCTAAAACTTGCGCTGTGGGAATTCTTGGACTCTAGAGGAGTTTCACCAGCTTCACTCAAACATTTCAGCCTCTTCTGAGCCTCGCTGCTGCAGCCTGGCTCATTTTCTCCTGGCATTTAAGATGCCTCGCTGTGTCTCTCTAACTGACAAACGGGTAGCTATTGGTAGTGTAGAACAACAAGGCTTGTCCCACCCATTTTTGCTACAACTTCCAGTAGGAGGCACAGGAATAAGTGAAAATGCTGCTTATTTACTGACCTCAGTGGTAGCATTAGCCAGGATATGCTTGGATAAGTCTTGGTATCCTTTTGTTGAAGAGGAGCTGACGGAAATAGTTAATCCATGAGTGAACCTGCAGCTGATGCTACTGGAAGGAAGGGGTGGCTGAATTCTGCTGGCTTCTGTAGGAAACAAAAAAAAAAGCCGTAGGGGAATAAATAAAAAGGAAACCCACCACTACTCTGCAGTTGTAGGGGCTTACAGCTTCCGTTGGAGCACCTGATCCTGATGAAGAAAGGAAGGAGATACCATCCCTTGTCTAGACAATCCCTGTATTGGTAATTGCACTGCAGTTACATCTTGTATTACTCAAATTTAACAGTTACTAGCACATATAAGCTAATAAAATAACTTAAAGATTTAACAGGTGCCACCAGTCTTGAGGATAAAAATAAGACCTTGCAGGTACAATCCCGTACTTGTTGCAGCTTTAGCCCCCCACACGCTGCCTTGGTTCACTCAAAGCATTATCCTCACATCTCTCAGAACACTGTCCTTTGATGTTACCACATCAAAAGACCAACTTCAGAGGGACCAAATCACCGTTTACTTTTTCAAGACATTCTAGGCAAGCCCTGGCTACTGGTTGGCAGTCTTTTTCTGAAGTCCTGTAATGGTAGGGACATCCTCAAAATACCTAGACTCAAATAAAATTTTGATTTGCATAAACGACACATCTCATTAGGTTTCGGAATACAACTCGAACATAAGGCAACATATGTTTTACTTACCAAATGTTGAATCCTTTTGCCGTTGCTCTAACACATAAAGCTGACTGTTTCTAACAGCTGAACGACCTCTTGTATCTCTTGAAAACAAAGCATTTCCAGAAGACACCTGGTTTAAGAAAGAGCAGAAGTGGGAGGTTTTGGTATGAACTGGGAAAAATAAATTATGTTACACAGCAAGTGGATTATTTGTAGCAAATCTGCCTTATGAGGTTGGAAGCTTTTCTTTATGATGAGGTAACTCCTTTGCCTTTCCCCTGGTTATGAAATTATACCTTGACTTGGGAAATACAGCAAGCCAAGTGGGAGTTCTGGTGCATACACCAAAAAGTAACTTCAGGGAAGTTCATGTTCACACACACAAACTCTTAAGTCAATGTATGCATCACTGAGGGAAGCACACTGAGAATATCAGGTTCTGGTTTATCACAAGAAAAGGCTTATTCTTTCTAAAACATTTGATGGAGTGGCATTACTGACAACAGTAACACTATCAGGGTTTTATGAGTTTAAAAAAAACCACCACTCAGAAAAATAAGTGTCATTGTCCTTTGCAATTCCATGGTAACACTCCCTCCACCCCTTGTCACCCGTCTGTGCACTAGTGACACAAACTTGTCCCGCTCGATAGCTGTGACAGAATATGAACCATCTCAAAACGGGTGTCTGTTCTCACATTATCTGTTGTTGGTGAAGCGTCAGGAGACTCGGTCCCGGAGGTTGTTTCTCACCTGTCCTTCCCGGCTGCTGGGGTTACTGGCAGTGTAGGTGGCAGTATTGCTGCTGTTGTAGCCGGACGTCGGGCCAGAGGAGAGGCTGAGGCTGGAGCCTGTACATAAAGTGCTTGTACTCGCGAGAGTCTTCAGCCTGGCTTCTTCCTGGAATAGGTACCACAGTGTTACAAACAAGAACACCGCACAGACCCCCTTCCACAACAGCCAGCCAAATCAGTAACAGCCCCGAAAGATGAAAGAGGAATAATATGAAGTCGTCCAATTTTCTTTCAAGGAGGGTTGTCAGGACAAAAGCTGTTGCCCTACAGAAAGTAGTAAATAAGCAGGGTCATTTGAAAGACTAAGATTACATAAACCGTAGAGCAAAGCACCTTGTAAAACCTGGCAGTCTGGGAAAATGCAGCTTCTGCTCCTCTTCACGTATGAGAGTCCAGGATTTCAAACCAATGCTAGGATGTCTTTAAGGGGAAAGAAATACCTCTTTTCACTCCCATGTGTCACTCTTTGCCTACGCCTCAAGTAGCCCCTGACTTAACTTGCTGGTCAAATGCAGTTGTTAAAGACTGAAGATTTTACTTTAACCAATACAACTACTCAATGCCAGCCCAGAAGATGAAATAAAAATTGTGTAATAAGAAAATACAGAGAACTTCAGGATGATTTAGATTTATACTTTCACAGGCAGTTGTAAGTTTGGTTTTCCAACTCAGGTGAAGTATGTCTACATTTCACAAGAACAATATGGCAGCAGATGCGGTAAGATCCAGTCATCCAGGGGAGATGCCTGAAACTGAGGTGCCTTAAAGGGTGCAGAGCAATTAAATGAGCATTCACCACATTTTGTAGCAGATACACAGGTATGAGGAGAGGAGGGCTGCAGCTGGCATTGTAGCTCCATTGCCAGGCAGCAAAAAAGGTTACTGCCTAAAAATATAGTCAGAAACTGGGCAGAACAGCCACATCCTAACGAGGTACTGTCCTTGCTTCTGGGAGAAAAAAAGCACATGCTTGGACTGTGCAAGATGGGTAACAACATGCAGAAGAAAAAAAAATACAGGACAAATACACACACGGAGGAAAATATAAAAAGAGAAATAGAAAAAAAAGAAAAGAATAAAGGCCTTTGTGTTTAAATACATACTAAAATAAATTCAGGACTCTTCCCTAGACT
>JAOXJK010000040.1:26672434-26717271 GCA_025774025.1 Xenus cinereus | reverse complement strand
AGACTGGGCAGATGCCCCACAGGATGGCTGTGTAAGCTTCATCCAACAAGAAAACACCAGGAGTTTCTTGTACATAAAATGTGGCTTCCGAAAGATGTAGTTCAGAAGCACGAGCAGTATCAGTTCAGTATTACTGAGGTTTTTTTAAGCACAAATTTGCATTTAATTCTTCACTTTTTTCTACACTGATGGGTATCAAACAGGAGAATTCTTAGCCATGGAAAAGTTTCTCTTAAAAAAATGCACAGATCTGACTAATGCATAACAATTCCTACTCTAATGCTCACCTTCTGTAACTGAGAAAATATTTGCTCCCGAATACGCCTTTTTTCTTGCTCAGCTCTCTCCCGAAGTTTGTCCCTAGCTCGTGCAATTTCAGTTTTGGTTTCCTCTCGTGCCCTCTGGTAGTCTCGGAGCAACAGTTCGATGTCTGAAGGATGCTGAACGCTTCTTCTTTTTGGTTCTTGAACTCTAAGGGTACGTAAGTGGGGGAAAATACGCATAATTACTTTAAGTCAGGTCACCTGGCAAAATACCATGAGAAAATGATGTTTCAATACAGAACAGGAAAACTTGCCAGAAAAGCAATTAAAACCCACCCCATTAGCCTCCAAAAAGTTTCTCTTGGCTCACTAAAGGCTGCATGGCCAGCAACCTTGGACAATTTTTCAGATTGCAAGTCCAGTTTACCACTTAGATTACACCAACAATTGAATCGGTTTCTAAGTCAGGTCTCCATATGATCTAAGGTTACCTCTTTCATATCGCATGCAAAATAACTGTGGTGGGAAAATAATTGTCTCCTGACGAAGATACGGTGAAGGATGAGAGATTCAAATTCTAAATGGTGAAGAGTTGCGGAACTTTTTTGATATTAAACATGAAACAACTATTTCATGGGGCTTTCAAATTAGTGAAAGACTAAGAAGACAGATTCGTCTATAATGACTTAGGTCTAAATACGCGGCTGTCCCCATATGTCATATGCATAAAATAAATCAGACATTTGTTATGGACTGAAATAAACTAGATGGAAGATTTTAATGAATGTTTTCTAAAATCAGGCACACATTTTTCTTGAAAGCACTTTCTACCCCAAAGTTTAACGTTCCTGTATTGAGAATTCTTCTTCTGCCAAAGAAGTCTCAGCTGTCGGTAGGAACTATTAATGTGCACCCACTGTGAGCACTGGCAATGTACATCAGGGCAAAAGAGAGGTTTCTAATGCCCTACCTGGTATTTTCCACCACATCCCTTCTCAGCTGTTGCAGATATTCTCGGCGTCTGCTGGGCAGATCTAGATCCCTCTGACTTGCATCCAGCGTCTGCAACAGACTCAGATGCTTTTGAGGACTCAGACTTCGGCTTCTTTGGTATCTTTGCAGCCTTTTTTCTCTTTCCTTCCTCAAAGTTTCAATAGTCCTCATGTGTCTGCCAGGGAAACATGATTAGACTGACAAAATACACCCTGCAAAGTTACATTTTCTCATTTTTTAAAAAACTTAAATATTTATTAGCTTTGTAATATAAAATTTATAGGAATCTAATACCATACACTGCCCTTGCAAATATCCATTTGGCCATATCCTGACAGATGATGCAGATATTCTAGAACTCCACTGATTTTTTTAATAGCAGGAAATGCATAAGAGGGTCTTGGTTACTGCTTGTAATGGCTGAGAGGTAAATTGAGGACAGAGAATAATGTAGCTACTCCTAATTTTTTTAGTTGCAACAGCTTCCTAAAGTGAGTTCCATAATCCAACTGCAAGAATCTAGGATCTTGATTTTTTCATAACTTATTTTGTATATTTATGGACTTTTAAAATTTGTTTTTGCATTTTCATGCAGCAGCATCTATTCACAGAAGCATGAATGAGATATGAGATTCCCATATAAATTATTTTTACATTGCAATAAACGAATGAAACATATTCCCATAATCACCAGATACCCACGATCACTCTCCTAGCTGCTAGAAATGTTAAGTGAAGTAACACTGAATCTTATACTTTTCTCTATTTTCGTGAAGGAGCCCCAAAACTGTCTTAAATGTGTTACTTAACTGTATATAAAATAAGCTTAATACTACATCTCTTCACGTAGAGTTGACTCAGTGTGACTAAGTGATTAAGTGCTCATTACTAAATGTTATTTATGCTGCATGAAGCATACATGAAGTGTACACAAAATACTCAACACAACATTACTTTAAGTAATTTACCTTTCGTAAAGCTGCTGCTTCACCGGAATCACCCCCAGGTCATCTGCAGTCCCGCTCTGAAGGACCCTCAGCAGGGCGTCCGTTTCCCCGATGCCATGATTGAGCTTTGCTTCAGTCAGTTCCACAGTGAGGGGATGCTGGTGCAGGTCCAGGTGGATGCCAGACATGATCTGAGCGCGCTCTCTCTGAAGTCGCTCGATCTCTCTGCTCCTGCTATCAGAAAGATGGGATTTCCCTTCCATTTCTGTTGCTCGCGTGCCTCTAGCTGTCCTTTCCGCCTGACCGCGTAGATCGGTCACGCTGCCACTCAAGCTGAGTAAGGAAGGAGAAGGGCTGCCCCGAACACCACACCAGTTGCTGAATTTATTGTGTATGGGTAAGTCACGGAGACTGTAGCTCCGAGGCCTGTAGGGCTTTGCAAAAGCAGTAGTTGTGTTGAGAGGAATTTCAGTGTCACATTCACTCTCGGTGACAGAATCCGTATTTTCGTCCCGGAAGGAAGTCTGCGCATCGCTCACATCAGAGAGCAGGGGAGGGCAGCTGGTTTCATTTTTCCAGAAGAAATCATGAAATTGTAGAGAAGATGCTTCTACCAGAGGTTCTGAGGATGCACCAGCATTTGTCTTACTTGAACAAGTGGCACTAATTTTTTGATTAAAAAGCAACTCTGCATTTGGAGGTGAGTAGTTATGAATCAAAGCAGTATCAGAATTACCAACATATTTTTCGTGTCCAATTCCAGCTGAAGAACCTCTTCCTCCCCTCGTGACATACATGGAACGAAGCGAACGTGCCAGTGGACTGCGGTCTCCGAGATCACCTGTTAAAACTTGCCTGTGGCCCGACACCTCCATCACACTACTAGAGCGATACAGTCGTTTTGCACAAATGGTAGTGTGGGTGTCAACCGTCAGACTCTGCTGTTGTTCCAAGTCTTTTGAACCATCCTGTCCTAAAAGCTCTTTGGCTGCTTTCTTGTCTGCGAAACTTGCGGATTTCTTTCTTATGCCCTTATTGCCTTTAGAAGAGCTCGACTCGCTGTCTGTTTCCGTCTGTGAAAAATTGTCCACGTGAGGTTGGAGGCTGGGCTGCAGGCCTGCCCTCTGCTGCCTCTGGCCGTGAAGGGGACTTGGAACATCACTGGAATATCCAAGAGATTCCTTAAGAGGGCAGGCAGACCTGCTGAAAGCAGTCTGGCTGCTGGGACTAGCACTGAGAGTAAGAATAGGGGAAGAGGCCCTATCGACCAGCAGGGTGTTTTTGTAACAAAATTTTCTTTCTGCTGGAACCTCTAGTTCACCGACACTTCTTTTATCCTGAGCGTAAGACGCTGGAGATTGAGAGGTGCTATCAGTAGGGCTGCTAACTACAGTGCATGAAGAACCATCTTGCCCTGAGCTCAGCGAAGATGATGTGACAGATGAAACTCTGGTATGACCAAAAGCAACATTTTGCTGCACATTTAATGATGTTTTTTGAAAATCTAAGACAGGAACAGAGGTTCTGGGTAAGAGAGGCAGATGCATAAAGGAGTCTTCCAAAATGCTGTCAAGACTGTCATAGAAGTCAGGATTGCCCAGATTTCTCATCCCTGTTCGTTCTTGTGTTCTTTCTTCAAGAGAGAGTGTTTCCTCTTTCCTTTTTGGAATCTTACCTACTGCATCTGCACCTTTCCCTTTCCAATCAATGTTTACTGCCTGAGCTGCCCTCAATTCATTTTCCATTTTTGCCTCCACTTGTTTTTCTTCCTGCTTCCTTTGAGGTTCTTCCAAAATCTCTGTTTGAGTTCCTACATCTGCTGTAGTCTGAGTGCAGCTATCTGATCTGGTGGCCTTTAAAGCCTCTTCAGTTCCTCTTTGGTTGATTTTGGCATTTTGCTCACTGTCTATAACACTCTGTTGGGAGAGGTTTCCCAAAAGCTCAGAAGTATTCTGAAGAAGCTGTGACAGATGCATGGACAAGTTCTGCATGCTTGTCCAAGAAGGTTGATGAAACAGATCTCTGTTTGTTTCCTGCTTTCTTGCAGAAACATCCGTATAGCTTCTTTGACGTCTTCTCTGCCTCTTACACCTTCCTGTAGTTGCTGTTTGTGTTCCCTGCTCACATGTAATCCCTGGTATTTTTTTGGAAGACCTTTCAGACTCAGAAGGATATAACAGTACAATTTCATCAACCTGCATTGAAGAGTTACCAGGTTGTGCAGAAGGATTCTCAAATTCAGCAGTGTTATTTTCTGGATTAGTTTCTAATGTTTCGCTGGACATGTTGCTATACTGCTTAGTACTGTCACTTGAGTATGAAGGTTGAAAGTCTTGTTTGACATTGTCCCATCCTTGAAGACCTTCAATGCTGCTTAAAGTGCTCGATAAAACTTTTGCTGTAGCATACGAACTGAGATGAGAATGAAAAGGAGAATTTTGAGAATTCATTCCATTGTCTACACTGGAACACCTCGTAACTTTACGATTTTCCAGGTTTACAGGAATTTGATTGCAAGAGACATCACTTGCACTTCCAAAAACATACTGTTTCCAGCCAATCTTGCATGATCCATCTCGTTGCCATGGATGAATATATGGATTGATATCACTTGAACTAAAATGCATTGTATCTTTATTGTCGTGCAAAAATAAATCTGTTTCTGGCTGGTATCTTGCTTCTTCAACTTTGCCTTCGCTACACTGAGTTACAGAACTACTCTTTAAATTGACATTTGCTTCTGCACCCACAGAACTGTGGGCTGTGTGCAGTGAGGATGATGGAGATTGAGTAGTACAGTCGTTTAAAGACTGGCTGCTTTGGGTTCCTGCTGTAAAATTTTGTAAATTTTTGGGATCGCAGTTTGCAAGCTTCTTGGTTTGTGCCATTCTCTGCTGAAATCTGGGTTTAGATTTAACCTGTAGGAAGTTCTTTGATTCCTGCTCTGAAAATCCTTCAGTTCCATGAAGATCATCTTCAGTTGGTGATGGAGGCTCTACGCTCATATTTAAATCTTGTAGTGATTTAGATGCAGAATATAACAAAGGATCTGCCTTAGATGAAGCTTCCAAAGTATATTCTGTATCAGAGAAGACAGCAATAGCTGGGGCTGACAGTCTGTGACTTTGTAAATAAGGTCTCTGTTCACTTTGTTTACAGCTCTTTGTATTCCGTGTAGTAGAATATGACCTCTTGTTCCTGAATTGCACTAATTGGGATTCTTGAGGGGGCAAATATTGGTTTTCTGGTGAAAACTTTATAGAAGTACTTTCATTATTCATTTCAGAAAACTTTAGTCTTTCTGATTTCAGAGACTTATTCCTCATTATAGCGTCTTCTGTTGTTGAACAATTGTTTGCATCATCATCAGGACTATCAACGCTTGAACCTGTACTACTTTTGCAAAGTAAAATCTCTTTTTTGCCATCTGTATTTGTTCTATCTGGCACCTGTTCCATCTGTTCATCTGTAGGCACATACTGACAATTATCTTGCAGATCTGCAGGGTTTTTTTCAAACGCCAAGACAGTGTGATACAGTCGTCTGGGATCGGTGCTTCTGCTGTATGAGGGATATGTTGGACTAAATGAATTGCAGGTGTGTTCAGGATCCACACCAGCATCTCCTGGACACAGATTTTCCAACACTGTAACTTCTGAGCCTATTAATTCATTTGTAGAATTTGAGGATACATTAGTTTGCTTTTCATCAGGTTCTCTACTTGATGTTTTTCTCTGCTCTGTCTTTACTGCAAAATGTTCAGCCTCAGTATTTGAATGCCGTTCTTCCTCATTTCTGTTAAGTGTTTTTCTCATTTGTCCCTCTTTAACAAGAATTGCCCTTCCAGTATCCCAAAAAGGGAATGATGGTAATACAAGAGAATTATCCTTTAGTACTTTCTCTATGTGCTCTGCGCAAGCTTCTTGGGGTGGAACTTTATCCCAGTGGTGCTGACCAGCTTTTATAACATTGTCAAATTTTTTAAGATTACTTCCATATGCAGGTTCCCCAACTACAGCAGAATTTTTATATGAAGTACAGTCTGTGTCTGATACTGGACAATGCCTGTTTTCTTTTGCAAGAGAAAGTAAAATACTTCCTGAAGCGTGTATCGGCTCATCGAATACCACAGCCTTATCGGACTGAGTGTCTTGTATTTGCAAAGCAGCAAATGGAGAATGTTTCAATATATCTGTATGTGAAATATCGTATGTACCAGTTTCACCAGGGCCTATATCTGCAGTTAAAGAAGATTCTGAAAGTGGTGTTGAGGATGGATGACTAACACATGCAAATGCTTGGGGGAAATCTTCTTTTACAGAGCACACATCTGCAGAACTGGAGGACACTTGTTCAGTCAAAAAAGTGTCTTGAAGCGAGTCCTCAAGCTGACTAAACATTAGAGGTTTTGAGTCATCAAGTAAACAAGAAGCGTCAAAAGGACTGAAGTTCTTGGAACTTTGAAATGGTGTATCAGTTGGAGCATCTTCTGCAAAGTATGATGGAAAAGACTTTGGTTCTTTACTGCCAGTCTGTCCTTGGCTCTGAAAAGTGAGTGAGTCTGACTGTGGTACAGTCACACTAGAAGTGTCACTGTAGTGTTCCGAGTACTCATGAACATCATTTTCTTTTATGTCATTACAATTCTGGAAAGAACCTTGAATTATTTTCTCCTTTTGATCTGTTTCTGCAACTTTTCCAAGGAATTTATTATTCTGAGTATACGTGGCTTCTGCAACTGCACAACTATTTTTCCTTTCAGCTACCTTTTCAGAAACATCAGGAAAAGTTACAAATACACCTAAATCAGTTGATTCACTTTCAAAGTATTTTGTTTCTTCAGAGAGAACAGCATCGTTTTTACCTTTGTCTCCGCTGCTGGCAATGAAAACATCTGCAGATGATGTTGGAGGATTCAGGAGACCAGGAGGACATTCAGAAGTGTCCAAGGTTCTATCATAATGTAGAAACCCTTTATTAGAATGTGGATTTTCCCATGGAGACTTGTCCAGGCCTTCTGAAAGAGTTGAAGCACTCTCAGAAACACTGCTGCCTGGCTGGTCTATGCAGCGGTCTTCAGAAGTCTTGTGTCCCTGTTTTTCTCCGGGCTCACGCTGATATCCAGCCACACCAGGAAACTTTGTATTTTCATTTGTACTGTTTGTTGTAGTATAGCTTGTGCTTAAAAATTTCTCCTTCTCATCATACTGTGATAAACTCCCTGAGTGAAATCCTTTCTGAGTTGTATTAACATTGTGAAACATTTTTTGTGAAGAGATTTCTAGTTTAGAATGCCGTTTTCCCCTCCCTATATCTTCCATCACTTCTTTCTCTGAAGAAGAACGGTTTGAATTATCCAAGGGCAGTGAATCAGACACAATGGTACCCTTTTCCTCTTGAGCTGTATCTTCTATGAAATTAAGGCGGTCTTTTGGTAGTTTATTAACCATTAAATCCACCCTGCATTCTTCATGAGCGTTGTTAAGATCCTGAATTATATCTTCAGAAGAATCTAATTTTTCCAAGGAAAACGAATTTCCTTTGGCCCCTTGCTGAAGTACAACAGTTTCAGGCTCAGAACCATCTGCACTGCAGGGAGTGGCAGAGCTGTTCTCATTGACAGCTTGCCCAGATACAGCACAATCAGGTGCATTGTTAAATACAAAGGATTCATCCTCCTGCCTGTCCTGTGTGGTCTTGGCTTGCAGAAAAGCTACATTCTTACTTTGCTTTTTATCAGGAAGATGTGTGTCTTCTCGCCCCATTTTGTTGGCTGTAACAGGCATATCAACACAGACGTCGCTCTCCATTAATGTTTCATAGTAAGGCAGAACAGCTCCAGTTCCAACACTGCTGTTAGATGATTTTGTATGTCTTTTCAATGCAGTGGTAACATCTTGAACAAGATGGGAATCATCACTTACTCCAAGATATAAAAGGTGATTTACAGTCTGGCATGGGGAGTCTTCAAGTGAACCTTCTTGGTTTTTTTCAGTAGGCTTCAGTGTTGCTGGTGGATTTTGTTGCTCGCTGATATCTTCATTACTTCTAGAAAAGCTGGTAGACACCCACTGGCTTTCTCTTAGGATTTCATTTAATCTGCTGTCATCACGTGTCATTTGGCAGCTGTCTTTGTCTTCAGGGAATAGCTCATTCAGCTTTTGTAAAATGATCACTTCTACCTCCTCTGTGTTTTCTACAAACATCTTCTTTTCTTCATCTGTTTTGGCCATTTGTACAAGATTCATCAAATGCTCTTTCTCCTCCTCAACTCTGGAGTCTACTCCATCCAATTGAAAAATATCAGGTCTTTTTCTAATGGTACTTACATTCAAGTTTTCTGAAGTGACATGCTCAGGATATCGCATAGAGCAACTCATATACATATGGCTGTCCTCTTTAATGTGGGGACTTTTAAGTTCTTGTTCAATTCTATATTGGTCAATACCAGTACTATCATCAACTGAATATTCATATGCATCAATATCTTTCATGACTGCATTTCTTGTATCTGTAACAGAGTCCACTGAGCCACCATCTTCACTCATTTCAGTAGGATCATGGTATCTTGAATCATCTTCTAACAGTATATTCTGTTCTAGTCCTGAAGCTGTCAGGTATCTTTCAGGGATCCTAAATTGATTTAAAATTTCCTCTTTGTCATCTCTCTCACAATACATCTGATGCAGAGCTGGAGACTCTTCAGTAAATAACACATTTTCATCTGTGCGTATGACTTCTTGCCTCGTGATCATCAGCTCCTCAGTGTTTGTCATGATAATTTGTTCTTCACTCCCAGTCACTTCAAATCGATTAACCTTGTCTTCCTGGGGCAAACAGTTTGGGACACAATGCTCAATTAAACTGCTAGAATTTACTTGTCCTTCATTTTCAGGTTTTTCTAAAATATTTCCTTGCCTACTTTTGATTAGTACCGTTGCAGCCACATCCTCTGTATTAAACACATTTTCCATTGTTCTGTTCATCTGTAAAAGCCCCTCACAAGTGTCAATGAAGCGTGAAGTATTCTGAGTAATATCTGTTGTGTGGGAACACACAGCTGAAGGAGTGGTTTTGGGAGCAAAAGAAAACTCCGGTGAGTAAATACCTATTCCTACTTTCTCGTTTTTTTCTTTTTGGCAAAAGCTGCTTGTTTCAAGTGGGCTGCCAGAACGCATGAGCGCTTTTGATTCCTGAGTGCGTTCTACCGTGGTGCTGGGTACCTGCAGTTCATCTTTCTCCACCTTTTCACGTGTCAGGCACAGATTTGTGTAAAACTCACACTGAACTTCACAAGCTATAAAATCAATAGCTCTCTTTGGATTCTCAGACAGACCAACGTCTTTAAAATCCTCTCCACTCCTGTCTTCAGTTACACTTTGAACTTTGGCTACTGGGTAGTCAGGTAAACTTTCAATCTGTCTGGATTTGATTTCCAATGCATTTTTTTTTAAGTTGATTGCACTATTGATTAATTTTGTTATTTCTTCACCAGTGTTTGCTTTTGTCTTCTCAAAAGGAACCATAGTTTCCTCTGGATTGGCTTCCAGGTCTCCTACAAACTTGGATTCCTTATTTATAAATGGACTCTCCTCTTGAGGAACAGTAGCTGATGTATTTGTGCTATAGTCAAATACTCTGCCTGACTCTGAGTTCACATCATCTTCAACAAGCAAGGTATCCTCTGGACAATTACTTTCAAAAAAGGCTTCTTTCTCTTCTCTTGAATCAAGTAGACATTTGTTCTGTGTTTCTCCCTCCAAGAGAATGGCTGCATCAAATTCCACAGAAACGTTGGTCAACTTCTGCGTACCGTTTTTCTGCCCTGTTGATTTTGAAGAGCACGTTGTGCAAAGGCAGCCAGAATGTACAGCAGAACAACTTTCTGTGGCGCTGACTTCCACAGTAAGATTAGACGTAGCATCGCAATCTCCCTTCATTATTGTGAAATGCTCCAATAGTTTACCATAATTTTCAGTCTCAGATGCACTTTGAAAAAGATCAGCTTTTGTTGAAGCTTGGTAAAATAGGCTTGAATTGGATTCTGGGAGAAAATCATTTGTACTCTCACAAACAGCAGCAGGGAAGGACTCAGTGTCTTTCCCATTTACATTCACTACGAGATAACTTACTTCATTTACCACTAAGTTTTCAGATTTGGATGAAAATTCTTTCTGAACTACAGCCTGAGAATTCAAGACACTGTGTTCCTTACTTTCACTGCTTTCTTCTCTTATGTTATCAATACATAATTTAGAATTTTCTGAAATTTGTTGGGATAAGCAACTTGCCTGACTGTCTGCTAGAGCACACTCATGGGAGTAATTTTTTGAAACAGGTTTGCTTTTGAATTCATAATGATTCAGTGAAGACAAGTCTTCAGCCTTTGGTTCGTATTCTTCATTATCACTGAATGAAGGCTCCTCTGGCGCAATCTCTGCCAAGCTATCTGTGCTTGTTTCCATGCAGATAATGTCTTCTTGAGACATCTCTATTGGTGTTGCAGATTGGTCGTAACTCGCACTGTGAGCAACACCTAAAGGGTTATATCGATATGTTATCTCCTGGGAGGAAAAATCTGTCTCTGTTGTTATTTCATCTGCAGATATTTGTTCATAATCCACTTCTTGCATTGTTTCCAAATTACTCTCCCCGGATCTAAGGAGACCTACTTCAACAGATGATTCTTCTCCTTGTCCAGCCAATGGCTGAAACTCATAACTGCTTACTACAGAACAGTTCTTATTGGTTAAGTCATTGAGAAAGAAACCTTCATCACAACATGTTGGTATTTCCCTTCTTGGAAAAAGCTGCCCATGGTTTCCAAACTGGACTTGTTTTACTGCAGATATCTGTGTTGAAGTCCTGGTATGAGCAAGTCCTGTAGAAGATTCAGCAGCCGGTGCACTGACAGATGCACTTCCACTTCCTGAATCTGTCATACTTGATTTTGTCATCAAGTTACTGTAGTCATCATCGAGGTCATCTTTTTCAAAAGTTCTGAAGAAATCATCTTCTAAGTCTGCGTCTACACATCCATTTCTCTGCTCCAAAATGTGCATAGGCAACACAGAAGTAAAATGTGTTTTTTTCAGAGTGTGTTCTTTTGGCAGCTCTGGGTGAGTTGTGGGGAGAGAATCCTCCACTTTCCTAGATATCAGTGACAAGCCGTCTGTGGTGGAGGTGCTTTCCAAACAGCTGAATGTTTGTGTGCATTCAGTGGTAGACCTGTAAGTAGATAATTTACTCAGTTGTTCTTGTTCAGGACAATTTGACCTTGAATATTCATAATAATCATGCTTTGCTGAAATAGGAACATAAGAGGAGCTTGGCCCTACGGAGCTAACAAATGAGGACGTTGCATCTTCAGATTCCAAGGAAGAATTTTCATCAGAGTTTGTCCATTCCTTAAGAATCTTATTTAATGATCCACTCTCAGAAACTCTGCTTGCAGTTGTTGTTTCAGGTAAAGGTACTTCTGATGTGCCAGAGGAGAAAACTGTGTTTATTTTGTTTATATGATGTGATAAATGAGTAATGCTACGTATCTGCTTAGAGCCAGAAACAAAAGCAACTTCAGCAGCTGACTGCTTTAGATCATCTTTCTTCAGCCAAAGTTTTGGTTTGCTCAAAGGGCATAGATGAGCTTCTTGAAATTCCAAATTTTCATGGGAAGAAGGTGCTCTTATTCTGGGGCTGCTGATGTCAACCTTTGAGTCACAGGAAGACCAAGCATCATTAGTAAGCAAAGGACTTCCACTTGCATAATACGGTCTTCCGTCAAGAGACCTTTCTTGTTCTACAAAGGAGACTTTCGTCCCCTTCAGCAACTGCCTACAGGCATTACTGGAAGCAGGCTGTGGTTTAGTCTCCAAATAAAAGGAACCGCTCAGCTTCAGATCATAATTTGTCTCTTCTATATCTCTGTCGCAGGTCTTGGACTCATGGTCTTCCTCAGCTTGTATAGTCAGTGATCTAGGAGTTTGTAACTTCCAGAAAATCTCTGCCGGTACTTCATCAGATGAATCAGATTTCGATTCTTCTACTGGATCTTCTGCTGGCATCTCTTCTCCATCAGCTAAGCTGTCCAGAGAGAAGCTTCTTTCAGGCTTTCCCAGCCTCGTATGAGATGCATATGATGTCACCAAAGATGAAATACGGTGATCAGTTCTGCTTTTATAAAACTTAGCTGGCTCATGGTGGGCCTTTGACTTGTGAGATTGGCTTTTGTTTTGCTTTTTGACTTTGTTTTCCTTCTCTACCAGAGAGTCTTGTGACATTTGACTGTCATCGCTCTCAGAATCTTCTGGTTTGGCAAGACATTTATTTCTGTCAAAATCTTCTTGTTTCAGTTTCTCTGTGAAACCTTTTGCATAAGCACAGGAGAGAGAATCTACAGAATAGGAACTATCAGTATCAGAAATCTCATTTTCATCATCCTCTTGCCAGTTCCCCAGCATATCTGTGGTGGTTTTGGACACTCCAGCACTTAGCAACTCTGCACTGTGCCACTTTTTTTCAACGTAAGAGAGTGGTGCATGTGTGTTCATCTTAGAGAGATTTCCTACTGATGTTGCCACCATCAGAAATTCTTGCTGTTCCCCTGATGATGTCTCATGACTTGGCAAGGCTGAGTTTGGCTCTCTTTTCCAATTCTTGGCTGTTTGGTTTAGATGTGCTGATGGTGGGTTTCCATACACTGTTTTCTTCATTTCTTTAGGAAAGTTTTCTGGAGAAGACCTATGGCCTTTTCCATTGATATCCATTCTAGTCTTTTTATTGGATACCTGAGCTCTATTTTTTTCTAGATTGCTACTTGCAGGCTGACTTAAACTTCCTAGCACCTTTGCTTTTGTCATTCTTGTCCCTGTAATAAAGGTTTCAGGCTCCTCTTTCTCCTTAGAAAGATCAGGAGGGGAACCTTTAGAGGTCTGTTTTTGAGATCCAGCTTGCCCTGGGTTGTTATCCAACTTTTCAATGTTCTGATCATTTTTATTGATATAAGCCATGACAGCTGAATCATTAGAATCTTTTTCTGCTCCTTTTTTATTTCCAAATGAAGATGGTTTTTGTTTTTCAGTTAGCTGCCTCTGGACTGAAAAGGAGATCCCTTCTTCATCATTAAGGTCATCACTCTCAGGAACATCTTTACCTCTTCTGTAAAGAAATTCTTCAGATGACAACGTCCCTGTTGTATTGCCTTCACAGCATTGATCAATATTTGGTGAGGTAGATAACTTTGCGACAGTCTCCCTCTTCAACAAAAAGCTGGAAGGAAAATAAGGAAGGAAATAAAGAAGAAATACAGCAACAATCTTAATTCCTTTCAAAAGCAAATTTGAGCAGAGAATAAATAAGTAAAAAATAATAATTCTGTCAGTAACCACACAGTCCCCTGGATATCCTGAAATACGTTCTGTAACACAAAGGAATAGCTCAATGCTATGTGCTATAGCTTGGTATTCAGTCTCTAAGCTCAAGTAGCTGCAAATATTAGTTAAAAATAAAGGATGGCTCTAAGTCACAGAACTCCACTTAGCAGGGTTTAGCTACTTGCTGCCTCTGGGACCATGATAGACTCCCTAGCACCCCAACTTTTTAGCATTGCATAGAGATGTTTATTTAGCTTGAGAAAGGCCGGCCAACTTAAAAGTACAATCCAGAATCACCCCAATCATACAAATATTCTGAAGGAAGAGTCTGACCCTAATCAAGATAAAATTATGCAGAAATTAGTATTTACCAAGAGTTTGAACAAGGTAAGAACAAGAGTTAAGGCAGTTCTAGAAAGCATTCAGAAAAAGGTAAAAAGTGCAGAAAGGCTTGAAAGAGAAATGTAAAAAAAAACAGTGAGAAAGACCATGTCAAAGAGGTAAGCAGGGAATGCACTGTACAGATCCTAGGAAAAGGACAGAGCTCCAGTGTGACATACAATACAGTAAATTCACTGATATTGCAAGTTTTGGGATTGTTTCAATACATTGGGAGGCATTCTGGATTATAGATGGCCACTGAAAATGCCTTGAATTTAAATTACTTTTGAAAATGCAGAGGAATTGGCAGATGTTATCTTACCCGGGCACCTGGGGCAGATGTGGGTTACAGAGCGAATCCTGCCTCTGCTGCAAGGAACTGGAACCCAATGACTTCCTTCTCTTTTGCAACTGGTGGTCTGAAGAGGACCGTACAGCAGTATTTTCGTTTAGGATTTGGGATTGTTTCACACACTCTTCATTGAGCCAGCAGCGAGCTTCCAGCTGCTCTAGGTTTTGCTTGGCTTCCAATAACTTCTGCTTCTTGACTATCCTTTCCAGCTGGAATTTTACCGTTTTCCTTCTTATGTTTCTTTCCGCCTTTTTTAAGGAGTACCTTCGCAAGAGCTCCAGCTGCACCAATCTCTTCTTGTTCTGCTGTAGCAGGGAAGGGCAGATTTCCAGCCCAATGGTACTCTGCACCTCAGCCTCTGCATACAACCTGGACTCTGTCTGCACTGCAAACTCTCTCTGCTGTTGCTGAAGGGCAGCCAGTCGTTTATTCTCATTTATAAGCCACTGCTGGTCTGTAAACAAAACAATGATTGAAAGAAAGTAAAAATCATAGGAAAAACATTGTTCTTTACTATCTTGTTTCTTAATTTAATCAGCCTTGAGAGTTCACTTAAGAACAGAATTTCTATGCGTGTAGAGCAGAGTCTGACAAATCATTTAGAGAAAAATGTATCATTACTGCAGTTTATTGATAACCTAAAGCCTCTCCATTGGGATTAGGACTCAGGTAACAACTGCAAGATATAAGTGGGGGCTTGACTAATACAGCTACAGAGACTGGTGGACTAGACCTTGTTTGTGAGCTAAAAGAACACATTTCAATTTCTCCAAGATTACACTCAAACATCACCTCAATCTTCTTGATAAAATACAGTGGAAGCGTTAAAAGGCTCAAGTTCAATTTGTGGACTTTTAAGACATAGGGTATGTATTCACAGTAGCAAAGTACAATTTCATTAGCTTTTGACTGAAATATGCTACTACTTTTGCTTTAATTATTCTGAAATCACACATTAAACTTTGCATGTGTTACTTAGGGAATGAATGTATGTGCACGGAGAGCAATTAACAAGGGAACTAGAAGAGGAAGTTGTACAGAGCTAAACAGAGCCTCTGTGTTAATGCAGTAAACAGAATTTCATGCACACATTAATCAGCCTTTAGCTAATAAAATCCTATATTTTGAGTGAAAAAATAAGCAGTTGTGCAATCTTGAAGCATTACAGACTTCTCATCACAGCATTTGAGTGCTTTACAACTATTCTAAAATAAACATTTATCTTTGTGCCTTTTGTTCCTGTCCTTTTCTCCTTAACTTGACTGAACCAAGAAAAACCACCTGCACACTAGTTTCTCTCACTTACCCAGGAATGCTGAAAATGAGGGACAAGAACTCATGCTAAGGAACTTTGTTTAACACAGGAAATGACAATTTTTCTTCTTGCCTTTATAGGTGGCTAGTTCTGTAAGCCTGAAGGCTAGATCTCTCTATGCCCCACTTGGGATGCATCTCATTTGCCAGGGCAAATGCCAGCGACTGCCAGCTACCAGTCCTGCAGGCATGCAACCTTCAAAGTGGGTTGAAGACAAGGCTATAAGGAAGCCACCGTACAGGAACCTGCCAAACAATTCTTCCAGCCTCTCTAAGCCCATCAGATGGAAACTTCCCACGCAACACAACCCTGTGTGGCACCTGGCTGAGGTATAGCAAAACCCACAAATTTTACTACCTGTTGCAACTACGGCTGCTCCAACAAGTACTTGCCAGAACAGCCTGATGGGAGCCCACATATCTTGTACAGAAGCACTTTAGCACATGATGTACTTGAAATGAATCAAATATTCTCACGGCAAGGACGCAGGTTCAACACAACCTTTAGTTATCAGGACAAACATAATTCTAAAGAGACAAGCTCATACCACCAGTCAATGAGTACTTTTCATTAAAATCACCACTCCACAGAGAGTTAGCTTCTCTGCTTTTGTTAATGTCCCCCATATTTCATAAATGCTAAGTATGCTCACAAATCAACTGACTAACCTAATTTAATAATAAAATATTTTACCTCTGCTTACACACTTAGTCTTCTATAAGTATTCAGAACCTGATCTTTGCAGCCAACAGGGAAGCAATAGAGAACACAGAACACGAGGTTGATTTATTTTTAACCCTAGATGCAAGACTACTTTATTCCACGCAGGGTATGTGCTTAGAGGTTTTTCAGAGTGCACTGGCTTCAATCTGAGCTATGGTGAACTGTAATGATCAAAAGAAGGGATTACTGAGATCACCACTGCCAGATTGTGCCTGATGGCTTGGACATGTTCTCTTAATGAAGCAGGGTTTGTTCATTTTTATGCTGCTATAGAAATACACATATTCAGCTGTACAAAGCAAACAAAAAAAAATATCCTCAGCTGAAAAAGCAATGTTAAAATCACAGGCAAGGTGTAGAGTAGAGTGGTCTTGAGGAGTAGACCATTTCTCAAAGGACCAAAGCTTTTCAAAGCACTTATATCTTAAAAGCAGCAACACTTTTTTGACTGGACATACCTTCAATATGCAGTCCTTTACTGAACAAGCAGCCTTTCATTGCTTATTCAGGGGGTTAGGAATTAAGAGGTATTTAAGTCCGATGTGATGAATAAGGCCTACCTGCAGCTCTGCACAGCTGAGCGGCAAGAGAGGAATTCTGGGCTGCAGAAGTTTCCCTAATGTAAGAAATGATTAGTGCACAGGCATTGTCAGCACCACTTGCCTGGTGACTACTGATCTTGTTAAGCATACTTCATTAGTGAATCCTACCACAATGAATCTCCTGTCCTGTTTAGGTTGGCAGCTCTGCAGACAGCATGCGCACAGAAGTAGGAATTCTAAATCTATGGTTACTCTAGGGATAAAAGGGAAGCATTTCAGTCATTACATAAGTTATTTTTCTTAATAACATCTGTAGCTTTCACATACAAAGCTTTTTTCTCAACTCTTTATTTCCAGATCTGTCCTCTTTAGCATGTTGCTAGCAAGTAGAACATTGGCAGATACAAGTTTCCCTGCAACAGAGCTGCAAGTTCTAAGATGCTAATTAATCTCTGCTTACAAACTTGTCTCTGGCAGGAGCTGAGACACAGAGGGCACAGAAAAGGTGGAGAACTTTGGTGGGTTGCCAAGTGAAGAATTTTTTTTTGCCTGGCAAAAACTACCTGCCTGGCAAAGATTTGTGTGAACACAGCAAAAACAGCAGAACTAGATGGAAGCAGAGCAGTCTACAGAGCCACAAAATAAAGATATTTTGGAGGAACTCTCCTCTCTATACTATCTACATATTCTAAGTTCATTTCTACTACATCTCATCACCTCAATTTCCTCTTAACCTCTTCATTGTGGCTTGCATAATTAAAAGAGAGCAGACTGCACAAGTTTGGGTCTGAGAAGCTTCCAAAATTACACAGAAGTTTTCTTCTTCCAGGAGCCAATAGCAGGTTTTGCCAAGTGGGAACGGTGCCTTTCTAATAGGCATACTTCGCTTATCAAGAAACCTGGATGAAATAATTCGTTAGAAGACAAACTACAGAACACTATAACCACCCAATTTTAGTGGTCAAAAACTTCTCAAGGTTTAAAATGTTCCCAAATCAGTCTATAAACTTGTTAAAGGGCAGCCCAACCCCACCAATTTATCTTGCTGAATATGTCTCCCCGCCTACAAAGCAGCACCTCTGGGGACCAGGAGTCACTGACACTAAAAAATACCTCTCCAAATATGCCGTGGCTTCACCTTCTGACATAGCTATTTGCCAGTCAAAATCTGATCAATCTGATCACTGATCTAGCCTTTAGTATTCTTGCATAACACTTTAGAACTTTCTAGAAATAACTCCTATTTTAACTAAACCATGCCTCTCTTCTTTAAATCCAGATTTGGTTTAAAACAAATTCAGCACTGAAGAATGCAATAACACTAATTAATCATCTTTAGGGTTAATAAAACCCAGCTTATTTTCAATATTAATTTGCTGCGCTTCAGTTTCTACCACAGAATATCTTCCCACATTTTTCTTCATACTATAAAAGGGCGAGGGTGTGTGGAAATACTGACTATGTAAAAGCCAGTGAAACTCTCTTTCCCTTAACTGAGGCTGGGATTTTAGCTTTGACCTTCAGTGTCCCACATGATTCTCAGATGTGTTTTCCTCGTTTTCATTGCTTAAAACACACATAGCAACCACAGAAGATTCAGTTTGAGCTGTGGTCTTATGCCACAGCCCTATTTTTCCTAATGAACGAAATTCATTAACAGCATGTGAAAACGGTCTCTACTGTTACAGGTGACATCATCAATGAAATGCATAAAGGGAGTACCTGAACCAACACACATCGCTGTCTTGGAAGTGCTGCTTGGTTATTGTTAGAGCAGTTTCCCCTGAAAGCTAATGGCAGGAACTTCCACAGTCATTTCAGTTTCAGTCTCCCAGAATAACTCATTGGATGAAGCATAGGTATATCACAAGAAAAACTTAAAACACAATAGCAGACATGGTCTACACTGCAACCCAGCAGAGTTGCACTGCAGACATGAGCAGAGAAAGCTGCAGGGAGACAGGACGGGCAGCAGCCTGGGAGACAAGAGGCTCAGTGCCACAGGGGAGTAGCTGCGCTGGTGCTGTCTCCCGGCAGTGACCTGCAGAGCTGATTAAACAGTACTGCTGGTGCACTGCGAAGGAAACCCTTTAGTCCTGTTAATCAAAGTTTAATAACTGTTCTCAAGGGAAAGGCAATTTTAAGAGAAAACTTGTGATAAGCCATAATAAAAATTTCACCCGTAACACAAAGCATAACTAGGACAAAACATCAAGAGGATGAAAGTGCAATAATAGAAGGAAAAGAGAGAGAGGAAACAAGGCGGGTACCCACTTTCTTGGATCTGCTGGTTGATTAATGCTTGGTCATTTTCTAGTTCCTGCTCTGCTCTGATCTGTCCTCTCAGGATCTGCTGCTTTAAATCCTCAACGTAGATCTGCTGCCGTTGAATTTGTTTTCTGTGGAAAACTTCCTGGTCTCTCAGTTTCTGCTTGTACTCTTCATGCACAGCATCTATTTCTCTGCTATTAGAAATGTTGACAGTGAATTTAAACCAGAAATGAATACCAAACATTTGTAATAAAAGAAGTCATCTTACTAAAGACAGACAGCATTCAAGATCCTGTTTTGTTCAATAAGGGCGCATTATGCCTAAAACTCGTGAAGGTAAAGTAGTTGTGTATATGCACGTCACAGCAACCTACAATCCTGTAAATACCATAAATGCCAGCAAACATGAAAGCTCTTGTGGTGAAGCAGAAAATTCCATCACCAGAAAGAAAATAGCAAAAAAAAATTTTAAAATTATTGTAACTTTTCATTTTGCTGTAGATCTTCCAAAAATGAAATTGGAGGGGGGAGGGGTTATTTATATGTTCTAAAATTTTATAACCGCTATATAGGATATTTGTCACCTGAGTACTAAAGCAAAGCGCTTTAGAGAACTGACAAACATTCTTCTCTGTTTTCAGATGAAAATTCTCCAACCGAGAAAGGGTTACAGGCATTGTTGAGATTACACTGACAGTTCTCTGGCAGTACCAAGGGAAGAACTTGATCACCCCATTCTCTGCTGGATGCAACAACTATATTAGGTTACTGCTTCTATATTTGGAGCAGAATTGCAATCAGAAAAGTGACTAACCTGTGAAAAACTGCCTTACAGCCCCCTCCAAGATGTTTGGTTCCTGACTGTGCGGCAAAATTTTACATGCACATCCAGAGTAACAATCAAAAGACCATCTATTCTTAGCGTGATTCATGATAATATTCAAAATACATTAACCCTCTGAAAGGAATATATATATTCTGCCTGTCCACAAATTATCATCAGAACTTCTTACTGTTAAAGTTATATTATGTATAAAGGTTTATATATGATGTTTGCCTGTTTTTTTGTGTCTAAACACCACATTATCCTATGTAAACTCAGAAAATTAAACCTTTAAGTCTTGAAAATGTTTTTAACATATTTTACTAATGAAGTATATGATTTAATTATTATAATTTTAAATTGAAAATGTATCAAAGCTCTAAAGAGTCCCTGAAGGTCAAAAGAAAACAAAAAAATAATTTCAAAGAGAATGCTTTGGAATCATCATGTTGTTTGAAAAATCATTACCAATGCAAGGTCACCTGTATGAAAAGAACATTTGACATCTCTCTTTAGAACTTCAAGATTGTTCAAAGCTACCATTTCTACAGCAACAACTTCAATTCCGTGTGCTAGATTAGCAGACAAAACAGATGAAAAAATCAAGCAGGCAAAGTCTACAAATCTTCTAGAGTACCTTTCCATGGAACATATATTTCATTTCCTTAAGAAGCAGTGGGAAAGTCTCACTACATAAAAGCCTTAAGATTCTCAATAAATTACAATATTACTGTGACTCATTCACCTAACGAAAACAGAATTCAGTTTGGTTTTAATGTTTATGTGAATGTAATGCTGGTGAGAATAACTGAAAAGGACCATCCTCTGTTCAATTGCCTGGCATGGCGCAAACAGCCAGACTACAAACTTTGCTGCATTCATTTGCTAAATGGTTTGTGCCTGTTTGGGACCCACAGGAACAAACTACAAGAATAGGCAGCACCAAGATCTATTTGTCCTTGGCTTGACTACAAAGATGTGAACAACGTGTGATTTGTAATTTTTGTCCTCTAAAACAAACTTTAATTGATCCCCAGGAAATAGGAGCGGGATGCCTCATTTCTGATTCAGCTGCAGTGGGTTTGAACTGACACTTCACCGCAGCACTGAAATGCCTGTATGGCCATTACAAACCTCCAGCTGTTCAGGTATTCGCAACGTCACCAACTACCGGGGGAGAAACTCAGAAGTTAAAGCTAGACTTAACTAAAGAAGAATCATTTTTCTAACATCATATTAAATCTGAAGGATCTCATTTAGGAAAAGCTCCCGTAGTTTTAATGATAACTCTGAGGGACACTTTCCCTGAATGCATCTTCCAGGTTACCTTCCGTATTTTCCAAGGGAAATGTAACGGAGCAGCGATATAACCTGGAGGTTAAATTACTGATCTGAGACAAAGCCCCTCTGATTTTGAAGCAGTTGTATCACCTCTGTGCTTTCATGTACTTAGGCTGCAAGGTCTTCAGGGCAAGGACTGCCTCTGGTTGCCGATGCACTAAACCTAACAGAGCCTTGATGTCAGCTGGAGCCTCTACTTGCTGATATGTCAAAACTAATAAACTCTCATGGTAATTGTAAATGTTCTCTGCGCATACTCTGATGATGGGGCAGTCTTTAACCTGTTTTGCCAACAGACATACAGAAGCTCCGATTCCTATAGTGTTGAAAGTTGAAAAAAGTGAGTCTAAATTTGTTACCAGACAATTGCATTACCTTGGGCAAGTCACTTAGTCTGAGATGTGTGAAAGAAGCAAAGTACCTTCATCCAAGAGGACTGCTGAGTATCCATTAACATTATCAAATATCACAAAGCAAAGTATCAGGAGAGCTGATTTCTATTCATTATTTCATTATTCATTTGCACCATTCTGTGAGATTGAGTAAACTGAGAAAACCATTGCCAATAAGGCTGAAAAGCAGAGGATGAGAGTGAAACAGTAGACCAAGAATTCTTGTTCTGCAACTGTTTACTAAAACTAGATAAAATTCATCGTACAAAATGTCTCGTATTCTTCCTAACCATGACTTCAGCCATCCTTTCCATAAAATTGACTTATTCAGAGTTCAAACTGTTTACAAATTGAAACCCAGAACATTTGAGTATATGAAACAACTCAGTGTTGCATTTCAATCTAAAGACCTCACAATGCTCGCAGAGGTGGTTAGGTAACATCTGTTTGCAGCTGGGAGAGGGTCACAAGCTCTTCCCATAATTTCCAACAATGCTAAAACCTCAGGACACCCCACCCTCCCCCGTATCATAAAGCATCAGAGCATAAGCAATGCAAACAACGCACATGGAAGCGTGCTGTTTGCTGTTCTCAGCAGCACTAGTGTATTCCCTCGTGTACGTGGTAATGGCTTTTTGCTGAACTAACACGAAACTGTAAGGTCCTTTCCAACAGGCATGTGTGTTTGCACACAGAGCAGAACACGAAGGAGGACAAACTCATGTTATTCATCACAGCTCCATACTAGGACTACATCCCAAAAAGGCAGACTACAGAGGCAAACTCATACTTCACTTAAACCTTGGAAAAACAAACACGGCACAGCAACTGCTACAGTATTATTACTGCTTTTGTTGTGGTGATGTAGCTAGTTGGTACAATTCTCCCTCAGGTTAAAGTTACTGTAATAAAATATTGTTGCTGAAGGTATATATATGAATTGCAGTTCTGCTCCTATTTCAGTGCCTCTTTGCTTCATCTCCTAATTTTTAATAGTACAAAACAAAAACCTGGCAGGGCAGTAGAGACAGGTCTGAATAAAGAGACTGAACATTAAAACGCCTTTTTATGAAGTTGCTTCTTAAAGATGGTTTTCTCAAGCGGAACAAAAAGGGAATGAAAATTCATGCAGAGCCACTTACATAACACAGGTAACGCCAGAAGATGTTTTTCCTCTGGCTGTGAGACCACTGACTGTAAAAATCAAAATGACAGGCTGCTTTGGGCTTGGGATACAGATCTGTCGCTCACAGAAACTGCTGAAACCAAGAACATGAAGTAAGAATGCTCCCTTTCTACCTTCAAACATGCTATGTCACGTCAACACTCTCTTGCTGGTTTGTGGAAATAGCATGACAAACTAAACTAAGAAATGAGGCGACAACGGCTCAGAAAGAAATTCTCATGCACTTCATAGCTAAATCACCTAACAGAATTTAAAGAACAATCAGTTTCTGTAATATGTGTTTGAATGATTAAACTAAAATATCAATCCAGTTAACATAAGAATTTAGACATATTCTGTAACAGATAGATAAGATCACTAATTTCTTTCATCTATAACATCTTAAATCACATGTACTGTTAAATTTAGACTTGAAATACAGTAATACGATGAGATACAGGAATCAAGCACAGAACCAATTTCTGCTATTGCTTGTAACCCTGCCTTCCCACATAAGCAATCCACACTCAGTACAGGTCTAGCAGGAAATAATATAACCTCAGGACAAACATAAGACAAACAGCTTGATTTCTGCATGTATCAAGACATACATAAAATGTTGGTTTCACAGGACTGGCATACTCTGGCATACAGCATATAAAAAAAAGCAACCCTGCATGGAATTTCACAAAAGCATGCAGATTTCTAGGTGTATCAAATGCAGCAAGAAGTGTCAACAGTTACCCCTCCTCCAAGTAAACACTAAAAACAGCAAAAAAAAAAATTTACAACAACAGAAAGACATTAACCTTAAACTAAAGATAATCACAAATTACTGAGAAAATTTTCATATACCAATACTGCCGGCTTCTTTTTTCACCTCATTTTTCTCTCCACAAAGTTTGCATGACGCATGCTAAATGAACCATCTGCAAATTCACATTTTTTCCAGCCTGTTTTGTCGTCAGCTCTCCGGGATCCTATTGTGCAATTCTCCTCCCCTCTTCCCCAAACACTTCTACTGCTGATGCAGAAGCTGGCGGCTGCTACAGCATAATGCAGTTTCAGTAACTATGGCAGCAATAGCTCTGTGGTGAGGCTGAATCCCTTCTGCAATAAAATCTTAAGGCTCAAATAGAGAAACTCAAGTGAAAATAACCACAGTTGCTAAAAGCTGAAATTTGCCAATTTTCCCAAGGAAAGCATCAGTCAAGTTAGTATCCCCATCCTTCTGTCTGACTAGCGTTCAAGTCGCGTTTATTCTTCTACAAATTATTTTTTCCGGAAGAGTTAATAACAAAGCAGGGAAAAAAAAAAAAGAAAAAAAAAAGAAAGATGTTGGCAAGGCACTTTGCGTCCTTGCAAATCCCAGCACTGAGAGGAATCACCAGTCGGGGTTACAAGCCTATCCAGTGATATACATCCCCCCCCAGCTCCATCCTCCCCCTCCATCTGTGTCCAATCCGTGGCCCTTCCCGCAGGGCCTCAGAGCATCACGCAGCAGCCGGCACCCTGCAGCTGAGCGGGATCCTGCATCTGCTTCTGCCCAGCACAGGGGCTCAGACCTCTGCCTCCTCCTCCCTAAAGCAAAGGGGAGAGGGATGAAGGGACACCTCCTCCTGAACCAGAAATCACTCAAAACGGCCACCAGAGCGAGAAACCTTTAGAAATAAGGGACCTTTGGAAATGTACACACAGAGTAATCCCCATCACAGAAGTTACCACCAGGTGAAGTATCATTTGGATTTCTGATCAGCTGGTTTTCTTACAGACAAAGCACACCTGTGCCTTTTTTTTTTTTTTTAAGCCTTTCCACGTAAAACCTCATTTTTTTTATTTGCCTAAGCCCCGAAAACAACAGTAAGGCAATGACTTACTTAAGGCAACTCTTTAAATATGCTTCTAAACCAGACCTCTTTTTGGCAAGAAGTCACAGGCACAAGACACAGCCACACACTCCAGTAAAGGTCATTGCTGCCTTGCTAAATTCCAGTCCAGCTGGATCTACAATCTATCACAGGTTTTCCCCTTACGACGATTTCAGTTATTTCTAGAATCAGTTAGTTCCCCTGCTAACCCACTATACATGATTCTGCTCTACATTGTAGAGCTGCTGTAATAGGCACGGCATTTCTCTGTGAAATGAAAGGAAATATTTGAGGGATCTTTTAAGAGATGCAAAAGCTTTCTTTAACTTTTATTTGTAGAGCACTTTGAAGAGGAGAGCTGTTAGTAAGAACTCAGAGTATCCTTTTTACAAATATTAGTTGGACATGTTAACTATACCACACTAGAACATTTGTGTTGCGTTCTCCAGTATCAGATACCATATCTACAGGCACTGTTTCCAGTTCAGTAGGATTTCACACATTCTTACGAGATTTTTTTTTTCTCCAGTTTAACAATATTAGTACTTTCAAGGAAAGAGAGCTTAAGCATGTTCCAAGCAGCTAAAATTAATTCAGTGTATTGCTATACCACTGGACTCTAATGGAATAACTCCTGTTTTTTTCAAACTAGCAAGAGAATAAAATCAGGGTTTGTATTTATATGCAGTATGGTATTAAGGCAGTGACAGGAACAAGAATTTAATTATCTATTTATTTGTGGTTATGCTATCATATGATGGCTGACGCCAGTCACATGCCTTCTGTGTATTCGCTGTCTGAGAACAAACAGCAGAAGTTTGAAGTCCTGGGGCTCTTCTGAGTAGGGTGTACGAGCAAGCAGCCAAGTATAATTAAACACACCCCTTTTCAGGAAACGTTTTATAACTAAAATTTTAATATTTGGGTGCTATGGTAGAAATTTGGTTTTTGTCTCATTTCTCAAAATATTTTAACATACAGTTAGAGGTTGAACTGGTAATTCAACCCATGAAAAGCAGATAGGAAAAATGTCATTTTACTGAGAGCACACGAGATAAGACTGTAAGTAATCATTACCATAATATATATGTTCTGAAATAAAAAATCCAGAAGAAAGCAAAGTACCATCAATTCCTGATTAAAGAGTACTTAAACCCATGGAAGCCCAACAATTTCTGAATTATTTTTGTGTGCAGCTGCTGTGCTTCTTTGCATGAATGAACCACATTCTATGCTACAACTTCTTTTTTGGACTCTTCCATAAAGCCATTTTCTTCTCACCAGAAGAGAACCAAACTTGTCCAAGGATTTTTCAATACAGTAATGAGTATTCACAGTACCTACTACAGACATCGAATTTAATACATTTTAGGGTTCTTATATATTGTAAATTGGAGCAGCTTCAGCATAAACTCCACTCTAATCATGGCTTAAAGCTTACACAGGCAACAAAGCTGCAAACCATTTGCACAACACTGAGTATGAAGAAAGAACAAGGCTGTAGAGAGTTGCGTGTAACTCAGCTGCATGTACATATTCTTGTTTCGATAGGATAAAATCAAATTAAAGCTAGAAGCCTAGTTTGCACCTCTTCTGGAGGAAATTAGCATAGCAAATTAGTGTAGTGTAGAACACAGACAAAGCTAGAGGGACCAAAAAAATTCAGCGTGATTTAGACACATTAATATTCTTACCTTAGTTCAGTAGAACATTTGTTTTCTTTACAGTTTCTGCATTTTTGACTGTAAAAATAAAAATAGGAAATCATAAAGATGTTCAAAAAGAAAGCAAAAAAAAAAAACTTCATTGCAGCCTATTATACACAGAGATGTTATTATAATTTTCAGTACAGGAAGACTCTAAGATGCAGATTGCTAGCAGCTAGGAGCGCATCAAGAACTATCAAGTGAGAGGGGAGCGAGAGGAGTGAGGGATGCACACACACAGCTTTCCTGTTCTTATATTTTCCTCCAAGCATCTCTTTCTGACAGAGACAAGACCCTGCACTGGGTGGACTTTTTACTGATGAACAATGAGCACTTCCTGTAGTCCACTTAGTCCTGTATTACTGTTTGCAAAATAACTCAGACAACTTTTAGTACTTGACGTCAACATTTCTTCAGGAAAACTGGACATTTGAGAGATGACATATAACTAATTTTATTTTCATATTACAGATCTTGGGCTAGATGTCTCAATTATAACCCCCTCCATGAGTAAAACTACTTGCCTGGAGAGAAATACAGGCTTACTGGTTACCATAAAGGAAGGCTGAGTGGATCACTTCAGTTTACCTTTGCCAAAAAACTAACCAAGAGGAAAAAAAGACTACTGGGTTATGTAAGGTGAAAGACAACTAATATTAGACATAATTTATAGCTTATTCCTGTAAGAGATGGACATTCATAAAAATCAAGCAAATGTAATACCATAATGCTTTTCATTTTCACTGAAGTAACCATTTGAAACACTCTAGGTAAGTATGAGGGTAATGTTAAGCAATGTAATACACATAGTCCTGTCCAAGTGATTAAAAAAATTGATCAACACAAACAAATCTGTTATCGGAACACGGTCTGAACAAAAATCCATCAGAACTGTTCTTCAGCTTTGTCATGTTAAAAAGGGGAAAACCAAGTGCAATTCTGTGCTAAACTGTTCACAATACTTCAGGATTTCTGGAGGTTTTTCTAGGACCAACAAATTTCTGTGACAAAATCCCCACCTCTGATGTTTATACCCATGTAAAGTGCAACTTGGCATCTACTTTTGAAGGTTATTAGTCAAACCCTTTTTTAAAAATTCTTTGTAATTTTTACCAAGAAAAGAACAGCAGTGATGTGTAAAATGTACCTCAGTAAAGAAACAAAATAAAATACTGTTTTGTACAGAAAGGTATCACTGCAGCAAATGAAAAGCAAATGCAGAGATTAGATACATTACAGAGAACACATAGAAACACACTATCCAAGGTGGAAAGCAAGCCACTTGACTAGAGGTACGAAGAGATGTTCAAAACAGAGATAACTTTTTATGCTCATAAAAACAAGATGAGGTACCTCCTCTAGAAAGAGATAAAAGGTTCCCAGTATGTTACCACACCAAAAACGCTCTAGCAAGAAGCAGAACTATCAACAGATATGAATGAGAAGATGGCTGTTTCTTGCCTTAAACAGGTCAATTGAATGTGCCAGGCTGAGAGGAATTAAAAAAAGAGAAAGAAGCCAATTACATTTAATTCTGTGATACTCCGTTTTCAATGTTATGAACTGAAACACAGGAGATATCTTAATTCATTTTCCTGATACATATTAATCACTGTCATCATCACACCAATCCTTTCCCTTTCAGAAAGGCTCTGCCATGAAAAGCATACACTAGACACTGTGAGTATGAGCAGCTCTTCAGCATTTGGGAAGCAGTTTATGCCTAATTTACTGCTCAGTTTAAAAAAAAAAAAAAAAAAAAGAGAGAGAAACACGATGGCTTTCAGAGATGAAGAGCTCAATGAGGACTAATGGGAATTTATGAACAAACAAACCTTCTGATTTCCACAAGGAATTAGCAGGGAATCTGAACTGGTAATAATTACCTTGGTTAGATTGTATCTAGAAAAGTACATTCTGTGCACTGAAGAATATTGCAAAAATTACACATTACCTCATAAATCAAAATAGCTATAATGCAGATGTGCAAGTGAATTGAATCAAGGCTGTTGACAGTCTCATCCAAGGCATTTTCTTGACCGTGCATCAATACTCATTGTGCTCCAATAAATAATTTTTCAGGTTTGTTCTTGGGTATCATAACACTGTATATTAGTCAGTTGGCCAATGCATTTTCTTTGACACTTTTATTTGATCACTTGAAAACATGATGGGACCTCTTCTACATACAACTTAGTTTTTTCTGAACCAAGTCCTGAAACTTTCAAGTTCCAAATTCCAAGTTCTGAAACATCATCCCACATGAGAAACTGTTTGTTTGTTTCTTTGTTTTAACTTACTAGTCAAAAGAAGAAAGGACATAGTGAGAAGAATGGGTGTAACTTCCATCCAAGTTGAGCCAGTCCAAAGCTCCACAACTCAGAATGGGTGGGGTTTCATTAATCTACAAAACACATAACGCAAGAATAACAAGAAAAAGTATCACAGTAATCCAGGAACTTCCAAGTTATCATTAATACCACCATGGCTAAGTACTGTGTACTGCTGTACTGTAATGCCGCATAACACCTCCCACGTGAGTTTATAACCTCACTTACAATTCTGCTTAGTCTTTGATAATTTGCATATTGTTAAGTGTTTGGTACTGTGTATGCCTCTTCTTGTAGCTCTGTTTCAACGTACCGCGTGTTTCATTAATGAAGAAATTAAGAATGAAAACAAATGGAAGCTCCTTATCTCAACTACAGAAGTGAGTACAAAAGGGCAGTTGAGCAGAAAGTATAAAATATTATTATATGATAATCCATTTTAAATGGTAGATTCTTGCCCGTATCACTTGGTAATACGGTTATGTCCTAAACCAGAAAATTTACATTCTTATAGTTAGGTTTTTTAGTTATATATCCTAGTCATTTTAAGACTTATGTAATTTTTTTGAAACATTATTGAATTACAAAATAGTAGAATTGCCTACGTTGGAAGGGATCTTTGAGATCATCCGGTCCAACTGTCAACCTAACACTGACAAAAACTATCACTAAACCATGTCTCCAAGCACTATGTCTACCCATCTTTTAAATACCTCCAGGGATGGTGCCTCAAGCGCTGCCCTGGGCAGACCACATTGTATCTTGCAGTAGTTCGTTCCCGAGATTAACATACGAAGAAATATTTTATCTATTTATGATGTATGTAACAATTAAGTGCTTTCAGAGTCAACAATACTCAAGCACTTAATCCCAAAAATTTTCCTTTTCTTCTAGTATACCTCATTTGGGACAGTGAAATGGCAGAGAAAGATGGTAAGTCAGAAAACTATCAAATGTGGAAAGATTCTTAACTGATCTTTTCACTGCAGCATTCTGCCTTTGTGTTTCAATCCTACTGTAGTCATGACTAGAAATAGGAAACACTAAATTATTCAAGGGATCTGCATCATCTTTTGCTAAGCACATCTGAAAGAAGCGCTAGCGTCCTCCCACAAAAGGTTTAGTGTCATTACAGACCATTAGATAGAGGAAATGAAGCAAGTGAATACGATGATGAGAAGAAATATTATCTGTATCAGGCAAGCTTTTAAGAGGGAATACAATTAGGAAAATCAATGAAGACTTAGGAGAGAAAAATAGTTTTAGAACTTACTGATCTTCTTTGTCTTAAGATAGCAGCTTCTGCCGGGTGATTGAATCTAAACTTATGAGACTTGCCAAGGACAACAAGGGCCCCTGTGAAGAAAAATTAATTAGAAATCTACAGAGAAAGAATTCATCAAACAGTTGGTCTCTAGAATGTTAGCAGTTTCTTAACTCCAGTATACAGACTACAGCATATACAAACTACTATAGAGTAATATGTTAAAAAAAAACAACCACCAAAACCCAAAGAACTTTCTGACCATCACAGAGCAGAAAATGATTTTTAAAATTTGCCACCATGGAACACTACGAAACAGAGGAATTACCATTCTGTAATGACAGCATCCAAGCAAATTAATCTTGGAGATCTCTGCTAACTCAACATATCAGTACACTCCCTGCTAATACTAAAGACCAGCATGACTTCATATCAAAAATATAGCTAACCCACTGCTGGAAACTTGCTTTTACACTATCTTTTTAGGAATCCAGATCACTGTAAGTTCCCAAAAATTGTATTTTTTAATTTATTTTTTATTTTAAACAGCCTGAAAATATGGGAGCCTGATTCATTTCATCTGAGCTTATTCAGCATAGCCTGTGACTCAGTGGCCAGTACCCTTCTCCTAAACACACTACGAAAGAGTCGAAGGTCATTTCAACTATACTACATAAAGGGTGAAAAATCCCATCAGTGGTCAGCTGGCTTAGAGCCAGTCTCCACTAATTTCCTCAACAGTGCTTCTGAGTACAGGTCTTCCCTTTTCAGAAGGCTACAGACTACTGCTGCCACAAGGGGTCTTAATATTGTCATATATCTTTGTTTTACTTTCTGTGGAGTACTTAATTGATTTGTCCCAGTCTAGAAGCTCTAGCCATGGATTAAAACTTGTGGTGGTAGGTAGGAGACTAAGAGATGTATTTCTTAGATCTGCATGAGTTCCATAAATCCTTGTCTCTAAACTCCAGAGGTAAGTTGATTATAATGCAGGATTTATAGAGAAAGCAAGCCTTACCTTGAGACAGACGACATGATCCAGTGACTTCACATCCATTCACAGTGCAGTGTGCGCCCTGAACTGGTCGCAGTGTCACAATCCCACAGTTGTTGTCTATCATACAGTGATCCCTTTCAATCCACCTTCCCTGCAAAACTACAATGCAGAGATTTGTTTTATCTCACCTGTTGAAGGGGCTGGGTTTGCACTATTTTCCTCAGAATTAAATACCATGCACTGTTTGACACTACGACTGCATACTTCATACCTCAGAGAACTATGTCATGTGTAGACCAAGTAGATTAAAATGTCTTATTTGATTGATAGCCAAGTACCTAATCACAGAAAAAACTTACTTGATTGAAAATAGCGAGATTGCTCTTTTAAAGTGTTACTGGTTCTGGAAAACTATACATGACTTTCTGATTTGTGAGCTGGTGTGCAAATTATTCTGTTATGCTGAATTTTCTTATTGCTATTATGTCATTTATTGTTTATATTTTACTAAACTACTGGCAGAAAATAATCAAACTTAACCAAACTTAGCAGAACTAACCAAAGCTGAGATTCCACAAAGTTTTCAATTTCAAAATGAAGTTTCAACTCTCTCATAATTTGTAGCTCTTGAGATTGACAGTTAAAAGCAGAAATGAAATTAAATAAAAAACATTCTGAATCATTTGGATTTTATATCTAAAATACTCTGCCCAAGTAGGGGTGAAAAGGATTTTCAGTGTCTCTTGATCACTTGTGCCACTGGTTCAGGACAGAACATATTAAGATTTGCATGTTGGATGAAGATATTTTTAAAACCTAATGTAGCATTTCACAAGTAGGAAGAAATTCTGAAGAGATCTCAATTAGGTCATTGACTTTTTGACCTCTTAAACAAAAAAATAACTGAAAGATTTTAGCCAACTTCAACAATTACTCTCTTTTACTTACCTTCTTCTATAAAGAAAGCTGACAAACAGAAACATTACCTACCTATTACACATGACAAATATAAATCTCTTGGTTTGACCTCACCATATCATAAAATAATTTGCAATATCATTCTCTTACCAATGTCTTGATCTTGCTCTGAATCACTTCTTCCAATTTTGGTTGTTCCTTCCTAAAACAAGAAAAGAATTTAAAAGTTGGTTACTGAAAGTGCATTATATATAATAATTTAAAAAGCTTTGTTGCAGCACTTGATACAGCAAATACCCAAAATAAATCACCTCTGAATGACATAATTGTTTAGAGCAAATTCTGTCTACTACTTCTTAATACTTCAGCCTGCTGTCCCCCACAGAGATGTAACTGCTCCTCATCCTGCAGGTATGTCAGCGTCTCCTAGTATGACTCCAGCAGATGAAATTACCCTCAGTCGATGATTTGTGGACTGTGCTTAAGACAAGTATTTTGAATACTGAACACACGTTCTGATGCTTTGAAATTTTACAGGGAGAATTTTTGTTTGCAGAAATTAGATAATTGTTTTTATAAATATCCACACAGGAAGAAAGCAACTACAAAATGATTATTCAGTTAACTAGGCTTTTCAGATATAAAAGTAACAATTCCTATTTCATAAGGCAATTCTGTCATAGATTATGGATTCTTCAAACTAACTACTAAAGGAGAACTTTTTTCCAAAACTTAAATGACATTTATAAAAAGACTTCTTGGTGATTATGGTATACAGGCAAGTTCCCAAACTTGAAGAATCAATAACTGCAGAGAAAAGAACTGCCTAGGAACGAAAGTCTCCAGAACAAACAGACTCAAACCACATTACGGGCCAGTGATGGGAGACAGTATTCTTATGGTACAGTGCATATATCAATGAAACAGAGTCAGTTAATCAACACTATGAGCATCCCAGTTAGCGGAGTGATTTTGGGTGAGTTTAAGTACAACCAAAAATTGCAGCTGAGAGCAAGAGCACAGACAGGATACAAGCAAACTAACTCAAAGAAGAAAGCAAACCAAACAGAGCCAAAACAGGCTAAGCCCACAATGATTTAATGCCTTCAAATGATATTACTGAGCTAATAATTTAAATATTTATACTCTTTCCTAATTTAATATTGAGTATTCTACCTGAAAAAGTGAAAGACATGATTCAGACAAAATGATCGCACAATTTCACCTTAACATATCAAGATACATCTTCACATCTCTTAAGTGCTTTTACATTGTTACCATCTTCTGGCAGTGTTTCCTGACTAAGGGCAGAACTCCCGAGTCACATTATAGAACCATAAAGACTGAGACTGCTTTCCTCCTTCAGTTTTGGGAGTATTCCAACTTTCAAAAAAGGTTTGTGAAGTACATCTTTTCCTAAAACAATATAATAAAAATTCCCATATTTTTAAGCTACACAAAAAGGTCAGTTATAAGGAAAACATATATTTTTGTTAATGAAAGCCAGAAAAAAAGAACAGAACCTAAGAAAGAAAGGTTCTTTAAGTGTAGGCACAGCATTGATTAGTGCAATTAATACTATGGAATATCAAGAGACTAAAACAGTAATACAATGTTTATTCCACATGATCTGAAAACTGCTGTTGTGACCTCTCTCTAGAACTCCAATGTAAAGTGCTGTTATATGTTGAAGCCCTAATATGTAAGGAACTGCTAATGTTTTACCTTCTCGCTGTTCAGATGAAGGTAATAGACACCAGAGTCTAAAAGATGCAAAGCACAATGAAAAGAAAAGGCAGCATCTAGGAGCAAAGAAAGAGGGGACAAAGATGTTAGTGTGACAGAGACACTAATGACTTCAGAAGGTGACCCTTCAAACTAGGCTTCTTCGTTAAAATGAGTATCTTTAAATTACTTTAGGTGTTGTCAAAGTTAGTATGTGAAAATACTTGCTGTTTCCAAAATAGCACATAGTGGAAAAACATTTAAGTAGTAGCAATTACTTTTAATAAATATTTAATGTTAATGTAGGAATAAGTAGTTCAAGTCGCATGTTGATCAGCACCAGACATTATTACTTGGTCCCTAATTATTATCTGGTAAAATTTCTTTGTGCTGGCACAAGAAAAATTAAGAAAGTTTCTCTTTCAACATTATAAGTAACAGCATGATTTCTCTTTCAAATATTTGTTGCAGCTTTTTAACAGGAAAAAAATTCTGTGTCCCTAAACTATATCAAGTAGCACAAAACCTAGATTTGTATTAAGATATTCTATTAGTAGACAGATACATAATTTTCAACCGTATTTAACACATATTTAACACTTTTTGCATTAAACAGCATAAATATTTCAGTAATTTCCATTCATTTAAAACAACATTAAAAAGTTAAAAGTCCAGCTTAGCACTCACTCACTGAAAAAAAGATACCCTAAAACTATTTGGACCTAGCTATGCACATCTTAAGCTGCAATGTGGAGTAATACACATACAGTGTTATGGCAGTTTCTTGGTGAAAACCTTGCCTTAAATGAGCAGCTATACAGCAAAACAGTATCCATGAGTCAAGGTTTTCCACCTGAACCAGGAAAATAGTCACTCATGTGGGATCACAAGTAATTACCATTCCAGTCTCAAGTATACAAGTACCAAGTGAAATGCGGACCAGCGTGTCTGCTATACTTTAAGCACCATCCTTTACGTTTATACACACGCATGAACACACACCTGTTCTCATGCTTTGTGGATAAACTATTAATGCCCAATTTGAGTATTTTGCTTTGCTTATTGTACATTACCAAATAGTTTGCACATGAATTCATAAAAGGTCAAATTATTACTCCATATGTGAATTCTTCCCCTTCTCCATTTTCACGTATCCTTTTCTGCTTTTTTCCCTGTTATCTGTGTCTTGTGGGCTACAGCCTTTTCTTTTCGACAGCTGTTGTTGTAATGACACCTTAACCGATCTCCATTTCCTAATAAAATATGTGTTTTCAAATTCAAGGAAAAAATAAGACAAGTGACAATATCTCACCCTGAGATGATACAGCACCACTCCCGTGCTGAGGATATCATCATCCATGGCCATTAGATGAGGTAAACTAGAATCTATTGTTACTCCAGCTTTTTCTTTGTTGATGTCCACGCTGTATTCTTCCATGATGGCTTTTCTGTCTGTCCATTTATTTGTCCAGTCTTTGGTCAACTGCTCAATCTTAAAGAATAGGAGACAAAGTTTTTCACTTACTAAGCAGGTTAATTTTTCACATACACAAATTTCTTCAGAAAGAACACGATTTTTTCCAGTTACTGGATGCAAAATTCTTTCACTAGTTGCAATGCAGGTGTATTTCAAATTGCAGTACATTTCTGTGGCAACAAAAAAAATCAGGTAAAAACTGTACTACCACCAAGCGAAGCAGGTTTAATTTATTGAAGACTCATTCCTAAAAATGTCAGAAAGATATATGATCAAGCTAACTAGTTGTTTTGTGTGTCTTTAAGCAAAACTTAAGATCTCCAAAACCTTTTCAGGTCACCAGTGATCAAATCTTCTTCGTAATTTGGTGACTGCACAATAATTTCCTTTGAACAAATTGGAGGAGTTTAGTCTTAGGAGAGGCTCTGTATAATGAATTACTGTGATATATTGAGACAGCTTTCAAACAAGGAGTAGACTGTGCAGAATTAAAGATACTCAATGGACAGTATCCTATTAAGGACATGAGACTTTCATCACAAATTGGTAGAGAGCACCCAACATGCATTATAGATGGCAATTTCCTGTATATTCAAAGCAAACGGGAAAGGATTAGGACAAAAACATTTTCACTGTGGTTACAGAATTATGGCAATGCTACGCCCCTGGCCCAGCGAAACAGGAGAGAGTTACAGCATCAAATAGATCATACACACCTTCATTTCATTCTGAAGCACCAGCTCAGTCAGATTTCCGTCCCTGTCATCGCTCCAAGAAGGACTAGAATTCCTCTGTACAAACAACAGCCATCAAGATCTGCATGTTAGTTTCCTTACTCACAACCAGCAGGCACATTCTTTCACTCTTCAGGATTTCAAAGAGATGAACTCAGGAGAAGGAAAGATAAAACACACAAACATTTGATATTGCCTTCTAGCACCTAGCCTACACCTCTCTAGCTATTGCATGAAAGTTTTTGTGAAGAACTGGTGAAAGAAGATTAATAGAGAGATGCTTCTGCATACATAAATCCTGGACTGTAGGTTCCAGTCTCTCCGAGCAAACCATGCTCTAAGTGGCATGGAAAACCAAGACACTATTATCATTCCAAAGGAGAAAACCACAGAATGTCAGATGTATAGTGAGAGCTCACACACGTTCACAACTTCTTTCTGGGGACAGTGCATGCAGGCAGGGTGAAACCTCCAACATACTGCTGAGGTCTACTAGCTCACTTTTTTGGCAAAGAGGATTGTAACAAGTCTGGCAGGGAAATTACCTTAATGATTAATATTTTGTCCTGTCTTGGTGCTTTCATATCCCTACAAATAAAATATTTCTATTTCACAGTATTTCTGGACAACAAAACCATCCAACTCCATGAAAGACAGGAAAGGAAATCCTTTCTAATCATTACAAAACTGCTTACACTTCAGGTTTATCAATAGAATGCCATAAAAAGGAGGAATGACAGAAATGCAGTAAGCCTTATAATCATTGTGAAATCACTCAGAGAACAGTTTAATTTCCCTCTAGTTACAATAAACATGGAAATATAAACAGATAAGACAAAAGTAAGCTACTATAGCTACCTAAAGCACCATTAGGGCTCCAGCTGGGAAGTGCTCCTACGTACCAGTTCAAAGCTCATCAGCATAGTCTTCAACCTATCAATTTCTTCTCGCAGTTCTCTGATCAGTTTTACGTTTGCGTCCTGAAACATTAAGACACAGATGTTGGAAAAATCGTTCTTTAAAAAATTCTAGTTACAGAAATCAATGCAGAGCTTTTCCAAGAGCCAGAAGGAGAAGAGAACGGGCACAATTCCAGCAGTACCCTAACTCCACTCTGCCGGGCCTCCGGGATGTGCCGCCTTGGTGTAGGTGGTTCCCATGTTTAATACATTCTCTTTTCCCATAAACTTTGTTCCATCCTTTTTCTGAACACAGACCTACCGTAGTGTTTGCTCCCATCATGACAATAGCTGGATACACCACTACTTTTAAGGATTTACCTTCAAAATAGTCCCATCAGGTCAGAAAAATGCTGTTATTTCTGTCAAGCAGAGGAGAAAATCAGGCTAGAGGAGACTAAGTCAGAATGTCACCAACCATGGTACTAAAATCCCTCACAGCAGATACAAAAAGCATTTCCCGCCTGCTTGTGTAGAGGCATTTATCTCACTTTCAGAGTAAGCATCTCTGCACAGGCAGTTTCTGGAAACCAGACTTTTTGCAGAAACTCAAGATTCAACTTTCTCTGGGCTGCCAGTGACACTTTGGCTCAGGTCAGCCCACAGTGAGCAGAAGAAGTCAGTGAACTGAAGGGATGGAGCTAATGGTCAAGCATGGGCTGTGCAAGAGAGTGGTGGGCACAGAGAGGCTGTATGTAACAAGAGGCCAACCCAGGAGGACCAGTTATAGATCTGTAACTGCCAATATTTAGGATAAAAACATAGGGTAAACATACATATCATAACAATTCAAAGAAAAGGATGATTGAAACTCAATGGAAAGAGAAGAATAATAAAAAATAGGTGTGAAATTCTAAATGGTTTAAGCTGCAGAAGATCAAGAAAATTATTTCTAAAATATCCAGGCTCCTATTTAGCTCTCATTAACATGGGAAAAAGAGGTATGAATTTTATTCAGAGAGCAGATATACTGAATAAACCTTAAATAATACATACAACAAAACAGAACAAGAATGAAAAGCAGAACTGAAGGCCTCACCTCATTCACTCTGGGCTTGTTAATGATATTTTTGGCATTTGAAGCATACCTCAAGGTACTCATGGTCTCATTGTAGCTGGAGCTGGCAGGAGAGATAGCTACAGACAGAAAACAAACAGAAAATAAATACTATTTTAAAAAGTAATCCACTTAACCCATCACTTTTTCAAAAGATGGATTTTTTTTTTTTAGTCTTGCTTCTTTAAAAAACAAAACCAAAAACATCCTTAGGGATATCTCATCACGCTCAGAGAAAATGTTTTCTCAAGATTGTATTTATAAATGACTAAATCACTTTAAATCAAAGCTATGACCTTGGAAGACTCTTAAGCTTAACATCATGCACAATCAGCATACCTTTTCATTTCCTTGAGTATCCTGTGAAGTATTTATGAAAATCTTTACAAGGACAGACTCTAAGTGATACAGCTGTCTTCTCACTGCAGTAGAGATGTATTTTAAGGGGGTAATGTAGTGCAAAATGTTAACAATTAATAGAAAGCAAACTCACTGGCAATCATAATGGTCTTGGAGTTGCCCCCCAGACTGTCCTTCAGAAGCCAGGTAAGGATGGAATCACGGTACGGGATGTAAGCCGGTCGCCTGGTCCCACTGATGCTGCCTGTGGAGGGACTGTCCGCATGGCTGCTCTCCCCTTCGCTCGTTATGGTGTTTATGCTCTGGCAGCTGCTGAACATCTGTGAATTTTGTGCTGAAGGAGAAATACCACAGAGCTCAGAAAAGGGGTCATCTTTTTCTGTCATGGCTATTTAATTTTCTTAGATGTCGTTAGTGTTTATGAAGATACCACACAGCTGTTCCGTTCAGCCTTTTGTTGTAAGCATAGATAAACATTAACACGCAGCACATGGTGAGCCAGTCCTATGCTTTTATCACTACCCTTCAATATAAAGAACTACTGTGCTTACCTAAAGTGGAGATGACAATTCCAAGTGTAACTAATGACTTGTTAATATTGGCACCTTCGGTAATTCGATCTTTACAGTAACTGGGATCAGCTCTTTCACTATAGCACACAAGCATGAAAAAGAAAATGCAAACCAAACAAAAATGCTTAATTATTAACATACAATCAATATGATAGAATTAGTATTTTTCTGACATAAAAAAAAACCAGAAATTGCAAGCTTTGTAATTAAAAAACTATATGCCTTGAATACTTTACATTGCGCTCTGGTTCAGAAAGTCCAAACAACCATGACCCAGGGCCACTGGCACAAACTACTGTTAAAGACCCATCAAAACATAAATTCAAGCCTAAAGCGTGCAACCCAATCACAGTGGTTCTGAATTAAAAAAAACCCAAACGTACATTTCGCAGCTCTGCAACGACAGACTGGCTCAGTGCAAAAGCCTGTATATCCCCTCAATGCTCTGCTCAGACATGCATGGCCATTTACATTCTTGAGAAAGAAAAACTTCCTGTTCTCCAACTGTTCTGTAACTCTTCAGCACAACTTCCATCTTTCTATTCCCTGTCACATCCAGCATAACCACATATTCCTCACTGAAATGCATAGCTACGATACAAGACTTAGGAACTTTTGGAACATGAAAAACATACGCAGTGACAAATGACTGTTTTCTCCCACCTATGCTAGGTAGCCATGAGGAATACATTCTTTTTTTTTTCTCTCCTTCTTTTCAAGCTCAGATTTGGTAATTCCACCAATAGCACAGTATTGGATCTGAGGATCCAGGAATTGCCTTCCTCAATGAAATCCAATACTCAATACAGAAGAACAAAGGACAGAGACAATATTAGCTCAATATTCCTTGTTACTATATACAAAACTCAGGCTAATTCTTAGTTTAATGAAGCTTTAAAAATATTAAATTTCATCTTTTAAGGCAGTACTACTAGCACTTTCAGAGAAAATTACCTTTTTGCCCCTCAGTATATTATTACCTGCCTGCAAGGTCCACTAAGTTGATCTTGCTTGCAATTTCAGAGGGGAGATTGTTCTCCAATATAGCCTGAAAAGAAATATGTAAATAAGGAAGATTATTCCTCTTAATTAATGAAAATAAAATAGATGTGCTCTTTTGTTTGAAACTGAGTTGTACACATGACTGTCTCACTGCCATTCTTTGTGATCTTGAACCACTGGCTACGTTCAAACCGTTAACTCACCAGCTTTCTCACCCGACAGAGAAACTACCCTCTTATGCCGATTTCCTCTTGAAAAAAACCTTTACTGCCTAGTGACTGTGAAAGGCTTTCTTGTAGATCTTGCAGAGTTATTTTCCACTAATGTATTCCAAAGGTCTTTTGTTAAACTACTGAAAAATGCCCCAAAATGTTCTGTGATTACAGGATGTTAGAAATGTGAGATAGAAAAGGTCTATTGGATCACTGAACGACTTCCCTGCCAGGGAAGGATATAATTCCTGTGGAAAAAGGGTGCATTGTCCCTGGAAGAGTACTGGATGCCAAATGCTAAAGAGATGAGCACATCTGAAAAGCTGGACAGACACAAAATTTTGGTAAGTGTTAAACTAATGCTATACTTCAATTAAGGATCCTAAACAAGCGTGACAAAATATAACTTCAAATATATTCACATGTGATTTTCACAGCATCCTAGAAGGGGTATTACATTTCAAAGGGCTGATTAAAACTTTAAACATTTCTTTTTACAGTGAGTCTTTGGCATCACTTCTGACTACTAAGCTTGCATAAAGGAACAAGAATACTTCAGTAAACACTCAACACATCAGGCAGCATAGGAAGTGTAACGCATCTGCAGTGTGATCCAAAGGAAGTAACAGTTTCCACCGAGATTATCACAAACAGCACAAAACAGTGACAAGTAAACAATGCACAACACATTGAACAATGCTTTTTGAGAGAGAAGAAAAAAGGAAGTTGGATTATTTTTAGCTAACCTGAGTGTAGTGGATGGTGAAGATAGCATGGGATCTGCTGCTGGCATTGTGAATATGTGTAGCTGCTGTGATTCTAGAGAGAAGAACAAACCGTTCAACTACAAATACTTATTTCCTTGTATTCAGAGAAAGCAAAAATAACAAATACAGCAGATAAATGAAGATGAAGGAATGTGAAATTTGGAGAATATGGCAGACTGTATTCTTGGACCTGATCACAGAGCGTCTGGCAGAGGACCTGGAAGGGCGGAAATCGAGAGTCAGTTTGAGATGCTTTTGTCCACCAGCAGCACTCAGAAGAAGTACCTTACAGCAGCCTTACAGCACAGGTGTAAAGTGTTGTGTAAGGGTAGAGAAAGCAGAGAAGTATAGCCAGCAACCACACCGTACAGCTCACCCCACCACCACTGAATGTACTGGACCAGTGTATTTTCTCCACATTGTTCCATTGCTCTCACTTTTATTTCTTGGTACTTCAAAGAGTCCAAAGAGTTTCATATACTACTTCTGGGGCTCATCCTGTCACTGGGCTGATACAGTAGTTTTACACTTAGAGGAGTCCAAGGAGATTAGCCAGTCTACCTGAATGAGTACCAATTAATAGGGTAGTTCACTCATGCAGCACTTGCTTGGCTTTACCATGTGGACAGACGGGTCATCTGGCTCTAGCCCTGCGGCCCACTGCGCTCTGGCTAGCAGGTATCAGGCACAGGAGAAGGAGCGACAGCGGCATTCTCCCACTGTCTCTGTAACACAAACTTTTGGAAATTCTACTTTCTTTGTTGCTGTTTTGATTAGACCAACCCAAAGAAAAGAGGGTTTTGCCTAGTGCAGAAGCCAGGTCACCCTTTGTCACTCTTGTAGTGTGTCTCAGCTCTATGTGCAGCATTCAGCATTGGTTTTGCCAGGCTTACCCTCAACAACAACCAGCAATTTTAGTAGTGCAGACAAGGACTGTGGAACTGCATTTTTTGTGAGGAGCCCAGCTGTCAGAGTACACTCGAGAGCCACAGCTGTGTGTACGCCCCTGAGCACCTGCTGTCTGTGGCCAAAGGACTCCGGGACTCTCCTCCCTATTGCTCTCCGCTTTCGGCACCTCCCCAGCCAGGCAAGCAGGCACTGCCAAAAGCCACAGGCAGCCTAGTGCATCCCGGTTATAAACTGAGGAAGCAGAACGTGAACTAGTCTCCAGATGTTGGAGGAGGAAGACAAACAATTAGGTAAAGGGCAGAAGACAGAAAACAGCTCTAGAGCGGCCAGCGAATGTAAAGGAACGGCACTGCAGTTTATGAAGCAACAGAGAACTAGAAAGTGCCTCAGGGTTTGGAGAAGGAAGTGTAAGTACTCACTTCTCACCTCCAACAGTACCCAGGATAATTGGAGGACAAGCCCACACCTCAACTACTCACAACCCATGTCAGCATTTTCATGGGAGAATGTATGTATTAGCTTTTCATATACTCCATTTCATCGTGGCATGTGGTGTATGTTTTAATATTTTTAACTGTTCTAATAATATTATCAAGATTTATTGGTTGTTTTGCTTTATACAGCGTTTTTGGAAATTTGTATTTCCTGCATTAAAAAAATTCTATTCTTAAGCATTTGAGATTGAGTCTTGCAAAGTACCAAGAGAAAATGACATAACAGCACTGAGAGTTGCAACAAAAATAATGATTGCATGTTGAAAATCATATTTGTTTATTTTAGAGTGGACAGGTGCAGCCAGAGCAGGCTGGAGATGGCTTGATAAAACCAACTGGTAGTAAAAATACCTTCAGTACACTCTGGTTGTTGTTGGTACAGGATCTGCCCTCTCCCCCATGAAAGGCACCACCCATGTTCAAGGGGAGCTTCCCTTCCCAACTTCCCTGTATAGTCAGACCTGGCTCCAAATCCCATCCCATCCTCTCCTGCCTCCAGCCATATGGGGCAATTGCAACCTGCTCCCCACCTTCTTTATCTCTAAGATCTTGCTGATGTTCTTTTTGCATCATTTCCCAGACTGCAAATGTTTTAAATTAGTTTGTTTGCATTTATAATGTGCTAATAAACACTCTGCAGAATATTTTATAAAAATAAAGACTATAGGCAAATAGAAGTTTCCTGTATATTCCAAATAACTTTTTGAAAAGTTACTCAGAAAAAGAAGTAGTTGCTTGGTTTCATGCAAGTGACAAAGTTTGAAACTTCAGCATCACAAAAACATACACATGCAATATTGATCCTTTGATTTTGTTTCCTCCACATCTTCTATTTCCTTAGCAATGAGATGACTGTAGGATTACACTAGCAGACAGATTAGAGTTTTGTTGTTCTTTTGAAAAAATCTCTTCTTACCATAGAGTTGCATCTATTAATTGCTACAAGCAGAAGGAGCAAAACTTAATCCTGCAGTATGTTCCATGTTTTTGTGATAATGCATCTTAGTTTTCTTTAGTTCCAAGGATCAGTGATATTCTAAAATCTTGACCTCTCTTATGATAAGACTTAATATCTATTTTGGAACTGTGATTTGTATTTGGAGGATCCTTTCAAGTATAAATCTTTTCCATCACTGTAATAGCAGTTGTATTGATATCCAAGGCTCCCTGTTGAAAATGTAAAAAAGTATCTTGACTAATGAGAGCTGAAATTATTGGCTTCACTGGTGTGCCAATTCCCACAGTTCTCTCGTAGCAAAGATGCATGATTTGGACTAAGAAGGTAAAAAAATACTTTAAAAAGTAAAACAAATAATTATAAAACAAATATTTTTAGAAATTGAGTTTAAATACACTATCATTTCAGCAGTTTTAAATCACTAAGTTACACTAACAAGTTACTTGAAAGCTATGCAGTCTAAAGGGTCATGAGCAAGTGAAGGAGAAAAACAGAAGTTTGTTTACAGCGAGATGTTTTCCTGGCACGAATTTTTTAGCCCAGACAGATGGTTGAATTTTTTCAGTAAGTCAGCATGGGATCAGTTTTGAAAAAACAACTTAATGAGTGCTTGTAGCTCTTATTGTGGATAATACGAGGATATGTAACATCTTATGTGTATGTCATGTGCAGGATCAGCAAATCTGACACATTGTCACAATAAAGCATTGGCAACAGTCAATAAAATAAACATTAATGAAATCAACACATGGTGAAAGAAGTGTTTAATAAAGATGAAGCTTATTTGTTTCATAAAATACCTTTTAGCTATTCCTTCTTCTAGAAGTTCTACAACTTGCTTGTAGTCTGTAACTAAATGTTGAGTCAATCCTGCCAAAGATTTAAAAAGAGTTAAATGCATATTTTTCTCAGGAAATTTCAGTCAGTTTACCCAACAATTTATCCAACATCAGGACCATATGGGCATTCCACTGGGATGGCAGGCTGTTCCACACACAGTCTCTCAACTAGACGATTTTTAAAAAAAACATTTTCTTTCTAAAAAATAAAATAAAAAATTGCAATCCATCCTTCACATGCAGTGACATCAGGATAAAAAATGCCTTGTACCTTTAAAGTGCAGACCTTTTTCCAGGTTGTCTGCAGAACAATAGTATATAAAACAATGTAACTGAAATTTTCAGCTATGTCACTGCTACTAAATAGGTACAGATCCTGTGAAGAAGCTTTTTGCCATTGCCTCTGGATAATAGCTCAGCTCAGGCAACTAAATGAATTAGAGATCAACCCTTGTGAATATTTACCATTTACTTAACTAGGCTTCAGCCTGCAACACATTGGAGTCTTCACGCTCTTTTCTCCCCAGGGGGTACCCAAATAACGGTATCAAACATCTGGCCTTTGCATATCTTGTGCTTTGAAGTTTTGTTTGGCGTTGTTTTGGTTTTTTGTTGGTTTTTTTTCTTTTTTTTTAATTTGATTTTATTTTTAAGGGGGGGAAGACCCCACTGAAAACAAACGAAAGAAATGGTGCATTGCAGAGCTTCTGTGTCGGAGTGGTGGTTGTGACTCGCAGCGCCCCAGTGGAGGGCAGTCTGCCTCTGTGCTGCAGCCGCACTGCCAGCCCCCTGCAAAATGCAAATTCCAG
>JAOXJK010000040.1:26651796-26672334 GCA_025774025.1 Xenus cinereus | reverse complement strand
CGCAGCGCCCCAGTGGAGGGCAGTCTGCCTCTGTGCTGCAGCCGCACTGCCAGCCCCCTGCAAAATGCAAATTCCAGCAGACACACAAAATTAACCTCAACGGGCTTGTATTTCACATAAATCCAGTTTAGCATGCCCCGTTTGCATTTTATGGTGATGATTAGTTATCATTTGTACTGCAGTGACTCCTAAAAAAAAAACAACACCTGAGTTGTGAAGCAAGACTTCATCATACAATATCTCATAAAACACTCCTTTGCAGTATGTTTTATCTCAGAGCTGGGGCTACTTCCTCCTCTCGCGCTGATTTAGGCTTGGTTTATTTTACGGAAGGCCACAAAATTGTGGATGAAGGCAACGTACTGAAAAATGTGATTTATTTGGATCAAATAATTTATCTACTGCTAGAATATAAGTCAAGATGAATATAAAATTCAACAATACTGAAATAAGTACTTCTGACAGTTAAAGACAGTCTATCCTTACATGATAACATTGCTTAACTTCAAATGGAAGCAAAATCTAAGCCAAAGATGGGAATTTATTGTAGTCCTTTAACAACTGATACACATAAAGAAAAACAGAAGATTTTTATTACCCACGCCTTTAAAAAAATCCCCTAACTGTAGCGTGCATGCATGCACACTTGCACACACAAAACGTATAGGATGATTTTCAAACAAAAGCATTTCTTCTGCTCTCGAGTGTCCATTTACAACACATTCATTCCAGAAGTCATCACATTTTCCATTTGAGAAAGAGGCCCATTATTTTTCCAACAGCACTGGGATCTTCAAAGCTCAGAATATGGAAACTATTATTGTTTTCCCAGACCCTTTTTCAGGGTCTTGTTTAACTGAATAAAAATCCAGTTATAAAATGGAGGCATGGAAGAAATTCTTATCTTTCTATAAGTACTAGAACAGTGAATCTAGCACAGACTTCAAAACATTTAGTTTTTCAATAAGATAAATGAAATATTGTAAATGTTGTTTGAAAAGAAATGACAAAGTGTTCTGTTGGCTGCTAGAACAAGAAAGGCCATTTTCAAGATCAAAACCACTTGCTCATCTAGAAATCTGCCTTGGAGTAAGAAAGGATCTCCCCCAGAAATCTGTCTCAGAGCAACAAAATAGATTGCATCATTTCCTGATTTAAGAGAGGCTGATTCCTTAACAGTGCAACCATCTGTGAGGGAGAAGTTTGAAATGATTCCAACCCAAAGCACTAAAACACTTTCAGCATTTTAAAGGCTACAATCTCACAGCCTTTATGTAGAAAAATGATGGGCTGGAAACTATTCAAAATACTTAGTGTTCAGAGCTGGGACTTCCTGACTGGACTTGCAAATGGAAAATGCATTGCCCAGAGCACCTAAGTGTCCTCAAAGGGGTTAAGTTTTCTCATTTTCCTCTGTCTGTTCTTCATCCAGTGCTAACTGTATGCTGGGTATCACTGACACCAAGCACACAACTGACAAACTAATGGTACGCTGGGGAGCTCCTGATCAAAGTCAGCAAACCCTAAAATTGCTGATGGCTTGCAAGAAGTATGATGCAAATGCAGATGGTAGTCCTTAACATACTGGATCTATGGGAAATAATGGAAAAATTCTGAGCTTTGTTCACGTTCACCATTTTTATTTCTTCCATACAGCAAATTGCCTGGAAGGGGAATACAAACAGAGCTCTCTTTCCAGGAAGCTTGCTGGTAATTCTGATCTCAGCCACCTAACTATTGGAAACAATAGTAATGTGCTCTGATCCTGCACAGAGAGACTACATATTAAACTGCAAAAGACTACTTCAGCATGTAGGAGGCCCTAATTACAGAGATCAGCAAATGCTGATTGCAACAATTATTACTGTAGTCGAGAAGGGCATTTTTTACCAGAGCTGTGAACCACTTCATTTTCTCGAATTCGATACTATTAAAATCAAGCTGACTGTACTGCTCACCTGCATTCAAAAGACCTCTGGACTTTCTCACTGCTGCTTATTTTTGATGGGAGCTAATGAGTGCAATTCCAAAAGGAGCTACATAATCATACCTTCTTTAGTAGTCCCTTGCCCCAAAAGACAACAGGGTTGTCTCAAGTAAAGCAAACTGTTACCGTTCTTAATTGTGTAAACTGTACATATGCATATTTATTTATCAATACATAATTATATACACATATCAAAAAAAAACCCTGTCATCTGACTGTTGCCCTAAGCCACTGACTCATCAGCCTGAAATCACTTCTGTTCACATGCTCTCACAACAGCTTCTAGTTACACCCCATGATGCTTTCAGTAGAGAAATTACTTAATTTTTCATGCATGCGATCAATTTTTCTAAAACAGTGAATCACATTTATCATTAAAATTAAATTTTTTCTCACAGCAATTAACATAATGATTTTTGGAGGCTGTCGCAAGATAAGAGAGGGAGAGAATCTTCTAAAATAACGTATTCACACTGGATTTACAAGCGTGGCCAAAGCTGGCAAATATTATTTAGGTTAACCTTTTTCCATTATCCTTTCCTCTTATTTTACAAAATCTAATCACTTGGGAACTTTTATGGGATATTTCAGAACTCTAGCATAAAACTGTTCCACTTAAAATTTTTAGTTGTGTCTAAGTATAAAATCCTTATTCAAAAGAGACAAAATTAAATAATAATTAAAGAAAAAACCCAAAGAAAACCCCCCTCCAAAAAACAGAACAGGAATAGAAGTGACAGATTTGGCCTGGAAGGTTCCAGTTGAAGACAAAATAGTGACAAAAGGCAAGCCAGCCCATTGGCAGAAGCTATAACTTCATTTTCTTTTAAAACAAGGAAAATCCATTATATGCAGCCAAGGAATCACTGGAGATATAAGGCCTGAGAAAAGGGATGGAAATTGCCAAGGAAGGAAGCAGTCTAAAGATCTTTTCTCGTGTGGTGAATGAGCAGCTGCTAAAAGAAAATAATTAGTAACTGTACTCCACCAACAACGAAGTTCTTCGATAACAAGCAGGTAAAAAGAGAATCTTGGAAAGACCTCAATAAAGGCCAAATGTCTATGAATCTGCTTTTCAAAGAATGATAAGTTTGCCATACTAATGAGACCATCAATTCATCTATTTTCCAACTCTCCTTAAACAGGATGCTGATGTGCTGGGAAAGCACAGCTGAAATAACCAGAATGCCAGAGAGTCCCTTGTGTACACGACCGTGCAAGTTCAACTCTTCTCAAGTGCTTATTTCAAATTTTGAGAGGAGGAATTGGTAACAACCATTCGTTGTGACTGATACTGCAGATGCCCCGGGAATGAGAGCTGGGAATTCCAGGCTCCATTCAATCACACGGTCAAGTCACCCTATCTACTGTCACATCTCGCCTTAATCTCTGAAGTGAGGATAACAGACTGACGTGTAATGTCGTGATAAAGAGAGAGAGAAAAGTGAACCAGGGAGAACAAAAGGAATTCAGAAAACCAAGAGAGACAAGAACTTTATTTAAAAGCCAGAACAAATCAGTATTTGATCTGATGTGACAGGACCAATAAAATTCTGTGTGATATGCATTTTGCATGCTAAATGCATACCTCCCAGGTGTTACTACCCACTTGGTAGCCAGCCAAGCAGTTGCAGAGTCAGTGATACCAGGGGCAACTTTGGAATTCTGCGCACTAGATATAAGGCATGCTGAAAAGGATACCTATGCATTTACTTTCTTAATCAAACTCAGTAATTTTTGAAACTTGCATCAGTGTGGAAAAGGCTCTTCCTTCTGATCTCCACTCTGAAGCTACTCTGTATGATTTTGCACTGGCGCACTGATTTTGAGAGGCATCCCTTATGTCACATAAGTTGTTGGTCACATAAACAGAAATGCAGCAGGCAAACTTTACACGGGGAGCTAAATATCGATGGCCAAACTCCAATTTAAAGTTACGTAAGACCCTGAAGTGAAGGCACCAATCAAGAGTGAAAATAAACTGGAAGTACAAAAACAATGAGAGAGAAGATGAGAACTAAAATAAGAAAGACAACTGAAATGGAAAAAATACATATGGGTTTTTTTTTCATCTGCTCTGTGTCACCTGATTTGAAAGCTATGATTCACTAGAAAACACAAAACCCCTGAGGGGCTGCTGTTGCAAGTGGTTATTCAAAAGTGTGTGATGTTTATAATCATATAATGCCCATCCTATGTTTTTTCACATTAACGAAGGAAAATTAAGCTTATTGGATTCTCACTTGGGCAATACAGATTTTAATCGCTTCTCAAGGCCTGGTCTGCAACATCAAACAGCTGAGTTTATCTAGTTTATTATTATTATTATTTTATTTATATACTGCTGCCAAGGTCTGACACAGGCATGGAGGGACCTTAGGCTGGTCTGGAGAACCCATTTAGAGCTGATGTCGGTGGATTTCTTAAGTTAAGATTTCTTTAAAACAAAAGAAAGCAAAACACTTCAGCTCACACACGACCTATGCCTGGAAAGGCAAACAGAAAAGTGGAGGATATCCAGCCAGTGGGATAACAGAGGCAAAGCTTTCAGTGTATTACACTTCATACCAGCAATCAAAATATTTGAGGAAAGCAACTCTTGAAGAATAGAAGGAATTAGGAACATATGCAAAGATACATATAGACCTGATACACATTTACTTGAAATTCTGAGGCTAGTTGTGAAGCCCACACTCACCTTGTACATATGGTCCTGTTTCAGGATGTTCACGGACTCGAAGGGTATAAGGTTTTTTTCGGTCTGATTTTTTTAACAAATCTCGGACACGCTCATTATAGATTTCAAGAAAACTGGAAAGCCAAAACAAAAAAAAAGAATGTTAAATGCACACAATTAAGAAAAAGTGAAAGCATATATTTAGGCAATGTCACTACCTGAATCTTATATAGATCTTTCATGATAAAGTTAATGAATTCATTTTCATAATCTGTTACTGCCCCTTCCCATGCAGTACACATATAAAAGAACTCATAGTAGCAAATTTCCAAGAAGCAAGAGGCATTCAGGATTTTATTTCAAAATTCATAAAATATCCTTTTTTAACAGCAGTGAGTCCAAATCCCCAGATTTCAAAACATATGGCTTCATTAGATCTATGTGAAAGACGAAAAAGAACAGAATGTAGGATTATGGCTGAAATTTAAGAGTTAAACAAACAGGAAGTAAATTTTTAATGGACTCCTATTTCAGCTGTCTATACAAAACAGCATCCAAAGAGCTATACTGAGATGGAAAACTAAAACCAACATTTTCTCATCTTTCCTCTGTGTTCTCCCCCTTGTTCCAAAATTATTATCATCTGAGAAAGCAGAAGCAAAATCAACTAGTCTTTGCTTTGTTTGATTACAGCAGTATGTTGTTGAAAGCATTCATAGCATTGCCCCAAACAGTGACACACTTACCTGACCTTTACTCTGCAAGATGCTGCCTGGTCTGAGTAATCATCTTTCCTTGAAAAGAGGCCCTGCACAAATCAGAAGTGTATATACATTTTAAATCCATCAAGAAAATCTAACTAGTTAAACAAATGCAAGTGAAATAGAAAAGAAGTACCTCACATATACGTGGTGTCAGTCCAATGGATGCCTTCAAATAATAAACAGAAAGAAATTTAAACAATATACTTGCTATCACTCTTGCAAAACTTATTTAAAAATAAAAGCCAAGTTATAAGAAAAGGACAGAATCATAGTGCAGCATTAAAGTAATGACTGTATGATGGATTATAACACAAACCCCTCTGGAGTGTAGTTCAGAACACCATGGCACGCTCTACTACTCCAGCTGAAGCATCTTGCACGTGCAGCACTGCAGGCACTCATGTGCTGTGTAATGTCATCTGGCTTAACTTCGGTGCAAACATTATTTATAGCAGAAGTCATTTTAGAGCCACTTATACAACATCGATGAGGAGTTTAGAGCCCTGGATTAAATCCAAGAGCTGTTTGATGTAAAGATACTGGACGTGCCCATGTCAGAAGTGTTGCAGGCTAGATAACTCCAGGCCAACACTGAAACTAGCTTGATGTCATGAATATTTTGCTTATTCCTTATTCTACTTTTATTTCTCTATGCTTTGGTGTCACAGAGAAACAGTTTTATGTCCTAGATTTATAAATCTGATCTCTCAGAGAGAGCAGGATATGGACTGCCAACAGTACCCAAACTAGCGGATTTAAACTTTGCCAAAATAGTCTACACAGCACTGAACTAACAGTGTGGTTTTGTGTGATGAACTGTTCTTATGACATGATTGCTCACACTTTAGTGACTGCAGTGCCAACACACCCTGAGAAAGACTCTAAGGCCTAGGTTCAATCTGCTTGATGAATAGCATTAAAAGCTTTTAGAAGGCACACTTGCAATGCTGTTGGAGGCAGAAAGTCCAGGTTCACAAGTGGAGCACCATGGGTAAAAGTTCACTTGTTTCTTCATAGTTTTGGACACTGTTTCACAGTGAATACATGTTATTAAAGATCAGGTCAAAGCAGGATTCCATTGGAGAATGAAATCACTTTATAAGACAGAAACCTCTTCGAAACACTATGCCTGGAAATTTCCCTGGAAATAATGATAACTTCAGGATGTGGCCATTCTGAATTGCTCAGATATTTTCAAAATAACATAATACAAATATTGTACTTTGTCACCTATAAGCCTCAATGCTAACAATTCTTAAGGCTTTCATGGAGCTAAACCTGATTTTGCATAAAATGAATAGAAAATCAGGTCATGATTTAACAAAATCCTATTGCTAATATATGTGGAGAAAGTAAAACTTTAAAAATCCAAACTCTTGTCAAAAGCACAAACCATGCTAGAACAGTCTTTTTCTTATATTCAGAGTTTGAACAAATTCTACCCTTATTTCACCTTACAAATTGAATCCTATGGGGTGTAGGAAATAGCGGTCTACTCATGCGAACTGTTAAATAAAATTTTTCTTTTTCAGGGGTATGTTTCACCAACAGCCAAGACTATTTATGGATAGAGATCTAATTGCCTTGCATTGAAGCAGAATGCAGGAAATCCTCAACTGACTCCATCAATCTGAGTACCAAGATTAAAATGCACTTTAAGTGGATCCTGGTAGACACAAATCTTAAAATGTAACAGCTTCTGCAAACACCATTTAAATACATTTCAAAGCTGGAAGTGAAGCAAGTATTAGTTTCCACGGTGAAAGGGTAACTTCTGCAACTGATAAATGTCTCAAGCAGATAATGAAGCCTGCTACAAAAGTATTCCTATGAATTGTATCTATTTTTATTTGTGAAAGTAATTTAATTTCAGCATAGCTCAGACTGCTAAAAAAATTCCATGAGAATGAATACTTTGTGTTATCTTGAGCTGTATGTTTCTAAAAACCAGAACTATTCAGGGGTATAGATTTATTTTTTTTGTTCTCTAAGACAGTAATAAGATTCATACATAGTAAGATGAAGGTTATCTAAAATAAATATTTAAACTATACTATATTTTCTAGTGTTTTTAGCTGATGCTATATTATTTAACTGAATGTAAAGGCTTGACTCATATATCTAAATACCAAATAAAACATGTATAAACATTCCGCTCAACAAGCACCACAATCACAGTTTAAAAATAAAGTGATGTTTCTGCTGGACATCCCGCCCTCAACCCTAAGTGTAAAATGAACAGTGTAACTCACAGGTGTTCCCATCATTGTGTAAGTTTTTCCTGAACCTGTTTGTCCATATGCAAAGAGGCAGATGTTATATCCTCTAAATGCACCTGACAACACAGAAGTTCCAAGGTCCTGGAACACCTGAAAAGACCAAAAAGAAACAAAACAGTCCATGAATAACATGCCTCCCTATAAACACCCTGCATTACTTGTGGATCTTGCCGCTTTAGTAACTCCATGGGAACAAGGATCTTCACAGTATCTGTCTTTCTAATTTATCAGACACAATGTTAAGTGCCCAACATTCACTTCGTGGATTTTCCTCCAGATGCTCGTATGCCAAGCCCAGTGCTGGCACTACGCGGTAGTGTTTAATTGTGCTTTCCTGCCTGCTACCTTTTATTTTATACATAGATTGTATAAATTCTTGAGGATATCCCCCATCCCAAGTTTTTACACCCCTCAGCATAAATCTGACAGAAAGGCATGATCAAGGCTTTTAGACGCAAGGACATTAATAGGAGCATTAGGCATCAAAACTACAAGTCAACAGCAAAGCAAAGTCTAACCCACAGCCTGCAAGCAGACCTCACCCAAGCAATACTTCTATCTGACCCATCTGGTCAGTAAGTGATGCAACCAAAGGCTAAATACTTTATTTTTTGTTCATGCCACACACACAGTGATGTGCCACCTTCTGCTCATCATAACATAGAGCCAGGAACTGTTACCACCAAACTGGTGTCAGACTCCAGGGGCTTCCAAAGCTTGCCACTGGTCCCACAGTGGCTGCAGAAGTTGGACCATGACAGCCAGACTACCATGGTCTGACAGCAAGATCTGAACAGTCTTTCCTTCTGCTTTCCCTATTCCTTTTTTGGAGACACAGCTGCCCCACATTGTGACCATGTTCTCAGCACATCAAAGCCTTGCCATAGACCAGCTGAAAGGACACCTGGTAAGGTTTGCTAGGAAGTGCATGGTGGATCAAAAGGTTCCAGCAGGCAGGCTGCCAACCCCTTAGCACAGCTTTGGCCTTTCAAAAGAAATGTTAAAAGTATTAATGGTTTTGCCATTCCCATAGAGAACCAGCTAGTATATATAGACAGATGCATACAATCTCAGTGTTTCACTGCTGTGAAATCTCATCCACTGCCAGGTCATTGTAAATGTACTGAGCCTGACATAAACATTAATAGTAAAACATATTTATTATTGGAATCACCACTTTGCCTAAAGTGCCCAGAAAAGAGATTAAAAACCCTTCCCTGAGACATATTTTCAGGTCATATTTCAACTCAAACCAAGACAAGCTGAAAAATCAATAACATTCCCATTTGGCAGAAACTGGCTACCCCTGCTCACATTTGTAAGGGCGTGTGGCACGTCTGAGCACTTGCTTCATTATGATTATCAGATCAAGGGACTTTTCCATTCAAAGAGTAACAGAGGAAGTCACAAACAGAACACATGGATACAAATATAACAGACAAGGGATAACAAAGACAGTCCAGTCACTACTGGACTGGCCATTAATAAACTGAAGCATAGCTTTGGAAAGGACCAACCTTGTTCATGATCAACAAGCTGAGGGAGAAAACAGGAACAGAAAGATTTGGGATATTTGAGAAGGGCCTGCAGGGATATGCAAAACTTATTAAGGAGCTTTTAAGGTGAGGAGGTCAGGAAGGACTTCAGACACAAATGTTTCCCAATTCCACAACCAGAACTGATAGAACATTGTTCCTTATAAATGAAGCACATACTGGGAAGTATAAAGTAAGATCACAGGCAGCACTTTTTCCTTGAGACTTGCTTTCCTATTTGTGGGAAAATGTAACTGCAGGGATTAGACTGGGGGTTGGATTTTTGTGGACATTGCTTGTAGCAGCGTTTCAACACCTGTTTTTATATCGCTGCATCCATGGGAGCCCCACTAATTGAATACATGTGTGAAACTGCGCATTTAGCCCTGTTGCTTTTATTTTACTTGATCAGTGGAATTCAGTTGGCCTGACTGCAATGCGATTTCTTCCATGAAGAAGAAACTGGCCCTGAGATGACAGGTTCCCAGTCTTCCTTTGCTCCTGATTTACTGGTTTTGTTTTAGTAACCTGACTGCATTTCGTCCCATGCAGACAGTATGCAACGTGTCTGTGTACTGTCCCAGCATAGTCCCTGCTTCTCAACTAACAGTCACTTTGTTTCAGTGACTCAGCAATAGTGGTATCAATCTTCCCACTGAAGAGGCAGCCACAGGTAATGGCCAGAGCTGAAGAGCACACGACATTTGACCATAAGCATGCCACTGCTTACCAGCACGGTGATAAAGAGAGCAAGCTACATGCTAAACACAATGATGCTGATGTTTCTCCTTTCAGTAATACTGATGCACTCCCCCAAGGCTCCCTAACAAAGAGGTCAGCCCCATATTTACACATCACTACAACAGACTAATTTGTTTTTCTTCAATAAAGGTATTTGGGAAAGCATCCGAGCGCTAACAGCAGCAATGAAAATCACCGTAACTGATTCTTGGCAGAAGTCATCAATCAGTGTAGGATGTAAGTCAAGTTCCTGCAATTCTCTCATGGATACTTTAGCACCCACCACCTTTCCACTGTTTCCTGCCATCCTCTCACATACCTTCCCATCCACTCTTGGAGGTGGGACACAAGCTATACTGCTTTTGATATACTGGAAGACGATATGACTGACCAGTCAACATGAGACACTACCGACTGCTCCAGAAGCTGCCAAGAACCAGTGGAAATGCATACAAGCCTAGCACCAAATACCACAGACTGATTCTCAGCCCTCGCAGGCCACAAAGAAATTCTCTGTGATTTAAATCTGGTTCATTAACTGCATGTCATACAGCCTTTTAAAAGATGGAAGAATGGCACCCTTTTCCACATCTTTTGTTCTACTAAGCAGTCATTGTCTTCCTCCTGCCCACTCTGCCTGCCCTCTGCACCCCACCTTCCAGAATTCTCCTCTTTGCACTCTTGGCTTTTCTACTTTGCTGCTTACTATTCACTTAGATGTCAGAATCCCTCAAGACTGCAAAACAAAATGCTCATAACATAAGTCCTGAGCCACCTAACCTGTTTGCCTAAGGCCTTCCTCTTAAGTCTGTGCTCCCACGTGAATTCTCCACTGGACACTGAACCTTCCCTCAATAGAGGCACCATTAGGATCTCTTCCTACCTCGTTGGCACACAAAACTTGTAGGAACCTAATATCAGAGATCCCTACCCCTCTTTCAAATCTGGTTCAATCTAGCCATTTTCTTCAAGAATTATTGGGTAACATGGGCCAAAACCAGACAGACACTGTAAAATTTTGTTTCTTGAGAAAATCGGGATGAGAGATTGCAGTTACTACCTATTCAGTAGAGACTAAGATTTCACCAGATAATTTTCCTGTAAGATTCTGCCTGCTCTGGACGTGCCCCAGCTCACACGGTGAGAACTTTCACCCAGATTCCCAACTGGACTGTCATAAGCCAGGACATCTCTAAGACAGGACACTTAAACTCAGAACAGAAGAAAGAGAAAGTTCCTCCTGTGTGAGTGACTCAATGATTTTCAGTGGCTGGGAATGCAAACATAGGAAGTAGAAAAGAATCTGATCTAAATTCAGGATCGAGAGATCCAGATTTTCTACTTCCCTAGAGAAGTATCTTGACTCTATGATAGCTTCCTCATTAAGAGCTGTCCTTCCTTCCAAAGTTTCATAATGGATCTTTGAGAGTGATTAATTGATCTAAGTATAATAAAACAAAATCACAAAGTGGCAAGCCTTCAGGAGGACAACAGTAGCAATGCCATCTGGACACTCAAGTTGGAATTTCAGAAGAAATGCATTTTACTTCTAGCTCTGTTGTTGAAACTTTTGTATGACATCGTGCAACTTATTTAACATTTTAACACATTCGAACATGGTTCGAATTTCCTACAGATAAAGTAGGAATAATGCTATACGTTAGCAGAAAATTGTGATATGTTCTCACTAGCGTTCCTAAAACTCCTTGTGATCTTGGCTTAAATTGCTCTGTATGTTCTAATTGTGCAAATTTTTGTGCTTGCTCTCTCTCCACATATATTGGACCCTCTGAAAGCAGAACATCTAACTCCAGAGTCTCAGTAAAGCAAAGCTTTGTTACACTTACTCTCTGTCAATTCAAATGTTTCGAATCGGTCCTTTTTGAATTAGGCCTTGAGAGAAGACATATTATAACAAACAAAATCGGGTAACTCTGAAAACAATGCCATAACCCTATAATGATAATGAATGAGAATTTCAAAAATCATTTACTGAAATCCTATTAAAAGCTGATTTGCACTGGTTAGTGTTTATTCTTTTTGGTAAATTACCCTCTCTTGTTTTGTGAAGATAAATTACAACTCATTTAATTGAATATAGTCTCAATTTAGTCAGAAAAGCCTCTTTGTTTTAGTATACAGCAGAAAAAAAAATGGAGAAGTGAAGCACAGCAATGAATTTACGGCTTGTTTAAAAATAAAGGCGAGTAATTGAAATCAAAGCTTTTTCTGTGCTAATATCAGAGGCATTAGGCCAAATACCCAGCAGCATCAACAGCCCCAAATCATACAAAAAGCAGTAGGATTAATCATTCTGGACATAAGTACTAACATATTTCATGATATTGCATCATGGTTTTTGTTGATCATGAGGAAAGGGAAAAAAAAAAAAGGATTATTCTGGGATTCTTCCAAGTCTCACTTTTGAAATGAAACTTCAGGAAGATGAGGTTTTTCAAAGAACATGAGGTGGATACGGCCTCCTGCGGAGAACATGCCATTTGGCCAGGATGACTATGTCATCCCTGCACGGCTGCTCTACGTGGTTGGCACTGTTCAGTTTGTTCCATGCAAGAATGCTTCTTTCAACAAAGCCTTAACTGGCTTTGCTATGCCTCGTTCCTGCACTTGCCCAGCTGTATCTGGTTCATACCCCATGGCGATCTGTGAAACGTTCTAAGATTTATTACCTGTCAACTGTCCTAATAGTGGAAAAAACATGCCTTTCTGAAGAAGTTACGAGAGGGCAGTAAGACAACCGTTATCATACAAGGTACTTTGCTGGCAAGCTCACTACCAAGTGGCCGGGTTCCAGCTCAAAATTGACAAATCATACAAGTTAGTCCTCATTACAGGACTCTCAGTACAGATGAGAGAAAGGGAAAGTTTTGGTTTAAAATGTAGTTAAAATATCCTAATCATGCAGCTCAGGCATTCCAAAATGCTGTCCAAGTTGCTGCAATATGAACATATTTGGGGTTGAAACTGTTCTATATTAGATAAGAGGTCTGTTATTATACTTGAAGTACATTATTCTTAAACATTTAAAAAACAATTGCAATGCTCGGTTAGAAGATAGAAGAAATACTTCAGAAAGTCTAAATATTTGCAGAATAGGTAAATTAAGCTGCTCACTGTGAAACTTACATAAGGAGCTGTACAGTTTTCTACATACATTTATACATTCTAACTAACAAATATACACACATTCTAACTGTAAGTTAGAAGCATATCAAAAGATTGCAACAGGAATCCTGCCCATAAGAAACCACAGCAGAACATAAGAAAAAGACTTAAGTATGTATTAAGGTTACAAGGCTTACCAACTCTTAAGCAGCAACCTAAGTTTTATGACTCAGTCCTAACTCAGACAAAGAATCACAGAACTTAATTTCTGAAAATTACAGTATTAGTAATTTGCTCTTGACCATACTAGAAAACCAGAAAATTTTAACTAATTGTGTTTTTTAAAAACAATTTAAAGAATACAGATTTACGCACCAGGGAGGCTAATCCTATCATTCAGTTTAAAATATAATTATATTCAGTTTGATCTTACCTGTTTCCTTGATGATTTTTTGAAGCCATTTGTACAATTGCTATATCCTTTAAACACATGCAAACTTTTTCAATCCTCTTTGGTTATACTACCCGACTGAAATATAAATTGCACTTGGGCACATCAGATATGCAATTGCCACTCAGGTGGAGTTGAAAGCCTTGGGCAGTACCAGTGCAGGCTGCAACAGTTAATGCAGGAAACAGCAGACCCTGGTCCAGCAGTGCAGAAAAACCTTGTGATCATCAATGGTTTGAACTGTTACACCAGCTTTCTGAAGCAGAGAAATGATTTCCTAAATGCGTGGCCAGTGCACTGGAGTACTGGTGACTTGCTCAACATCTTATTACCCTTTCTGTCTTTCCCTCTCCCTCAATCACTATAATTTCTCTTCACAGAAGTTGTTTCAACAAACCTCTGGCGCAAAATCTTGTAGTCTTACAAAATTCCACATCACCTAAGGAAAACTACCGATCTACTAAAGAATAACGGACTCGAATCAAATGCTCCATAAGCCTGGGGTTAGTATCAACAGCCCTAATACCTTTAAGTGTCTATTAGATGGTAGACTATTTAATCACAAAAAATTAAATTCCTTGCCTCCCTCTTCAAACACATTAATTTTTCAAATTAAAAAAGTTTTAAAATAATTTTAGGATTCTACTCTCATCCAAAATTGTTTGAAAGACAAAAACATCACTCTTAAAAGCTTTTTTGCATCTCAAGTCCAGCACCTTAAGTCTAGAATTACAAGGTCAAATTTACCACTGGCAATCATGCCCAAGTGAACGCTTCTGTGTGGGATGTGTGTCCACTTCCCATCAATTTATGCTGTTTTCCCTCTTCTCCTCTGATTTGCACAACAGCTCTTTTAATTTGGTCACTATGTATTACCCGTGAGCATCAACAGGATATTTTTAAATGTCAATCGTAATACACATCGTTTAGACCTGGATTGTAGAACTTTGAAGATACAAACAGAAAATACTCCAGCTGAAGTCTCACTACAGTATATGTTTTCCAAATATTTATGTGTATGACAGGTTCTGAGGCCATCTAAATCCTAGAAGCTTGGTTTCATCTAACCAAATAAATATATCAAAGAAAAAGAATTTTTATATGGCATGTGAGCAAAACATTTAAAATGAGGACAAAGTCAGGTTCTAATTGCTATTATGTAGGGAAACTGAAAAAGAAAAAAAAAAGTAGTCATTTAGTGCAGCCTAAGTATCAATATTACCAATATTGAGTTATTCCTCTTCAAAATCAAAAGCTAAAAAGATTGACTATATATTTTCTTTGGAATCCAAATGTATTAGAAGTCAAATCAATGTGCACTCCGCAATCAACCTCTGAAACTCTACTGGAAATTAAAATCATGCATTGCAAGTTGCAGGCAGCTTTGAACACAAAGTAAAACCACACCAAAAACTTGCAGTTAGTACAAAGTCACCCTTGATAAGAAAGTCTAGATTTATTACCTATTTAAAAAGAAAATAACAATTAATAAACCAGAACAAACTGAGACACCTTTTTGGGTTGTTTTTTCAAGAATATCAGAGAATTTTAACCTTTCCAGAGACCATTTTTAAGATGATGTATGAAGAATATTCATTGGAAATGTACCTTGCATTACTAAAAGATATAAAAAATGAAGGAGTCCAGGAGATTTCAATGAAAGCATGCAAGCTATCTAAACAAACAGCGATAACTAAGTCAGAGAAGACATTTTTTCTCCCTGTTGAATGAACCTGCATAAGAAGTTTCACAACATTAAAATTGTATAACTCTCCTTTTTTAGAATTTGAGAGTATGCTTAGCAAATATATTTGTGGGTAATAAGCAAAAGAACCTTTTTTACTACTAGGAGATTTATAATAGAGAAGCAATATTCTATTCTGATCCTTTTCCATTTGAACAGCAGAATCAGAAATCTCAGCTCTCTCTTTTGTTGGCTTAAAAGTCAAAATTTATAGCAGCTTTTCTAAATCTTTCTAAATAATGAGTTTTCAAGATACTGAAAAATACCCGATTTATTAGCCTGAGATTATATCACATTTTATCACAGTAGACCTGCATGCCTGAGTATAAATACACAGAGCAGACAGATGACTATATATTTTTTTTGAATGAAAACAAATATTTTTTTGTGCTAGTGCCAGGAAGAAATAAATTTGGCATGGAGTAAATCCAGTCAGGTACCATAAGTGATAGACGTTTATCATTAACAGTGACGGTCTGGGGCTTTTTTATTTTACACTGAAATCTTTGCTTGGATATTAAAACTGTGAAGCTTTTTTTTTTTTTTAATTATTTTCAAGCTGTTTTTTCTTTTGTATGCCTTGGCCTCTTAGTTACTATCAAACCAATGGCCTGAGGATAACCCCTGTAATCTATAACCTTTCTATGTGTCACACACAGACAGGTGTGTGGGTTGTCAGTTTTTATTTTGATCTAACAAAAAGTTCAAGATAATTAAACTCTTGTTTCATGTACATGATTCAAACTAATGCTACAGGAGGCTTGCTTAATATCAGTATCTGACTTTTCATTGAATTACTATGCATTGAATGGATATGCAACTAGGACAGCTGACGACAGCAAATATTTATTTCACATTGTAACTGCAGTGAGCTCTATTCTGTGATAATGTCCCTCATTGTAATAAATGCTTTAATTTCAAAAATAACAGAGTAATTCTATCAGAAATGAAGTTTTGGAAATATGAATTTCAGGAGTATAAAACTTCATTTTCTTAATTGAGTCTGAACCTGAATTGCAGAAGGGAACAAAAAGCAGTTGTTTTAAACTACAGTAAATTGTCTGTTGTGCTTTGGGGTTTAATGATTTTGGAAACGGAAAGTTTTCCCAAATCACTCAAACCCAAGTCTCAAAGTAACATGGAAAAAAACATAATCCAATAAACCTCCAGGGACAGCGTGTAATGTCAAGTTTGCAAATTTAAGGGAATAATGTTGATAAATAAGGGGATTTGGGCTTTCTTTTTTTTTAAACCCGAGTAATTCCTGGTAAACCATACTTGCATTGTGCTTAGACTACAATGAGCAGGCTAGAACCAACTCTGACTAGAGCAGAGATGAAGGGAGGAGCAAGTGGAAAGAATAGAAGAGAGGGAGCTACAACCTTTAGGAGTAACAAGCTTATTTGTACAGTAACTTTTCTTATTTGCAATTGCCTGAAAGGGTCAATATTTCACATAATCATTAGGAAACTAAACTAATATTGGAAACTTCAGAAATTTCAAGGGAGTTTATTTGGGTCAAGAAAAAAAAAAAAGAAAAAACAGTCCAGAATAAAAACTTCTGCCAACTTTTTAAAAAGTCTTTGAATAAATGAAATTGCTACTTGTTACAGGCATAGTCCACAAACATCAGTATCAACAAGCAGCTCCCTAAGAGCAAACCACTTGTAATGTAAAACATTAGGCTAAAGTTAGAAGCCTAAGACAAATTCCCACAGGTTTATAACTGGGACCAAAACCAGAATAAAATTATCTCCTTGCACTGCACAAACAAAAAAAAGCCTTTAAAATACCACTGATTTAATGAAAGAGGAAAAGACTGAACTAAAGACATATGGCCAACAGCTGTTTTTCACCATAGAACCAACAAATGACTTGTTAAATGGAAATTGAGCCGTTGCGTTTTTTCAGCATTTATAATTTGCCATGCAAACAAGAAAACAGAAAAATGCCTCATCAGAAGATAGAAAGCTTCAGAGCATCAAAAAAACTGCAGCATACTCAAGTACAAAACGAACTTACTGAAAAAAGGTGCTGTTTTTTACTATACAAACAAAATTACTCTCAACTGATGGGTGAGGACCATTTAAGCAACTGCATAAAACAAAAGGCTCAGTCCCGCAGTACCTATTTGCCACCACCTCCACTATGAACCACAGATTTGCAGTATCTCACAATTTGTGTGTTTTCCTCAAAGGATCTTGACCTCCTCAAGCTGATACTGTTTGTGTTATGACCAAATTCTGTTTAATTAAACTGCTGCTACATCCCAGATATAGCATCCAAGACTTGGATTTAAAAGTGAAAAATATTTCATGAAATAAAATTATACAGGACTAAACGCTTCCTGCCAAAATAATGAAAGCCTTGGTTCCAAAACCTTCACAAAACCCCAAAGATTAATTTAAATAAAAAAGGCTTCTGCAAGGAAGATGCAAGACGACGCAAGGAAGGACTATCTGAAAACAAATCTAGGGGTTTGTTCCAATAACGCAAGGCTTTTTCCACACGTGTTTTTGCTTAAAGAATATTAAAGAAATGTCAGCTGAAGGGTTTTCTGTACACGGCCAGAGAAAGCACAAGCAAAGGGAAGTGCATTATGCTGATCAGCTGCACAGAACCCCTTCCTGTAACATTAGAATTACTTCAGCAACATTGCTTTTTGATTTGAATGGGATAAAAGGGGAGAAAAAAAAAAGGTATTGGTTGGTTAGTTTGGGAACATTTCTTCTCTCTTGTTAAGAGGCCGCAGCTTCACAGCGAGGATTACTTCTTTTCCTTCTCTCTATCCAGCCTTTTCAGTTTCTTTTCCCTGTCGAACCGGAAGCAGGGAGTGAAAGGGACGGCTTCTCTCCAGCTCAAGAAGCTTGGCCCGTGGCAGAGGCATTTGCACCAGAACTTGAGAGACAGTTCAATTCTTGGCTCTGCCAACAGACTTCCTGCGTGTCCTTAAATCCCTTTGTGCTTTAATTCTCCCTGGGAGAGACAACAATGGCTTCTTTGTTCTCTTATCAGCTGTAATTTTTTTCCAGTGGAGAAACTGTCTTCTCTGTGTGATAATGTACATACACATGGTATATTTAACAGTATGAAAGTTCAATCTTGATTAAAGTATTTAGGTAGAATTTTAAAATACTAGAAAAAGTCACAGACAACATATGACAAATACAAAGCGTTCCCCTGGGGAATGGAAGGGAGAATACAAGAAACACTGACTAGGCTGAGTGGTAGCTTTATATTCCTGACATTTTGTCACTGAATTATATGATCATGGAAACATGCTTTATCTGCTCATCAAAAACCTATCTCATTTTGAAAAAGAAAAAACCTCTGTGCCTATCACAGCAATCAAATTTATAAATGTTCAGAGAGAAATCTTGAACTTTCAAAAGTGATAAAATCACCAAAAGCACAACTCTATCCCCAGCCCTTTTTTTTTCTTTTCTTTTTCTTAAATTGCTGTTATTCTACTTTAAACACCAAGCTGAAAGACGAGATACCCATTGCAAAAACACCACCTGGCATTTTCATCTACCTGTACATAACCACATTCTTCTCAGATCCCTCTTTTCCTGCCTGACAGTGGTTCCTATTGTGTTATCACTGGATTATAGAAGAGCAATTTAAATGCAACAGCCATACAATCCACACCCCACTGCATTTGACACTGTATTAATATCTGACTTACCTCAGTCCAGCTGTACTCGTCATAATAAAACTTTCTACAAAAAAAACCCCAAACTGACATAATTTTTGTCTTTATGAATGAATACTTTGAGATTTACACATTACATTTTGTGTTTTATGTAAGTTTTATTCTGGCATTTCATCTGCCCAACGAATCAACATAAACCAATCCTATCCATTAAGATTAAATGAAAACTCTTTCGTTTAGTGAATTGCGAAGTGGATGTTAGGCTTGGTAATTCTCTCCAGGAGAACAGCATATATTTGTTAGTGAGGCAAAGTGAAAACATCCTCCTTTTTTCCTCAAAAGCCAATGGTTACCAACTGTCGCTATTTAAGAGGAACGGCAGGAAAAGGACTGTTTGTCTTCGGGAGGTGTTTCTTTTTCTGATCTAAACCTGTGGATGACCTGGCACAAGTCCAACTTCAGACCTGAATCCTCTTTCTGCACAGATATTCTGTAAAACAGAATTGTCACAGGTGCTCTATTCTTCCAAGACCCCTGGTCAATCTATGCAAAACAGTCCTTACAGATACAGTTACTTGGACATATACAACTTTTCATGTGCGTTAAAGGAAAATTCTGAGCAGTTGTGTTATCCTGGATCTCCTGCCTAGGCTTCAGGAATACATCCTGCTTCTTCCCAGCTACAGAACACTGTTTAGTTTTAAGCAATTCTTCCCTTGGTATGAGAACTTCTGCCATGGTACAATTGCAATAAAAGACGGGGGTAGAGGGGGGACAACAAGGGAAAGGGTGCGTCAAACTGGTCATGTTAAGAATAAACTACATATCAAAAAATTTGACATATTCAAAAAACACCAAGGATTTTTGATTATGCCTACCTTCTGCAAAAGAGTGAACTACCCTTTTGCAGAAGTCAATGAAAGAAAGACTACTCTGTAGCATCATTGTATTATCTAGTTCTTTAAAAGTAGACAAAAACTTCAATAAATACCCTTGGGGAAAAGAGGAGTAACTAGCTGGCTCCACACAACCTGCAACACTGAGTCTACAGACCACTTAATGAGCAGATGAGCAACTAAGTGTTTCTGTTTCTCTGTTCCAGGGACCTGGGACTGCAGGTTTGAGTGCTTCTCTATCCACAAGGGTGCTTGTTTGCTGGGTTGGATGTCAGAGGAACAGACTTCATTCCCGTGCCGTGCATCATCACCAGCAGAACAGTAACAGACTGACTTACATGAGTGCTGGCAATACACAGGGAAGGAAGATTTTTCCTGAGTGAATTCTGGGTCAGAATGCCGTGCAAGAATGGATCCACATGGGGAATCCAAAAACTTCAGGTTTTCTAAAGATCTAGCTAAGGCTAATATCACAGCTGAAAGAAGCAGCGCAATGTTCTCTACAGTCATAATGTTTTGTTCCACCAGGACCAGCACATATTTTAGACATCCCACTCCCCTGGCCCAGATATTACTTCATGCCAAAAAAATAATGTAATTTGTCACTTTAAATGTTGTGATATCATCATTATCTGTGCCTGAATGTCTACCAAAAGTAAAAAAAAAAAAAACCAAAAAAAACC
>JAOXJK010000040.1:26635424-26649129 GCA_025774025.1 Xenus cinereus | reverse complement strand
TTTTTAAGGTAAAAAAAAAAAAAAAAAAAAAAAAAAAAAATCGATACACTTGTATGAATTCAGATATCACTTAAATGTCTATTGATAAGATCAAGAACCAGAAGTGAAAACCCCAAGCAAGTTTCCTGACTTTGCTTCAGGTCTTCAAAAATTCTTGCAGCACTTAAGTTTCATGTTTTTTTTTTTTTAATTGCATAAAAAGAAGGCTGTCTATAGTATGTCTTACCTCTTAAAAAAAAAAAAAAAAAAGTGGTTTGGAGCTGTGCAAAATCCTGAGGAAAAAGTTTCCTTTCTAAATTTATATGGTTTTAGCAGTTTCCGGGAGAATCCACACAACAGGAGGTAATTTAAGGTCACTTATGAGTTCAGAGAGAGAGCTCTTGGCATCTTATTGCCAACAATCTATTAATAACAAAGTTTGCCAGGACTAGTGGTTGAGTAAGTTGTTAATTCCACTACTTTGCCAGGCCAGTGGCCCCTGTTCATTTCCAGCTTACAAGTACTGTGGGCAGCATATTAGCAGCCAAAGGTGCAAGGAGCAGTCACAGCTCACCTAATTAGAAATGCTACATTAAAAAGGCTGCAGGGACTATCAGTTTCTTCTATTTTTGCTCCCTTAGTGACAGAAGTTACTTAGGCTGGACAAAGCTACTTCTTTATACTGCCCTTCTCTTCCTCATTCACGTCATACCACATCAACCTCAAAACCAGGCAAGGCATGCTACAAAGATACCTCCATGCTTCATACTACACTATGCTAAAGTAGACAGAAAGCAGAAAGCAAGCTGGTTTGCAGCACCCATAAAACATCTAAAAAGTAGCTATAAAATATCTAAGAAATCAACCATCCCAATATTTCCAGAAAACAAAAGATAACACCATACATTTTCAAAAAGAAAAATGTGCAGATACGCTAACGATCAGAGAACAAACAGGCATCAGAACCAGGGAATTCCTATGTCCCAATTAAGGTCACATATTTCTGCCCAGTAATGAATCAAATCTGGTATTACCAAGACGAACAAAGACCCTTTGGCAGACTGTCAAAAAAACTTCTTCATAATATTATGACAAGACATTTCCTGTGAAGACAATACTGGAGTTTCCCTCTCAGAAATGATGCTGTTGGGGGGAAAAAAAAAAAAAAACCCTAAAAATATTCAGAGGACACATTTGATTGTCTACTCGCAAAGGCTGACCTACAGATACAGGAAAAGGATTTATACAGAATCTAGCTGTAAGAGGGGCTCCAGATTCTTTCCCAACTCTATCAGCCCCAGAACAGTATTACAATGTGTATGCTGCTAGACATCTAGACAGCATATTTAAAAAAAATTAAAACAAAGGTACTAAACTGCATGCAACAAATTTCAGCCCCCATAATTAACTCCCCATCCCCAACCCCTCTGTTGGGATCAGAGCTCATCAGCCAGCTCCAATCACAGCTTTAGCTCCAGTGCTGGTTACGCGCGCTGCAGGGTATCTTCTACCCCACAAGGATGCAGTTAGGTATAACACCAACATAAAATGTCATTTTTATTTTTTTTGTCCCACAAAGTTGGGAAGATGGAGCCAGAGGCACACGTGTGAAAAATCCTTCTCCGAGTGATAACCTCAGTATCACTTCCCAAACAGTGCTACGAGCACTGCTGACAGGACCATGCAATTACAGCTCTAACACTCGTGATTTAAATGTGCCCAGCCCACTCGGCACAGACCAACCTGTGTTCATACAATCTACTACTTGCAGCCTTCAAAGCAGGGTGGCCGCATGCAAATTGTCAGTCGGGAATGGTCATGGGCCCTGCCAGTTCCTGGACTGCGCCCAGAAACTTAGAAGTACCAGCTATCCCAAGCCAAACAGTACCAGAAACGAGCCCAACAATTTAGCAGTTTAGATGGCCAAGCTGGGGTGCTCAGGGAATATCCTCTGACAGTAAACAGGGCCACTTGATTTACTTGTAAGATACAGCCTTGGTTTGCTATGAGGAAAAAAGCATCAACTCCGGGTTAATAAAATGAGGAGCAAAATATGACTTTCTAATCTCTTTTGCTCTTTCAACTCAATGTGCTAATGACATTCAGACGTAGAAAACCACTTACATTCACAATAAATGGAATAGAAAAAGATAACATTCCATATACTGTAATAAGCAATAAATTTATGCAAATGACATGCAGTAGGATGCGAGACAATAGAAGGATTGTGCTGTACCAAGCAAACACTCAGAAATGATGTAAAGGAGGACAACATGAAGAGCTGGGAGAAACTTCTACAGTCCTCTGAAATCTTTGTGTTTTCAGACAAAATGTATCTTAAAGGTGTAGACAGTTCTTTTGAGTTTAAGTTAAAAATATCAAAAGCTACTTAAGCCCAGGCATTAAATATCTTATTCTCCATATGCAGGAAGCAAGAAGGTTGCTAATTTTCTGAAAGTAAGCTGAACGTGCAGTGTCAATTTCTTGGTTTAGAGTTAAAAGACACGATAAAAATACCTAAAAGATGTAACAATGTTAGCTATCAAAATTAGAAAGGAACAAGCAACAGCCTCAGAATCAAATGGTCCATTCCAAAACTTAATCAAGTATTTCCCGTGACAGTGACATAGTCCGGTAAGACCTACTTCAAAATACATTTCACAGTCCAAGATACAGAATCTCCCTGCTTCAGCTGAGAGTGTCCTGTCGTTACAACATCAGTTATAAAGAGTGATAACTTACTCATCATAGCATGTATATCTGAGGGTAAGGAACACTAAACTGACACTCAGAGTTTTTGGTTTTCATATTCTGAGACTACTGAAAATGTTTCTAGACTGAAATAATTTTATTCACCTTCACTTTCCTATGCAATTTAGGAGCACTGCCAACAGAATCTACTTTAGCAGAAAAGCCACAACTGAACAGAGATGTAAACTTTGCTTTTCACATACGAGCTCTCAAGGGCAGACTTTTTGTTGATTAAAAACAAAACAGAATTGGGAGTCAGGTGCTCAGATCCAGCCAAAAAGATGATTCATTCCGTTTGTGTTCAAGGCCACACACATATCTCTCTGAGGCCCATTATCTCAGTTAACAGAAAAACCTAAAAGTTAGCTACTAGTGAAGATAAATAAATAAAGCAAGCACAAAACTATAAAAAAGGGAAAGGTTTTTTTTTCCTATAATATAAAGGAACAATTGCAGTTCATACCAAAACCTTTAATAAACAGTGATATTATTTAAGTTTTTCAGGCTTTAGCTACTTATGCATGCAAGTCCAATCTCACGGCTGCAACATGTCAGAAACGTGGCACGTTTTCAGAAACAAACAAAATGGCCGTGCTGAACCCAATCACAGCTGCTGCAATAAATGTATCTCACTATTCAATGCTAGCACAGTCCTGCCCAACAAAATCTTTCATAAGCCAGCTGCCTGCTAAAACCAAATAGAACCCCAAACGCTTAAAAAAAAAAAAAAAACACACCCAACCAGGCCCAGTCTCCTACCACAAGTCTATCAGCATCTTTCCATCCAGTGACTACAGAACTCGCAGACCAATATGATCTTGCAGACTTAGCTGAAGTTCAGACTAATTATTTAGTAATTTCAGTTCCCAAAAGACCAGTCTAACTGAAGGTTTACACACAACATTGCTAAGATTGGAGAAAAACCACTCCAGTTAAAAACTAATCTTGGATCAATCTACTACCTTGGAAGAAGCATGAATATGAACTTCCATTCTGTATCCAGCCATGCTCTAGAAATAAGGGAAGCTGTTTGCAAAGAAGAAAGAGTAAGGAATGGTCCTCATATTAGATTAAAAGAAGAAATAAAAAAAAAAAATCACTACTTTATGACTGTGGTGTGATTACAAAGAAGAATTTAAAATGTGAATGTTCATCTGCAAGTAAGAAAGAAAAATCAACATCTGCATACAGCTTAGTTATTTAACAGGTTTAATTTTAAATACATCTCCATCACTAGAAGTTAATTAAAAAAAAAACAAAACAAAAAAATCATCCTTCCAAATAACCACATGCTGTCATTTCAGAAAGTTTGCAGGTCACCAATACCAAGCTTTTGTTTTCACTTGTAGACATGCAAAACCAACAAGGTTGATAGAAGTAACGCAGATTGTGAATGTGCGGGTTCAACTGCAACACGCATCCTTTCAATATTATTTAGCAAATTATACTGCCTGCCTATTGTAAAGAACGTGCTCTGTGTGTCTAGTAAGCAGCGTTCAGTGCCTGTCAGGGAAACAGAGTGAGTGTGTATGAGCACTAGCAGATGGAGCAGTTGGAAAATGTCTCATTTCATTGTTTGTGAAACAGGTTATGGATTTCGCTCGACTTGTTACCTTAAGCGTTATTCACCTTAATCCTCTCTCATGTTTAGGCTTCATATTTGAAATGTATCTGCATTAATTTATAGTTGCATATGACTATATATCACAGAATTACTATATTATTATTTCTATCAATTAACCAAATGCCTCAGTTACTTAAAACGAATTTTTATATCTCCAAAACGCAATGTTTTTATTGTTATGCTCGGTAAATTGAAAATCAACTTGATTCTTTTTTGTCTTCCAATAAATCCTGCTTTGAAGAAGTTTACAATTATTCACGATAATTCCCAGAGAAGTTTTCTGCAAAGAAATCTTGGTATAGCCAGGAAGAATGACCTTATTCGATCACAAACTGAACAGAGCAGCTGTGTTGCTGGCAGAAGAAATATAGTATGCACCCATGGTGGTTTCCCTCCCTCCATCATAATCCATTATATACTGATCCAATTATTGCACAAAAAGCCTTTCTCTTATAGCACGCTCTCCTTTTCACTTCTGTCTCACTCTGGGTTGGAGAAAAAAAAATATCTTGTGGATGGAATGCTTACTGCTTTTCAAATATTTCATGTGAAAATGCCATTTACACCCACAGCCACTGCCTCGTTTTTTCTCCCTCTTTTTCCACCAATACAAGGGGGAGGGGCAGAGAGAGCAAGCAAGAGAGAACAAACTGAAGGATTTTTCAAGAGAGTTAAATTAGAGCTTTATTATAATTTTTAGAATTGAGCATATATGCCAGATAAAATATTTTGAATTTGCCTTGAGAATTCTCAAGACAATTGAAAAATTTGAATTTCACAGGCAATGTACAGAGGCATGAAAGTGTCTAACTCAGCTTAGAAAGGAAAGGTCTCTCAGTTCAAGTTCATCAGAATTGTGACTACTTTTGCATTTAAAAAGGAAAAAAAAAAAAGAGAAGTAAGTACAGTGACTTAGGTTGATGAAGGGTTGGAAAGTATGTTGCAATCTTTTGCATCCAAACAATACCATTGTGCAACTTTTCCTAACTTGTTCAATTAACATCTAAACCAACCAAACAAAACCCTCCAAAAACAAAACAAAAAAAACTAGGACCATATTGAAGATCCTGCATATTAAAACAAGCATATCTGTATCTTCTTCTATTTGATTTTCAGTTACACTCTGACAAGGAGGTAAGAAAATTATCTGTCTGCCTGCCTTTTTCCCCAACTACTTTTCTTAGCTGGAAATAGTATAAAGCCCTACTATGCTGGGAAGTCAAATGTGATGAAAAGCAATTATGGTACTTTTAAAACAAATAAAAACTGGAAATATCTGTTAACAGGAGTCATGTGCATTCACTCACATGAGCCATTGGTAACGTCTATTTCTCCCTTCAGAGCACAAGATAAAACCCAATCTTTCCAATTAATATTTATAAACAAAGATAGAACCAATTAGATAATGCAGTTAGGTGGAAAGTTCTTCCTATCACTCATTTGCAATAGACAGATATGCAAAGAGAACCTGTGTCACTTATTATATAAAGTTTAGAAATAAACATCCTTTAACATACTGTCTTGCTTCTGAGCAGTCCTGTAAAACCTTCGATCATTTAAATGTACAGTGGAAATGCACTGAAAAAAGAAGCACAGTTATTATTTCACTTACGTTAGTAAGCTGATGCTGAAGAATGGGGCAGGGGAGGAGAAGATCAAGAAATTAGAAGCAATTACTGACATTTGCCATGAGACTGGTTTTCATACCCTTACTGCTTTCTCACTGTAAAACCATCCTCATTCTTTACAATAATATTTTTGACATGTGACACGTCACAGAGCAATTTCCACATACAGGGAAATCCATATGAAATGTTTTAACCAAGATTTTTTGTAGGTTTTTTGATAGGCAGCTGCTTCTGATCAAAAAGACGATGTAATTTTTCAGGGGAAAAGATACAAGAGTATATCATCACTCAGGTGTTTACAACAACCTCTGTGCACTCTCAAATTTCTTAATTTACCTCAAAGACAGTCCTCTTTTTGTTTGCTCATGGCCTTGGTTCTTTTATGATTGCATCTTAGAAGGTCCAATGAGGGTCACACCACTACTGAAAACAATAATATTCAGGGAGACACTGAATGAATATTCATACCTGCATAAACCTAATACACTATGCCAAACTGAAATAAAATCCTTATTAATTCAGGCCCAGAAGTGTGAAATTCCTTGACCAATAAGAATATAATTTATTTCATACTTTTGAAAGCTTGAGGTAAAAAGTCTAAATTACAATTTAGATGCACTCAGGTACTGATGCACTGAGGTACAAAAACTAAGCTTGAGATCTACAAAATGTTTTTCAAGAAAACCCACTTGGAGGTTTGGATCCCACTGAAGTCAGTGCAAGTTGGGCTCTTAAAGACTTTCCTGGATTTCGCTCTTTCTACCATTCAAAGCCCATTAGTCATGGGATGTATTCTTCTTATCAAAAGGAACAGACTGCTACACACCAGCTATCTATGGCAACTGCTGTGTGTAAATACCTGCTCATACATCCTGTGGGTCACTCTGCCCACGGTGGTTGCTGTGCACACACAATACCCGGATGGGTAGGATGGATGGAGGGAAGCTGAGGACTGAAGCTGTAACAACCAGCTATACTTAACGCTTGCATGTGTTCCTGTAGCCTTAAGAATACTCTTGTGCAGAATAATCTTAAGAGTTTTTTTAACTGCACTGGCATTAGATCAAGCTGATTATTTTTTTTTCAGTGGGATTTAAATGGACATTTACTTACGTTTGGAAATTGTTTTAAACATTTTCCGTTGCTTGGTGGAGCTAAAATAGGCTTGAGGAAAGATTCATTAAGAGCTATTTTAGGTTTTACAAAGGAAACACGAATGGCTGAAACGCTTTCCTACACCAGACAAAAATTTAAATTTAAATAATTTAAATTTAGATGTTTGTTTGTGGGACAACTAAAAAGGTCTCAAAACACCTATATATAACTACCATATTCAACTAGGAGAATGAACCAGCAAACTTGAATCTCCCAGTAAGATTAAAAATGATAATGCTAAATATCATTACAGTATCATTATCACACATTATTTTCACTGCAAAATGGAAGTATGCCATGAATCTCTATTAAAGGATAATCCCATAGTTACACAATGGCTGAAGAGTGATGGATTTCCAACATTGTCTTTGGAAAACAATTCTGAACTACTCACAGCTTCCTGAAGACATTTGTGGAGGAAAGGGGCGGGGGGAGAAGCAAGCAATAATTACTTTTACACAAAATGTCTCCCTTTACTAAAGAAGGTTTTGTATAATACCAAACTCACCTCCGTAAAAAATCCTTAATACAAGAATACATTAATACACAATAAAAATCAAGAGACATGGTGAAACAACTTCATTGTATGCAAGCGGTAAAGCCCGGGTGCAGACCACTCAGCATTCTCCCTCTGCCAGACTAAACTAACTCTGCCGCAACACAACACAGAGGAAAACCAACAGTTTATCTCAAAAATGGCAGGAAAAGGAACATCCTCGGAAGTATTACGGTTTCTTGTGGATTTTTTTTTGTTTGGTTGGTTTTTGGTTGGGTTTCGTAACTATATCTTGACATTGATGGTTTGGAAAACCATTCCCTCGTTTATAATAATGAAAAAAGCCTGTAACAAATTTCAGACTCAAGATCAAAAAAAAACTATGCATAACCTTTTTTTTCTTAAATGCCTATAATCTTTTAGAATTTTGTTCTGTTTCTCATTTCATATTTTGTCCATCAAATGTTCTGTTCCTGTCCTGAATTAATATTTATTTGTTACATGTTCTTTCTCTAGTCCTACACCATTTATTGATACTCAGTTTCTTTCTCTCTGTCTCTCTAGGGCTTGGTTCACCTCTCTGTACTTAGAAGGATTTAGCGTTTCTGTTTGCTTTCCTTTTTCCTTTAGTGGCTGGTAGCTCTGGTTGATTTAGCCAGTGACTCTTCTCTTAGGGGATTTCTTTTTTCTTTATTCTTCTATTCTGTTTACGCACCAACAAATCCACTTAGGGAAAAAAAAAAAAAAAGAGAGAAGGTAGACTTCCCTTTGGAAAGAATTGCATATCTGTGAAAGCACATGAAAATTCTCAGCTTAATATCAATGCGAAGTATTCAACCGCCCAGTGAGAAAACAAAAGCAACAGGTGCGAGGATCTGGGCCTGTCCCACTGCAAAATGTGGCATCCAGCTTATTTGGAAAATGAACATAATACTTGCCAAGCTGAACTACTTCAAAAGTCTTACATTTTGTAAAGAATTTATATAACTTCTAGAGGAAGACCAAGAATTCAGACCACTCCTATTAGACTTCTAAATTAAGCTTCTAAATTACTGGATCATTATTAGAAACACTGTATAGCTTCATATTTCACCATGGTTAGGAGATAAATAAACAAAACTGAACTCTGGCTCATATCTAGTTCCTCAAATGTTTTAAATGAGAATAATCTTGAATAACAGTCACAGACTATCCATTTGTACCTGAAAACATCTTCTGAAACAACTGCTACCCAACAAGTTATCTCTGCTAGGAAGCCTATATCCCAGACATGCACAGTGATGTCCCTCAGTAGACAAAGATCAGTTTTATATTTAGTTTAGCAAACTTTCCTCTTTTCAGAGATATGAGGAGGCCTATATTATTTGTGTAATGCCCATCAAGAAAGCTTGTATATATCATGAAGAAAGAATTGCTTTCTAAATTCATCCCTAAAAACCACGTACACTTAAAATAATAACACTTCTTATTATAATTAAAATTATATTATTATAATTAAAAAATAATAACACTTCTTAAAAATAATTTGTATTTTTGACTGTTTGTGCCAGATTTTTGAAGGGAAAAGCACTTCCAGTTTCCGTGCTACTAAAAATAAAGAGTAAAGGCATATCATCTGTCACATGAGCATTGCAGATTTTGCTAATTTCGTTCAGTTCCTCTTCAGTGTATATTATAAGGTCGGTTCTCTCCAAAATAAAGTGAAAAAATGCCTTCCCCCCCCTTTTTTTTTTAATTAAAAAAGCAACAGAAGAAATAATAACGTGAATGTATTAGGAAAAACAAACAAGATGGGCAATATGTATTCCCATTTTGACAAACAAAAGTAGTATACAGGTGGGAGAGAAAGCACAATTTTTATAAACAGAACAATAAATCTGAACTTTTCATCCAAACATTTGAAAGTACTTACACGTGTGTGATTTAAGCCTGTTGTGAGTACCTGTGAAGTATATCATCAAAATATATGGGGAATAAAATGCACTGTGTGTAGTCATCTCCGGAATGCAAGGGACCAGAACGTAAAAAGAGCAATATTAACATCCAGAAGAAATGGTAAGAATTATTCAGAGAAGTAGATTTGTATCTTTAAAGTCATATTTTTACCTAAACACTATGATTTGCAGCCCTCTCACTATTGTTTTACTGTCACAGAACCCTTAACGACTGAAGAAACCATTAGGACTTTATTTTTCTATGTCCATTCAGAGGACAAAAAAAGGACAGTGTACTAAAAAGACAGGATTCTACAAAAATCAACCTGAAGGCAGATACTTTAATCTCCTTTTCATCCTCAACCAATACACCAATCATGTATGATAAGAGTTGGCAGGACATCTTACAGGAGAAAGTAACCCAAGGTCAGCTCATGAAAGAAAGCTTTTACTGGATGACAGTGTTACCAAACCTCCTTTGGCTGCAGATAGCATCATTGCTGTAAGGAAGCTTAGAAACTTCAAGCTCAGCACTGAAGAAATGATTCAAAACATGGAATTAGCACAATAAACTTCATTCATACAGTACAAGGGGGCAGACAAATGCACAAAAGTATGGTAGGATTGCTGTATTCCAGCAGCCCTCTTCTCAAGGACATTTAAAGTATGCTTTACTGGTTCTGCAATCACCAAGACAGGTAAAAAGCTCACGAAATTCACCCTTGACTCCAGGCCTTTCAAAGCATAAGTCCCTCTTTAAACTTTTCTTAACTCATGAAGGAGGTCTGTCAGAGGCTCAAGAACCCAATAGTTACATGAAGCAGCACTGGACATCCTTTCAACCAGCATCAGACCCAAGTAGAGAAACCATTTCTTAATTTTCTATGGCCAGTGAGCTCGTGTTTTCCCTTCAGTGTTTTTATTGGATAACACAGGACTCACCACAGTGTCTGAAATACCTACTCAGCCCCAGCAAGGAAGCTGCACTGTTTATATTGCATTTTACATTCATTTTCAATTGCACTTGTATTTAATAACAACAAGAACAAAAAAATCCCACTTTGTAGCCAATATTTATATTTTCCATTTAGCAGATCTGATAATTTTTCATACCAAGTAGAGATAAAGCTGAGTTGGCAGACTGTATTTATCAACATTTCATCTGCTAAACCATTTCAGCTAGAAAGCCAACCATATTGTCAACAGTTCTGAGAAGCACGCTCCTGAGTGTATTATGAAAAAAAACGATGAAGAACATAAAATCCAAATAAGCAAGCAAGATAATATAAAGGAGTGGGACAGGACCCAAACCCAACAGTTCAACACTTAAAGATTTGTTATTTGTAGTCCCTAAAATGGAAGTTTATCTAGTGCTGAGTACTTTAGAAAGAAAACTTTCTTTTTTAAACACTAAATACAAACTTCCAAGAGTTCCCAATATCTCTTCCATGCTACTGCACCAAGCAGGAAAAGCAGCACAACCAAAAATTTGATCTATTGTTCCGGTAACTGCCAAATTCGATAGTTTTTCAAATATTGCCTCTCAAAAGTAAAACAATTCTGTGCTCATCACCACCAGAAATAAATACTTCACAGGACTATTTCAGTCTTAAGTGATACTTTCTGTGAAAAACAACACAACTATACACGTTGGAATTTCAGAAATAATTGTACTGACAACAGACAAAAATGAAATAAAATAGAATTCTGAAGACAAAAGAGCAGCAAAAACTTATTTTAATGCTGACAGACATGTGACTGTACACATGCACAGAGAAATCTCTGGATAGCTTTGCCAAGCATTATATTTATTTATTTGTAGTAGATTTAATAATTTCTTCTTTATTAACAAAAATTTGCAGTTGTATCCTATTTTTATACCAAATCCTTCAACTTTCTTTCTTAATCAATTAAACCTTGGATCTTCAAACTAAGACTCTCCATTAGATACAAGAGATTTCTGATGCTTTAGCAAGGAAAAGCACTCAGAACAATACACTGTAAGTAAAATTTACTACTGTTAAAGATGTGATTACTTCACTGTTAACCCTTCCAGCAGCATCACCTTGACACTTTTCCTTTCACCTCAGAACCTTCTCCTTCTAGAACCTGATTACTGTCTCCCAAAATTCTCATTGCTTAAGCTAAAGTCCTCAGATCATTGGAATTAATGATCACTACCAAAGCTGACATGTCTAATGAAGGTGTGCATCAGTTGATGAACAAAGGTATTGCAGTCCTACTGCTCCTACTTAAGACAAAAGCACTGAGTATTGTGGTCTTACAAACAAGTAAGAAAAAGACGGGAGCAGAAAAGAAAATGGAATTTCATCTATCTTATGTCTCAGTCTCTTCCTGTAGATGTGAATATGAAAGACAAAAAAGGATGGGAACACAGACATGAGCAGCAGCATCACTTACCATTTCTTGAGACGCATACTTCGGATCTTCTGGATCAACTGACCAGTAGCAGTAATCAAAGCTGAAGGCCACAGTCTTTTCTCTTGAGTCCCAAGTGCCATCAAGCCTACTATCAACCTGACAACAGAAAGACCAATATATTTTTAAGCTCACCAAAAACCAACTATTAAAAAACTAACAGGAACTTTATCTAAGATCTGTATTGTAGAAAACGAATGGCAAATAGTTTACCCTCTTTATTCAATTTTCTTTGATGCTCAGAGTGAGACAGCCACATCCATGACAAGCCTGCTGAAGAATTTTTGCTGAAGGGTTCATTTATTACAGCTAAGGTCCTTCAGGCCATATATAACAAACACAATTTAGTGAATCTTCACATCTATATTAGCAGGAAAGTTCTATAGCCCTTTTTATATTTTTCTGTAATTTTTTGGTTTCACCAAGAGCTGTATCACAGAAATTATGCCCAAAGTGAGAAAACAAAACCAATTTTTTCACTGCATAGTTGAAATGCGGGTGTCTTCCCATTTGCTTTGTCACAGTTGCAGGTTAAGGCTTCTGTCACTGGGACTGCACACTGCAAATCTAACCTTTACAGGTTAGTAATAATGACAGTGAAGCCCTTCAAGCATAACAGTCAAAAATGGTGACTGAAATTTTAAGAGAATCACGTCTTTCTGTATAATCTTGCCTAAGTGATTTGTAATAAAACAGATAAGCTTATGAACAAGTAAGTTCACAAGTTCTACTCAGCAAGTAGAGCAAAGAGCCAAAACATTGCACAAAATTAACACCATCCACATGTAATTCTGACCTAATCGGTAACTTTACTGTAACCTTGACATTTGCAATAACATAAGCAGAAAAAAAGGTTTGTTATAATTTGGTACCAAAACAAACTGTTTCACTAATGGCCCCAAAAACTAAGGGGTGACCGTGCTATCTGCCTGATTATTGGATAAAGGGTGCCCTAAGCCCTGAACTCTGCCACCAGCTGTGAGGCTTACAGGGAAAATTAATTTACAGGCCCATCTGACAGGTTTGGGGTTGGTTTTTTTTTAAACCAAGAAAGAGCAAAGCAAAAGAGGACAGAAATAATTTTAAATTATCTTGGAAATAAAGAGGTTTCAGGTATTTTAAACCTCACACGATTCTAAAAGTTGTCACACTGAGTTAAGTACAACCAAGGTTTCCTTTAGGCAGGATCAACTTCTCAACAAGCCCACTGATCATCTTCAATAACATTTTCGTCACGTTGTGATTTAGAGATTTTTAGTCAATTACCTTTTTTGTTTTCTTAGGTTTTCTACAGCAATAGGCAGGAGGAGGCCTGGAGCACTGCCTTCCTATTGCAACATGTAAAAATAAAACCCCACCCCTCCTCCTCAGGAAAAGCAGCCCCTGATCACAGAGGTGATGACCCTTCTGGTGAGAGGGGTTTAATTTATACACTAACTTGGATTCACCAAAGGCTATCTAACTTTAGTTTATACACAAAATTAACTCACTCCCTTTACAAAACTTACCAATTCCAAAGCCTCAGGAAAGAAACATCCACAAGCCAGTCCTCACATCACTAAAATAACCCTCCTCAGCCTGCCACGAGAAGTCCACCCCACAGCTGTGGTTTTCCCCAGGCAGCCCACAGCTCCTCGTTAAACAAATAAAGTAAAAAAAAAAAAAAAAAAAAAAAAAGCCCCAAACCCCCTAGGTCTAA
>JAOXJK010000040.1:26582373-26623243 GCA_025774025.1 Xenus cinereus | reverse complement strand
GACCTGCTTTGGCAGGGGGGTTGGACTAGATGATCTCCAGAGGTCCCTTCCAACCCCATGTGATTCTGTGATTCTGTAACTGAGACCAGCTGGATGCCGAGCAGAAGCGAACAATGGAGGAATATGGATGCTCTGCTCCATCCTGGCCCCAGCGATGCCGTCCTGGACACACCAACCTCTCCCATCCCAGGGGGTCTTCCACCCACAAACACGGCCTGCCCTCCCTGCTCTCACACCAGATGGGGCTGAGGTCCACCCTAAGAGCAACCAGGAGCCGCACACAGGTACTAGAATTGTGTTGGGATACCACAGGGACAAACGTTTTTGAAACTAGCAGCACATAACAACTGGCATTGGTTTCTGCTGGCCTACATAAGTAGTAAAAGGACACGTCTGAGGCTGCAGGTGTTTCCGTAGCGTGCAAACACCTAACGTGGCTTTAAGTGAGATGCTCAGGCGCACAGAGAGCCCCAGAGGCAGCACTGAAATACCTGAAGGGCAACGTACCCTCTTTCTCAGCCGGTCGCACTATTGCCGGGTCTGGAGGGTCAGATCTGCTGTCGCAGCACCACCCTGCAGACCGCCCCGTTGGCCACTCCACAGCACAAATCAAGGAAGAAAAAGAAACAACATTCTTAGCTCACATAGTTACGTGCTAGCATTGAAAGCGTTTCCATCAACAGCTTCTGACCGGCGGCCAAAAATAACATTACACTTTCCTCACAAAAGTCTGATATCTAATAGACCAAGCATTAAGACGTCCGGAAATAAACCATAAAGGGATTTCATCAGTTCCCGGCTCCTATTTAATACCTGATTATTACCTATCGCTATAGTCAATTTATAGCACCCATTCGAGCTTCCATGTTTCATTCTGAAGGGGAAATGTATTTACACAGGACAAGTATCCATGTAACCACAAAGTAATAAATCTTTTTTAGTATGTATTATAGTAAATGTGTAATAGAGACTTTTTTAAAGCAATGTCACTCCAGGGAACACATTTGAGGGAATTTACTGCCCAGATAACGTTTTGGTGGAAAAAAAAATCATTTAGTCTCCTACAGAATGACAAATGGCATTATGAAGAACATTGGCTACAAGTTATTTAAAGTTTAGGCAAAGGAAAAACTTGTGCATTCTGTATAACTGTACTCGCTTTATAACCATCAGGGATTATTTGTGCATAGGAGCCCTCTGTCAAAGAATGCATTGTGATGGGCGCCGTACAGGCACAGAACAAAAAGACCACTCTTTGCCTTATGCTAAATAACAAGTTGCAGATGTCATTAATATGGTTTATAAAAAATGGAAACTTTAAAGGGAAAGCAGGATTTTATGAACTTCTGTATTAGCAACTTTTAACATGTGAATATTCTGTAAATTTTAACATGCAAATCCAACGCTTATCTGTGATTGCAAATTGAATGAAAAGAAGCGATGAGCAAGTAAAGTTTGTATGATAGTCTAGAAACAACCAAATAACCCTCCACTTCTAGCCTTTGCCTGCAGCTTTACAATTTTTAGGACTCTTAAAAAGCAAACCTTAATATTTTTGGCTACAACTGCCATTGTACACATTACGGTACTTCAATCCAGTTGAATTGAATTTTTTTTGCAGGAAGTTTTTCTTTTCAAAGCACCTAAGAGATTCCAGGAGCTCTGGCAACACGGGTACCTGTTAGAGGCAATCACAGCGTGTGTGTATAAAGAGGGTGAGAGGTTTGTGTGACCACAGTATGGAAGTGGTATAAGAAGCTGGAATAGAAAGAGCAGGCCTTTATCCTCAACGGGAGCTTTGGTCCTATCAATGTCTATAAAGGTTACTTTAAGCCTTCATATATTTGGTATTGGCCTCAAAGTCATTACATTCGGACAATTTTGGTCAAGGCTAGAAAGCAAGTTCTCATGTCAGAGCCTTCACAGAGAACATCCAATCACTTCTCCTTCTCAGCTTTGAAATATAAGAATCCATCCTGAAATGCTTTTGCTGACCTCAGCTGTGACAACAGAGTACAAGGAACAAATCGCCTATTGCCTTTGGGGTCAAGTACCACAAGACTGGTCTCTGCCTCTCCCTCCCACCAGTAACACTGCCACAGGTTGAGTAGAAGGAATTACTGAAGTCTCTTCCCGCGATACCCCTTGAGTTTCCACTCTCACCTTTGTACAAACTTTTCCATTTCAGCACTAGATTAGCATCTCCCACGTGCGGGAGGCTGTCCACTTTTCTGAGCCTGCTCTCTTCTTCAAACTATGTTCCCTACCAAACAGCTGGCCCACACCAACGATATCAAAGGTCTTCCTGTTTATCACACCTTATCTGTCAGTTACAGGTGCTGTTTAATGCTATAATGATATATGCACTGTTATGTGCTACTTAATGCTACCCACTGGGGGGAAAAAAAAAAAACACATTAAGACATTAATGTTAAAACATAAAATAAAACATTAAACATGGTGCAAAGCTCCTCACCAAGGTGAATCTGGTGAGAAGGAAGATTACACCCCTGCCAGTTCAGTCTTGGGCCTCTCTTCCCCAACTGCTAAGAAACACTCATATTAACTTATGTCTACTGAGACCCTACTTAACTGCAAATAGGCAGCCAAATGCTGTTATGGAAGAAACAAATATGTCATTGACTGCACAAGGAAATACATCATCAAGTTGGACTTTTAAATACTTTCAGTCTCCAGTGAACTCTGCAAGGCTGAAACAAAAGAGTCCTATGGTATGGTTTCCAAATTGTCATTTAGTGTTCATACTTAGCACTTGTACACTGCTTTTTATTTCTAGAGAGCATAATGGCAATTTATTTAACCAGTAAGTCCTAAGAATGACTAACAATACGGAAGAGAATAAAAATCAAATAGTATCTTCAACACTAAACAACGAAAGGTTACTCTTAGCTTACTTCAATGCTGCAACTCTTCTTACAATATGCCAGTATCTACTAAAATCTGTTCCATTCATAGCTGTACTACAGATCAAAACTATATTATCCAAAGATGGATTCAGATTAAATTATGGGCAGAGTATTTTTAAAATAAGTTAGCTTTGAGTTAAAGGTAAAATATATTGAAAACCTGTAAACTACTTTCCACCTTTCCCTTTTCTATTAAGACTACCAGGTTTGTTTTGGGTGTTTTTTTTTTTTATTTTATTCAACACTCTCTGGTATCTTTTCTTGAAAAAAAAATAAAATCCATAGACAAATAAGAACTTAAGAGTCCAAAATATGCTGGTATACTGCTGGCTAAATGACTAGGCTAGTTTTCTGGCCGGGCAACCCTTCAAGAATCATTTTCTCTACTACAAGCAAGAGTTATCACAGAAGTCAATGCAGCCAGGAGACAAGGCGAGGGAGTCACACTAAAAAGAAAGGCAGCAGCAAATCAAAGACTGGCCCTGAGAGCTCACACCACATTTCAAACCATTTCTGCCGGCAGTGCTTATAGCATTTCTCGAACAGGAGGAGTAAATTACCAGTCACTGAAATTTTGGCTGCTTGCTTTTTATCTTTATTTTCCTCCCCAGAATTTCCAAAGTCTGCAGGGCTTTAATTACGTGCTATATCCAAACACCACCGGAGCATTGCGCTACGGCACCTTCTCGTTTGCGGGAGCTGTCTTCGAGCCGTACCGTTTGGCTTTTGGGATTTCTATTGGAGCCAAGGAAGCCGGGGAGGGAGCGACAATGGGAATATCCGGCTCTGCCTCCCGCTGGAAAAAACAGCGACAACAGACGGGGAAGGGAAGATTTCCCCGACGCGGGGTGACAATTGTCCCATTTTGGGGAGGAGGGGAGTCAGCCCAACAGCTCCAGCGGGTGACTTCTCCAAAAAAACTTTCCCAGCTGTGTGGTGACCCGCAGAGAGCAGTCCCGCCGCTCCTCGTACCTCACCCTCAGGCTCCCCAGCGCCGGCCGTCCCTCCCTCCCTCAGCCCCAGCCAAGCCGCTCCGCCGCGGCGACCCCCTCCCCGTCCCCGGTGACCGGACCGGGAAGGGGGGGGCCCCCCATCGCCCCGCGGCGACCGCCACCTCCCCGTCGTGCCCCCCCGTCCCTCACCTTTTGCTCAGAGGCCGGACCCGCACGGCCACCTTGACGTTAGCCATGGCTCGCCTCACGCCCAGCAGCCCCGGCCCCGCATCGCGGCGGCCCCGCGGCCGGGGAGGGAGGAGCGGAGCCGCCCCGGAGGGAGGGGAGGGCCCAGGCAGCCCCGGCGGGGGCGGGAGGGAAACCTCCGCGGGCGGGGAACGGGGGGTTGGAGCTTCGGGGAGCCCCTGAGTGCCCACAGTGAATTTACTCCTGAAACCCAGTGAATCCAACTGGGTTTCAGAAGTAAAAAAACCCGTCAGTCTGACCCTAATGGCGCTTCTCCTCCGCGTAAGGCGCAGGCACCCAGAAACCAGCGCTGTTGAAAGTGTAAAGCACTCCACGTTTAATTAATGTGACAGGAATTTAAGGAAGAGAAGTACCCCCTCCTCACCGGTGCTAAAGGAAAGCTCTCAAGTGTCTTAAATTCCTTTGAAAACCTCCGGTCTTTACGAGGCTTGCACTTACCGTGTAAAATAAAATTTTGAAGGTCCCAAAGAACTGTAATTGAAATCAGTGCAAAACCTCGGTAAACGTATTGCACCTAGACTAATATAAAAACCACCAAAAGTTTAAAAAAAAAAAATAAATTGCTTTTAGAATATTGTCCTTGTCACTACGGCCGTTCCTGTGAAGACACGAGCGCCGGCTGTGCTGGCTGCCCGCACGAACGGGGTGCCAGGCTCAACAGACAATTCCTGTTTGGTTATTGCCACCGTCATTACTCATTTTTAACTCGACTTTTTCTGCTTTTGCATTTCAAAACATGAAAAACTGAGCTGTATCTGAATATAAGAGTGTTCTACAGTCCATTTAAACAACTTCTGTTTAAACAGTACTATTTATTTTTACTTCAAGTGTAGTTCTCCTCATGAGACAATTTGCTTTAAGCTCCAGAAACATTAAATCTAAATGAAAAAGAAATCACAATACAGAAACCTCCCTGACTGAAGCATGGGATGGGTCCTTTGGACCCGACACTTTTCCTAACTCATGACCCACCACAGAGCTACTAAAATGAACACCTAAAAGCTGTGAATCACTGTTTACTTCAACAGATTTATCCCTAAAGAATGAATTTGTACAAATGGTATTAGCTAAACCCTACCACCATCGCCACAGTCAACTCTCCAATGATCGATTCAGTAAAAGAAGAAAATATGCTTGAATCTTTGGGATATGACAAAAACACATATTTGTCTTCACTTCAAAGAACTATAATGAACAAACTAACTAAAGATATTTTCATCCTAATTCCAGAAGCATTAAATTACAACAGCTTTAATTTGCCTGACCTAAATCATCACTAAGAGACAACGTGAGAGAGGTTAAGCCCGTGATAGATGCACAGGAAGATGATTCCAGAAGTCTGGATTCTGTTTCTTCCCGTTTCACAGAATGTGCAAAGCATTTTCAGTAAAAATGCCGGCTCTGCTGCAATTCCATAGAAGACTTTCATTTCCATATCTGAAATGACAGTGATGTGGGACTTCGGCCTTAAATCCTGCAATGACATCTGGCAAGAGTTCACACAAAGATCCCATTCGAGTTCATGGGACTCAAACACCACTTTATATTCCCAGATCCTGTCTACTGACATTCTACTTGAGCTAATCCAAGGTGTTTCCATCCTCTTAACTAGCAGCAGAGAGGAACATCACCTACACTGACATAGCATAATAGAGAATTGTTAAGCTATACACCTTGTCATCACAGCAGAATGATGTACTCTACAAGATTAAAATGGGATTCTCAGAAAATTTTAAAATATTGAGTAGACCATTACAAGTAAGCCAGACCAGAGTGTGCTCAAGAACCAGAGATTTCTTCCTTAATTCAAGTTTTTAGGCAATAATCAGACGAATTACAGTGAAACGTGTGGTGCTGAGCCACCTAGTGGTTACTTTCAGAAAATAAAATGCTCATTTTCAGAAACGGAAATCAACAGGTGGGATACATGAAGAATTCAGATAACATAAGCGATACAACAGTAGAAAGGAATGCATCTACACCACTTCCAGTTTGCTCTGTGTCCTGAACACAAAACTGGACATCCTCCAAAGACAACCAAATGTCTGGTTGGTTACTGGTTCACACACGTCCTGCCAGTGACATTTTACCAACATGTCTTTCCACGACACAAAAATTGCTAAGCTTGCAAACTGGAACAACCAATGCTTTTGCTAAATTGTCAGTCACGCTCATGGAACAAGAGTTTTATTCTACGAGGAGCACTGAGGATGGGGCAAGCAACAGAAAAGGAGAGACTGAAGAATATATTTACCGCATTTTATTTACCGATTTTTGCAAACATGGTTTGCAAATCAGTACTCCGACGTATCCACTAAATCCACTCCCTGCTTTCCCACACAACCACATCATAGCCATAATAAATTGTAACTTAAAAATTGATTAGTTTCTTGGTTGGAACTCCTATAGAAGCATAAGCTGGGACCTAAGACTTTGCACTGTTCTTTTAATTATAGGATAACAAAACAAAAAACCAAGAGCCACAGCTCTTGAAATGTAGTGCTTTTATTGAAGTTTTATAATGGCATACAAAATACAGCGTATTATCAAGATACTTATAAAAACGAATAGAGACACTATAGCAAGTGCATGAGAAATATCAAAACAAATTTGCATTGAAGATACAAGCTCCAAGGGAATCCTGTCCAACTATTTCAAAAAGGAACTCCTTAACAGCCTTCTCGGTAGTCTCTCTTCTTGTGAGCTACTGCTCATTGTCCCTCTTGTTTTTTTAAAGCAGTTGGAGAACTGTTACATAAGAACAGAAATATAAAACTACCTACAAAGTCCCTGTCAGATGAAAGCACAACTATGATGCACTTTCCACAGGAGACCGTAAAAAGGTAGTTCTTTGAATAGCCATCCTACTTGAGAATGAGTTAGTAGGTTAAAGATAAGCCAAGGTCCAGTTCATCAGTATTGCAGATGCTGTCAGAATACACTTCTTTTTGCAGTTCACTCCATTTCAATATTTGGTCTCCCAGCTCCTCCAGTTCCATCGCGAGCATCTCTGTTTTTGTCAAAGCAGCGTCCTAAAGCAGAAGAGTTGGATTTCAATCTATACACATCCTGTCCTTCTACATAAAAATAACCTAAACAATCAAACAGCATTGAATTCTTAATGCTGGGGGAAACAGAAGGCTCGGTTCTTTTGCTACTCACCATATTCTTCATGACGCTTGGTATCTGAGGGATGCTTCTTACAGTCTGCAAATGGCTTTCAAGGTTCTCAATGAAAGTCACAGCCTCAGCCAACAACTCTACTACATACCTGTAACCAAGAATGAGCCCCCTACTCAAAAGTTGTGCAAAACAATGAGGATTTTCTACTTCCAAGCTCTTACTTCTTTCCCCTGTGGGTTTTCTTAGTCCTCTCTTCCAGTTTATGTGACTTCTTAACCATCTAATTAATTTCTCTGCAATTACCCTTTTTTTATGACTCTCAGGACCAAGTATAGCAGGAATTACACAAGTGAACATGTGCTTCTTCAGAAACTGGACTAGATTTTTAGACCATGAGAAGAAGGACTACATCTTTAAAACAAGTACAATGCATGTCTGGGAAACATTCACGCACTTGTTCTGAGCAAGTCACAGTGGAAAGCAGACACCAAATGCTGAAGTAACAATTCCTTCCTATAGAGAAGCATAATGAATCAAGCATTTAACACACCTGCTTAAAACAAGACATTACAAGTTGTTGTGTAATCTTCAGAAGACCAATAAATTAAGCAAATATTCATAAAAAATATTTATCACCACCTTTCTTGAATTTTGCAACGAGTAAATAACTAGCTTTTAGTTGAGGTTCTGCTACCATTTTCTATTTCTATTCTTCTCAATGGAAAAGTGAATGAAAGCAAGCAATTTTTACTGCTTATTAGTTCAAATTAATTTGGACTCACGCAAACAAGAACCATTATTTTCTATACGCCTACTTGTGGAAAGTAGCCTCAATAGGCAGGCTCTCCTGACATCTGGGCTTTATCAACATCTTCCTAAGAGTTCTCTTCTCTTTCAGTACGGCTTCCAAGTGTCTGTTCATATCTTGCAGTATTTCGTATTTCTTGCCTATAAAATAAAATTGCAAAGTTGAAACTATTGTCCTGCTAAAACAAGAGCAAAAGAAGCAAAGCAAGAGCAAGACTGAAAGAAAATGTCTGATCTATCACACTGGAGAGCTTAAACTCAAGAAGACATAATTTATCAGATTACTTTTGTTGGAGTGTATAGGACTTGGTATCAGCATGCACCTCAAAGTCGTAATACCTACTTTTAGAGATACAGCTTTGTTAATTGTTTTACATTATCTATAGTTTTAAGTAAACTGTCTTTGAGATGAAACTAACTTCTTAAACTATACCACAGCATTGAAGCATTGCAATATATTTCACTAGCCCAACGCAGTAACAGCAAGCTAGAATGTTTTTAAGCATCATCAAATCATAGTGGGAAAAGTGTGCATTAATAAAGAAATGAATACATATGCTTCCAAAACACTAAAATAAAAATCCAAGTAATTTTAGGGGCATACAGACACAGTAGAAATACACTGAGTTATCAGAAAAGCAGTAAAGCAGCACACAGGCCAAGGGAAGCAAATCAGGTTACTGCGAGTTACGCATGGAGCTTCTCCTGAGACAGCAGAGAGTGCAAGTTCAAACGGTATAGAAGCATTCTTTAGGGGCTAATAAAACACCTGCCACCTCTAGCAAGCTATCCACTGGAGACAGCTGCAATAACTTCCAGAGTTGTCATGCACTCAAATGAAACATTAATCTGCTGATGAAGTCATTTAACACTATTGGTTTTATTCAGGTACACCAGCACTTACCTAAGTAAAAAGGGTGAGCAATGTCTGCTGTCTCCTTCTCCAACTGCAGAATTTCAGCTTTCAGTTTTTTCTACAACAATAAAATAACCAAATGAAAATATATTTTTAACATAATTACCCAAATATTGTTGACCCTCTTGAGGTGGTGGAGAAAATAGAACGGGAGAAAGCAGGAGGATGGGGAAGAGCACACGTGTGAAAGAGTATTTGCATAAGAGCATGCTACCACGCTCTCTCAAGTGCTTCTACTACTATGGGGGCTTTTTTGGTCTATAGGAAAAGACTGCTTAAAAACAGTGAATCCTTTGGAATTTCGGCTGCAAAAGACAGATCCTGCAATTAATTCCTAAAACACAGAAGCTTGTATCTCCTACAAAGCAGTTTTGTAGCCTATATTCTACTAAAGAACCTCTCACAGCCCCAAGTCATCATTTTCTGGCAAAGATTGGTTTGTGGTTTTTCAGCTGAGGGAGAAGCTCCCTCAGGTGAACCTCCTAGCTTTATTTCTTTCCAATGATAAACCAGCACGAGAGCAGATACCCTTCTGTGGCTGAAAAAGTTGTAATTTTTGACTAGACAAGAGAAGACCGAGTAGAGTACAGAAGAGGATGATGTATCAGCCTCTCCAGACACACAGAGAACTGTTGCTTTGCTTTTCTTGATCACTGAGGACAAAAATAAACCTGCTTCGCTCATAGCACAGTGAACATTTGTCAGAGAGTACTTTGCATGTGAAACCTTCCAGCAAAGGAGGCTAAGTAGCCTCCTTACTGGGAGCCAGAAACTGTCCATTCCTTCTGCCCATCAGTGCAGAATGATGTCAGTTGTTTAACTCATTCTCCTATGGTAAAAAGTAAAAGTAATGGTGATTTGTCACACTGCTTTGCAGCTGCTGTAGCCCACATTGCATAATTTAATAAAAACAGGTTTTCCACCAGTTGTTGTTGGTTTTTTTGTAGAGTTTTCTGATGCTCAGAAAATATCATCATAAAATACCAGCCAACAGCCAATTCAGGCAGTAGGAAATGACTGAGGTTATCTCTTGCTGACCAACAGAATAAATGGTCTAGTTGCCTATACAGAAACACATTTTTGTGAATGTAAGTCAATTAGAAACTCTCATTTGTTCTTCAGTCTCTTCAGAAAACTTCGGGTAACACTCCAGTCAAAGATGCAGGCTGCTGTGTCTTTCCAGTTATACTGAAAACCTTTGCTTCATGATTTTGTTCTTTTCTTGATGGCAAGTGAGTCCACTGGAGAAAAAGTGCCAACTGTTAAATGGCTAAACTGATGAAAAAACCTCCAAAGAGCACATTGCAGTCCAGTATCTCACCAGCTGCCATGTATTATCTCTCAGTATTGAAGCATTGAGTGTACACTGACAACAGTAAAGGCCATACCTCATTGATTTCAGCTCGAATGTTGGCCATTTTTTCCATCTCTGAGAATTTCACAAAGTACGGGTCATTTCTACAGGTTAAATCCAACGTCTCCTGTGAAAAGAAAGCAGCAGGAAAAAAATGCAAACAGCAGCAAGAAATATATCATCAGGCAAATTCTCCAGATTAGGCTTTAATAGCATAAAGTAACTGTTAATCTCTCGCACTATGCAATACAGTAAATTCCATCTGAACAACTCATAAAATATATGCATTATTTGGGGAAAATGAAAATAAAATTTCACGAAAGGCAGCACGAGAGCAGTCTCAACAACTGTGGCTTGGACGCTGCTGGAACACACCACAGGCCATCAAAAAGCCCTCACGTCTACGCTCCAGAAAAACACCCAGCAGAGGGTTCAGTCATTCCTGGAGAAGAAAGCTGCCGTCAGCCAAGACACTCAGAGACCCCACAATAAAAGGGAAAACTTCCCCGTTTCAAATTAACAAGCAAACGAAGCTGCGGCCCGGACGCCGGGCCCTGGAGGACGGGCCCCGAGGGGTGAGGAGAGCTGCGGCCGCAGCGCCTCAGCCCCGGCTGCTCCGAGCCTTCACCCGCGGGTACCGCTCTGTTACGCTACTGCTGTTCCCCGCCGCCATCTTGCGCGGCCGCTCTCCCCGGCCCGCTCCCGGCCCCCGGGCCGTTACCTGTCTCACGACGCCCGCCTTCACGCACCGCTCCAGCAGGAGAGCCGCCGCCGAGGGCTGCCCCGCCTCCCAGGGGCTGGGGAAGGCAGCCTCGCTCTCCGAGCTGCTCTCCCCCCGCAGCTCCAGGGGCCCTCCCCGCTTCACTCCCACTGCACCTCTAAGGGCCATCGCCTGAGCTACAGCGTCCCACAGGTCCTACCCCTGGAAGGCCCAGGTGCTGACGGCGTCCATTAAGGACGGGCGGGCGGGCGCCGGGTTGGGCGTGACAGGAAAGGGAATGGACGCGCGTCCGGTTCCGGGGGAGCCGGTAAGAGGTTAGAGAGCGTCGGTTGTGGAAGGGTGGTAGGCGGAGCGCGGGGGGCTCCGCCGCCGCCGTGGAGCCTGGGCGTGCGGCGCCTGTACAGGTGGGTTGGGCCGGGCCGCCCCTGCCGGGGCTCCCTGCGGGGCCGGGGTGAGGGCTAAGCGGCCCCAGTGGGACCGGAGCAGCCGGGGCGGGGGTGAGGTCGAGGACCGGGGCCTGCAGCGGGTCGTTGCCGGCTTCGCCCCTTGCCCGAGGGTCCTGCTGAGCCGCTTCTGGCCGTCGCGGCAGCGAGCGCTGCTTCTCCTGGGCTCCTCGTCCCGGCTATTTATGTGTTGTTATTAAGCTTTATTCCCCACCTCCCGGCTACAAACCTGACGCTAATCCTCCGGCCTGGTTTGTCCTGGGGATTAAACCCTGCTGGAGTTAGAGGAGATGGATGTGGTGTGTCTGCATCCAGAGTCGCAGCAAAGGGGTCCAGTCTCTGAATGAAACAAATGTTTCCCCAAAAAAGCAAATAAAACTGCAGTATTCACAGCAGCTCGGTGCTGGGAGATGCCACTCAAATCACGGCCAGTCTCCATGGAGAATCGCCTTACACTACTGGGCCCTGAAAGAGGCAAAATGTGGGAAGTACACAATTTTTACAATTAGTTTTAACTATACTCATTGCACCGATGATCTGAAAGGTCCCTTCCAACTGAGACGATTCTGTGATCGTGTCAATATTCAAACTACTATAATGAAGGCACTTCAAGCTAGGTAAAATCTTCAGGTTCTAGGTGTATAGTTATGAGAGATGAAAACGCAGCAGTGAAATGGCTCAGTATGTTGACATGCTTGTGTGGAAGACAGTAGACATATAATGACTTTCTGCATTTGCTTTATGACAGAGACTTTGGATTGTAGTTCTCTAGTGAAGAATAACTGAGAGAAACTGGCTGAAACTTTCACCCCGACTGCGTACGCTCGACAGAACTGTTAGGATGGGAAATAGCGCATTAAAAGCCCACCTGGAGACAGCACAGAAAACTGGTGTGTTTCAGCTAACGGGAAAGGGACTCGCAGAGGTAATGTAACTGTAGGGGAAGCCTGGCTTTGTGTGTGCACAACTGACACTTTTGGAGAGAAATTCCCACTTCATTGTCATAATGCGCTAATACATGTATTTCTCATGAGTAATGATGGATAATATTATTTCAGGAATATTTTTTTTCCCTTTCACAGAGCAGAATTTTGGTTGCGCTGTCTTCTGATTGAGAACTTATCTGTCAGGGCACTTGTATGGTTATGAGCTTACACTTTAGAGTGCATGTATTTTCAAGAAGCACTAGTTACGATGTTTTGCTTTTTAAAATGCTGTAAACTTGAGGGGAAAATGTAAATTTTATAACTGTATTGTTATTTAGATATTCCACAATTTGTCACATTTAGATACTTACGCTGTATTTAATTGTAGTCATATGAATAGTCTGTACAGGCTGTTCACTGGGCTGCAAGCACCTTGAAGTTTATTACATTGGAAATTGTCTTGACTTCCACTTAACTGCAGAAAAACACAGAATGTCCTGGAACCATAAGCCGAGAAACAATTCACAGGATAGCCAAAATAACTATATTGCAATAATTTTCAAAGACTTTTCTAAAGTATCTTCTTCCACTATCCTACCTTCTGCCTTCCCTTTTCCTCTGCCAGACTAAAGTAGGATGAAAACTACTGGCCTATTGGCCAGGGACTCACTGATGGTGATTGTCAGGTTTTTCTTTTTTCCAGCTCAGTGCCAAGTGTGGATTAAAGTGGTACAGGATATAAATAAGAATAAGGAAAATGGTTTACATAATTATTAAAAAAGGAAAGCAAGAGAAAAATTTCCCAATCCTACTCTGCTAAAATATAGAGTTGTTAAGTAGCTATAGAATATTTTTAAATGACAGGAATGTTTAAGACAAACACACAAGAGGACTAAACCAGAAATGAGCTCATGTCATGGTATTCTTCCTTCTCCCTTTTAAATTTAAATTCTTTGGCTTAAAAACTGCTCTTCCTAGATGTTAGACTGTCTCCTTTATATCCCTCTTCCCTTCCTCAGATGAAAAAATATTTTTAAAAATATGTATTAAGCACATGTTCCAACTTGATTGTACACTGTTGATTGGACATTGTGATACATATGACAGTATGTAATAATGATACAAATTTCAATTAAAATTTTCAGCTGTGTAACTTGAACATTCAGAGTTGTATCAACTATTAAAATGCTGTATCTTTTTTCTCCCCTATAGTTTCCTGAAGATCTGCAGAAGCTAACAAGCAACTTACGGACAATAGACTTGTCGAACAACAAAATAGAGCTCTTGCCACCACTCATTGGAAAATTTTCCTTTTTGAAGAGCCTTGCTCTGAACAACAACAAACTGAGTATGCCTGCTAATTAATATCTTCACAGATTTCTAAATTAATAACCTGACTTCTCTGAGCAGAAACTGAATGTAATGATTTAACTCTCACAGGATGTAAATGGGGAGTTTAGTCACCTAAACTGAAATCTTTGGAATTCATGTACAGGAAAAAAACCCTAAACCCGTAAGTTCTTCAAAACTAGTTGCCAACTTAGTTTTATTATCAGTTTTACAATGACATGTAAGTACTTAAAACTGTAATGTTTCTGTGCTGTGACTTGTCTGATCTGAAGGTTTAACAGTGTCAGGTGGTTTAGTACTTGCATAGAGAACAGGTAATACAGATGACCTGAAGAAAATGTTGCTGGCCATTCAGTGGTTGTTACAGTTTCTGTTGGACAAACTTGCAATGTTAAGGAAAAATTAGGATGAGGTGAAGAAACTTTGTGTTAATTGTGTATTATCTGCCTTTTTGAAAAAGAAATGTAATTTACAAACCTCTTTATAGCACAACTCAGGAATGCTACAGGTGATAGACTTGTGCAGATAGAATGAGGGATGAATGAATGCCAGCAGAGCGTACCCAATGAGCTTTATGCGCTGGTATGATACAGTCTGAACTATCTGAGAACTTACTTTTGAGTGAGTTGTGTAATACCTCTAAAGGCCTGCAGCAGACCCAAAGCTGTGAATTGTGTGGTATTTCAAGTGTCACAGAAAACGGTGGCAAAGTGGTTAGTAAGGAGTATAACTGATAGGCTCAAATCCTCTCCAAGTAGTGTTTTCAGCCTGTGATTTGAAGGCCTGCCTTGTCTGCAGATCGTTTTTCATTTGTGGAAGATGATTAAAAAGCACGTGTTTTCAGTGGACTTAAGTTTCTGTGCAGGGATCTGTCCCATCATTGGAAAATGGGGAGGAATCCTGTGAGAAATTACTGTAATATAGCACCATTTTCCATGCAGAAGCTTATTTGAATTAAATGGGTATGAATGTTTACTGCTCTTTGTTTAGCTCATCTCTTTGGTCTGTCATTTATTTCTAGCTGCTTTACCTGAGGAGCTGTGCAAGCTGAAAAAACTGGAAGCACTACATTTGAATGGCAATCACTTGAGGCAGCTGCCAGCTGCGTTTGGACAACTTTCAGCTCTCAAAACCCTGAGCCTTTCTGGAAACCAGCTTCGGACTGTGCCCACACAGCTCTGTGGTCTTCGCCACTTGGATGTGGTAGATCTTTCCAAAAACCAGATCCAAAACGTGCCCGACACCGTGGGAGAATTGCAGGCCATTGAACTCAATTTGAATCAGAACCAGGTCTGGTAACTGAGATATCATGGGCATGTGGATTTAGGAGTTGGAACATCCACAGAACATAAGCTAAGACCATCAAAACTTTGTAGCTAAAATACTATTTGTCCTTCTAGACACAACAGGTATCGGGGACCATAACTAGAATTTATGTACTGATAGATCCAACTGTCTAGATGTTCAACAGATTTCAGGATTTGTTCAACAAATCATGAATTTAGTCGTAGAGAAAATTATTTGAACAGTTCTTGAGTAGGAATGTGATAAACAGAAGCGTAGGTTGCCTGTCATCATGGAAGAAAAAAAAACTTACTTGGGATTTTTGATCGTTACTGTTGCTTGTGCATTGTTAAGTAGTTAATGTAGTTTATGTTTGCAACATGGTAATTGTTCTATATTAGCCTGAAACAAATCACAGATCACTAACATTTTAATCCTATTTCTCTTTGTTTTTTTTTTTATTTCTGCCAGATTTCACAGATCTCAGTGCAGATCTCCCACTGTCCACGCCTCAAAGTCTTGCGTTTAGAAGAAAACTGTCTAGAACTCAGCATGCTTCCTCAGAGCATCCTCAGCGACTCCCAGATCTCACTGCTTGCAGTAGAAGGCAACCTCTTTGAAATCAAGAAGCTCAGAGAACTGGAAGGTTATGACAAGGTTTGTGCCTTTTTTTGTGTGTGTCTTTCTTTTAAAAAGAAGCTTCTGGTGAAGTCCTTAGCCAGTACCTCCTCAGAATACTAAGCTTTAATGCTGGTGAATTAAAGCACAGTCTGTCTATTCTTAACTGTTTAACATTAGTTCATCCTTTACACTTGAGATTTGACTGTTCAGCACTGTGGGGTTTTTCTTTCTAGAACATTAACACAAATTACAGCAAATGGCAGAAAAAACTCTGGGTTTTTTTTGTTTGAAATTAAAACTGTAATGGTTATGTCTAGGAAATGAAAATATGCTTCAGATGCAGAGTGGTTTCGAGTCTGAGAACAGAAGCTTATCTGCTTTCAACAGTAATGAATCTTGTATTAAATTCTGAATCTTAGAATTTTTTTTGTTTTCTTTGTAGTACATGGAACGATTTACAGCTACAAAGAAGAAGTTTGCATGATCGTTAATTCTGACCCTCTCTATTCCCCGTAAGAAAAGTTAGTGACTGAAGCACCTGCTTCACTGACTTAAGCCAAGACTGATGAAGGTAGACGATCGGAGTACTCCTCCTCTAGTAGTCTGAGATGGTCTGTTAAGGCCACGTGGAATAAATGAACTAGAGACCGTGGGTATTGAACTGATGAATCTGCCCAGTTTTGATTTTTTGTGCCACTATAGCTATTAACACAACACATGTTCTCCTTTGTCAGGGCTTGTTCTTTCACAGAGAAAGGGAATGAGCGTTTCAAAGTTTCCAGTTCCCTTTTGTCAGGAAGGTGGCTGTTGATTTGTAAGAGGATTCTTTCTTCTGGAAACATTTTTCCATGATAGCACATGGAAGTTCTACCACCAAAGCAGATCTGAAGCACTGTATGTCTTGCTGTAATCACTACTCTACAGAGAAGAACTTTTACAGATGAGGTTTTAGTTTATAACCTGTATAAGTTTTTTTTATGAAGCACAAATAGTTGTGGTTAAGTGTTTTATTAACTGCTTCTGGTAAACAAATCATGGTTTGAGCATCCGTCACTCACATTTTACTGTGCGGGCTTTCTTTTCCCATAAGCAAAAATTGCACTACAGTCCACTTCTGCTTGAGCTGTATCAAATAAAAATGAGGTTCATCTTCCATGTATTCAGTAAAAATGTATATTGCTGGAAAACCTAATATCCTTGCACTGACTCCCTGTGTACAGAGCAATGCTGAAAGTTTTAGTTGTCAGCCTGCTGCTGCCTTATTACCAAAAGCACCTAGAAAGAGCTATAAATGTATGCTATTATGTAACTTATACTGAAAAGGAAAATGTACTTGTTTATTTTAGTAAATAATTTTCAAAAAAATCAGTTCAAGTTTATTTGGTGTAACCGCTGCTGTTGTCACTTTTAGAAGCAATACCAAAGTCATCACTGAGAGCCATCACTTAGGCACTTGATTCCATCAGTTGTTGGCAACAGCTGTGCTTCAACTGCTTTGAGAATACAGAGGGTTTGAATACATCAAGGGTTTGGTAGCAATTCAGTTAACACGGACTGCACGCTCAAAACAGCAAAGTAGGAGCTGTACTAAGTACATTTCTTGCCAAAATAAGCATGGAAGCATCTAGCCCTAATGAGACTGTCTTACCTTAACTACTGTTCTATACTTAAGCTTTCCCTGTGTGAGACAAGAAGGGCATTTGGACAGCAAACTCAAAGTTGCTGGTGTAATTGTTAAATGTATTCAGTGTCTTATGCCATCTGCAGTTAAGAAAATTGAAGTGACCTCTGTGCTAATCTTTTTCCTCAATGCAACCACTGTAATTAAAAGTGGCAGTAAGTTGTTCTTTTATAAGATGCTCAGAAGAGGTAGCTAGTTCCCTGACCCTGTTGCTGTCTTAATTCAAAGTAATACTTATTTTAAGAGTGTTTTAGGGAACATCACCTCCTTATTCAAAGAGTGGACATGATCCATCATTAAAAAGGGAATTAGTTTTACTTAAGAACCCTCATTCCAGGGGTTACTTTGTGGGAAAACTACTAGCTTCCTGTGAGAAGTAGCTGACAGCAGACAATGGTTACCCAGCTACTTCATTTTGCAAGACATAACTAGGGAAGTGCTTTAAAAGCACAGCCTGTATGATACTATAATGCAAGGCCCCATATAGTCAGAAATCTATTCAGCTTTATACTAATAGACCCCACAGATTATGACAAGCAAATCCAGCAGTGAGTAGTTTAAAGTCCCAGGCTTAGTTTTACATTTTAGCTTCTTCCACTTGATACCTAAATACCATTTGAAGTATTAGCTGCTTTTTTTTTTTTTTATTATTTTCACCTAGACATTTGCCATGCATGAGACCTCCAGAGAACAAAATCCCTCAGTTAACAGATTCCCCCTTTTCATTCACCAACTCTGACAACTACGAAGGACTGGTCGATACGTAACACTATTGTCTATTTGTATGCACTTGGCACGGTTGTGTTCTAGTGGGTTTTGGGGTTGATTTTTTTTTTTTAACTGGAAATACCTGGTCAGACATGCTGCTTCTCTCATTCAACACTTGTTTATCAGGATTCTTTCATCTATTCAGCGAAGATGTGTAAGACAACACAGTAGATCAGAATATTTAAAAATGATGCAGTTAGCATAGCTATAAAAAAAAAAATATTACTGCTTTTGGAAGTAAGTCAACATTTCTCTTACATGATCTCTAGTACATTTAGAAACCTTCCAGTTACTCATTGTTAGGCTTCTCTGCTACCTTGGAGTTACAACAGCTACCAAAAATTGTGTAAAGTAAAAGAGAGAAACATCATGCAAAGTACTGAATGGTGCTGAGTTAGTCCTGGGTTAGTCCAGATTTGTTCCAGAACAGCAGAATACTGTTTCTGTTTCAAGAAAAAGAAGCTGTCAGATACCCTCACATGTTTTAGCTAACAGCACTAAGTAACTGTGACTAAGGAAGTCCCTGAGTAGAACAATGTTCCGTACATTTCAGCACTGCGTGTAATCTATTAGTAGTTTTATATTGTGAATTTCTCATTTTTCCCTTCTCACTACCCCCACTCTATAAGGACATGAAAAAAAATGTTATTTCCATGAATAATTAATGTTTGCAGGATTTTACTTTTGGAATTAGAGGTAGGAAATGTTACCCTAGTTAACAATATAAACCATCCATCTACTTTGTCAGACATATTTTACTTGCCTTCCAACGTCCCATTTATTCAATCAGTATTTAGATAGTGCTTTGCTGTTTCAAGTGCAGCAAAGGTGAATTAGCAGCTGCAAGTCACTGCATTGTGTAAACAGCACATTGTGTCATGGTACAGCCTTCAGAGAGGAACGTTCTACACATTGCTGCAGAAGCAGCACATGCTGCAGTTCATACTATAGCTACCCCTCTGTTTAAAAGGCTTAATTCATCTTTCATCAAGGAGTAGGCTAGCTTGAATTTACCAGTTATCTTACATATGCAGGCTGTCCCTATTTTATTTTTTTTTTCATAGTTACTAGTAGAAATATACTATATGAGAAGTACTTCCAAGCCATTCCCAGATACACTATCCTCTTGCAGCTCAAAACTACTGCAAGTCAACACAAGTCTGTATTTCCCCTCTACCTTCTCTCTTTTAAGAACGTTATGGTAATCCAAGGTTCAAACAGAGAAAATGCAATTTAAATTGCCTTGCAAGTGAAATTGCATTGGCAGTAGGTTGAATCACTAGATTTCACCTACTCAACTAGTATTTGCTAGGTATCTGTTACCAGTATTTTACTGGAAAGTTTAAGTTAGATATGTATGATAAAGTTCATTTATCATCCTGAAGTATAGCCCCATGTCAAATTGCAGACCTTCAAAGAAAAGATGGACACATTTCATAGTTTGAAGTTAGGAGATGTTGATGACACAGGGATGAAAACCAGTATTAAAAAAAAAATAAAAAAAATCACAATATTCCTTTCTTCCCAACCACACCCATTCCTTTGTTAGCATTAGGATTTCTGTGAAATAAAAATAGAAGGGAAACTTCCTAGCTGCACAGTAGCAACTCGTTCTGCCAAGTTTTTCAAGGACAGGAAACTAAATAAGAACATTTATAAGAGAAAATAGTTTTAAAACACATTCAGTTATAAAAGTATGTATTTTTGTGCACAATATATAGTTTAACAATCAAAAGCAGAAACTGTAAACCTTCATTCTTAATAGCATTCAGAAATACAAAGACGTACAAGGGTTGATTCCATCCCATAGATACAGGAATTGAAGCATCTATTCTACAGACAACAGTAAGACAATCCAAGATAACGACTGCATTGTTCGTGAACATAAAGGCACCAACTCCCTCACGGATTTGGCTCTTGCCGCATCAGAAAATAGTATTTTCTGCTACCAGTCAAGCTTAGAGTCTCAGAAATTATTTCCTTGTGTGGTACCCACTGTAGTATTTCCATTCTGATATACCAATCACAGCATTTTCACAGCCAACATGCTGAGTTGTTGCTAGAGCTCAGGGAAGTGAAGAACATGGACATGTAGTGGCAAGGGAGAAAACCATTCCAACATTTGGAACTTCCAGATGCTACAGAGCAGGTTGCACTACTGTAAGCAGAAAAAGGTAACCACTTTAATCTTCTGTTCCAGGATACAATCATAATTAAATAATGTATACTTTGCTTTCAAAACCAGCAGCAAGTTAACTCAGTTAACCTAAAGTTTCTAAAAAGGGGAAAAAAAAAAGTATACAAATCCCCTATGATTTCTCATGGAAGCTGTTGTTAGAAATTTGCTATATTCTTAAAAGTACTTCTTTGCTACTTGTGTTCTCAATCACAATCTTAATTTACTAATGGGATAGATAACGAGCTTTTAAAATTCATTAGCTTTCCAACTATTACTGGAAGCCAGACAGAAGCCTACTGCAGTATCCAGGTCCCCTAGAAAGGACTCACTGTATTCACACAAGACCACTGGCCTATTTATTACATGCAGCAACTCCATCCTTTGGTCAGGCGTTTTTTTGGGTGGTTTTTTTTTGTTTTGTTGTTGTTTTTCTTTTCTTTGTGGTTTGTTGTGGGGTTTTTGTGGTTTTGTTTGGGTTTTTTTTTCCTTTAAATATCAAGTTTTCCTGGGAGTGGAGAATATACCAGTAATACTGATTGCATTTCTACTAAAAAGAAAACAAAATACTTAAGACTGTTTGTCTTGCATTTCAGCAGATTAGTGTCATCTCTCTAACCCTGGAATTCATTATTAATGGCTGCAGGATACTTCTGGACTGTCTTTCCAAAAAAAACACTCCATAATGCTACTAGTTTTAATTATTCCTCCAATCCATTTGAAGATTTTTGTCATCCAACATTGAGCATCAGAGGTTAGTCCAAAGTATCATATTCACCTTTAAGGCATAATCTATTGCTGGGTGGAGTTAAAGTTATATAGGTTACTTGCTTAAAAAAAAAATTCAAGAAAATCCTGGGAATAAATCAAATTATATTACAGTAAACCCAAAATGTTTTCTTCTTCATAGGAAGAGAGCTTTACCTCACCTGGTCAGAAACTCCTCTATTCTGCAACAGAACAGGAACATTTTAGTTGCAAGCAACTTAAACATGTAAAATTTCTAATTGCCAGTCCCAAAGTCTGCAATAATAAACCAGTCAGGAATCTATTTATAACTAGTTTATTTAGAACTAGCAAACAGTTCTCAAATAGGCACTGCTTACTCCAGACTTGTGACAAAGAAGCTTCTGTTTTCAGTAGGTTTAAGAAGCTCCCCCAAAGTCTGAGAGCAAACCCTGCACCAGATCTGAGTCATTAATTTGGACTGAAGAACGGCATAAACTGACCTCCAGTGACAACTGGCCATAATAGAATCTGACACGGGATGCAAGAAAGCTGCATGCTTTTCTACTCAGTTTCTTCAGTTAAGATGCATAATTCAAACATTTAAAAGTTACCTTTTAGACGAGGGGCATAAAATTTTCCATCAAATAAATACTTTAGGGAGATAGCTTTATGTTCTTCTACTCACATGTGCATAAGGTTCAGATCAGGTATATTTACACACAACAAATACTACCAGAACAGCACAGCATGATTCCCTAGTCATGGCCTCCAAACCAATGTCAATTTACAGTAAAGAATCAGAAACCTTTATAACCCTCCAGTTACCTTATCCTTAAAGTTCCTGTGGCTAGGAAGTGTTTTAAAGCCCTCAACCCACTACTAGTAAGTAGTGTCCTCTTCAGTTCTGTAATGCACAAACTGAACCCCAAACCCATCGTGTGGTTTAGACTGTAAAACTATGGTTAGCCTGCGAGAGATACAAGTCAGACAATATTCACCAAGTCCCTACTTTAGTGAAGACACTCAACTTATGAGGTATTTCAAACAGTGCAAAGTGCCCTCTCCAACTTTCCACAACTGTGAGTTCAGGTTACCCTGCTTGTTCAACTTCAATAAAGGACTATATTTTGTGTGCAGATAAAAAAAAAAAGAGACTGGGAGGGGGAATAAAACCTGCACGAAGATTCTCAAAGCCATAACACTTTTAGCCCTGAGCAGTTTAAAGAAAGTGAAGGCAGATGAGTGGGAGGAAGTTATGTTGGCTGCTTTCTTAGAGTCAAGGCCACATTTACATGAAGCAATAAAAAAAATAAAAAAGAAAATTAATCCCTATAGAAAGGGTAATGCTTCATTTTTCCCAGCCCCTCATATTTCAGAATAGGAGAAGTTTCACAGATCCATGAATACGGTGGCTTGCAGCTGGAGAGACAGTGTCATTGAACAATGACAGCAGGCTTTAATTGTCAATTAGTTTCTTGGCTCTGATGTTGGCTTGCTCAATGCGTTCCCTGTTTGTATCAGCCTGAAAGAGAGAAATTCATAGGTCATTTGCAGACTTCATTCAAAACAATTTAAAAAATTCAAACTGACACGAACTTCTGAAGTGCAGGTTATCATCATTGTGGTAGACAGAAAGGGAGTAACTTCTAGAAACTGGGAGAATTCCCCCCTCACACACACACCCCAGCCAGTATATGCTGTCAACTTTGGCAGATCCAGAATCAGAAGAAATAGTTTTTAGTCTTTAGCTGACCCTCAAAACATACAGCAGCTTGCCTGAGCAAGTCAGGAGGAATATTAACCGAACAAGGGGATAAAAATTCCCTTTCTCCAAGTGTTTAGACGTCTTAAGGACCTCTACAGAACAGCTTTGTTGCTATGGACTAGAAGCAGTAGTCAAAACTTAGCAGTGACCTAAGGGCATAAAGTCAGAATTATTTTGCTTAGTGCAAGTCCCCAGTTTTCATCCACACATCCTCCAGTGTCCTAGTGGCACAGCAGTATGGCATCTGAAAGAAAAGCACTTTAATTGTTTTACTATTATAAAGCATTGAAAGTCAGCCACAGCATCTGGGCTGAACAAGTGTCAAAATACAGTTTTACAGAAAGGTATGGTAAAGAGCTTCAAAATAATTCCCCGATTATCCAGTCTGCAGTGGGGAACGAGCAGGAGAGGCAACAAGCACAAAACTTGCCTCTGCCCTCACCATGAGGAGTGGAACTCCTGATGAGCTCTGTACCAAGCATTAGCCATTTCACACCTTCATGCTGCAACAGGCTGGGAAGAGGATGTGACCGGTTCAAGCTCTTTCCTCCTGTTCTTCCCTTCCTGCTCTTTGGGTCAAGGGCTGGAGAGGGGCAGGAATCAACTACAGGAACTTGAGAATCCAACCTGTTAACACCACTCTGGAAACACACTATTCTAACCACTAGATCTAAGAAAAAGCCAGTAACATCAGCTTTTATTCGAGGTTTATTCAGACTAGGAGTCTTGCGTAACACTGCAGGCAACCAAAAGTCGCCCAGTCAAGCCTGTACGTTTCCCAGGTGAGTTAGAATTTTTACTATTTTTTTTTTAAATAAAAATAAAAGCATGAACTCTATTCTCAAGCTTAATATTGCTCTGGTTTTTTGTATGAAACTGTCTTTTGGAGATTTACCCTTAACATTTTGATTTGGTTTCCCCACTGTTCACTAGATTTAAAGGCAGTTATCAGCAGAAAAGGATTAAATTGGCATCCTGTCTCGGGATATTTAGCCTCAAAGTCAGGAATTGCACTTTAATTTTTATTTCTGCTTTGTAAAGCCATTCTAGACATTTATACGATTCATCTGTTTTAGGAAGTTAATCTTTAAAGTAATGCAATTTAAAAAAATTATAATAAAGATCTTACTGGTGATGACTAACTCCCTGTGTGGATGAAGGCACACCATGTCCCTGTGCACCTACAAAACCTATTATTCCAAAGTCTCCCCAGCTCTAATATAAACCTATCCACAAGAATTAGATCAGTGAATTACTTTGTTTTTTTTTTAAGTTTGATGATTATAGTGACTTTTTAGGAATTCCAGAAGAATCTTGCTATTGTTAAAAATACCTATTCCCAAGCATATACAAGATTCCCTGCAATCAACAATCCCCAGGTTACACCTCCAGTAAATGTTTGTCCTTTTGATCTGTCCAAGTTTAGTTTTGTCAGAGTAAGCAGTGTCCTATGCTGTATTTTTAGGTTTCCTGACACTTGGAATTTTCCACTACATACCCAAACACCAAGATTTATCTCTTGTTCAAATCACTGCAACCTAGAGGATTGTGCAATCTTCATGCATATTCACTGCAAATACAGGTAAATAGGACAGCGAGCCCAATGCCTGTAACTTCTCAGTAGCAACCTCTAAGCTGAAGGCAGAGACACCTTTGACACTTACCTTTACATTTATCCGATCTATTTGTTTATTCTGGGCATCAATCTCATTGCCCATATCCAAAGCCATGTTTTTCAAATTCCCAAGAATGTTTCCCACTTGAGCAAGATTTTCATCCATTTCATCTTCTCTGGCATCATTTGTTATCCTGTTCAAATGATTAGGACAATGTTTCCAAGAATCAAGAACTTGCTTTTCCCTGCCCTGAATTAACTTTAATAGAAATGGTTTGTTGCACGGTTATCTGACATTCAAGCTAATTTTTCCCCTTTTAAAAGCCTCACGTATTTCCATGCAAGCGGCCCACCAAAAAAAAAAAAAAGGTGCTAAGTTAGCTGCTATTACAAAAATAGCCTTGGAATTTAAACTTCCTCTGGTAGCCGTTACTTTAAGACACAAGTTGGTCTCAAATATACTTTATGACAATAAAAGTCCTTGATATTTTTAACAGTCACCTCAGTAACTGAGCACTCAGCTCTATAGTCCTCTCATCCAGATACCACCACTAAGAACAGAAAAAATGAAAGTACAAGCTGAACACTACAATACTGGAAGTGCAGGTGTCTGCCATGTCCTCTCCAAGCAGTAACACTTCCTCCGAACAGCAGTAAAACACTGTTTAGCAACTTCACCCAAAATGCATCCAAAAGAAGCTGACAACTGGTAACTTAGGATTTCTGCATTTGAGATCAAGAAATATGAAGAAGCAAACCTTGTAATATATCCACCACTTGGTCCCCCAGAAGTCTGAGGCTGCTGCCGATTTATACTTCTTGGTTGCATGGATATGACATGATCTGCTGAGTTCTCCGTTCCATCTCCCCAGGTTGCTCTGTACGCCTTGCTGGCTTCAAAATTCTTCGTCCTACTCCATAAAAATAAGAAATCTGAGCTGCTACATGAAAAATATGGGTTCCTAACTGAGGTTCTGTATTAATCTAGGATTTTCAGAAACATTTTTCTCTGAAAGAGATTAGATTTTCTATAGACAAAGCCTTGTCTACACAATACAATTTCTTGTATCAGGATAGTAGAAACATAACTGAGTTACTCCAGGGGCAGCGATTAATTTGGTCTTAAGCTTTAATACAAGCACAGTAGTTTCCTTAAAGTAATACACTTTACCAGAAGAGGGGAAGCTTATGACAGTAACAGGAAACTCCCACTGTCATAAGATAAAGTTGCATTTACAACAGGACTTAGAGTCAGAATTAATTACTTTTCAGGAAAGAAACGGGTGTGAAGGAAAAAACCTCCCTCTGAAACAAACAGCTACACCACACAAAAAACCTATTCATCTTTACTAGTTTATTTCTTGAACATTTTCTGTTGCCATGTCTTTTTTTTTTTATAACTAATGTTTCTCAGGTTAATTTTGATTATGAAATAACAGTAATAATGTTTAAATCGCTCCTTCATTCTGCAATTCAATTGTATTAGCTCCATTAAAGTGACAAATCAACTTACCATTGCACTTCTACCACGTAATTCAGAAGAGAAAAAAAATTAAAGAAAGCATACTGATATGAAGCAATTTCAAGAATCACAGACCCACAAAAGCAGGAGGGGAAGAAAATAAAACAGAAAAATAACTCATCTAAATTGGGGTCAGTTCTTACAAACCCTAAAGAACATATTTCAAGAAGACTATTCTCATGTTCACCTTGCTTGCTGGCACTTTCACATTTAAACTAGATAATTCAGACTGCACTGCCACTTTTCTGCTTCTTTAAAAGCCTGTAAAAGGAAATCTGTAGTGTCTTTCACTAAATCTAACTTTACAATTGCAGATAATCAATTTCTGTATCTACAGTGCTTTTTAGTAGCGCAGATGTTTCACATTTGAAGAGGTGTCAAAATAGCTGTAATGAAGAAATATTCTCCTTATTCTTCTGGCATTTTTGTAATCGAAATGGGAAGTTACTTTTAGCAGGATCTGACCTGTGAAATACAATCTAGTATGAATACAAAAAGGGGAAGAAATTGAATAATTTCTCAGTTCTCAGCCAGCAGAACCCTCAGGAAACCTAAACCACTCAATTCTAATTCCTTGTGGACACACAGACTTAAAGACCTCTTTAGGTTTACAAGAACTAGATCAAGCATTATTTTTTAATCTCATTCATACCAAAGCCACAGCAGCAGGAGCTCTTGTGTGTTTCTGGATTAGCAAAATCTTAGGTGCCAGAAGTAACTGTGAGGAATTTGCTGAACAAAAACGAGTGGCCTGAAAACTACTTTCATATCTGAAGTAGACAGCTAGAACTTGCTCAAACTAAGTACAGTTAAGAACAAAGATTCTCACCACCTGATTTTTTAACAGCTCTTTTTCATATTCATGTTTTTCAAATATGTTCCCTTTTCTCATGTTTCATTTCTGTAAGAGTAAGGCAATTTATACAGCCTGTAAGACCAGCATGGGCACAAGCAGTTTTTGATTTCCACAGCTAACACGCTCCACAGTAATTGACATTTTCCATTCACATCAGTATTACAACACATCACAGTCACAAGGAGACCTGCATGCAGACATCATGCATGTGCCAGCACAAATCCAACAGAAGCATCACTTCAGACATGTTAAATGTACATCAGCACTAGTAAGACTGACCTTGTCCTAAAATCCGCTTTCAGCAGTTAAGTGAACACAGCTTCTTATCCTAGTCTTCAATTTTAGAAAGCAAGAGTCAGTGTTAGGAGAGAATGGAGAAGAAAGAATAGTAAAGACCAGCAAGCAGGTAAATTGTCATTAGTACACAGATTATATTAGAGCCCTGCCAGTATTTTGTGTTTTCACAAAGTTTTTAATAAATACTCTAAACCTAGGAGAAACAAGTAAAGTAATATTTATGTCAGCAAGTGTTCTGATTTAGCTTCATGAAAAAAATGAAAAGTTTCAGAGATAACTGGGTGACAAATAACTGTCAGAAAAATTGATGTACTAGTAGGTATATGAAAGGCATTCACAGTTTCTTCTTCTTCACCGCCCTCTACCTATCTAGTATATTTTTCTGCACATCACTGCCCATTTTTGCATACAACTATTTCTTTTATTGTTATCTGTGTATTTAGAATGCCACAAGAGTTCACAAATTCTGAGCGTGCTTAGTGTCAATAAGCTGCTCAGGTTCACGAAGATTGTCAACTACAGAAAACAAAGATTGAGTGTGTCAAAATGCTCGAAGTCCATCAGCTTGATCAAAGTAACATAAAACAGTAAGCACACCTATCCAGAGGTCAGGACAGAAATATCTGCCTTTTCAAGATACTCAAGGTCTAAGACTTTCAGCCTTAGAAGCCACATTTATATCTATCCGAAATGATCCTCAAAGTACTACTCTGTTGGATTAGCAGACTCAGTTACACCAAGGAATTTTTACCTAAATTTCTGCTCTGAGTTGAATGGTAAGGGTTTCTTTTTCCTCATGCTAAAGAGCTAAAAATGAACAAACACACAACACTATTCACTTCAGTGGTCACTCTCTTAAAATAACATTTTTCCTTCACTTGATCACATCCAATTACACCCAAATCAGTTTGATACTTTGCTGCTTAAAGATAAAGCTAGCACACCTCCAAAAAATAAATATTGTTTTACTTATAATACTGATTCCTGGTCACTGTTTAGGTGTTTAGAAGTACAAATGAAGAGCCATACAGAAGATTACATTACTCTTAACTGAATTGGGTACAGCACCTGTAACACTGGTGTTATAAAGGTATGTGAAGCAGGTCTGCAAGAATTTATGTAGTCACTAGTGAAAAATTAAAGCTTTAACACCAATGTCTGTTCTCCTACTCTCTTCCTCCCTAAAGCATGAACGGTTAAGTGCCTAGAGAACCAATATTACCTTCCTTCTCCAAAACAGAAGTTTTCTTTCTTTTAGTTTAATACAAAAAATACTTTTGTAAAAAAGTGATTTTTGCAGTCGAGTTTCTAGACAGGCACTTACATATAGCTATTTGCACTCCAATTTGGTCTCATCTGTATGGAGATTGATAGTATTCTACTAAATATAAGCTTTAAGGAGATTAGGGCACAATTGTGCAGGATGTTATACAGCAGCTACGTTTACAGAGAAAGGGGCACAATCTATGGTTAGATGCAATTAAGCTTTAGCTACTTTCATACAATTTTAAAAGGGTGCAGCTCTACAAACCAAAACAGTCAACTTTCCTAGAGATTCAGTATTTTTTAAATTAGCTCTTATTAGAGACCACCTTCCAGTATATTCTAGAACTGCAGACCCAAGCACCAATTTAACTGACCTGTTACAAGGACAGACACAGAGCCCACAACATTTGTTGAGCTCTGTCAGCGTCTTCTCAGCTTCTCTCATATCCTTATTTATCTGGTCCATGCCTTCTTCTATGCGATTTAGTTGTTCTAGAAGAGAAACAAGTAACTGAATAAACAGATTGAGGGAAGGTGGGGATGGGATATTAACAATTCTTTCAAGCATCAACCTACAAGTTTCAGTTCCATCTTTATACCAAGACTAATGCTTGCTTTCTTTCCTGCCTTCCAGGAATTTTTTTTTTTAACTTTTAGAAAAAATAGTCAGTGATATACAGTGATTCAGTTTTGTTTACTACATTAAAAATATTTTCCCTATCTTTACAGCAGCACTTCTGTTGCTGCTTTTAGAATAAATGCAGACAGTTACATCCATGCTATGGTGGAAAAGAACAGCTTCTGTATTACAAAAGCTGTATTATATTTTAACTAACATGGTCCCTCAGCTACTTTAAAATCTCTTTTAAATACTACAAACACATGGGAATAAACAATTAGCAAATCTCATTTTCATATAAGTAGTCTTTAATAAGCCTTTAGTTTTAGCAACAATTCTTGCATGATAATCCTTTTTCTTAGTCACAAAATTGATTTTTACTGTTAGAGAGGAAGAAGGAAGAACTCACCTCCCTGTTCATCCAGCATGGTGATAGTTTTGATGCCAACATCCTGGGACTACAGAAATAAATTTATTTGCAGATATAAAACCAGATTTCAATACATCAATGCAAAAATCAGAAGATTCCTATAGCAGATTTGATAAGCCAACCAAGTTCATATTAAAACACTGTGCTAGAAATAACTTCCTTAGTAAAGCTATGCTAAGTTTCAAATTAGATCCTATGTCAGGTTACCAGGTGAGATTATCAGCCTATCTCAATTAGTGGGTCAGGGTTTTGTTTTTTTTTACATTACAACAAGATGATCAAATTTATTGTAATACTCATTAAACTATGAAAATGTCAAGCTAAAAAAGTAAACTTAGCTGTGCCTTGTTTTGAAAAGTGCCATTTACTTTATTCTTTATTCCTATACCCTTCAATAGGGCTGACAAGGCCTTTAGTCCTGGAAACCAGAGTAAAAGAAAGCAAAACAAAGCCTGCAAAACCATTCTTGAGGATTTGGCAGAAGATATCAGGAAGACAAATAGCCCATCCCTGGATTTACAACCAAGCAAAAGAAGTCAGCAGTGAGGAATATAGCACCGTACAGCACTTTGCTGGCTCAAAGCCTCGATTCTAGCATGCAACTTGTATCCATGCTTTACCGTAAACTCACAGCATAGAATTGTCTATGTTAGGAGTTATTTTAGCTTCTGTGAATCGTCAAACTATGATACCAAGAGAAATTATGTTGGCTCATTACATGTTCTTAACGTTTGTTTGAGAGGTATTCATCAGGCAACAGCGATTCAAATGCCCCCCTGATAACAGCCACATCCTGTCTCAGAGCAGCCCGCCACCATCTGGACAGCGAGTACAGGCCCTAAAGCAGCAGTGACCAAACACTTCAGGATCCTTATTCATTGGATTATTTTTTTTAGTATTCTCACACCAACCATAAATTGTCTCAAGTCTTCAGCACTGAAAGTCCAGGCATTAGCTTCAAAAGGCATTACTGCTTAGTCTCTGGATTCCCATTTCTTTATGGCATAGTCAAGTACTAGCAAAATTGTCTTGCTGAATCAGTCAAGCTTTAAGCCTACCAGAGCTGACTAACAGCCATCTTATCTTACTCCCTATCAACAAGATGCTCTGTATGTTTTGAAATCACAGCACCAAAAGTAAGCTTTCAGTCATTTCTACAATGGGGCATGCAAGCCCTAAGAGTGTGGAGGAATAGATTCCTCATACAATGTCACCTAGATAAACCCAAAATACAGAGTATTTGTTTCAAGTCATGTACAAGGGTGTTAAGTTTCATCATCATACTTCACTATCTTTAAAGTTAAAGCTGACTAAGAGATTGTAAGAAGGTGTAGTGTAGAACTACTTCTGTTCAGAATCAAAAGCAGCCCTGCCTTCTACTACCCCACCCAACTGAGCCCTACCCTCCTCCTCAAAGACATTTTCGCACTGCTCACAGGCAGAGTGAGCTAAAAGACAAGTGGAAAATATTACGAGAAGCAAGTGATGCAGCAGCCAAAGCCGTAACTGACCAGCACAGAAGACTTTTTATAACTGATGTGTAACATTTGGATATTAGGCCATTTTGCTTAAGAGGAAAACAGGTAGAAAGGCATCAATATTGAACCTCTGTGATCTGACTTTACATAATGTGAAAAACATTAGGTTTAAGTCATTCCAACTCTACTACTGAATTAAACCAGCAACTTCTAATATTGATAAAGACAAAAAAGTGATTAAGATCACTTTGTGATAGTTAACATGCTGCTGCTTATACTTAAATTAATAAATCCCCGGGGAATTCAAAAGCTTTTCCTTACCTCGATGGCCAAGCCAAGAATCCTCCTTGTGCTTTCCAGAGACTAGAACGAGAATTTTAAAATGAGTGTGTTAACAACATATCAGTGTCTGAAAGTCACCTTTACCAGCTCATTGCAGTAAGGCAACTAGTATACAAAGGTTCATTAGCCTATCTATACATAATACATGCTACAACACAGTCATAGCAGCAGCAGAGCTTTTTTTCAGCAGCTAGTAAATCCTTGGGGTTTAGTACTTGCTTATCACATTGGAAAGTCATCATGAAGGAAAATATATTCATTGAATTCTAGTTAAATAAAAAGTCAACACAAGAATAGTGTAGGTAGCCAGACTGCATTGTCTCAGTAATCAGGACTGGGTGATCAGTACTCAGTCACGTAGGTGGCTTTACTGTTCAGAAGTTTAAAATCAATCTTAGGAGTAGTCTGCAGTCCAGTATTTACCAAGTAAAGTGAAAGCATGAGGCTATACCTTCGCAGAATCACCACCCTAGACTGTCTTTATTTTTGGAAGATACTGTAATCTTGGCAGGCAAGTACTGTAATCCCAGATGCCTATAATATTTACCTCATCAGTGACCTGGTTGGCCCTCAGCTGAATTTCTTCAGGCGATAGTTCAGCCATGATGAGGAACTATTTCTTGTAAGTAATCAAGTTAAAGAGAATCTTCCCCCTGTAATAAGATACCAGGTAAGCATCAGAACCTTGAAGACACATTGAAAGCCTATCTATATACTGCTTAATACAACATCTGGTTAGGACTAGAACACAGTAAAAGAATTATTCAGCTGATACAACATAACTAAGGACCTAAGAGAAATGCAGGAATGATCAGTATGTGAAATAGTTTCCTTTCCAAGAGTTGACTTCCTAAACATCTTTGGAAAATTCTATCTATTGTTAGTTAAGGTAAAAAAAAAAAATCAGGAAATTAAGTCTAAAAATAAAAATCTTCTCCATGTTGAAAAAGCACATTGGTTTATCCAGTAATCCAGAAAGAAATTAAGGCATTTAAGTTACTAGAGTAAGCTTTAAGTGTTCTTCCCCTTTCCTTCGAGGGATTTCAACAGACCAAAGGGGAAACACTTTCACAGACCAAGCAACGCCCAAAATGATTCCAGTAACACACTAGAAATAGTTGTTCTTATGTATGGTGGATCCCTCAAATGCAAAAAGATCTGCAAAAGTTTCAGATCTTATGCCTGCAACTCTAGCAAAGGTTTTCAAATCTACCTTTCTCATAATAAGGATGGGCTCAAGATTTTCATAAATGAAGTCCAAACACACCATGATTTAACTTCTGTTATAAACAGGAGATATTTTTGCACAAAGACACGAGAGGGAAAAGTAAACCCACCAATAAGCACACTCTAATCAGAGCTGGGCTTTTTAGAGCTAAGAATCACAAATTTTGTTGGAGGGATGGTAATAAAGCTGGCACTCCTAGCAATGGGAAAACAGAGCTCCCAGGCTGTAAAGAATTTAATGAGACAGCACATAACCTGAACAATAAGAGGATTTTTTAAATGAATTTTCTCCTTAACTTCAGATTAATCTTTGCTCTTTCACATGAGTAGCTTCCAATTAAGTTTACGTTATCCATTGAGATCACTCCAACATCTTGCTTAACAGAACTACATTCCATTCTTCCCCTACAAGATCAGTATTTTAGAAGACATAACACTAGTAACTGCTCCTAGAAGGGCAAATCAATGCAGATTCACTCAGCTGTTAGCTAGAAAATGGATGCTGTCCACAGCTCCTTACAGGAACTGTGTGTACCTCTGAGGGCAAATTGAAATCAAGACACTTTTACAGCTGAAGTACTTCAGAATTCAGAGAATACTTCAGCAACTCTGGTCATTAGCACCTAACATATCTCTAGGTTCATATGAGGACCTAGAGGAGGTTTTTCTCCTGTCAACACAAGTTTGTCTAATTTTTTAAAATGATGGCAAAAGCTCTCACACAAGGCCTCCAATAGCTCAGTTTGCAGTAGCCCAATTTCACTACATAATCAGTGACTTATTTTCATTAACAGGTTTAAGCTCCTTCCACAAAGTTTATTTAGGGCAGCTCAGTCCGAACTTTGAACTTGGGAATGCCCTTGAAGCTGTTTTGCAAAGCTAAGGACAAGTAAAGCAAGGACAGGGAGGAAAGGACCCATTTTCACCGAATTAGATTAAGCACAAGAGAATGATATCAAACTAGTTCTTTGGGTAAAGACCTCACATTTACTTAATATTCAGAAATACAACGACATTTCAATTTTATAGTTGCTCTGAAAAGAAAGCAATATCTGGTTTACTGTAATTGTTGCAGGTTTGGCCAGTCAGGTGCTTCTGCAGCTTGAAGCAATAATACATATCTCATCTTGGACAGCAAAAGGGATATCATATCCCCACCCTATGAATACAACAGCTTCCCAAGAATCCAATTGCAATTGCATAACAGGGCCGGAAACGCAGCTGTATTCCCAGAGCGAACCGGAGATTTCTTTTTCAGCAGCCCTGGTGTCCTGCTTCCTTTCGCAGCCACGGGTTCAGCCTCCCCAGGAGGTCACACACAAGCACAACCGCTGGCCGAGTGACATAACCCTGGCTCAGAAGCTGTCTCTGAGTGACCCCAGAGCTATACTGCAGCCAGCACTACACACTACAATACCAGCTTCTTTGCTTTTCAGGCGAGGGCATGACAACAACATCCTCCAGCATGCATAAGGATTCGTTTATAAAAGAAGTCTTAAATGGGTAGTAACACTTATCTTTGAACAGATGTTTGCAAATACATTATACTACTACTGTCACATCAAGAAAGCACCCAAAATCTGAAGAAGGTACACATACTTTATCAGGCCAGTTACTGAGTTTTGTTTCATTGAATATACTGCCAGAATGAATTTCATTGAACATACTGCTAGAATATTATCCTGTGCTACTAGAACCACAAGTTCATGGAGAAGCCATTGAAAAACAAACCAGCAGCAAGACTGAAAAAGGAAAAGGAAGGAGACAACAGCCACCTCCCAAGCTAGGAATTCTTGGTGGTACAGTTTGGAAGGTAACATATTACTGGAAGCTGACAGTCATGAATTTGACACTCGTGAATTAACTTCAGGACTGAAGCTCATGCACTCTATACTAAATTCTCCCTGGCTAACAACTGTGGTATTAATAAAGTCCTATGAAAGGTAATGCCGTGTTGAAATCTGATAGTACTTACATGAAGAGACATAGCAATTACATAAAGTAGCTCATACGTGTACTATTAGCTATCAAACTATTCCCCTCTCCACCTTTGTCCATATTAGCTCACGAAGGAACTAGAAATCCACTATTTGACACAAGTTAGTAGCTACACACTAAACCAGAAAGTGTCTGAAGTTGCATTTAACACCAGGCAATGGCTTGAAAACACAAGCACTTGCCACCCAACCTACCAGTTCTAAGAGCTGTGAGAGAATCTTTGCTTTCCCCTGGCTTCCTCACAGCCTCCTGAACAAGTCCACTGCCAGACAGCAAGTTCTACAGAAACCCACAGCATTCCTCCCACTTTCCCCCTAAATCAATGGTATTGGGTCTTGAAACTGTTTATGAATTGACCTAACACTGAAGAAATCCAGATGCAAGATCAGAAGGAAAAAACCCCTCCTACACAGCAGATATCCGTAATACAGAGCAAAACACTTACTTCCACAGTTCCTCAAAGCTGAGGTCTGCACATGCTTATCTTGTGATGTTCATATTTGGACACTTCTAGTGTTCTGCCTCTTGCGAGATGAAAACATGATCTAAAGTGATAGTTCAGATGTTCAATTTACAACTGCTAGGATAACTGACCTATGTGGGAGGATGCTAAATAAAACCACTCAGAACACTTGGTTAAGAGACAAATCAGTGATAAAAGATTGTCAGAACATAACAGGGTACAGCTACTTGATGGCCTTTTCTGATCATTTCTTGATGTCTTATGTCACATCAGTGACAGACCCTTTTTTTCCTCTAGACTTCCCAGCAAGCTTACCTGCCTTCACTTTTCGGCCATTGTTTTACATAGCTCTAACGGCAATATAGCATCTACTTCTTAAGGCAGGCTTAAGACAGCACGCTCTTTGAACTGGCTTGATTACAGTATCTGTTTAAAGCTGAATATCCAGAACTGATGCATTAGACTCCACAAAGCCATAGTTTTACTCCCGTTAGTCTGTACAACTCAGTTGGCCAGCACTGCTTTTGTAAGCACACACACAACCTGCCCAGTTGCTCTGCAGAGGAAGCAAGTGCCATGAGGCAGGATAGAAAGAGACATTCCCTAGGCAGTAACAAGACAACATCTCACCATACAGCATTTTGTAACATCCAAAAATGCACAAAAAGGAGTAATTGAGAAGAAACCAACCATTTCCGGAAAAAGCCTGTTTCCAAAGATACACACTTGATAGCTGCATGTCTAACTGGAATAACTGGAACATAGCTCATCCCTGTATTGCAAGGTATCTCTAAAGAAGTTAGAATACCCAAGATGAGACCATTTGTATTGAAATAACTCGGCTATTCCAACAGAACACAGCACACATACATAAAGAAGAAATACTCATTCCTCTGTCTTCTGCCTAGGAATCAGAAAGCACCTGCTGAGGTATCCAGCTCTTAAATTAATGGTATATGACAAAATTACTTTATATCCAAGACATTAAGATTTCTCAATAAAGACAAAATATTCAGGGAGAAGATACCTGACATGGCTAAAGTGTTCCCAGCATGTATTTTTTTTTTTTTTTTTTACAATGTCAGACTTGCTAAGGCAAGCATTTATTTTAATATCAATGTTCAATGTCCATTTCCTTTGCTTTCCCTCTCCTACCATTTAAAAAGCCCTAGCCACAAAATAACCAAAATAAAAAAAGAAAAATAAGTCTACAAAGAGACTTCATAATAATTTTACAACAACATCCTGCAATTTTAGTTTATTTTCTCTCTAGAGTGGTAAGTTTTAAACAAGAAACTAATGTGCCTGAATACAAAGTAGAACTCCTTTAAAGAAGGATGTAATGTCAGCTGTATTTACTTTTTGTTATCAGAAAGTACTCTGCAGTATTTACCTGTAAGGATTAAACACATTTAGTGCAACTCCCCCTCTACCCCTTGAGAAACTGGAACCTTTAACCCTTCTACCCAGGAAAACCTGGCACCTACAGACTATTCAGGACTAAGCTCGCTACAAAAATACATTTTCTTGAAGCAATGGGCCTCATGAAACTTTTCTACCAGGAAACTTAAAAGGCTACAAGATATTCTTCCTCTTAACTATCACTCTCTCATAAAAAGGAAGATTCATCAGGAAACAAGAGCAGCAAGGAAATAAATCCAGGGCCTGCAAATTATAAGAATTGGTCTTTTCTGCCATGTTTTATTGTGGAGATTGTGAGCCCAGAAAAAGTTCTTTGAAATTCCAATTCTGACCGCAAGCTTTAGATAAGATTTTTCTCTTCACAAGACTACTCATATTGTGCTAAGCCATCCAATAAGATCACTATTATAACACATTAAAATTAGGATATTACTTTCCAAGCCAGTTGAGGATGGATTAGACTTAAGTTACTTCTATCCTGTAGTCAAGAGGAACAATGAGATAAGGGAAATAAACTTATCTCTGCACAGACTTTTTCCTCCAACTTACTATGCATTTAGTCATGGCTCCAAAAAACTCTGATAAATCTTCAATTCACTCTATGTGAAATTGTTAGGTTGGAGAAGGCTGCAAAGATGATCTTGCAGAACTGTTTAAAAACTCAAGGTGTCTCCAAGGGACACTACAGGTGCTTTTGGGCTGATGGTGCCAGATCCTTTCAAAGCATCGTTGCCTTAGAGATCTTAATTCGCTATCACAAATATAGCAGCTGAAGCATTTCAGTAAATTCTTTCTTTTGAAAAAACTGAAGGTGACAGATTGATACAAGCTATGGCTATGCCTGTATTAGCAGTAGGATGATCCTGCGAGAGTACAGTGCAAGTCTTTGTTTGGGGAAAGTACTGCTCACGTTACTACAGTTCAGTATTTAACCAGAGTTCTGCCCCAACTCCAATTACTGAATTGAGAGCTAATGCCTGCCAAGCCATAACTTTCATAAGACTGTGTGCAACAGGAGCAGTGGCCTACTGTCTGCAAGTGTAAGTCTCCAAGTTTAAATTACTGCTTGCGATCAGGAAGCTAAGACAGCATCACTTCATCCAACAGCAGCTCTCTGGCTGGGATTCCCTGACAACAGGCGCATTAAAAACTTCAGGGAAAAAATAAAGCATTTGAATGGACAGAGGCTCAAGATCAAAGTACTGTTTTATGCAGCCAGCTACACCGTAGTCATCTTTGGCAGCCGTCTTCCCAGAGCACACAGTAAAAAATTAACATGAACTCTTTTTTGTATCCGTCATTGGTCTAAGATACTCCTCTGCACAACCATGTTTTTTTCTTACAAGTGTTTTCTTTTTCATTCAGAATTACTTGTAAACTGGATGCCAGCTAATTATGCCAACACTCACTTTCTAATGTAAACAAGTTTCAAAAGACATTAAAAAAAAAGTGAGGTTTATAGTCTTTTCAAGGGTTTTTCAATCCCAATTCTCTTCAGAGGCATACAAGACACTTTCAGGTAATACAGCTAGAGTAGGCAATTTACATGCTGTTTGAATATGCTTTTCAGCACTAGCTGAGAAGCAATTCTAAGACTTATTAGCTCTAGAAAAAAAGAAAATTTACTCTCTTTTTTTATGACAGCCACGGCATATTCAAGCTGTGCTATCTGAAGCACTCAAAACCCATAGGAATTGTTTGTCTTAATGATCATTATGAATTTGAACCAATTACAGGGCACCACAAGGCCTAATAAAGTGCTTGCTTAACTGCAGCTACACAGTCTGTATGTGGAAAGGACTGCAGGCAGAAGAGGCTGTCAAAAGTGACAAGTTCTCTTCAACCAGACAGGTGTACTCACACCAGACCAATAAACTCTTCTGATCATCTGCACTTTGACCACCCAACTTGAACAGCCATAAGGTTTTGTCCGGCACCTCTGGCTGACATGCAGCAGTTTTGTGCGTCTGACTAAATGCCCTTCAGAAATCTGTCACACATCCACCACATTTGCTAAATATCATAGATTAATTCCCCACCATTTGGGGGTCCTCTATTTGAACCTAGCCCCTTCTCTGTCACATTACACATCTAATCAATATCACATAGTTTTCTTCCTCTTTCACTGATAACTCTAAACTAGAAGTTAAGTACAAATGTTTCCTTTTTTTTCTGTTAGAGATATTTTGGTAACATCAATAACACACAGCAGGCTGTGCCTTGGTGCCTGGTTCCATAAATGGAGAATAAGCAAGAGGCCCACAGTTTTCTTGAGTAAGAAGGTAAGTGAGAGAAGAAGAAATCAGCGTAATACTTTTGGCCATGGAAGACAATAGCTGGGAGAGCTGGAAGTTGGTATAAGAATATCTCTTTAATGCTAAAACCATAAGGTTTATTAAGTCTGCCTTCTAGAATGATTTCTTTCTCTAAAAAGAGCTATTTCTAAGGTGTGAATGAAAACCACATAACTTCTACAAAGTGTTCTAGCAAGACTCTAATGCTTACATCTTCATGTTGTTTTCCTCTTCAAAAATCTAGTAAAAGTTTTTGGCCATCAGGACTAAATGCAGCAGAGTTGAATGGAAAACTTTCATACATGTATGTCCAAGTTACTATTTTTTATAAAGTCATGATATAAAAGAATCCTACCCTTTCTATTTCCAAGTAACTACACTTGACTACCTCTTCATTTCAGATAAAAGCAGAAAGAGAAATAAATGTACTTTATCCTTTTAACAGAAACCCCTAAGTAAGAATACCAAAGTATTAAGCCTTAAAATACTACAATTCCCAGTTCACTAGTTCTTTCCTTGGATGTTTCATATACATACCAGGGAAAAAAAAACTTTAAATAACAGCTACTAACCAATACATGTAAAAGAATCATTGTTAAATGCAGCCTATGCCTTCTTCTGGGTAATCTTACCACAAAGGTAGGAACTAGGAGATGACACAACCCTGCTGTTGCAGCAACTGTCTGAAAGCCAGTATCTCATGAGCTATACTTTTAGCCATCAGCAAATTGGTACAGCCTCAGGTGATCATGGATGCTCTCTCAGTTCCTTCTTTTGTGAAGCAAGCTGTTGCCTTCTCCAAAGATGGAAAAATTCATGAAACAATATTCTTACATAAATGTGAACGTTATTTATGAAATTTCTGTGCGTTATTGAAAAAATTAAAAATTAGAGAGTTTACAAATTAGATGGCTTTGTACCAAGGACTGGGTTTTTGTTTTTTTTTTGTTCTTTCAAATTCTTCTTATCACTAATGTAGAAGTAATTGTTTTTTTTAAACCCTTCCTTAACACAAACAGTTATCCTACTTGCTAGCTGAAATTCAGCCCAGCTAGTGCAGGGTGGTACACGCTATCAGCACCAGAATGTACTTCTTCATATGATTATGCCTACAAGATAAATGAATAAAGCATCTGTGACCCTGGGGAATGAGGCAAGGACCCAAGAACAAGACACTACTCTGCATGCTTCCTGCATTCTCTTATCAGCTTCCTGAACACACTGCAAAGAGGCGATAGCGCAAAGAATAGGCGCTAGCAATGCCACCTCCTCTGTGCAGGGCATTCAGTTCTATACTCATCTCAACAATTCATTTTTGTCCCTGGAAAAGCCCCGTGATACCTCCTCTAAATCAGTTACTGGCCAACACAAATGAGCAATCAACCCTAGACCCACATACAGACCATAACAGATTCCATTTCTTCTAATGACACACACTGTGCTATATAAAAAGCTACTTCAAAAACTGCAAAGCAGGGGAGGTCAGGCACATAATTGGTTACTATACTGTCAGTAAACAATTAATTGCTTAAGTCAATGAATCAACCAATTGGTATCAGAGGAGGTTTTTCCTTTGTCCCTAAATACCTTCCTACACAGCTGTTCTCTCTGTAGCACAGAATCAGGTTTGTTCATGAAGGAGAGGCAAAGCAACACCCAGCTGCTTAGTTCTGAACGCTGAGTATCTACTGCCCTTTTTAAGGGAGTGAAAAAAGAGGAAGGCAAATAGATAGAGAAGTTGCATTAAAAAAAAAATTCCAAAGTTTGTTGAGCTCATTTGCTCACGTTGTCAAATCACATGTATCGATTGGATAACCTTCATTGTGTGGAGCAAAACTGAAAGCGAAAAAAAGGAAAAAAAAAAAGTGAATAATAAAGCTGACTCTTCATTACCTTCCCAGAAATGCCAAGGGCACCAAGATTAGGAGAAGCAACAGATATCAAAAGTAAGCTGTGCTTTTGTGCTTACTACGTACCACAACAGCATCTCCCCGACTAGTCCAAGGGCAGCAGGACACCACGCAAGCCTAGGAAGGGGTAGCAAGAGGAGGCTTTTCTCCCGTACCCTACGAACGGCGCGGCTGGGCGGCTCTCACCCAGCAGGCACGCAACACCTGGACGCCCCTCGCAGGGGAGGGCCGGGCGAGGCCTCCCGGCACACCAGCGGACGGGGGCGGCCCGCGGCTGCGGCTCCAAGGGCCCCCCCGGACCCGCGCCCGGCCGCCCCGTTATCCCAGAGCCGGGGCAGGGC
>JAOXJK010000040.1:26556989-26571817 GCA_025774025.1 Xenus cinereus | reverse complement strand
CTAGTCCAACTCCCCTGCTAAAGCAGGACCACCCAGGGCATGTCAGATCATGCCACTCAGGACTGCATCCAGGCGGGAAGATGGGATATTTGAGCTGCTGCTTTCATTTGCATATATGCAAATCTTAAGTAGATCAGTGTTAAAATGTCTAATATTCTGGTGCAAAGTTTTGAATAATCTTGTACCATTGGGAATAATTAATGAAAGTCAATAGCTTTCATTAATGATTCAAATACATGTGATGCCCATATACAGCATGGTATTAGAGAATATATCTTAAAATGCTGTCTAAATTGAGTATTTCAGTACATGCATATGTGTAGCTCTTACGGAGATTATTGAGAAAAATCCTGAATTTAGGCTCTATTTTATGGTGAATAAATGGACCGATAAACCTTGAAGACTGATGGTCTTTGATGTCATGAATGGCCTTCGTTTCAGGCCATTATAAATCTAAGGCCTTATAAATCTCTTACTTGAGTTGACCTGTGGACCATAATAAAGATCTGAGTTTGATCTGCTTGTTTCCCCAATTCCTTATCTGCTTCTCATCATCCTAGTTGAAAAGTGTTTTGTTAGTCTGATCTGAGTGGCTGAGAGGATTCCTACAGATCTTTGCTTGCTTGTAGAATTAGTGCTTTGTCTTGGAGGACAAGGAACAAAATGAAAGAAAAGGAAGGCTACGTTATATCATAGCTATTTTAGATGATTATTCAAAACTACCTTATATTTTTTTGAAGAATATTGACTATGTGTAAGGGGTATGTGTTTTTTTTTAAATCAGCACAAGTGTTTTTGTGAATAATAACTTATTTTTACTTTCCTTGCTAAAACAGATTAATGAAAAAAAAAAAAAGTAATCCTGAATGTTGGTTCTTTTTAAAGTATTTTTATTTGCAGGTATGGGATAAGATCTTTCCAGAATAATAAGCATGGTTCGAGAGCGAAAATGCATATTATGTCACATTGGGTACAACTCGAAAAAGGTAAATAATTAATGCTTTACATCTATCGGTAGATACAAATATGAAGGTGCTAGTATGAAATGTGTGTAAGAAATGCTTCCATTTTTAAATTATGCAAAGTAGGACAATTTTTCCCTCTAACAGGAATGGTATTGATGTAGGTCCATTACAAATGAAGTAGTATATTTACATGTGTTTTAGAGTGTCTTTCTTGAAATGAGCTGTGCAGTATGCTGGATTCTGAATGTTAAAAATATTGGTATTTGATATTTTTTTTTCAATATTGTTGTATAAAGATAATAAAGTGAAAAGCACTCAAACTCATTTGGCTATAAATTGTGCTATGTTAAGAGTACCGTAATGCGCTTTTTTTTTTTATTCCTTTTGGGAGATCTGTGTTTCCATATGGAAGGAGAATGTGGAATTACACAGCACAGCATGTGTTTTCATTAATGCATAAATTTGGTGTGTTATCTTCTGTATACTGCATATCATGCAAAACCTGAACTGAAAACTGAGCGTTTCTTAATGGACATTCATATATTGGTTAGCCACGTGGCACATGGATATCTTGCAAATATCAATGTATTAGTTCACACAACTCTTCAAGGTTGAAGATGTTGCTTTCCCTTTGCAGATGGGATTGCAAGGACTGAAGATGATAATGATTAGTATCTGTTCTTTGAAGATTTCCAAACACTTTGGCACAAACGCCAAGAGAAAGTTAAATCTTCTGAACTGCTTCCTTTTGCTGAACTACGAACATTCTTTCTCTTCCAGCAGCTCTCTTTCATTGGCAATTAATTATACTACCACTGCAGTTCATGGATCAAGGTTGCTGTAAACAACAAGCTTGACATCGTATGCACATCTCAGTTTCTGAAGTGCATCTGGCAGAGTAAAATAGTGTGTGATGATGAAACTACAGCTGTGTCATTATACAAATGCAGTGAGACTGCTCAGATTGCACAGGCAAACAGTGTTTTGATTACTATGATTCTGGAGAGTGGCATCAATGAGACTTTTAATAAAAATTCTGATCAACAGTAATTTGTCAAAAATCAGCCTAGTAATCTTTGCTACATGCACTCCTGTTTGTCTCCTGGAATTCTGCTCCCCTTCTGTTGAATTGTAATGATTCGTGTGCGTCCTTCCTCAGGACAGTTAACATTATATGACTTCCAGTCTGACTACTTGTGTTTTCATGGTCATAGAAATGGGAATGGCAACTGCTACAGCCCTACAGGAGTAGATTACATGTTCCTGCAAGGCAGGAAAGTTCTCAAAAGTGAGCTTTTCAAATACGATACACCGTTTTGTTTTGACCAATTTTACTTTTTTCCCCATGTTGAAGGAGATGGAAGAACACATGAGAAGCATGCTTCACCACAGAGAACTTGAAAACCTGAAGGGAAGGTATGAGAACAATCTTGCATCCTTCCTCTCTATGCGTTTTGTATGTCACACTCTGGAAGTATTCATGTCCTATTTGCCATACAAGCTGAATTACACAATTTATTTTTATGCATTACTTAGTTGCATGCCTTGTGATAAAGCTGACAATGAACATGTTCTCTTCATGTTGAAAACTGCAAAGGCAACCAGTGATGTGGAAAAAAGATATCACTGCAGTCCAAGAAATATAGGAAAGAAAATAAAAAAAACGTGGTTTTTAGGTCTTGGCAGTTTCATGCTGGGTTTCTTGGAATCACTAGTATTCTGCCTTTGGCAGAATTGTGAACGCTGTTTTTTTTTCCTTTTTGAAATGTTTTGTAAAAGTTTTCAGTGATACAGAGACAATTGTCGATCGTTCAGACCACTGTGAGAAGGCTGATGTCTTGGATGTAAAGTTTACATCTGCTTGAGCGACTGCCTTTTCCTCTGCCACCCTGGTCCAGATTCTTGGTTAAGGGAGCTAACCGTGGTGGATGCTGTTTTCCTTGATTTTATTTAGAACGTGTGGAAAGCAGGAGGAGGGAGTTAAGGGGTATTCAGATATCCTGATAATATGGAATCAGGTTGTAACCAGAGTGCACTTAGAAGTGCTTTCAGGTGTATGGGTTTTGAGGTAGCCAGAGAGATCAGATAGTCTGCACTTAAGTATTTCACTTACGGACTGATTTTTAATCACCTTGCAGCACAAACTTTATATGGAAATGGCAAATCCCTTTTAAACACCTTGTAATGGACTAAGAAGTGATCCTCTTTGAACTCTTGGAAATGTGGGATACTAATGCTAGTTAAGTTTTGCCAGGTTCAATTCTAGTAGAATTCATAAACTGTTTTGTTTTATAATGTTTCAAAACCAGAGGATCTTTGCAGTTTAAGTCTCTCCAGTAACTTTTTATATACAGAGCATACATATAGAGCTGCAGAAAAGCATCCATGTTTGGAGTACAAGCTTGTATTACATATGTGCCATAGCTGAAGACGCTTGTTTGAGCCAGCTGTATAGTATTTTATGCTACTGTTGTGTATAATGGTGAAGTATTGCTATAGTTCATCTAAATCAGCAACCTAATATGTTTTCAGGTTAAGACTTCCAGAAAATCTGTAGCATATGTGTATGCCCACTTATATCTGCTAAAATTTCAAATTGTCTCTCTAAAATATAAAATAACCCGTATTGCAGGACAATGAGGTAAGCAGTATCTTTTTACTTAAAGTGCAGTCAGCAAATAACCTCTGTTGTCTACTTCCATTTAATATTTGATTAATTTGATGGGGGCTTCACAACAGGTTAGTAAATTGGGATATTTCCATCTTCAGAATCAGCCTGTCTTTAGGTTGGGGCTGTGTGGATTATCAAAGGATTAAAATATATTGGAAAGAAAATTAAATTATCTTTTCCTCTTGAAATTACATTTGTTTTAGTGGGATTCAGAAAATCTTCAACTTGTCCAGATTAGCAAAGTTGTTATTGTGTCACATTGGAAATGTATGAAAGCAGCTTCTTGGAAGCTACTTCTTTTTTTTTTTTCTCAAATAAAAATTGCTTTGTAGTAAAGAGAGGGGGCATAAAAATGATAAATTCCTTACATTCCCCGTCCTCTTCTTTCTTTCCCTTGCCATCGCCATCCCTTGTTCGGTCCTATCCTTCTTGGGATTTTGTTGTTGTTGTTCAGCTACTTACTTTAAAAGAAAAGAAAACCAAACCAAAAAAACCTAGATCATTTTGTTTTCTTCTCTGCAGTGCCTCACACAATGGGGTCTTGGGAGCTAGGAACATTCTGAAAATGTGTCTGGAATCAAGCCTATCGTGCTACTCAGTATCTGTCCTGTTGGGCGTGAAAAGGATTTGTTCTGTTACTGAGCAGCTGGGAAGGGATTGCTCAGAAACCAGAATGTCCTCAGCACTAAACACTGCCTTAGTTAGGGTTTCTGGTCAGCTGTCTTGTAGAGCCTTCCTGTTCTGGACTTTCTTCTGCTGACAATGGTTCTGAGATTCTCAGCACAGAAAGTGGTGTGGATTACAGCTTAAAATGTCACATATTTTTCCATCTGATTTCTGGCCTTCTAAGTTAATATTTTTTTAGTTCATGACTCTTGAAGGTAGCAATAATTTCTAGCAGTTATATGTTTTGTATCAAATGGCAGTTCTTGGTTCTCCATTTCCATAATACTGAAATTAAATTAAATATGTTCATCAGCATTACATTTTCTTTCTTTCATTCTTTCAGAAGAATGCATGGAAGATGTTTGTTCTCAAAATCAATAATGAACTTCATTTTTCACTGTGCAGTGGTAGCCTTGTTTTCTTCCCCTGTGCTGCTTCTTCCTCCCATTTGAGTGTAGTAGAAGTCTTCTAGGAATCTTACAGCCTTACAAAGCAAAAAGTGCTCCAAGTAGAAAAGCAACAGCCTTGTGAGTGTGGTTGAATTGTGCAACAGAGGATAATACCACTTATGTGTGTAGTATCAGCATCTCACTGCCTTCAAATTTGACATTCAACTAGAAGTCACTTTCTAGACTTCCTGTAGGGAAGAGGTAATGAAATGCATGTATTATTTCACACTTTTCTCCTTCTAAGCTTAATTTAGTAATCTCAAAGGCTAGAATAATTTTCTGAAATGTTTTGAGACTCTTCTCTTCTTGAAATCTTGCTCCATGTGATATATAAGGAGTCAAGTACAAAGCTTTAGTGGTTCTTTTGTCTTGTTTTTTTAAATTGAAAGTGAAATACTGCTCTTGTACAAGGGATATTGAGTCTGCCATCTGCAGTACACATCCAGTAAATAAAGCTCTTGGATGTTTTCATACAGAGAATACCTGTTTATTTCAAACTGCTTTTGGCCTTTGTGTTGATGACTAAGATTGTGTGGTATTCCTGTATGGTGAGGAAATGTGTAGACATGATCAGTGTGTGTCCTGGAGTGTGCCCAGTTCTGGCTGATATTAATGGGGTTAGAGGAAAGGAAGAAGTGGACGAAATCAAAATTCCCTTAATTCTATCAGAACTCTCAGCCAATTCAATTAAAGCAGTTGTTTGAGTAGGAAAAAAGTGTTGTTTTTTTTCTTTAGGTTCACATACGTTAAGAGCAGGACAGAGAATTCAAGTCACTACCTGCTCAGGTCTTTTCTTTCCAGAATATCAGTTGGTACAAGAACTGCAGCTTAGTAACTAGTAACTCCTAAGGTAGAAGCTATGGAAACAAGTTCTTTGTCCTTAGGCTGGCTGCTAACTCACTGGCTTTGTCCAAAGTATGCAAAACTTATATGTATTTATTATAAAGTCTATAGATGAGGATGATGAAAGTCTTATGAAGGAATTGAAAGATGGTTCTTGTGAAAGATTTAGATTGTTCTCTTAAAATCTAATTAGTACCACTGAGGTACATTTCTCGTTAAGTACCCCTATGACTCAAGTGGAACTTCATGTAGAAAAGAAGCCGCTTCCTATTTGCAGTTTGCCTTGTGTGATGACACAAGTTAAAAATAAGTCCTATTAGCAATGCATAGATGTGTCATTTATGAGTCTGGAGAGGATTGTTCCGATAGCACTAGGAAAATTCGCTGATTGTATTTGGTTATCTTTATTGGGTTAATGAGATACTATATATAGGCTGTCTGAGCTTTGAATATTTATTAGTGAGTGTGAAGTGTGCAAAATGAAGTACACCCCTCTCTGGAAAACGCAGGCTAAATTTGTAAGCTACTGACTTGGTAAATGAAATTTATCCAAACGTTTCATCTGAAATTAGTTAGGCTGCAAAAGACAAAAAAATCAGATGTAAAAAGTGTAATTTTTATTAATTACTCTATTTGAAATAAATCCCTCTCTAGCTGTGCCTGAATGACTGCATTGATTAAATATCTCAACTGTGTTAGGGAAACCACAGATTTCCAGGATAAATAAAGGGTGGCTGCTGACACTCCGTTAAGCACTCCAGTAAGGATTTTGGCTTAGTACCTTGAGTGAAGGTCAAGGTCTTTTGATCTTTTTCTCATTTTATTTTTGACTTTTCTCTGAGGAGCAGGGATTCATGTCTGCCTTTTTCCTTTATGGTTCCCATTTTTTTCACCCCAGTCATGTGTGCGTATTATAATGCTATTGTGTCAATAGCTCAATGCTATTGAGACTTTAGTCTCAAGTGTGCCATGGGGGCATGCAGGTCTGTGTCTATGCAGAAAGCCTTGTGGAGACAGGCAGCAGGTCCTGACTTGGTCCTGCTGAGTAATTTGCAGTGGATTGCGCTCTCATTAAGTTTTTCCTCACTTTTTTTTTTAACTCGTGAACATATTTTCCTTGTTTAGGTTTGTTATTGACAACGTATTTCCTTAACGGTAGAGTATTGAAAAGATTTGTCAGGAGAACAAATAAGGTATTTTTAGAAATCTGAAGTTAAAATGAAAAAAAAAGGTAAAAAAAAATTGTAACCTTAATCCAGTATTCACTGAAACATGAGTAAAGCCATTTGTCTGACACAGCTGTCCACTTCCTCCAGCTGAAATAATTTCTGTATTTTTTAAGATAAGGCCTCTAAAGTAGAAGGCAGACCTCATGCACGCTGGAACCAAATAAAGTACAGTGAACTGAAGACACCCTCCCATCACTCTCTGTGCTGTGGAGTCTTTGGATTCCAGGCAGCGGTCTCAGCTGTCCCAGTTTAGGTTGTGTTGTGTCAGGATTGGCTGTATCCATGTACTGCCTCCTCCCTTTTCTAAATTTCACTGGGGGAAGGCTTGAGGCAAGGATTAAATGTAGAAGCTGTCACCAGGCTTCCCCAGTGCAGCTGGCACCATGGATGGGCTTCAGAGCAGCTCCTGCTAGCTCTGCAAGCCTTCCACTCTGCCTCCTCGCTCACTATGTTTCCTCTGAAAAGATTTTGAGTACAACAATTCAAGAAGAATTCCTCCCCCCAGTTAACGCAGCTTTATGACCAAGTCTTTTACCTCTTGATTGTTGGAAAAAAATCTTTTAAAAACTGACCATCAAAAAAACTAGACCTTGAAAGAAAAAGCCAGAGAATTCGAGTAACTTAAATATACTGAGCAAAACCTGGTTGCCTCGAACGCGAGCACATTCAGAGGAAACAAAGTAAGACCAGAGCTACCTGCCATGCCTGTTGGCAGAGTTGAAAGTCCACCCTCTGCCTCTCTTCCTAGGGACAGCAACCATGAGTGCCGGGTGTGCAGGGTGACACTGGTGGGTTTGTCAGCATACGCCAAGCACATCTCCAGCCAGCTGCACAAAGACAATGTTGATGCCCATGACAGGAAAGAGGAAGGGAAAGAAGAGGCAGAAGAAGAATACCTTGATAAAGAACTCATTCAACTGATCAAGAAAAGGAAGGAACAGAACCGGTGAGTTTTCCTTTTTCCTCTTAGGTCATAGATTTGCTTATAATACAGTTGGGATACGCTCCTAAGGCTTAGGTGCTCATGAAATGTAAACCACCTGCAGCCAGTGTACTTGTTATAAGAACAATCCAAGACACCTATGTAGATATTGTAGTTTCAGCATGTAAATGTAGTTCTGCTGAATGTTCTTGTTCTGCTGATCTACTACTAGTAAGGAAGTCCAACCATTCTCCATTATGGATAAAAACAGTCCCTAGTGTGGAATCTTGGGTTTTGAGAGTCCTAATATTTTTATTTTAACATTTGATACCCATTTAACTGAAAGGCTTAATAAATGTGACAGTAGTGCTAATATTATTTGGGGCGTGAGGTGTCTATAGGAAGCCGCCTTTTAGAAGCTGTTGCTGAACACGCTTTGTTATAAAACTTTAATCTGTCTGGTTTTAAAGTGAACTGTATTGTTCTGTCAACGTCACACTGAAATCCCTAGTCCTTGAATGAAATTTCTTCCCTGCTTTATCTTGCTGCTTACCTGCAGCTAAACGTAGTTCTGGTGGCTCACTGTGAAATGGAAGGCAGCAGCGAGTAACAAGTAATGCCTTTTTTCTTCCATGTGACCCTGCAAGCATGCACTGCTAATAACCATGTTCCACCTGGGAATATATTGTTTAAATAAATTTATTGCATGGCAATGGTATTAAAGAGGCATATGATTCTTTGAAAGAAGCTCTTGCTTGCTGTGGCTAGAAATTTCAGTCAGCACCTCCAAGTACACAAATCTGTGGAGATTGTCTTGATTTTGACACCATTCTGCCATACTAGGGTATCCCTGTGCTGCATGATGGTTGTGGTTTCATACTGGTCAATGTAGGTAGCAAGGATGTCACTTTTTCTGCTTTTATGGTAAAAGAGTAACGCTGTCAGTACAGTGGTATTCTGAGGCAACTAAAATCTTAGAAAATATCTCTCAGCTGGATGCTGGTTTGGGAGGGGGGGACACAAAAAAAAGTATATGGATTAAGTTACTAATACAGAAAATTGTTTCTGTTAGATCATAATCTAGCTGAGTCAGCTCCTAGAATTTAACAGTATCACTTAGACATTGTTTCTTTGAATTCTTGTCTTAGAGCTTGCTTTGTCTTATGCACTGGGCTGTTTCCCATTAGAGAGTAATTATTTGTGCATCTTTTAGCAAAACTGGAATGTGTTGAAAACTTAAAGGGTGATACAGTATAAATTTTCGGTTTACTCAAATCAATTGTTATTGAGCAGTAGTGTGAAAGTCTCCTGTCTTGCTTGTCCAGGGATTTAAATTGAATGTGAGAAAAAAGCATTTTTGTAATCAATTTTTGGAAAATCTTTTCATAAAACTCCCCATTTGGTAGAACTACTTAGAACATTTAGACTGCTGTCCCTGGGAATAGCTGTCGGCATTAAGGTAGCATTTATCTTTAAATGTACATGTGGTAATTCACCACGTGTTTGTGATAAGTTGCCAAGTACAAGTACTATCCAGAGGGCAGTAGATAGTGGTTCTGGGAGGCTCAGACAGACTCAGCGTTGCACACTGTGGACTATTGGAGTCTGTTGGTTAAAACAAAGACGAAATATTTTTCGTTCTGAGGTACAACTTCTGTGGATGTATTACATGTGTGTATTAACTTAAGCTTTATAAACTGAGATGTGATCTCAGTTGTTTTCTCCAATAAGTAGAATAACCAGCTAACACCAAAAGAATAGTCTTCAGAAAAAATAATTATTTCACTACTAAAGAATTTTTCGTCTATCAAGATTACTCAAATTACAAAGACTATACAACAGAAAGAAGCTTTCTTTTTGTTTGTTTCTTATTAGCCCAATAACTAGTAAATAGAAAGGAATATTATTTTCTGAGTTAAACAGAAATATTTAAGAATTAGTCTACTGAGCTGTTCCTGCGCCAAATCAGTTGTTCTTGTATGAGCAATTTTGAAATAAAGGTACAACATTAGTTTTGAAAGTCAAATACTACAGAAGCCTGAACAGTAAAGCAGCTAAATAAGTTATCTCTGTTTCTTTTTATTTAAAGGAAGAAATGTTTTCTTTCCAGTGCAGATAAAATCCATAAAGCTTACATGCTCTTTGGTTTCAGCAGAATGGCATCAGAATTTAGGTTTTTCTCAATTGTTTTATAGGCAAGCTGAACCAAGCTGTGCAAACCAAGAATTAGAATGTGATGATAGGAGATCACAGAGAAGGCGAGAAGAGCGAGCTACTTACAAAGAAAGAGAAGCTTATGATCAGTCATCATGGCATCATCATAATGCATCACAAAGGGACTGGAAGTGGGAAAAGGATGATTATATTAGTTCTAGACAAGGCAACTTTTCACACTCTCAGAGGAACCTTAATTTAAGCAGACATTCAGGTGGCCCAAGGGGACGCTCTGGGTGGCACCAGAATGTTTCAGGAGGCTCTTCAAATCGGCATAACTATGGGAATTCTGGAAATGTTTGGCATCCAAGTGGGCGGGGAAGAGGAACGTCAAATTGGCATCACAGTGCCAGGGAGAGAAATTCTACTTGGCACTCGGAAGGAACTGGTCATTTTTCCAGCTGGAATTCCAAGAGTTATGGAGGAAACTGGAAATCTAGTCCTCATGGTGCAAATGGCTGGAATTTTGGAAGCTCAGGAGATACATATTCATCGGAGCCAATTAAGTATAATAAGGAAAGGTACGCATGGCAGCGGCAGGAGAAAGATATTGATGTTCTGTCATACAGAGATCGAAAAAATAGGAGTGACTCGCTTGATTTCACTAGTGATAAACTTCCTTCTGAGGGGGCATTGGATTTTTGTACGTCGAAGCAACAAGAAAGCAAGATTTCAAGAGCCAGTGGAAAAAGTGGCAGTCCTTCCAGAGATAGAATACATCGCTGGACTCCCTACCCATCCCAGAAAGCTGCAGAGCAGCAACCACGGTCTGAAGATAATGTTTCTAAAAATCCAGATAAAATGGATTCTGTATTTATGCCTCTTACTGATTCACCAATGAAAGGAAAAACTTGTGAAGCCAATGTTAGCCTTTCAAAACTTAAAAAATGTGAAGCATCTCCCCCTTCTAATGTAACCTCAGATCACCTTGATTCTTGCAAGGTAATGAAAGACTGTTCCAGTGCTGAAAAGCCTGACAAAGATGATGCCAGAAGTAATAGGATGCCATCACTGAAATCCCCTCTTCTGAATATCACAGATAGAAAGTTATCTTCCCCAAAGCAAGATACAAACAGTCTCTTAAAAAACGTCAAGCTTCTGTTATCCTCAACTAGTGGTGAAGAGCAGAATCATTTGAATGCACTGAATTTGGAAACAAATGGTTTCTCCTCTTACTCCTCGAAGCTGCATGGTGCATGTGCTGGTAACTTACAAGACAACAAAGATGTGCTTGGTAGCAATCTTGGAGAGCCTGTTAATAGTGTAATTGATGCAGAGCAAAACCCCAAAGATATTCAGTCCAACCATTCCTTACAAAATGCTCCCTTGAGATCTTGCAAGGATACAAGTGACCAGAAAAAGGAAGAAACTGGGGAAGTATTGCCAAAGAACGAGTTCAGATTAGATTCGTTAGAAGATGTGAGTGATGATGATTTAGCGGGAAGTGAAAAGCCAGAAGCAAAAGTTGAAAAGTTGGGTTCTTCTGTTAGTCCTTGTTTACCCTGTGACGCTCCAGAAGGTAAACCTGCCACCCCTGAAGAGGAACATGATGAAAAGCCGGCTCCTGCAAGTATTGCTTCTACTGATCTAAAAGATTCTACGTTTCAGAGGGAATCCACAGCTTCTCCATCGAGCAGTCAGGACCATTTGCATGTGGATTTGAAGGTCTCCTCACAGGATGGAGAAGGGGATGAAGAGCATGTCAAGTCACATGATCACTTTGAAATGGAAGGTTTTGAAAATCCTTCAGATCCTGAGCTGCAAAAAGGAGGAAGCCAGTCACTAGGCCTTCTTCTTCCTGATTTAAGCAAACTTGGTCTCCCTGCCTCTCTGCAAAGAGACCTGACAAGACACATTAGTTTGAAGAGCAAAGTCGGGACACATCTTCCAGAGCCCAATCTCAATAACGCACGGCGCATTCGGAATGTAAGCGGCCATCGGAAGAGCGAGACTGAGAAGGAGTCAGGGCTTAAACCCACCCTCAGGCAGATTCTTAGTGCTTCCCGGCGAAATGTAAACTGGGAGCAAGTCATCCAGCAGGTAACCAAGAAGAAACAGGAACTTGGCAAAGGTTTACCAAGGTTGGTAGCTTTCAGATCTAACCATGCCGTTGTGTTCGTGTGTTGAGGGGGAAGGGTTTTTTTTCTCCAAATCTGAAATGAATTCCAAAATACTAAAGCTGAGACTTCAGAATGAATCTTGCTATACAACGATCTTTTGTGTATATAAATAATTTTGCGTTTTTATGATTGCTTGCTGCATTGGCTGTCTATCCGTAGATAAGTAATAGTAGTCTGCTGCTTAGAGAAGATTCGAATAGATTCAAAATTGTATCTGAATATGGACACTAGCAATATATTTGCTTTTCAAGTTCTAGTAAGTGGAAGAATGTAAAAATGGAATCAAGATGTGAACAATGCTGTGTCAGTTGTTTATTTCTTCATTTATTCAGGATTATAAGAAATGCTTGCATTGTTGCAAGCAGAAGAAATGCCTCCTTCATATGTTAATCTTTTAATTTGGTACACAGCTTGGTTTTGTGTTTAGTGTAAGAATATACTTCACTCTTGAAACTTTCTATAAACCTGAAGTTTTTGAAGCATCTTGAAAAGATGTTACATGTTCTTATTCCAAACTTGGTTTGGAATAATTATAATAACGTGATTTCTGACTTGGAAATCATGCTGTCAGTTCTTAACCACTAAATCTTATGATCATGAGTTGCCAGATCTCTTAAAACAGTAATGTGCATTTGGGGAAGGGGGAGGCTTTGTTTTGTAGATTTAGCTGGCTTGTTACATGTGTATTTATCTTTCTTTTTATCTTGTTAAAGGTTTGGTATAGAAATGGTGCCTCTTGTTCAAAATGAGCAAGAGGGTCTAGAACTTGGTGAAGAATCTGACCTGTCTACTCTGGAAGGATTCCAGTGGGAAGGAATTTCTTTAGCAGTGCCTGGCTCAGCCAGAAAACGTAGCTTTTCTGAAAGCAGTGTGATTGCAGACAGAAATCCTTCTGCTTATAGCTTCTTCAGTGAACAAGCCAAAACAAAAGAAAGTGGGCAAAGGCAAATTGCAGCCAGCCACTCACATCACATAACATCTGGGTATGAGGCAGGCGCTGGCATTGAGGTTGACTTGAAACGGAAGACGGCTTCTCTTCCTTTGTCACCGTTTATGTCTGAAAGAACTGAGACTAGTGGAAGGAGACACAGCCTACAGGCCACTTCTGAGGTAACAGGCCTCACCAAACAAGATCAGGAGAGCCCAGAGAAGAGAACACCCCTTCTTGAAAAACAAAATGTACTAGAAATCTCAGAAGAAAATCGTCCAGCTTCAAATAATGCTTCACTTCTTGCAGTGTCTAATAACGTAGATGCAGCTACAGACAGTAGCTGCACATCTGGTACTGAGCAGAATGACAGCCAAGGAGTTGGAAAAAAACGAAGAGCAACTGGAGTAAGTGTGCAATTTTTGTCCAGCTTTGATACGCTAAATTTTTTTTTTCCCCTATCAGTCATTTTTCAGCCTTGAGATGATCTCTGCAATGAGGACTTTCTCCATGTGATTGTCTTGTACATTGATAACCTCAAACTAATTTGCTTGTTTGACTTAATTTTCTTTAAGAATTTTTGCTTTCCTAGCACAGGACTTAATCATTTTTTAATTAGTAGGAATTTTGATTTGGTAACCAGCATGCTATATGGGTAAATGAGAGCTATTAAAATACATCCATGGAAGTACTTTGTGTTGTAGCAAGGGTCTTGGTGTTTCAAAACCTAAATGGAAGCTAAGCTGTAGCAGAAACTTATTTTCCTTAGATGTTCCTGGTTTTATGGTCAAGCAAGGAAAGACAACCCTTTTTACAAAATTATATACTTAAAATTATATACTTCAATCTGAATTTGTTTCTCTGTTCTGTCTGGGACTTACCCAAAGGAGAAAAAAAAAATGTTTCCCGTCACAGTCCTCAAAATGGTTTTGTTATATGCAGAAAATGATAGTTTTAATTGATTTAATCCTCTAGATCTTCAGCTAAAACCATAGAGCGGAAAATCTGACCCAAGTGCAGTCCTAAACATCTGAGTAAGTAGAAGGCTGTTGGCTTGTTTAGTATTTCTTCCTAGTTGAGGTGAAGACATGGCACTCGGTTTGTTGACCTCCCTCTTTTAAGGGCAAAGGGAAGGACGAGTTGTACAAGAAAGTGCAAAATTACTTGAATATTCTTCTCTGTGGGTACAAGTAATGCTTGAAAAGACAGTGGATGTTTGACTTTTTTAAATTTAGGCAAAATCTCTCTTGTAACTTTTGTTAATAAATGATTTGCTTGCAGGAGGGATCTTCTCCTGAAATCCCTAGTCTAGAAAGAAAGAATAAGAGAAGAAAAATCAAAGGTAAAAAAGGTGCGTGAGTATCATACATATGTGCATTTGGTATAGAGGTTATAAAAATACCTAGTAGTATTTTGACTTGGCTAAAATGGTAGTTCCTTAATTTGGTGCTTCTTGGGCTCTTCCTGAAGGTAATGGGGTGGACTGTTCTTGGATCTGCAACAGATTCTTCTCTGAAGAGTCCCATCTTAATTTGTCAGAAGTTATTTCTAAGAGAAGACTTTGTGCCTTCTTTCTGCCTGAAGTTCGTTTTCCCAGTTGCACAGATGGAGCCTTTGCTTTTCCCTGCTCAGGCAAGAGAGGTTTGTTGCCTCTTTGGATGAAGTTCTGAAGGGAAAAGGACCTATTGCTACCTTCTAATTCAGCTACCTTCTAATTCTAATCTGTGTTTTAGGGAGAATGTTTTCATAGAATCATAGAATGGTCCAGGCCGGAAGGGACCTCCAAAGGTCATCTAGTCCAGCCTCCCCACAGTCAGCAGG
>JAOXJK010000040.1:26479470-26556889 GCA_025774025.1 Xenus cinereus | reverse complement strand
TTCTCCAGGCTGAACAACCCCAGCTCCCTCAGCCTGTCCTCGTAGCAGAGGTGCTCCAACCCCCTAATCATTTTAGTGGCCCTTCTCTGGACCTGCTCCATCAGGTCCTTCCTATATTGAGGGCTCCAGACCTGCACAGGTGAGGTCTCACCAGAGCAGTGTAAAGTGGCAGAATCACCTCTCTGGATCTGCTGGCCGCACTTCTTTTGATGCATCCCAGGATGCGATTGGTCTTCTGGGCTGCAAGTGCACACTGCCTGCTCATGTCCAGCTTCTCATTCATCAGCACCCACAAGTCCCTTTCCTCAGGGCTGCTTTCTAGTACCTCATCCCCTAGTCTGTACTGATACTGAGGATTGTTCCGGCCCAGGTGCAGAACCCTGCACTTGCTTTTGTTGAACCTCATGGGGTTCACGTGGGCCCACCTCTCCAGCCTGTCCAGGTCCTTCTGAATGACATCCCGTCCCTCTGGTGTATCGACAACACCACACAGCTTGGTGTCATACATTTCATTGGGAACTAAATCATTACATCACCCTCTGGGAGCTTTGGAGTCCAGATAATAGCTTTCAAATGTTTCATTTCTCTTTTTAAAATTGTTTATTTATATTAAGAGTTGTTTGGAATGCAGGGCAATTAATATGGATCTTCTTGTAGGAACTAAAATTTCACTATATGAAAAGGTGAGGTTTTTTATCAGCCTCTGTCTTCAACAACTAGTGTCTCTTATGGAGAATAATGACACCTTCAACTTAGTAAAATCTCTCTTTCCCATTACTTTGCTTCAGCATCATCATTTTAGTAAATCTACTAGAGGAAAGTACAACCCGAATGAAACTAAGTGCTCAAACTTAATTTGCTTGGAGAATCTGTCTATAATGCCAGAGGGGTTTAGAATAGGAGTATAGGAGGATCTTCTACTGAGTACGGTGCTCAGAGGCTCTTTCTGAAGAGATTGCAAACATGAGTTTCACCGCCCAATATCATCCTGGGTAGTAAATGATTTTTTTTTTATCATTGGGTTCTCTTTCTCTTAAGCTGCCTTTCCTTGGCCTCTGGATTAACTGAATTATTTAAATCTTGTTTAGCTTAAATTTGCCTTTGCCTTTTTGATTACATTAATGGAAAGTATGTATTTGTACTTTATGTACACATGTACTTCAACAAGAACTCTTTGTGGGAGAGTGCTGGCAAAGCTATGATGGAAAAAAGGTTACTAGTCAAGGCTGAGATCTTGCAAAGAGTAATACTCAATTTTGCTCTTCTTTCATATAGATGTGACTGTTCTGTGCATAGATACTCCTTTTCGGCTTCTTTTTTCACTCTTGATGCTTGGCCTAATTTATGTGATATTTACATTCTGAGGTGGTAGTATTTATTTAGATATCATGTGTAATGTATTGTAATGTGCAATAATACTTTACATTTTGTTTCTTTTTCAGAACACTCTCAAGTAGACCAGTTGTTGGCTATTTCGCTGAGGGAAGAAGAGTTAAGCAAGTCCCTGCACAGTGTGGACAGCAGTCTCTTGCAGGCCAGGGCTGCCCTGCAGGCTGCCTATGTTGAGGTTCAACGGTTCCTTGTGTTAAAGCAACAGGTAACAGTGGGCTTTTGAGACTGTGTGAACTAGAAGTTAGCAGCCCGAAAAACTGCCTTAAGTAAGCGTGATTAAAACCACAACTGTTTTTGCAGATAACCATGGAAATGAGTACACTGAGAAGTCAAAGAATTCAGATCTTGCAGGGACTACAAGGTATGAGATACCATAAAACTACAACACTGGAATACTGACTCATATTCTTTGAAATCATCACCTTGTAAAAATAGCATTTAACTTGAATTCATTTGTTTAAAACGTGCAATAAAATTGTAGGCTTTCAATATTGAAGTGTGCATTATTCAAGTCTGATCTGTCTCCTTTGCTAGTGCCACCTAGTGGCTTTTTTAGCAATTTTTGTCTTCCATGTCTGTCCACAAGAAATGAGCCCTTGGCACCACTAAATTTTATTGTAAAATATGAACGTTTTTGATCTGTATTTTTTTTGCTCTCCTCGTTTGCTATTAGAAACATATGAACCTTCTGAACTGTCAGAGCAACTTTCCTGCAGTGTCTTAAGTGAGAGAAGAAATAGCAAATCTCAGATGGCAGCTGACTTAATTCCTGCAGGCTCCTTCCTGCCCCTTCTGGACACTTCATCCTCTTCTGTACCTCCACTGGGAGCTTCTGTTCATGTAAATACACCATCACCATTCCAGTCTTCTGGCATCACACCTACCACTCCTCCGGACTCCTCAGTACAAGTTAAACGAGAACCTGTGTCTCCAAAAGGCTCAGAAGAAAATGTGAATTCTGTACTCCGGAGCTCTCCAGGTGCTTCACAAGCAGAAGAGGTGGAGCAGAAGGATGGTATTTGTGGCTTCTCTTTGTTTTAAGAGAACTAGCTTTAAGAAAATCAGGATATTTTTTTTTTTTTCCCCTGCAAGAATGTAAGTTGGGTCTCAAACCTGCAGCCTGTTGTGCAGGGGTGAACTCCCATTAACTTTTGTAGGATTTTGTCAACTTAATAATCTTAGAAACTGGGACTTTCTTTACAGCACATCCAAATGGACTCCCCGTTTTTGAAATTGTTAAGCACGTGCAAACTGTAATTACTTGCACCTACGGGCTTCTAGTTTTCTTTAAAAATGGAACAAACAAGAATTTGCAGGTTACATCATCTCATAAAAATTTAGTTAATAAAAAAAAACCCCAGACCTTCAAACCTTCCCTGTAATTTTTGACTTGTATTCAGCACAGTTCTAGTTTTATCCTGGAACTTCCCATCTGAGGAAGGCGTGGGGCAAGATATTCACATTTAAGCTGTCTCTAGTTGAATGTGTAATGCCAAGGCATCAAACTTGTACTGTGGGGTGTTAAACAGTCCAACAGCTTTGTCTAAATGTTGCTGGTTTCTAAGGGACTGAAGCAGGGAAGTGTTTCAAATCCAGCCAGCTTCTCATTTGTGTTTAGGGATCCCACCCAAGAAATGCAGTGAACTTGAACCATCCTGTTCTGGTTTATAGTTATTGCAAATGCAACTGGGGAATTTTAGGGTGTGGGAAACACAGCTGCGAGATGCTGCCTGTGCTCTTAGCCTGTCTCTGTTGAGAGGTTGGATTTGTTTGTTCCTATTAGCTTCAAATTAAAATGACAAGGAGAGTGTGTTTGGCACGTAACTTAGTCTACTGCAGAACTAAAAAGCTTACCCTGATGGCTGACGTTGCTGCCATTCCCAGGATAGAAGGTGCGATGCTGCAGAGTGGGTTGTGCAGAACTCATCTACTTTGAGTTACGTCCAAGTAACTTGGTAGAAATAACGAAGGCAGATGGGTTAAGCACAAGATCTTCAAACTATGTCACTGGGGAGCTGAGACGTATTAAGCATGCATTGCTTCATAGCGGTCCTGCAGTAGTGGTGACAGCTGGTAGGGGAGCACACGGTGAAGGCTGGTAGCATCTTAAACTGACAATGTAGGATTCACCAAAGGTTGTTTGTCAGAACTTCAAAATCATATAGTCAGCCAGGAACATGAATGATGTGCCCGTATTCTTTTGCTTCTGGGTACACAAGTAAACATTTTATTCCCTGGGTATGTTTTTTAAAGGCTGCATAGCTGACTGAAATAGCAGATCTGGATGTGCGCATAGCTTTCAACGTGTAGGTATATATGTACTTTATATGCACAATTAAGTAGAAACAAAAAAATGCAGGGAAAACAATTTTGCATAAATACTTATTGCTGGACAGATTGAATGTAACACTAGTCTCTTTTCTTCAGAAGAGACCAACCAGAAGACTCCAGTGTATCCAGTTATCTCTGCAACCATATCCCTATCAGAGCTGGCAACTTGTTTCCAACACACTAATCAAGATGTTCGCAAGCCTGCTGCGGACAGGGGAAAGGCTGGACTTCCTGAGAACCCTTCTCCTCATTCACTCTCTGTTTTCAGCAAGAGAGAAGCAAATGATACAGTGACTGAAAGCTTTATACTGGATCGGTGTAGCACCCCTCTTCCAAAGCATTCAGTCCTTCTAGAAATGCCAGTGGATAAAACCCCAAAATTGTCAGCAGAACTGTCTGAGCGACAGGCGGTACCCACTGTAGTCCCAGCAGAAAAAGGAAACAAGAGAAGGAGAAAGTTAAGGAAGAAGAAAAGTCTGAGGGCAGCCCGTGTGCCAGAGAACAGTGATACAGAACAGGATATAATTGACTCTAAGCCTGTCCGGAAAGTCAAGGGTGGAAAGGTTCCTAAAGGAGACAAAGTTACTACATCCAGTCCTCCAAGACAGGAGAATGGAGCTGTTGCTCAAGCAACAAGAAACAAAGATGAGAATGACAGTGATGCTTCTCTGGAGCTGGTGGAAGTTCCAGCGCCCCAGTGTGAGGTCGTTGACATTGGTTCATCAGAGTCGGGAGATGAGAAACCAGACAGTCCATCGAAGAGGGATTCACGCAGCTCTGTGGATCAAGCAGTCCTGGAGGCGTCTTGCTCTGGTTATGATGAAGTGAGCTCTACCAGTGAGATTGGCACAAATTATATGAATGATGGGAAAAGAAGGTAAGATTATTGTAGCCCTCTAAAGTAAAAGCATTAAACAATATTCATAAGAGGTCTCTCTTTTTTTCTTTTTTTTTTTTCCTATTAGAAAGTCTTACATCAGTAACTTTTAATTTCATTCAGAAGTGAAATAAGAGGGAAAATGAAAATGGAATTTGTTTTTTTGGTCCAATGACTGAATGTGTCTTGTTACCTACTAATTTGTCTAATGCAAGAGCAAGGCTGCCCTCCAAGGAAAGCCTGGTTTTGAGCCTATCTGTTACAGCCTATTTTCTACTAAGTCTTGTATTGTGGAGTATTACACCAATATTTTGTCTGAAAATGAACATGCAAAGTGAACTCTCCCTACTCTTTATTTCTGTGTTACAGTGTGGCTGAGACGCAGACTTCCATATCATCACTAAGAGGATCAAAGAACTCATCAGGTATATCTTTTAAGTGTTTCTTCTGATACTTTGTGTAGAGTATCTTGTAGGACTTTAAGTCTCAATTAGATTGCTTCCAGAGGGAAATTTTGCCCTGAAGATAAAAACCTGCACTGAAAACTGAAGTAGGAAGTAACGCATACTCGCTAACTCATTGAATGCTTTGGGCCTTGAACCCTCTGCATCCCCCCACCCCTCCCACACCAACACTTCTGCTTCACAGTCTCCATAGAGCTGTAGGATGAACAATAATACAATCCTCTTTCTATTTTAAAGATCTTTCTGGACTTAACATCGTAGAAAGGTCTTTCTGGCATTTTGTATTGCCTTCTGCCACGTACAGGCTCCAGCTGGGACCCACAATGACTTTAAGGTGCTGAGCTCACAAAATAGTTCTGCTGTTTGGTGATACAAACAACAGTGGTGTGTTTGCCTGAGTGTGTTCATATAGTCAAAGTACGTGTGTCTCTGTCCTACAGAAGTGTCTTCGGAGCCAGGTGAGGATGAAGAACCTACAGAGGGAAGCTTTGAGGGACATCTAGCTGCAGTGAATGCTATTCAGATTTTTGGGAATTTATTGTATACCTGCTCAGCAGACAAAACTGTTTGTGCCTACAATCTGGTTGTAAGTAAGGTTGTGGGGATGGTGTTACATTAATTGTAATCACAAGTTGCAAGTCTGGTTTTGTGAAACCTGACTGTGTAGTTAAGGAAGCAGCTGCTTTTTCAAGCACTTAGGTATTTTTGTTCTATTATTTCTTTCAAATCTCTCTTCTCCTCCTCCCCAACCCCTTCTCCCTTTGAGACGGGTAAGGGGAGAGAGATTGCTGCATGCGTCCTGCTTTTTTCTGCTGTCCTACCCTACTCTGTCAGGCACAGAATCCGAGAAACATTATGGGCCTTTAAGTTGACAGACCCTACGCTTTTCTTTTCAGAGCAGGAAGTGTGTGGCCATCTTTGAAGGCCACACTTCAAAAGTGAACTGCCTCCTGGTCACGCAGACAAATGGGAAGAACGCTGCACTCTACACTGGCTCGAGCGACCACACTATCAACTGTTACAATATCAAGGTACTCAAACTCTGTGTTGGTTAACACGTGCTGCTTTTTTATGTGAGCGTTTCTTTGCAAATATAAATGAAAAAAGCCTTTTAAACCCACATAAGATGGATGCGAGCCCCACTTTATGCCTCAGAATGGAGCAGGAAAAAAACCCAACCAAATAGAAAACCATGAAGCGATTTACTACCCTAATCTTTTGGGTAGCTTGTCAGCAGAGTTTTTGCCAGAACAGCATGACAGGATACTGAATGTTGGGAACGCTAAAGCGCAGCATGGTTGTCTGGCCATGAACATTCTGTTTGTCTTGCTGTACTTCTAACTACATGCCTTATGAAAGGCACCGCTCTCTTTGTAGAGCAGCTGTAGAGGAGCAGGTGTCTATTATTCTGAGGACAGGTGGAAGAGTAGACCGGGACTTCCTGAAGCTGGACTTTTAAGGGTAAGTGATAGGAAGGCTTGTCTCATCTGTTGCTTGGTGGACTAGAAAGCAAATATCTGCTTCAAGGGGCAAAGTGCCAGCGGCTTTTGACTCGGGCCGATGATTGATGGCACTTCCCTTTGAGGAATCCCCATGAAATCCCCCAAACTCAAGCATGTAACAGGGTGGTTTTCACACACACACATATATATATAGTCTATAGCCTAAACTTCTGTGTACATTAGAGGTTGTGACAAGAATAAAGCTTCTAGGGTTATGAGTGGTTGCTGAAGTACAGTGAAGTCTCAAAGATGGGAGTGAGCTGATTAAAACCAGTGTCAAACCGCCATGTGACACCAGACCTTCATATGTTTTTCTCCAGCTCTCTTGGTTCAAAAAATGCAAGTTGTAGGTAGAAATTATCATTCACTTCGGGCTTTTTCCAAGAATTGTTTTCAGTCAATGAAAACCTTTAAATATTTCTTTCTATTGCCAGACCAGAGAGTGCATGGTACAGTTTAAATTGGAAGATAGAGTGCTCTGTTTACACAGTAGATGGCGGATCCTTTATGCAGGCCTTGCAAATGGCACCGTGGTTACTTTCAGCATAAAGGTTAGTTTCTTTAAATATTGGCACCTAAAACCCGGCTGTGATATTCTTTCTCTCCACTTTGTTTTGTTCCATTCTTCCTCTTGAGTAATAAGTATATTTGTAACTTAAGTTATTTTTGGTATAAATGGTCACCGTTGGTCCCTTTTTGTCCTTTATTTTGTCAGTGCGTGGAGCTTTCCCATCTCCTCTTCCCTCCCGTTATCTTTCTCTTAAGTGCTGTATTGTTGTCACGTTTTTTCCTTAAGGTTCTAACCTGGCCTGCCGGTCATGTGTCACCAGAGGTTTTTTGACACAGTTGGTTATTTGTGAATCCTCCTTTCTTGCCCATCGAAGTAGTGGGAGAGACTTTAGTGTGTTGCTGGTTTTGCCTGCTTCGTTTGCAATTATAGAATAGACTCATTCACATAGTTTTCTGGCAAAGAGGCTTAATCAGCAGTTCCCATATTTAAAAGTGAATAAAAATAATTTTTTAAAAAATTATTTTTCTAGTTATTCTTTTAATGGATCCTAGACTAATTTCTCAAATTTATCCTTACAAATTTATTCTGGTTTGTATTTTTCTCATAACACTGTTTCCTCTCATTGTTTTAACTCGGAAGGAGAATTTACTGGACCTTTGCTAAATAATGAAGTGTTTTTTAAAAAGGCAGAAAATCGAATCGCACCATAAGGAGTTATTTCCTTGATTTGGAAACTTGGTTGTTAAGATTCAGCTCTTACCTCTGCTGGAATGGTGTGTTGCCAAACTGAAATCACATGCTATAACAAGCGCAACACAAAAAGGAGCCGGGGCTCTAGTCAGTGTCATAGCAAAATTTTAATTCTTTAAAAACCATTTTTTTTCCTCCCTCAACAGAACAACAAGCAGGTTGATACCTTCGAATGCCATGGCCCTAGAGCAGTGAGCTGTCTGGCCACAGCTCAGGAAGGAGCGCGCAAGTTGTTGGTAGTGGGCTCCTACGACTGCACCATCAGCGTGCGAGACGCGCGGAACGGGCTGCTCCTCAGAACCCTGGAGGGTCACAGCAAAACTATCCTCTGCATGAAGGCAAGTCTCTGAAAATAGGGTTTTGACGAAGAATGATTAAAATGGTGGGTTTTTTTCTTTTTCTTCCTCATCTAATAGTAAGCAGATTGTGGTAGGAAACAGAGGAGGATTTCTCGATGTTAGATGAGAAAAACCGAGTAATTTGGTAGGAAAACAGTCTCTGGCTGGATGCCATTATCTCATGTTCCCAACAAAACTGTTGTGGGTGCATATGTGGGAATGCATTTTTATTTCATGTTGTTAGAAGATTCAGGGAATCTTGAAACACGAGTTTGTCAACAGAGGGAAAGTTGGGGAAAAGACAAAGCTACTTTTCACATACCCAGATTGTACAAACCTCAGAGAAAACTGGAAAAAATGTAACTCTAGAGAAGTATTCCTGTTTTAAGTGGTAGGGATTCTTCTATTATTTACAGGTTTTGGGCTCCTGAGATTACAAGGTGGAACATATGCTTGCCTGACTGTTCTGCTGTGACCACTGTCATGTAACAGGCAGGGGCTGAATTCCATGAATTGTACCTGTCACTTTAGATATTCTGGGGCAGTGGCACAGCCTTCTTTGCTCTGTGGACTATCCTAGTCCTGCTTCCGTGGCAGCATACTGTGGTCCCTTCTTGATCCACGGTGGATCCGTTGAACTTCCTTTCTAGATTAGTGCTTATCAGGAGCACCATCTTTCTACATCCAGTGTTTCCAGGAAACAGAGGGCTTTGCTTTGTGTGTGCAGAGCAGCGTCTGCGTTCAGTTTGCTTGGTCCCTGAGCTGCTGGTGAGCTGTCCCTGAGATTAGTCCGTAGGCAGGATGAGGTAGCCTGGTGGGCTGCAAGTTAACAGTTTCTAAAGTCAATTTTGAGGTGTCAAAAGTCATTGTTAGGATAGCGTAGTACATTTTCTAGCTCTTCTGTAAAGAACTCAGTGTGTGCTGCTTTTTCATACTCTCCGTTAATTTTAAGACTATCAAATTTAGGAAATATCACAGTACAGCTTTAAACTCAACAGTGTCTTAGTATTTTGTTTGCCCATTTCCGTGTCTGTTACAAATATAAAACTATTCTTTGGTTGTTTTTTTTTTTGGTAAGGTTGTAAATGATCTGGTGTTCAGTGGCTCCAGCGATCAGTCTGTCCACGCCCACAACATTCATGTAAGTCTCATATATGAAAGTTGGAATGACTTTTACTACTAAGGCAATTAATTCTTTTGCTATAAAGTCAATATTTCCAGAATTTTTGACTGGTGGGGCAGAATAGCTTCCAGAAAAGGAAGTCATATGATTTTGTTAATGTGGCTATGCACTATAGCTAACTAAGGAGGGATGCAGAGGATAAAATACCTTGGGAAACATAAACGTGCCGACTCTTTTAATATGATATGCAGTGCCTTTTTATCTGGGGATCTTGCTTTTGCAAATATTACTACAAACATGCTGACGATGTGGAACGGGTTCAGAGCAAAGCCATGTGAGAGATTCTGGTGGGGGAAGAGTTTCTTTATTGCAGAAAAAAATTGAGGAACACAAACAGCATTCCAAACTAGCTAGTTGAAAAGCTATTATACTGTTATGAGTGCTTTTTCTGTAGGCTGCCACTCTCTTCCTCTTTTACACCATCTTTGGTGTAAAAGCACCCCCTTGTGCTAGCAGAAGCATTCATGTAGCTATGCAGTAAGTTAGATTAAGAAACTTATCAGAGATAAATTTTAATTGACAAGAAAAAATGGTATATTTCTGTGTATTTAACTAAATTTGCTCACTGATCCTTGTGGCTACATAAAATACTGCTAGTGCTAATAGCACAGCACTAGTTGCAGGATAGGGGGGACATGTAACTAATGATGGAAAGAGGAGAATTAGGCACTTTTCATAGGGACATGTATTTCTATTGGACTGGAATGGCTTTGTATTAATGTGGGTAAAGAAAAGGATAAGTAGCATTTGATCATAATCTAGAAGTGCCTTCATAGGAAATAGAAGCCTAATAAAAGGTGTTTCCATTTTTTTGAGTTGTGAGCATTGAAGCCAGCTACCTATCTAGGTTAGATAAAACTGTTTTGTTCTGTTGTTGGTTTTTTTCAAAAACAAACAAACAAAACAAAGAGAAACATCAATTTGCCTTTGCTTTTTCCTGACACAGACTGGAGAGCTGGTACGGATCTATAAAGGGCACAACCACGCAGTAACGGTTGTGAACATTCTTGGGAAAGTGATGGTGACAGCATGTCTGGATAAATTCGTTCGTGTTTATGAACTACAGGTAAGAAATTAGATGGTTACTAATGACATTTACCTAATATGCGTTAAGTAATGATTTTGATTGAAGTCAAATAGAAGACATCTTTGTGCTTACTGGTCTCTGGCCCATCCTTCTTTTTCCTGTCACTCAGAATATGTATTTTTCTCACCAGCCAAAATACATGGGTTTTAAAGAATATAGCCTAAAAAATTTACTTTTTTTTTTTTTTTTAGAACTTGGGCTATCCTAAGATAATGACAGCTCAGAAAAGTGGGGAAACATTAGTTTTGTCTGCTTGGAAGAGGAAGTGCTTAGTTGGACAGAAGTAGTGTAACGTAAGAAGTAACGTAAGCAAAAGTGAGCAGAAGTAGTGGCTTTGAAGGTTGGAATCCACCGGGAGAGTTTAGCTGCTACTCAGGAAGCTGCTTGTGGAAGCATTGTCATTTGCACGTCTGTGAAAAATGGCTATTAACTGTCATGCTATTAAATATCTCTTTCTGTTTCTTTCAAGTCGCACGACCGCTTGCAAGTCTATGGAGGCCACACAGATATGATCATGTGTATGACCATCCACAAGAGCATGGTAACTTCTTTCTTTTCACTGGTCTCAAAAAGAAGGTTGTAATTTCCACAAGCGTATACAAGACACTTCAAATTTATTCAGATAATGAAATGAACCTGCTGACTAAGGCAGAGGAACTTAGAAATGTCAGCCAAAAAAGAAAGTATCTATAACAGCTTTGTATTTATGTAATATTATTGTCTGGGGAAAAAAATACCTTCTAGCTTATTGTAGTCTTAACACAATAGTTTTGTTTGCAGTGATGATTGCAATGAAGAATCTAGAAATAATAAAACATTCCCTTTTTTCAAGCATAAATCCTGTTTGAATTTTACTCAAGACAGTCATGCAGATACTAGAGGTTTGACTGTGGGTGAAGTTTTTCTCTAGCAACCTTTGATAGAACCTCAGCAAAGGTGTGCAGTTGGTCTAGGTGCACAGATTTCTTCATGTGTCTGCCCTGCAGGATAGGTTTCAGAAGCGCTTCTGGATAGATCACTTGCTCAAAATAGTCATTAAAAGCACTTAATTGTCTGCATGTGTAGGAATTTGTGTGCAAACTTTCAGATTGTAAAATAAGAGGTATAGACGTATAGTAATGTCTGTAATAACAGAAGAATCAAGTCTAACAGAACTGATCTCCTGCTAATTGGAATACATTCTGCCCAGGCTTCACTTCTTGTTTGAGCGAGCTGGAGAGCAAAGTGCACTCAGGCTTTGTGCTTACAGTCTGAAGCTTCAACTGTCTCCAGCAATTTTCTGTTTTGGGCGTTCTCAAATCCAAGAAGTGCTCAAATGAGAAGCTTAGTGTGCAGTAAACAATTATAATTTTCTGTAGTAGTCCTTAGCAAGGTGTAGCAAATTGGCTGTTAGACCCTAGTGATGAATTTCCAAGAGACAAAAAGACTTAAACAAAGATAACAAATGAAATCTTGAGCTTGCAGATTTTTCTGTATTATGTGAGGGCTTTTTTTAATAATGAATGTTCTTTGTGGAATTACGAGTGTCTGACATCCTTTTCTTTCCAAAAGATGTTTGTCTGTAGAGCATTTGCCTAACAAAAGTGGTTTTTTAAGTTGTCATATTGCATGCATTCTCAGGATCTGTATCAGTCTTCTCAGTCTGAAGTCTTGATGTTCTTCCTCCCCCTTCCTCTCCATCCCTTTTTGATATAAATATAACTGGTTAAATCCTGGAAATGCATTCAACTTCACATTTACGCCTAATATTTAAGTAGATAGTAGCATTATATTTCAAAGTTTTCTAAACTTCTACACGCATGACATTACCAACAATAGAAGTTATGGAAATATTTCTTATTCATTAGTAGGTTTTTGTAAACTATGAATGCAAGCCTTAAAAGAATTAGCTTAGACCTGTTTTTTTTAAATTTGAAGCCTTGCATGTTGTTATCTTATTGTTGTTCACTTAATATGCTCTACGCAGAAGCCTCCTTCAAAATTATTATTCCCAGCTTGTTTATCCGTAAATGTTTCTTTTACAGATCTACACTGGATGCTATGATGGCAGTGTCAGAGCTGTGAGGCTTAATCTGATGCAGAATTATCGTTGCTGGGTAACGAGCAAACTGATTTTAGCCTTCCTTTGTTACAGTTTTTAGACTCATTTTCTGGGGGCAGTCCCTTCTCAGGGTTGGATAGCTTGATCTTTAATTTTTTTATAATTCAATAATATTTTTTCAATGCGTATGTAAATTTTAAATGTAAGTATATATCACTAGTTCCCTTTTTCACATCCTTTAGTATATATGTATGTTTTGGGGCAAGTCAGTAGTAACATCTTAAAATTGCCAGGAAAAAAGATAATTTTAGAAAGTGACATTTAACTGTTTAAAACCAAAAGCTTCAGCTGAGTGATGTACAAAAGCGGATTTACTCTGCTAAATAAGTTTATTTAAATTCCTAATGACTCTGTCTCAGGTGAGCTTAAATCTCATAAAGGCTTAGATCCTCTCTTCTTCCTGCCATTCTTGCTGGTGGTCTGGGCTTGGCTAGAGGCAGGAAAAAGCTCTGTAAACTGTAATTAAAGGAATAGAGACCACTGAGAACGGAAATGGGATAAAAAGGTTAAAAAGTTACAGGAGGCAGTGTGCATGTGGCCAGTGTTGGTAGAATATCGTTAAGTTGCACAAAGAAAGGCGTTAGCTAAAGTTCTTTTTCCCTGGCTTATTCTGGCACGTTTTTTCTCCCAGTGGCATGGGTGTTCACTCATCTTTGGAGTTGTGGACCATCTGAAACAACACTTGCTAACTGACCACACCAACCCAAATTTTCAGACCCTAAAATGTCGTTGGAAGAACTGTGATGCTTTCTTTACTTCCAGGAAAGGTTCCAAGCAGGTATGTGGCTGAACTATGTGGTTGTATTTGGTTGTATAAAGTACATACTGTAACCCCAATTGTGGGACTTGATCCTATTTCTCTTAAAAATGGTTAAATTCTTCCAGTCTTAACAGGCTTAATTGCCTACAGTCACGGGCAAACGAGGCTAACAGGGTTCAGCCTGTGCCAGATGAAGAGTGCAGCCAAGTGCGATAACTTGAGATATGGTCCATCCCAAACAGTTTGGTCCTAAAACATTACATGGAAATGGGAAAATTCTTGAAATATTAGAAGAAATTCTGGTAACTACACTCAAGAAGTTATTAAGTTTTTGTAGGAAAAATTTATTTTTAAGATGAACAAATACCAGTCTTGAAACAGATTTTTATCCTCTAGTTTTCGCCCGTCACTACCCCCCTTCGTTGTTGTGGATGCTGATGCTTTTTATTTTTCACTCGTGATTGGTTTTGCTAACAATCTTTAAATAAGTATAATGCATAAATTTCTGAATAAATGTTAGCACAGATGGGGAAAAAAATGAAGAAAGCATAGGAGTTAGATACCAGTTGGATTAATTGCTGTGGAAAGGGTTGGGGGGTGGAAGGAGGGCTGTCACCTGTAGACTGATTGTTCAAATCCACAACTGACTCCTTGGCCACATAAACTACCTTCCTTTTTAATGCTTTTCAAAATATGTAATGGGAGGAGGGTTCTTTAAGAACTAAGAAACATAAGTAGAATCCTTAACTACTTCTTAAGCACTGGCTTGGGATATGATGTGTTTATTGGATACACCCTTCCAGTCAGAAAAGAAGCTGGTTTTTATTTGCCTTGTGGTACGTGAGACATCTTATGTATGTGATGTAATAGTTTGGCATTGATTATTTTTTATTATTATTATTTTAGAGGCTTTAAGCCAAAAAATGTTTATTATCCAGAATGTCACTTTCACTGAGAGACCAAGAGACTTTTGCAAAGTTTTTGATGATGATGATCACCTGACTTCTCTGGTCCTTTTTTAGGATGCTGTAGGACACATTGAGAGACATGCTGAGGATGACAGCAGGATTGACTCATGAAGCTTTTCACCTCCCACATTGGGAAGTAATTTTATATGTCAGAATTATTCCAAATAACATCAGTTTCTTACTCCAGTCTTTCCACTTTCTTTTCCCACTTGGGATGCAAAAACGGAGTGGGGCTGAGATGCCTTGCTACAGGGACTGCAGGTTGCGCTGCACTCTGTTGAAATAAGGCTGGTCAGTTAAGACTTGGCCCAAATTGAAGATTCTTGCAAGTTCTTAATTCATTGACAGAAAAGAATACAGATAAGAATATTCCCTCCTCTTGTCTGCCTTGGTTTTTTGTTGTGGGGTTGGTTTTTTGTTTGTTTTTTTTTAAGAACCATAGTCTGAGAGTCTTGGGAAGTCAAGAGGGGTGTTGAGAACTTAACTTACAATAGGTGCTGGTGTTTGCAAACAGCTTGAAACGTGTTAAGTGTCTAAGACATGTCTGGTTTTATGTTGTGTCCCATTTTTTTAGCCGATTTTAATAAAATTCTGCAAACCAGAATATCACAAATTCTAACAGTGTAACCTGAATATCCCGTGTACATTTTGACTTTCTTCATAAAAAGAAAAGGTATTTTATGGAGAACTGGAATAAATTAATTTTTATAATGTTAATTGTAACTTATTTTTTATTCCTTGTGTAAAAGTCGCTGTAACTGGCACAATATACACAGTGATATTCTACCCTAAATACTGTACCTCCTGAGGTATTTTGTTCATTTAGAGGAAAACAGTTGTTTCTTGAGAGGTTCGTCAGGAGCAGCAAAACAACCAGAAAAGTGGCTCCGCTCACGAGCTGTGTAATCTTAGTCCTTTTAAATATAGGTCCTTATGGACAGGAAAGGAGTTAAGTGGTGTCGGCTTTTGTTTTAATTAAATACCAGCACAACCACTGCTGTCTTGATACAACACCGTAGTCGGATTCCTGTTTTTAATTGGAATCGGAGTGACTGAGCTTTGCGGTCCCGTTTCTTCACGGCACAGCAAACTCCGAGAAACACCGAGGCACTGCCTTAGCGCAGCAGCTTTAGGGGCTGATGTGTTTCTGTTCTGAACTGGATTAACTGGCCTGGGCTGTATCAGGTTCACAAAGACTCAACGGGAGAGAACGGAGCAGGATTTTAAAATCTAAAGTTCCCAAGCAGAAGCTGAGGATACAAAATGCATATTGCATGTGAGAGTCTTGTTTCCTACTAATGCTCAGAAGGTGCCACAGCGAAGCCAGTGCAGGGGGGAGGACTCCTCCTACTTGTGGGGCTTCCTCTGCAGATGTCCCTTGGGGTGGAAAACTTCCCCCGTTTGATTTCAGTGAAATGTGCATCTTGCATTTGTGATCCTCTCACCCCTAACAGCACCACTCATTTAGCAAAGAGCTCTCTTAACGACGAGACTAATCAATGAGGAGCTTTGTGTTCCCTTTTGCTTAACTTGCTGCTCAGGATGAAAAAATCAGAGGTTTCCTTAAACTCCAACAGGAGGTAAAGACAGCCCAGTGTCAAAACTGACACAACAAATTGAATGCACTATTTTTACTGGGCATCTCTTTCACGGCTACTCTGAGGCTTGGTGTGCCAACCATCGACCAAATCAGTTTTGTAGCCTCGTTCTTTGACTGGAAAGAAGCCTTTTTAGGCCAGGAAAGTGACTGAGGAAAACTCACGGATGTTCCACTACCATCAACTCAAGGAACTTCAGGACCTTCCCTGAAGCACACTATTTTTTTTTTTTTATTGTCTTAACAGACAAGTATAATTTCTCTGTAATTGCTTGACATTGATGATTTTTTTTTTATTTTTTTTTTGGTAAGAGACAGGACTAAATTAGGAGTGAGGTGCCGTAGCATCCTACTTCCAACTCATGGGAACCTCTGAGGTTCCAGTGCTTTTGTGGTGATTTGTTTGGGTTTTTTTATTAAGCTGTTTGTGGGCAGGAAAAAAAAAAAATCCCTGTATGTGGCTCAGACCGCAGGCTGTTTTGAGGGTGGTTTTGTTTTGGGTTTTGGGGTGTATTTTTGTGGGTTTGGTTTTTCTTTTCCCTTTCTTTCTGTGGTCTGTGGATGAAGCATTTCAAGAGAGAATCCAGTTCAGGGGGATCTCTGAAGAGTGTGACTGTTCTGTGTGCAGGCTGTATTGCTCTAGAGCCTCCGACAGTGTGTGTGTGAGGGGGGAGGTTTCATGACCTAAAAGCAGAGGAGTGGGTAGTACTTAAACCATTTCCAATATTAGCAATGTTCTAGAGTTTTTCTGAGTTTGGTGGGGTTTTTTGTGGTGTTTTTTTTTTTTGGAACCACGAGGAGGGAGCGTGTAGCAGTGTGGCATAAACAATGTGAACATCTCGAGCTGTCCTTCCTGGACCATGCTCAAAGTGTAGGTGTGGAGGTGTGCGTCCTGAGGACAAGCACGTGGAGTGATTGTAGAATTCTGAAAAAATGGTGTGTAAGAGTAGATTTCGTTACTTCTTGGGATTCTTCATGTTCTCACAGCTGTTTTGGGGAAGGTGTGAAGATCTTTCTCAGTAGGTGTTGCAACAAACACGATTGTTAGACTGTATTTGCATTCCTGATTGCTTGTTGGCTTTATCTTTTCTAGTTGGTGGAAGCAGACTTCCTTTTCCTGTAGTCCGTGATATTTCCTTATCTGTCCTTGGAAACAGTCCTCCTGAAAAGCCTGGACTTCTGAAATCCAGCTTTACCTTTAGCAGGGGTGTCTTTTTGCTACTTTGTAGGTAATTTCAGATATATTGTACGAACCTTAAAATGGATGAGAGTCAGGAAAACAGCAGAGCTGCACGAGTGTTTATAAAAATTTTGCTTTGTAAAGGAAAAAAAAAAATATGTAGAAAATGCTCAGGGCTTCAGAGGAATATGCGGTGCTGCTTTGTCCTGAGGATATCTTAAAGGGATTTGCTATGAGGTTGTTGTGCAGCTGTGGAAATCTCCAGGTTTCTCTGGAGTCCTGTGGGGAGGTTTCCCACTTGTTCAGCGGGAATTTGGTGCAGCTTTTGCTATTTGCCCTTCGCTTCTTCCGGAGGCAGTGGCAGGAGAGAGATGCCAAACGAAGGTCCTGGCTCATTAGCCATGAATGGGACCCTCCCCGGACTTGCAGCTTTCGGGGTTTGACTCCTGATACACCTCCGCTTGAAGAGGGTAGGAACTTGGGAAGGCAGACAATTTGTGAAATTTAATGGACTAATATTTGCGCGAGAAGCAGAACCGCACCCACCAGAAGCCTGTTCTGGGTCTATTTTTGTTTTCGGTTTGTTTTCTATGCAAGTAAAAGCTTGTGGGTGGAAGAGTGCGTAGAGCGAGGGTTTGTTTTGAGACTAGCTGTGTTTATTTTATTAGCCCGGTGCTAAATAAGGAGCTGTGGTCCTGCTGTATGGCTGACGGCAGGGCGGCAGGCCCTGCGGGGGCGGCAGCCACCGCTTTTCCTCTTGGCAGGCCTGAGGTGGGGCCCGTTCAGCTGCGAGCCCCTCGGCGGAGAGAAGGCGCTCCGAGGCCTTGTGTGCTTTTCTGATACAAAGGATGGGGCCGGCGCCAGTGAAACCAGTGACATCTTTCTCTTCAAAAGGGTGAGATCTTGTGGCGCCATAGGCACATACCAAGCCCTGCCCGAGCCCCCAGAGAGGGCCTGAGTAGCATAAAAAGATCAATTCAAGTTGACGTACGCTGCAAAACTTAACCTTCCCCAACCCCAGTGGCCTCACGTGTACCGCTCTGTATTCGTTGCTCTTTTTCCTTCTCATTTGAAGGAAAAAGAGCAGGTAACCGGCAGTGCAAAACACGCTATGGCCTAACGCTGCTGCTTCTGGGTGTGGAAGGAGCCGGAGGGAAAACCGCTGCATCCGTTGGTGCGAAGATGCATTAAATATCCCAGCTTCTGCTTGCCTCCTGGCACGTACCTGTAGCTTTCCCAACTTCAGACGTACGAGCAGCGCGTGAGCCGACACCTGCGACGCAGCGGGAGTGTGGCTGCGCAGGGCAGTTCTTCCCGCGCATTTTCAAACCGTACAATAATGCCAGATCAAGGTGAACGATAACTGAAAACTCCCGATAAACCGTAGGTTCCCAGAAACCCAAAGTCGTGGTGTTGAGAAAATATTTATCCTTCCTGTTGAAGTAAAACACAGGTGAATTTTGGTTCTGAGGCTTGTTACGGTACTATCATTCAACAACAGTTCAAGTTGTCCGGAGTTGCAGAAGATGTGAGGAAGGATAAGGAAACGGTTTCAGCTACTGTTTGTAAAATATTTAATAGTGAAAGCGAAGAGCCATGTGTGTAGGTATATGTTCTGTTACATGCGCCTGCCAGCTTCTCTGATTTCATTTTGCTGTAAGTGTTAAACAGTCCTTTTGAAGGATGGAAATGGAATAAAACAACATGATTGAGTATTTAATAATTTAAGCTGTGTAGAACATGTGCACAGATTGACCTTGGGTTTCTTCTTTCACTTTGGTACAAAGCTGTGAGCGTAATAACAAAACTTTACACAGCAAAAAAAGAAGAAAAAAAAGAAGGAAAAAAAAAAACAAAAAAGAAAAATAAAAGTTCTTTATATTGTTATGGTTTGTCAGTCTGGTTCTTCTTTGTTTTGAACTGAATGATTCCTCCACAGGATTTGGTAGAACTTGACTTTGTTTTGGATTTTTTTCCTTTAAGAGGATGGGCCACTTTGAAGCTCCAGCGGGGGCAGGAATGCTGCAGGTCTTTCCTCCCCTTGTGGGGGAATCTCAGCCCTCGTCCTTCGGCGGGGAAGATGGAAACTGTCCACCCGGCTGGTGCCACCGAGGTGACCCACTGCCTCCCTTGTTCCATGGCCCCTGGCAAAGGGAAGTTCTCTAGAGCTTTGGTACTTCACTCACCGGGACTTTAAGGACCAGCTTTGAGTTGCCAATCAAAAATCCTGATTTTGGTCTCTTGACTGATAGATTTTGTTTTTCTCTGAACACCCTCCCCGGGGGCACCTCTGCCATATCTTTTGATGGAAAATAATAGCTTAGTGCAGAGAACACATGGCTGGAGCCCAGGGTTCCTCCTGTTCCAGTCATCTTAAAACCTTGATTTGGGTTAAAACAAAAGTTGAATTTAAAGGAGAATAACTCTTCTTTAGATAAACTATAGAATTGTCTTACTCTTTCAGAGTACGTTACAGTGCTGGACAACGCTGAGAACTTTCTTTATAGTCAAAAAGGTTTTCTGTTTTTTAGTGGCCTTTCAGTTAAATGTGCTTCTTACCAGAATACCTTTCAGTGGATGCTATGATTTATTTTTACAGTTTTGCTTCACAGCAGTGGATTTTTTTGTTACTTTTCACTGGTAGAGAACCAAGTAGAAGGGTCTCCTGGCCAAGCCTGGTCTCTTCACACCCCATCTTCCACATTTTGTTTTTCCTTTCGTTTTTATATTGATCAACAATTCACCAGCTCTGAAACGCGGTCGTCCTTAAAGCTGGTAATGATGGAGCTCTCAAACTCAAGTGCTTTATATTTTTAAAGCATTCAAGGAGCAAAGGGGTGTTTGAGATATTAAGCTGATTCCATGCTTCTCATAAAACTCCAGAAGCAGCTGTATATTCAGGAGAATGATGGAAGCATTCTCCATGTTTCATCCTCCTGTTTTTTCATAAAAATAAAAACCAACCCTAAACGTTAGGCCAAAATCCAGTTGATTTTATTTTTGTTCAATTAAACTAATTGAACTTACACGTTCTAATAATCTTCCCAAAGCTGTCGTGCTAATATAGTGCCTGATTCTGCTACAAGTCGCTTCTTACAATAAAGAAAAGAAATACACAATCCTGGCAGGAAATAGGGCCCGGGGTGGGGGAGAAGTGCGTGTGTAAATATATAGTTGGATGTATGTACAGAGGTTCGCTGTCTCGAACGGCAAACAACTTTCTTGATATTATGGAGAATGCAGTAACTCTAAAACACACGTAAAATGTCCAGTGTGTAACTCGGATACTATGGGGGTACTAAAAATGAGACCAAATTGCTCAGTTTGATGCTTTTGGGGAGGCGCTGGTCGGAGCTGTGCCTGGGGCCGGGGGCTCTTGTGCCCTACGGCCAGGGCTCCGGCGCAGCAGAGAACCAACCTGCAGCCACAGCAGCAGAAGTGATGGGGATGCATCCTATTAACGTCATCCAGCACAGTCTCACCTCAAATATTCTGCCATCCTGATGAAGAGGCTGAAAGGACGGTATCAAAAGCAGGACAAAGAGTTAACGACTAATTACAAGGTGGTGGTAAACACCTCTGACTTTCACAGTTCAAATACAGTCCCAGTTTGGCCTGACTTGAGGGAAGACTTTTCCAGTCGTCAGCAAAATAACCATGTACGCTCCGTGTCTTTGCCACACAGAAAAAGCTTAATTCAGCCATCAATAAATTAATCCTTGTTGCCCAAATGTCAGGGAGTTATAGAAGTGGCTACAGAATGCGGGCACCGGTCTGTCTACTGCAGTAGGGTTGTCTTTTTCCAAGGGGTTCTTCCCACGCGCTGTTTGTCTCGGCGAGTGAAGCACGTAATTAGGAAATGCTCGTTTGCACGAGGGATGAACGAAGCTTGTGGCTCCAAACAGGTGCCCTGAGCGTTGTCTGGCTGGAGGTGGGCTCTGGCGCCGGTGTCACGCGTACATGGTGAGCTGCAGCCACTGAAAGGAGAGTCAGAACCAGACGATGAAGGACTTGTTGGCATCCTCCAACAAACCCTATGGAGCCTGGAAGGCAGCTGCTCGCTGACCCTCAGCGTGAGGCACAGGGGCAACGGGACAGTATCCGAGGCCTCTTGCTCCTGTTTCTCCTTCCCGTGCGAGAAGTGAAGGGGTTTTTTGTGGTCTCCCAACAGAAGACATGCTTTGAAGTTGAAACTTTCTAAGTCTTCTTAATCAGATTTATAAAAAGGTACGTAACTATGGTAAGCCCCATTATCAGCTGATGCCTTTAAACTAAAGTATGTTTGATTTAAATTGCCTCACAAAAAAAAACCCTCAGGGGTTTTTTGAAGCACTTTAAAGATGATCTGAGGAGTCCGCAGCTGTGCCTGGCAGCACCAGCTGGAGTCTCTTACGGAGCGGCTGTTGCTGGCAGATCATGGATACAGGTATTTTCTGTGTAAAATACTTAGCAATATTTTTAGGAGGTTTTGTGGGCTCTTACCACTTGGGATGACAATTTAAGAGGAACTCTTGTAGGCTCCCTTGAGAACGTGTGCAATGAATAATACAAATAAAATCTAGTGTTGTGGCTTTGTGTGACAAATACTGGCATAAACCAATTTACCTCCAGGACGTTGAGCTTAATGATGCCATCTCCATCTTTATCGAAGGCGTGGAATGCTCCTAAAGCAAGGAAACAAAAGTGTATAGAGTGGATTAAATTACTGTGCGTGTAAAGACGATCCCAAATAGCAAAGCAAATCCTGCTCCTGCTGTGTTGTGCAAACTTGTGTGGGTATTTACTCAGGCGGTCAGCAAGGATTTCTGCCGTGTTCTTCCTTATCTAGCTGGATCAATGGGCCGAGGCCAATGAGATGAGGTTCAAGGAGGCCAAGTGCTGGGTCCTGCACTTGGGTCACAACAACCCCAGGCAGCGCTACAAGCCTGGGGCAGAGTGGCTGGAGAGCTGCCCAGTGGCAGAAAAGGACCTGGGGGTGTTGGTCAACAGCCAGCTCAACATGAGCCAGCAGCGTGCCCAGGTGGCCAAGAAGGCCAACAGCATCCTGGCCTCTATCAGAAATAGCGGCCAGCAGGACTAGGGAAGTGATTGTCCCCCTGTACCTGGCACTGGTGAGGCCCCACCTTGAGTTCTGTGTCCAGTTTTGGGCCCCTCACTACAAGAAAGACATTGAGGTGTCTCTGGAACTTGTCCAGAGAAGGGCAACGAAGCTGGTGAGGGGTTCAGAGCACACATCTTATGAGGAGAGGCTGAGGGAGCTGGGATTGTTCAGCCTGGAGAAAAGGAGGCTGAAGGGGAGACTTTATTACTGTCTACAACTACCTGAAATAAGAGTGTAGAGAGGTGGGGTTTGTGCTCTTCTCCTAAGTAATAAGCAATAGGACAAGAGGAAATGGCCTCAAGTTGGGTCAGGGGAGGTTCAGATTGGATATTAGGAAAACGTTCTTTACAGAAAGGGTTATTAAGCATTGGAAGGGGCTGCCCAGGGAAGCGGTGGAATCGTCTTCCCTGGAGGTATTTAAAAGACGGGTAGACGTGCTGCTGAGGGGCATGGTTTAGTGGTGGTTTTGGGATTCTACCAGCGTTAAGTCGATGGCTGGACTCGATGATCTTAAAGCTCCCTTCCAACCTAGATGGTTCTATGATTCTTGTCTATAATAGAAAGAGAAATGCAATGGTGTATTTTCTTTTGTGTTTGTATAGGATGGCTGTCATATTACACATTCTCTAAGCACATTCATTATTAAAACTGAATGCAGGCAGCAGTGCTTTGAGTACAGCAGTGCGTGTCGGGGGTGAGGAGGGGACACGGAGCAGTAGAACCGGGGCAGGACTCACTGAACATGGCGTCCAGGCGCACGAAGCAGCAGATGAAGCTGTCGAAGTCGATGTTCATGTTCTTGTCGGCGTAGCGCATGGTGATGATGTCGTAGAGCTGGTTGTTCAGCCGAAACCCTGCAAAGGACCAGAAAGGGAGCTCAGCTGGGCTGCGGCCGGGGGGCAAGCACCGGTGCTGGTCAGGCCTCCAGGAGAGGTTTGGCCACAGGCGCTCCCCGGGCCCAGCCGAGGAAGCTGGGGCCGCTGGATGAAAGGAAGCGAAGCTACAAGGAGCCTCCCTGTGTCCAGCTGCTTTCTTAAACCAGGAGGAACGTTTTGAAATTGTGATCTGGGGGGGCCGATAGCACACGAGTTGCCACGTGCTGTAAGCATGAAGAAGAGAGGTCTGCACCAAACATTTTGCAGCTCAGCTGAGCCTGATGAGAGCAAAGCCACAAAAACTGGGTGACAGAAATGTAGGGGGAAGCTGCTGTGAAAAAAATTACAAAACGGTCAAAAAATAGATGAGGTAATTCCTCAGTGTGGCATTGCCAAACCACGGCACTGAGCTGCTGCAGCTTCGCAAAGGGACTGCTGCGATTTGGGTGCTGATGGTTCTTGGCTAAATGCAAGGTCAGGTACAGCCTATGGGCTGTAAGACTGAGACGTTTTTATTGCAAAATGTGTTCTTAGTTCTAAAGTCAGGGCAGGGGAGGTAATTAAATAATATTTTTTTTTTTTGCATTGAAAACTTTCTTGGTGAGAACGGAAACCTGGAAAATAAGAATGACCCATATTTCTACTGCAGCAGGAGTCCAAATCCAGGCGTAAGTTTGTCCTTAACGAAGGATCACAGATTTTCTGATTAAAGAAGCCATTTGCTCCCCAAGAGAAGCAGCAGCTGGTACAGCCCCTGCTGGGGGAGGCCTGCTCTCCAGGGAGAGGAACACACCAAAGGGCTTGAGACAAGAAGAAAGAAAAGTCAAAAGCCTCTCTTTGCAGAATGAGTTTCATTAACTGCAACTTTTGCAAAAATACTCTCTTCTTGGTGTGCAGGTAGGAGACTGAGCCCACAGTGGCTTTAGTGACACTAAGAAACACACACAGGACTCGAGAAATGATCATCCAGTTGCCTCTGACGCAAACTGGGACATTAACCTGCTCTGCCTGGGTTTTGGTGCCTGTAGACTTGGGTTGAAGGTTTTCCTCTGTTTGTTGATTGTTACTTACACAAACATAAAGAATCCACAGCTTAAATGAAATCAAATGTCTGCAGCACTCCCTGAAGAGCAGGACCCCAAGTGCAAGATCCTTAAGGCAGTAGAGCCTCATTCACTGGAAAATTTAAAGAGCTGAAGAGAACTATTTGGTTGGTAAGACATACAAGACTTGCCATTTAGATATTTGAGAAGCTCCATTGGGGAAAAAAAAGGATTTTTGAATTTCTCTGGGGTCTCTTTAAAAGGCTGCACTGCGTTCCTGATTTCACCTGTGACAGATCAACCAAAATAAGGTTTCTTTGGCTGTTGGGCACTGAACACCGGGAGAAGTACCTGCGTCATTGACCGCATTGCGCATCTCGTAGCTGTTAATGGTTCCTGAGTGATCTGTGTCATAACGCTTGAAAATTTTCTGTGAAAACAAACAAAAAAAACCAAATACACATGAGAAAGAAAAGCTGGTTCTTCTGTTGAATGTACCCAGTGAGTGGGTATGGGGTGTGTGACTCAAGCACTTAGAGGCTTTGCCATTTGCCTTACACTGCTGCTGCTGGGCTGTTACCACAGAGCTCCTTTCAGTCACAAAGTAAAATAATTTACATCCATGCTGTGAGAAGCAAAAAGCTCTCCCTTAGAGACTCTCCTTGTTTAATTTGAGTTTATGCTGTTAATCCTCTCCCTTGATTGTCCTAATTAAGCTATCTGCGAGCCCTTAATTTAGTTCCCATCACCACCTTCCTCCAATTTGTGTGCCTCCGTGCTAGTCCCATGGGGACTAGTCTTTACACAAGTGCTGGAGCTTCAGAGATTCAGGCTATTTGCTCAGGCTGAGAGTAGGAGAGGAAAGACATTCCTTTTCTTTTTAGAAGCTAATTTGCAGTATTTTAGGTTTGCTTTTTGTTTTATTGTATGTAGAGAAGTATGGCTTTACTACATAAGCTTTTGTGCTCCAAAAGCTGTGAAGAACAGCGCTGTGAATACCAGCAATACCTGCCAGCTTTTAATCTTGTCCCAGAGGTGTCGAAACTCATCGAAGTTTATCTTCCCTGAGCCGTCTGTCTGTGATGCAAACACTCAGGTAAAAATACCACAATATTTTTAAGAGAAAATTAATTAACTCTTCAGGTACTGGTGAAGGGATGAATGTGAAACTGAGTTCAGGATCTCCTCAGTGTTATGAGCTGGCTGAGCTACTGAGTGAAATATTTGTGACCATTTTGGTTATTGTTCATAGTATTTTGTTTCAGGAGTGTGAAGAACTATTTGTACTTTGTGTAGAAGCAAACATCTGGTACAGGAGAGAGGTTTGCTCCTGCTGCTATTATAAAGAATGTGAACAGGATGTTTTAGTGGGCTCTTTCCAAATACCCCCAAATGTGGAATGTACTCAACGTTTTTAAGACAACTGAGTTTATTCCTAGAATGAAGCTCTTTCTGCCTTGCTTAAAATGAACTGAGAACTAAGCAAAATGGTGACTAAAGCCACTTAAAAAAATGTGTTTAGGTTCCAACTATTATGGCTCTGGGTTGTAGTTACAGTTTTGTTCTGGTTATGTTTGAGTGCACTTTTGTTCTCTCAAAATCATGGATTATGTCAAGTTGGGAAACTGAGGGATGTTGTACCAGAGGTAACACCCTATGGCATCTCATAGTGTGTTTCGTTATACTTGCTGTAAGACAATTTCTGTATGTGTTGCAGGCTAAGCACACAGTGGAATGTATAATACATATAAACTTAGAGATAAGAGAGAAATATAGTGAAGTTCGTTGGCAAGAACTGTAGTTATGTCGAGTTGGTTTAAAATAAAAACCATGCTTTAGTACCTGAGCTGGCCGGTTGCTGATACCTAAGGAAGGATATTGTACTGACTGACTCATCAGACTGACTGATTATTTTGAGATATTTTCATCTGCCAGCTATGCTAATGTTGAGATGACTGGAGTTGAGTTGTGCCAAACCAGGAATGCCGTTTTGTCTGACTACAGTCTATAATGTCCTGTTCTGCTGCCCTGGCTTACTAAGCTCTGTGTGTGTGTCTGGTGGTGGGAAATACAACCCAAGTGGACTAGTGGGGTATCAAACACCCCCTTTCACCAGAAAAGGATACATCCATCAAAGCAATCATGCTGCGGCAGGACTCCAGTTCAAATCCTTCTGTCTTTAGGTCCTTATCTGAAATAAATGATTCCAGGTGAAAAAAGGTCATGCAAGGCAGCAAGTGCTTCTTCCTCTTAAGTGTAATTCTACTCAAAGGAGAAGCCAAACCTACTTCCTTCATCCAGTAAGAAAAGAATAGTAGAGAAATCTGAACAGACTCTAATATTATTTCTTTTGAGTTAGACTTGACTTTTGTTGACCTGTTATATACAATAAAAACCTCTGGAAAACTCTAAACCAACTTCCAGGTAACTAAGCAATGCTAAAGTTTACTAAACAGGGAGAAAAACCTGCTTCTCCATTAGAACTTTTTTTTTTTTAAAAGGGCATTTGCAGACCGCTTGAAATGCTGTATGGTCCCCTGTGGTGCTTCCAGTGAACTTTTGCTCATTTCTGCATTATCACTATTTGATCACTCCTAGAGAGCATCTCTATGAAAAGTTCAACTTGCTAAAGTCTGGGCTGCAAAGTCTATGGAAGTGTAACTAGGAAATTTGTGAGGCTGAAACCATAAATAATTTTTAGAGTGCAACTCAGGGGTGGAGAGTTACAGTATATCACAGACTTCTTTGTCCAGGGTTACTGAAAAACATACTCAAACTCACGCTTTTTTACGACATTATTGAGAACGTTCCTGAGTTCTTCAGCATTGATCTCCATGTCCTGGTGGGAAATGTGGTGCAAATATAATTAATTACGACATTCCTTATTTAACAGATGGCTTAATGGGTGTATATGCTAAAAATATGATGTCTTTGGTCACTCTTCAGTATGGCATATATATGCTTCAAGCTAGAGCACGTTGTAGTTTGTATAAACATTGGTCCAAATCTTTCTTGAGGCTGCAGTACCAGGTAGGTCTGAAGTTACCATATAATGCTTATTAAACTACAACAACAACGACGACCGGTAATTTCAAACCACTGTATAAGCCTAAAAAGGCAAAATGTGAAAATCCCTGTAACCCATCTGCAGCCTCTTGATTTATGCAGTTCTTTGACCTGTTTTCACTTGTAACTTTTCTTGTTAAGCACATATTGGAGGGCATTGTATTTCTAAATTGTTTATACATGCCATGAAAAATAGCACCATGTAGTAGTGATAGAAGTAAAAGCACAAATTTAAATCAGGCTCCCTTGTACACAATGGGAATAGCTTAGATGTGCATATGAGGATAGCTGTATACTTAATTGGATTTTGATTTGATTTTGCTTAGCGTCAGACCTCAAAGGAAATTTGATGGAAAGAAGTTCAAAGGAAGTTTTAAAGTTCAGTGTTTTGAATTTGTGCAGCAGTTGATGTAGGTGCTGCTGGGACTCGGCTGCTTTGATGGCAGGGACAGGGATCAGTTGCATACTCACATCCCCTGCAATCTGTCGGAAAATATTCCTGAACTGTTTTTCTTCTTCACTCCTGTCATGAGCTTTTGCTGAAGGGCGCTGAAAAGAGACAAGGAAAGGGGAGATATGTTAGCCCAGCGGGGAAGGGAAGGGGTCTAGGGGGTGGCATAGCTCGGTTGCCCTCATGTGAAGGAGCTTCTTACTGAATCTGGAGCTCTTTGGAGGAACGGGTCATCCTCCTGGTCCTTTCCCCTTTTTTTTTTTTTTTTGGTTAAATGTGTTCCTTGGCAAAACTGTTGAGTATTTAACTTCATCCCATTGCTCTCCTTTCTCTTGGAAGGAGCCTAAATGACAACTTCCACTGACAGATGTTTATCTTCTTTTTTTGTTTGTTTCAAATCATTGCAAAGGAGAAGTTTGGAGCAGAAGAGTCATATCTGCTCCATAGCCACCCTGTAGGCCATGAATTGACTTGGGCTTGAGAGCTCTTTGCAGTGGGGAGGGCCCTTGCTGGAGACAAGCAGCATGTGAGACAGCTTCACTTTCTCCATTTTCCTCCATCTCAGACACATGCAAAGAGCAAGGCTGATCTCTGAGGCTCATACTGGAAAAGGAAACTATATTTCTCCCATTACCCCCCAATATTAAATTACAGGACTTATGTGTAACAAAGCAAAGTGAATTTCTTGGCTTAGTTTGTATTTTTGTTTGTCTAAATGGTTCCCACTTGGCCTCCTGCACGCTCTGGCAGACATGCAGCAGAACAGCAGGCTCCCTGTAAGAAGATGCTCCAGCGTTGCCTCCAGACGCCAGGAGCCTGGGTGCAGGATCTGGCTGCTGCATCTCACATCCCTCATCCACCTGCAGGCAGAAACTCTGGATTCGCTGCCCCGTTTTCCTCCTCTCCAGTAGTGAGAGAAAAGAGGAGGGGTGCAGGAGCTCCTGGAGAGGCTGTGTTCACCTCCAGGAGCTCCTGAAGCCCCTTGGGTGTGATTTGTGCGTGTGCCCTGTATAAAGCACAGCAGGGGCTGGGCAGGAGTGGATGGAGCCGTGCTGCTCGTGGGGAAGGGATCGCTCACAGCCAGGATCCTCGTATAAGAGCACAACCAGGGGATGCTTTCAAGCAACTAAATCCTCCAGCACAGGTCTTAAATAACTGTAAAATAGTCTCTGTTCACTCATGCCCATTAGATCCACCTAAACCAGAAGCAAGTTATGCTAAGATTTGATGAAAAGCTGTGAAGTATCTTAGGACACTTCTTTGCCCCATTCCTCTGCTCTTCCCAGCTACCCTTTCATGCCAGCCAGACCAAGCTCTGTTCTCCCCCTCCCTTGCCACTTGCTGCAGAAACCTTTTTCTCATCTGCATGGGTTTTTTCACCATCTTTGCCAGCATCTTCATCTGCTGTCAGCTCCTTATTGCTGTTTGCTCTGTCGGAAACAAAGATGATAGGCTAGAAGAAGAAGAATGAAGACAGCAAAAGAGAAGTGCAAGTTACTCAAGAAATGGTGGAAGGGAAAATATTTGGTGACAGCCATTCTGTGGTAAAGCACATGCAGCAACAGCTTCCGCCCCAAGAGCATGACTGGGGAAGCCAGAGCTGGGAATGAAAGAAAAGGAGGAAAAAAAAAAAAAAAAAAGGTGGGGGGACATGGACTTCTGAAGTTATTGCTCTTATGCTAAAAAGCAAGCTGCAGAAGTCTTTTTGGAAAAAGGGGCAATCTCTGGCTTCTAGCTTTCCTGTTCAGAAAGACAGTAACCATTTAAATGTTACTTTCTTTTTTTTCTTTTTAAGTGAAGTAAGCCTCCCAGATTCTTGAGTCTCAGTTAAGCTGATGAACTTGCCCCTCTCTATGAAGGACAGTAGCAATGAAAACAAAATCTGAATCCTACACAGAAAAGGAGTATTTATGTAGGAGCTTGTTAACTATGCAAAGTCTATGTTCTTTCTCTGTGTTAATTCTTGAAGCATCCAGCTGTAAGCAGCCACATGCAATTGTTCTGGTTTAGTTTATTTAAAACAAGGAAATTTGGTACAAGGAAGATGTGAATCTGTTAACCTAGGGTATTAAGTGCAGTCAGCCTCTCTTGAGGTTAAAATGCCTGGTTACATTTTCAAAGTCCTAAATGTGTTGTGCAGAATAGGAAGTAGAATCCTAGATTTTGGCGAGCAGAAACTTCAGGAAAGAGGAGTAGCTGCTTTGGGGAACAGAAAGCAAAGGTGAGGGGATGTGTCTGGAGAAGGGGTGTCAGGGTGCCCGTGGAGGGGCAGGAAGGAAGGGCAGTTTGAGCAACCTGGAGGATCAAGCTTATAAAGCTGAAAAGCTTCTGTTAGTCTTTTTCTACCCCTTTGAATGAGAGGGGTTTACGATGCCAATGCTATTTTAGTAGAATTCAGTGTAGGAAGACAAAATCTTTGCTGCCTGCTAATGGCCTCTTTTCCAGTGCCCTTCATTAACTAGATCACTTTCCAGGCACAGAGAAATCATGATGGCACCAAGGGACCCTGCTCCTGCTGCATGCATTGCACATGCTCATCACCTTGCTGGCACTCAGCACATCGCACCAGTACCCACCTTGCCCTTTTTCTTCTTCTGTACAAAAAGAGGCAACATTAAAAAAAAAAAAAGTGTTTTTAAACAGAGTTATAGATTTTACCCAGGTTATGCAGAGCTGATGGTAAAGTTGGTTTTTTTTCTCTTGCTCTTTTCCACATTTATTTTTCCCATTTCTATATTTATACAATTTTTCCCCATTTCCTATATTTGTACGGTTTTCAAATCTCCAAAAATGAGGCAAAATACACCCACCAAGGAATTGCATACTGAAGGACAGAAATTGCAGAAATCATAGGAAAACAGTGCCCATCTCATGTGGGGCTTTCCTTGAATAATATCTCTGTTGTACCTTTAGCTCTGACTATTCCTTTTCTTTTTCCCAACCTGTCACTGCAGTGGAGACTGGACTTCTGTGTCCACAGATCAGTGTTATCTGAAATAGCAATTAAACTCCACCAGATATTTTGTTATCATGGCAGCAAACAAAAGGGGAACACTTCTGAGCAAGGTTTCATGGAGCTCAATTCTATGCAAGAACATTTCCTCTGATTTTTTTTTTTTTTTTTTTTTCCAGGACTAATTGTGTTTTTAGCTTCAGTATATTCCCACAAAAATAGGTAAAAACCCATGCTGAGAATTAGAGCTTGTCACAGATGCTAGTTTGAATCAGTATCATTAGGATCCCTTTCCAGAAAGGAATGTACTTCAAAATAAGGTACTTTTTTCTTTATTAGATGAGATGCCAATTTCAAAACCAAAATATCTTGGAGCACAAAGCTAGGCCTCTGCTGGTAAACAAACAATCTCCACTGATGGAGGCAAAGGCAATGCTTAGCATCTTTATGCCAGCAAATTTCAAATCCGGCAAAAGATGTTCATCTGGCCAAATCAGAAATTAGTGTCTATAAAGCAAGTGTTAATAGAAGTATCTTGATGAGAGGATGTGGGCATTTATGCTAAAGGAGCCACGATGTGGCTGCAAATTGTTTCCTGCTGTAGGTTTTCCTAGATGTGATGTTCCTCCTCTCCCTGCCCCTATTTGTGTACAAAACAGGCCCAGGAACAGTACTTACCGACGGACGGTCTGCCTCAATCATGTTTTCAACCTCCCTAGAAGAAAGCAGAAAGTAAATAAATCAGGAAAGTGGCTGTTCCCAACATTGCTTGTTTCTGTAGCTGGTTTGTAAGCAGCCACTTGAACTTTCTAAACAGCCAGCAGTGTGGGCTGGCTTCCAACTGTTACAGCTGCAGGCTTTTTCCCAGTTTGAGCAGAGCATCCCAAGTACCACTTCCAGGAGGGCTGCTGCCTGCTTTACTCCTCTAAAGAGCCTTTGATAACAATGAACTTTGGCAGCTGGGAGTAAAACAGAAGCTGTTTGGCCTACATAGAGTGACACCAGCCGCAATTTGCTGAGCTCTGGGAAAATAGTTGAAGAGCAGGATGGAAAATAAATAACTGCCTACTTCTGTGTTTCATTCACTAGACCTGGTTCAATGATCTATCTGGCCAAAACTTCAGCCAGTGGCTTATAGCAATAAATCCAAAGACGTTTATTTTCATTATTAAAAATAGCTAATGGGATGTTTAAAAAGGATATTCTGCAAGTAGTAAGCTTCTCCAAAGATAATTCAAAGCAGATTTTGGTAGACTATAAGGGAAGCTCAGGGAAATGAATTTACAGCTTGGAGTTTCTAATGAGGTTGAGAAATTTAAAAGCAGGTGTAGCGAACTGGGAATATGACTAAAGCAGACTAGTGAGCTCACTGCCACTTTTATGGCCAGACAAGGGGATCTGCAACTTACTCTGAAAGACTTCTTTTCTCTGAGAAGACCCTCAGGATGAATTCTCCCTCCTGGTGGGGCTCGTATGTTGATGGGATGACCACGTACTCGCTGGGAGGTAACCGGAAGCGCTCAGAGATTTCCCGCATGTTTATATAGGTCTTACTTCTAGCTTTGGAGGCATTGTAGAGGAAAAAATCCTTTTGCAAGTGGTGCTTAGTGCCATGCATCTGCAGAACAAATGAGTCAGTTTGTCTTCAAGGAAGTCTCACCCATTCCCTGGTGGTTTGTCATGAAGGCAGCAGGTGGTCAGGACAGAAAACACAAATGAAGGGGCAGCTTAGCAAGCGGGGAGCTGACGAGGGATGATAGCTGGTAACAGATACAGGGTCTGCCACCTTTAACTTGCTACTGGCTGGGTCTGTTTGGCTTCTCAGGGCTGCTCCAGAGCCCACCCGCAGAGCACTGGCTGACATGTTCTGTAGGCACTTTTATCTGACTGTTTGGATGCTAAGTTGCGTGTAACCAGAGTTCAGCTACTTTCCTTGGAGGGTAACATAACATGGCAAGGAATGGTAATATGCAAACTCCTGCATGCAGCGTGGTAAGATGAAGATGCTTTCAGTGGAAACGTCTCCTTGCCTGGACAAAACATGAATTCTGTATCTGCTATCGAAACACGATCAAACGTTGCATTGGTTCAAATATGAATATTAGGTCAAGAATTGTGGGCTAAGAACACTTGCAGGCTGTTTTCTGCAGAAATAACCACCCGTAAAATAGTCAGCCAAGACAATATTCAGACTTTTATCTTCATGTTTTCCAGGTTACGTAGCCTTCAGGTGAGCATGTTTGCGAAAAATGTGATGCCAATGATTCAGCTACCAGCAGGCTCAGTAAAACTTAATCTGTGTACCTTTAATACGTTTTTTTCAATGACTGAAAATACCATTGATTTTTCTAAACAAATTCTAAGACTATAGAGAAACTCTGCAGCTGAAGGATATAGGCCATTGGCATTATTTGCAGGAGGAAAGGGAAGTGTTTTAGAGTGGTTCTGCATGGAGCGTGATGGCAAAGGGCTCGCTGGCACGGCTTCCTGCAGCCCAGGCTCGCCGACCGACCACGCAAGCTGTGGCCAGGTCTCATACAGAATAGAAGAGAAGGACTGAGGAAAAGGCACAAATGAAAATGGGGTGCGGGTGAGAAGGAACTAAAAATCACTTGCAAAAATGTTACTAATAAAGACTCAAAGCAGAAGGGTTAGCAGTTTCGCTTCTGCTGCATCCCTGAAAACAAACTCGACTGGGTGGTTTCCTGCTGACTTACAGACAGGCACAACAGTAACACTAGCTGTGAGTATACACCAAGATGTCAATCTGCCTCCGTTCTGCTCATACCTCTTTGGGCACCTTAGGGAGAAACAAAGAGAAGAAACAGTCAGAGCTGCTGAGTGAGTCCACTTGTTGATAGATCGTACAGAAGGGTGTTCACATAGATTTCTGGGGATAATTAAAATGCCCCAAATAAATATTCTAAGCAACTTCTCTCTTCCTCTCTAGATTTCTTGGGGTCTACATGAGATCCACTAAAATCTGAACTAAATATGTTTGTGCAAGGAACTGAGTAAATGGACTTCTTCGTGAAGTTGACAGCAGGGACAGAGGTTAATCACTATGTATGCATCTTGGATGCCTGTTTCCTTTTTTAATACAATTCTGCCAAATGTTTAGTCTCAGCAAGGATGAAAAGAAGTTTGAAGAACACATGAGAGAGACGATATTAAATTCTGGCAATGAGTCAGTATAAAAGCCTAAAAAGTGTGTTACTTATAGATGGGGTAAACTCTGAGGTTACTACGATCTGAATGGTTACAAAGCCTTGAATTTCCTTGCTCACTTCCAGGTTTCCCCTGAGTTTCTTGCAAAGTAAAAATTGCAGTTCATGTAATTGGGCTGAATGATTCAGTGACTCTCTTGGTACATGCATACTGTCAGGATTTGTGATCACATCGAGAAAAATTAAGTCTAGAGCTGGTACCTCGTAGATGGCAAAGCCAATGGTGTACAGGTTGGCTCCCAGCTTGCGTTCTTTCCTCCTGTTTTTCTGCATCAGTGCAACAAGGAAGCTGCAGATAACCTCTTCATCCTCTGGATCATCATCTTCCTCCAGGAGCTTCAAGCGATACTGGGGATTGGTCCAAAATGTATCTGTGAAATCCCACCAACAACCCAAAGCAAATGTGTAAAGCTTCAGTTTTCTAATGATACTCATGATCAAAGAGAACTTTTAAGTTCCCTGCCTGTGTCTCCTGAGGGAAAGATTGGAATTGGGCTAATAAGTATATATTTTTTACATGATTTTTTTTTATGTAGTTTTAACAAAACTGCACAGCAAAGAAGGATAGAAAATGAAGAATTGGCATCTGACAAACTTCCAGAGTGCCTAAAGCTACCAGAAAGTGGATTTCCCAAGTGATACCTATTCCCAAGTGAAAGAGTGAAACCGTTCCCTTTTCTCTTACATGGGCCACTGTGAAATATTTGAACAATGAACAATGAACCTTTGGGCTGATGAGGTGCTGTCACAAACATAGTGACAGAAGATTTCCAGCTACAAAATCACATGCTTCATCCTCTGAGGAAGCAAAGCTTTTCCTAAGGCTGAGAACTGAGCAGGCTGTGCTATGATATGACTTAACCTGTGGGATCTAATACAGTCCCCACCAAAGAGGCCCATTGCTCACCTGGATAATTGCGGCAACCTCCAGCTGAGCAGCCTCTCACCCAGCGCCCTTCGTTGACTGACACAGTCCAGGTCTGGAGTTTATCTGCTTCCAGAGTATCAGGTGTGAGGTTACAGATCTCAAGTTTTGTGAAGTGCCTCATGAAATCTTCAAATGATATCCTGGAGGAATTGAGGGGAAACTGAACCCAAATAGATTTACATGGTGGGTGGTTGCCTGAAAGATCCTGGTGAGGTGGAGAGGGTGACCCACATTACTGCCACTATTAGGGCACGTTTGCAGTGGGAGCACCATGATTTCCTAACGCTGGTTGGTCAATTAACACAGGTACATCTCCAAACTGGAGGAAAATGGGCTGAGAGGATGATATATAGAAAGGGTGATAGAGAGCTTGTGGAATTGTGGCATAAATAGAAGGACTGTGCTGGTAGCGCTCAATAAACCCTGATGGGAGAATGAGGGGATTGCAGAGCAGTGCTAATTAGGAACAGGAAGGGGAACAGGGACTATTGCAACAGTTTTTGCAGATTTAGCTAGCGCAGGACAATTAATTTTTGCTATAGTTCCATATCTCCTATAGAAACACAGGTTTTTGATTCTCACCAGAACTCCCCATCCTCCACGATCTTGTGCTGCAGGCGGATTTTCTCGGCTTCGTCAACAAAGTTCCACTCTTCTGACCTTCAAAGGAGTAAACAGATTACAATTTGGAATGCAGTTTTCATTAAAATTTCTAATCTTTACTGTAAGCCTCTTAGAGTGGAAAGTCAAGAGTCATCTTGCTACATCCATATAATTTTTCCTTTGTCAGACTTGCAACCATTTGTTCTCAATGATACCCTCTTCTCCAAAAAGCAACTACTTGCTCCTCCCTGTCTTCCCTTCAGACATCCTCTTAGCAGGTCTCAAAAAGCTGCTTAACCATGTTCATTCTATTTAGCTTGAAGACAAAAATGTTTGCAGACTCCCATTGCTGGAGTAGCTATTGAAATTCCTTTCAGTAAAACCTAATGAGAAGCTTTATCCAAACTCACTCATGTACTGACATCTTGCTTCATCCAGTTCTTCCATAACTTAAAAGCTTTTTCTACTGTCACATCTTGTTTTGGAAATAGATATTGCTGAACTTGCTAAACAGTCAAGTCAGATTGACTGTGCCACTAGACTGGGCGCTCTCTTCGTTTCTGTTGATTGAAGCCCTTCTTAACATCTTTTCTAGTTACTCTTTTCTTTTTACAGCTTCAGCTAAGTGCTCAAATACGATCAGCTTCAAAGTTCATGTGTCAAAATAACAGCAAAGACAATTCATATACCTCATTATTAAACGTTAGGGTCATGCACAAGCAGCATAAGGGCAAATGAAGCTGCAATTCTTTTTCTTTTTTCAAATCATGTGAAGCTTCTTTTTACTCACTTGTCACTCCAAGGTCCATTCCATTCCACCTGCCCCCAGGGGTTTCTCAGTCTTACCAGACGGAGTTTTTTGCCTTTAAATGTTGTCTAATTGAAAAAGAAGGCAACAAGAATAGGCTGAGAGTAGGTTCAAAAGGAAACATTCTGCCTGCCAAACAGCTGATACCAGCTGCCTCAGTGATGGTGCTTTACTGGGCCATCGCCCAGCTTGGGGTGAGTGCAGGAAGGCTGTAAGACCAGGAAGTGGCCGGCTGTGGCCACCTTTGCCCAAGCACACTATGGTAGAATACCTGTTTCCCTAGAAATCCAGAACCTGGACAGGTTTATTACTCTACAAAGCTTTCATTATTTAAATAAAAATTTCATTTCCTTAGCTCATAAATTGTTTTGCTTTCCCCCCAACCCCGCAGCTTTGCTGACATGCATGGTGCTGGACCAGTAGCTCCTCATAGCTGGAGGAAAGGGACCATCCATACCTCTTCCACGGCAGTGACAGAGTAGGCATGGCCTTTGACAAGTCCACAAGACATCCGAGTTTCATACTGCATTGGCACTATGGTCTGTTTGACACAAGATAAAAATGTGTAAGAGTCACACGGAGCTCAGCTGGCTGCTCTGAGGCAGGTGTTGCCACCCAGGGCTTTGGGAGGGAGGATGACGCTGTTTAGATGACAGGGGGCTGTGTCTTTGTTCTCTTCTTTGCATTTGCCAAGGTGGCCTAACTCAGTGCCCACAGAATTAATGTTGTTGGGTAGAAAGGAGTGAAGCATGAACTAGAAAAGCAAAATGTTAATAATATCAATTGGAAAGGACATCTTGTGATTTACTTTTTACCCTTGTGTAGGCTACTTCTTTTTGCACTCAGAACACGCTTTATGAGTATATATATTTATAGGACGCTTAATCAAAATGGTCAGACTTTCTATTAGTACGACTATTCAGCCCTTTCTGGGATAGTATATTCTGGTATGGCTCAGTAAGGTTATTATATATTAACCGGAAACATAAGAGCAGATCAAGACCTAGAAGAATACTTGTGTCTTTACGCATGGCTGCAATCTTATCACAATGACATTAAAACACCCTAATTAATACACTGTTCCTATTAACTTTACTATTTTCTTTTTAATTTCCTGTGGAGATGTACATTTTATTCCATAATCGTTAAAATCCTTATGTTTGAAATTTTTTCCAGCTGACATTCAGGAAGGGAGTAGCTTTTTTCAGCAGTGTGTGCTCAGGTGTAAATACGTTTGCTGTCCTGGTAATCGACTGTTAGTGTGTCTGACAGCTTTTTGCTTCCAAATCTTGGAATTGTCTTTATTTGGGAGATAAAGGACTGAGAGGAAGCCAGCAGGTGCACACAGTCTGCTGTTTGTAGGAGAGATCACTGAGAGCAGCGGGGAGGGAAGGCCCCACTACACACACGTGGACCATATGTGAAACTTCCCCTCCTCCATTACGTCTGTCACTGAGAGGGGACTGCAAGGCCCTGCCAGTAACTCTGCCACCCCTTTTTGAGGGCATGAGAAAGGCAGGGCTGGAAATGAAGAATTATTAAGGTCACACAGATACATTCTCAGCTTGCACAGGGAGGATCTCATCCAAATATTTCCTGGCTGTCGCAATTATTTTCCATTATTTCCCTTCTGCTTCTCTCTCTTCTCTTTCTTTCTCCTGTTTCCATATTTTTTATGCCTATAATTTCATATCTATTTCCTTTTTTCTTCATTTCTGCTCAGGTTGTCACCATCATTACTTATCAGAACCCTGTTCTCTCTTTTCTGTTTAAGAATATTAACTTCTGCTGGTGCCCTAGGCCGCTTCTCTAAAGTGCCTCTGAAGTCTGCACTATCTGCCTTTATCCATCAAGAGTCATGATTATATTTTTTACTGGTGATGGCTCAGGAGTGTGTAATAACCAGAAGCAAAATGGCTGCCAGAGCAGTAACTATACAAAGTTTTCCAAACTTCTTTGAGCAGACAGTCACTGGGGAGGAAATCCTCCCCAAAACATGGGTGATTTGGGCAGCCATGCTTGCAAAACAAGGCAGTCATAGTGGGCTTTCCCAAAGAGTTACATCAATTCAGCCTTTTAGGAAGACTAACTATGGATGTCAAAGGAGGAAAAATCAGCTATTTCTGCTGCAAATGCAGAAGATGGTTTGCGCAACCAAAAGTTTTAGATGATGTAATTGGGGTGGGTGTTGGGTGTTTTTTCTCTCTGTAAAGTGAGAGCTGCAATTTCCTTGTCATGGAAATGCAGGTCCCGAAAGGGCAAGGCATGACAGCTGCTTGACAGAGAGAAGGACAAAGCAGCATGTCCCTCTACAGATTTGGAAACTTTTAAGTTTCCCAATATGGGATTTTCCTTTTATGGTTTTAACATCCCTCTCTCTATTTCGCTATATACTAAGGTATACTGGAGTTACTTTGTAGTTTACCTTGTGTGTAAAACTTGACACATTTTTCATTTTCATCATTTTCATTTACGCATTTTAAATGCATAAATGATCTTAAAGGCAGCAATCTAAAGGAGCATCCCAGGAGCAGACTCTCCTCTGTTGGTGGGCAGAGCTCTATAGCACTCTCTGTCTCAAAATAAGTTCTCCAAGAGCTTTTTGTGCCCAGAGTGAGAGCTGTGCAGAGCTTGCCTTTTTTTTTTTTTACACCCCCTCCACACTTGGGGATCTTGTTCCATTCTTGTATTTTAATTTTCTTGCTTTCTCCATCCTTTGCAAGTGAGGTGGTACTTTATAAAATCCACTAACCATGTCCTGTTCCTAAATACAATAACCGATGTGCCACTTTGACATATTTGATGTGACTTTGCTCTCTGTTTCTACTGTAGAGGTAAGGTCTGGAAATTATAAGCCTTTGCCATAAGCCAACAGCCCTTGGCCTCGGTATCAGCAAAGTCCTCTCATATCAGTCGCTGTGTTTGAAAGGACTGAAATCCTTTAATACTATGTTAGATAACATCCATAAGAACAGGTCTTTTGTCTTGGGACAACTCAGTGAAGCCAAATAAGGATTTAAAAGCGTAGATGATATGTTCCTCTAATTGTTCTGTCTGTAAATAAAAGCCCTATGAAGTCAACTGCTTCTGGATACATACTCACCCAGGCTGGCCTCTCGTCTGTCCCTTGGTAGTCTACAGTAGAGTGAGTCATCTGCGCGTTTTCCAGATTCTTCACCATTCGAGCAATCAGTTCCCCAATGTCGCTCCGAGGAGCTGATCCATAGGAAAAGCCCAGGTTATCCTGGTACAGAGAATGGGAGAAAAGTGTGAGGCAGAAACATGAGGCAGGGAGAGAGAAGAGAAATTATACAAGATGGATGAGTGGTAAAAGGTAGCCTAGATAACTTCTCTCTCGTTATATGCTAGATGGTCCATACTTATCCACAGTGGTTGATAGCACTGCTTGTTCTTCTGCCTTTACTGCAACTTCATACTTCATAACAGTTATTGAAGCTAGTTTTGTTACTTTTGAATTAACCACAGTAAATTAAGACAATTTCAGACGGTGTTGGTAATCGAAGGGTTGATTTCCTAAGCATTTGCACACTTAGCTCACTTGATGTGAAGATTTATATCTTAACAGAGTTGCGGCGCCCCCCTACTAACCTGGGTGAGGGCACTGAGGTTGGGGGGTGCTGGTTTTGCTGATCGCGCCCCTTCTCCCCGCCTCCATGTTCTGCTTCGCTTTGTTTCCCTTTTGGAGCTTGCTGTTTGCTAATGGGTGGTGTCTAGTGGACAGGACTCCATCTCTTAGAAATGGATGTTTGCTATATGGACTAAACCAAGAGGTCCCAAAAGGTGGCATATATTTAATTATGGATGAAAAGGTCCCTCTCCTCTACCCTTTCTTACGCTCATCTGCAAAGTTCATACAGACTCACATCAATGGAGCTGGCCATGAGGGATCCTCTGTCAATGGCATGTTTCATGATTTTATAGATATCTTTAGGGGCATCCTTTATCTCATAGAACTCTGTGACTCCTCCGGTGAAGTCCTCCATGGCTTCGGTCGTGTTGCCTCCTTTCAAAGCTTCATATGACCCATGGAGTCTTGGAAAGAGAAAAGAAAAATAAGATTCTCTTTTATACAGGTAAAGATACTGACCTATATATTTATACTTAGCTTGTGTGTATGTGTATAAATAAAGATACGTAAACACACATAGTAATAAAACCCACAAACCACCTGTTTGGTGACTCTCAAGTTAGAAGTTTTAAAACATGCCACCTGCACGTATTAAAAAAAAGAAAAAGAGATGTTGAGAATCAAATGTAGACCTCTGAATGAATAGCAAAACCCTCTAGAAAATATGCTTTATCCCATCCCCAATTCTGAGGCATGAAAATCTATAAAAAAAGGCACTGGTATGTTCAGAGGCTCTCTATGTGCTCATTATAGGTCCTGTACATGTTGGTTTAACCACCTCCCTGGCCAAAGCCTCATTGGGGAGCCCGTCGCAGTCCAGTGGGTCATTTTACTTTGCATAGGCCTTTTCCAGAAGGGCGCTCCAGAACTCGTTGCGCTGGGAGGACTTGGTAAAGACCAGCTGGTTGTTATATGTGGGTAAGCAGTCATCGATGACGACATCCACCCAGTCTCCATAGCGCCAGAACTGAATAAAAGCAAACAGAAAAAAACCCTGAGTGTTGACTTGGTACAGGGAAGGAGAACCTGGCTGAAAGAGGAGAAATGTGGAAATTAACTGCTTCATAATGTGGCAAAAAGTGATGGCATTGGGAGGGAGGCAGCTGGACCAAATTCCCCCAGGCGTGTGGACCAGTGAGAGGTCCCTTAGGGGAGCCAAGAGAATCATGGAAAACAGTCAATCTTTTCTGAATAAGCGTTTCTTCAATAACTTGTTTTTGACAGAGACCAGCTGCTTGTGGGTCTAAAAATAGACGCTCTTGCCAGCTACCCACATGTCTGCGATGGCTGTAGGGCCACATCTGAGCAGCCAGGCAGGACTGGGCACCTGTTGCTATCCCTTACACGCGGGACATGGCAACCTGCAAATGCTCCCTTGGTGGATTAATGCTTCCTAATTGCCTGTATGGGCTGACCCTTCTGTGGCTGCCCTGTTGGAAGAGTTTAGGGTGAGGCAATTCAATCCCTCCTTCCCCGCCGTCACTCACGCTTCCAAAGGGCAGCAAAGTGAAAGGAAAGAGCGCACTGAGACCTGAGCTCTCTCTTGGGTAAATAGAGTTCTATCTGCCTCCCGCTAGACGAAGGGACTCACCTGGAAGTGAAAGATGCCAGCGTAGTTTTGTATAAAGGACTGGTCGTGTGGTATAACCCTGCAGAGCAGCTTTTTATTCAGTGTCAGGCAGGCAATGGCAGCTAGGAACCAGCAGTCACCTGTAAATGAGCAGAAGCAGCAGACAACATGAAGGGACAGAGAAACTAGAATCAAAGGGAAAACCAGAGATACCGTGAAGTGACACATTAATTCTCAGTGGAGCATTCCATCATCGCCTTTCAGGAGAGCGCTCTTCTCCATGTGTTCTGCAGACTTTAGCACTTTATTTGTGCTCTGGAAATGCTCATTGACATCATTCATGGCTAGGTGCACAACTATTAAATAGATGTTCCCTGTAATTTAGAAAAAGCCTAGGATCTGCTGAGCACCGTTGCCTGTGTTAAGATTTCCCTGTCCCATATGAACTCCAATCTAAATTCCCGTGTTACTTTTCCTTCCAAGCTTAGGACAGAGACCAGCTGAGAAATAACTCCCTCCCAGGTGGAGCTCTGTACAGCTGAGCTCAGTCTCACGATTCCATGTTCTGCTCTCAGGATAACCCACTGTCCCAACCATCGTTCTGTGGGGCCTCTTTCCTGCTTCATTGCTCTGATGCGTTTTCCTCTTTTTGCATATGTTTTGCACTGTTGCCAACACTGTCCCCTTTAACTCTTTTCAGTTCCTCCTTCAGACTCTTGCACAAGCTTTCTGCCTCTCTGGGAGCTCTGGGAAATTGACTTTATCCTGTTGTACTTCTGTGTTCAGCAAAGGATGCCTCAACCCTTAATTAAAACATCCTAGATGCTACTCTAAGAGAGGTTATAGGGTAAGCTTGCCTGAGCAGTGTGAATTAGTTGGGTGAGAGACCTGTACAACACAGTGAAAACTAAATCTGAACACAGCGAATTGTAAAAGGAATTTATGAAACTGGTGGAGTGATAAAACATAGAAATACATGTATGTGCATATTTTGGAAAGCCAACTCTATACATAGTTTTTTGCTGGCAGCTGGCGTAGTGCTATGTTTTGGATTTGGGATGAGAATAGTATTGGTAGCACACTAAAGTTTGAGGGTGTTGTTGAGCAGTCAAGGCCATTTCTGCTCCTCACGTTGTCCCACCAGTGAGCAGGCTGGGGATGCACAGTTGTGAGGGGACACAGCTGGGACAGCTGACCCCAACTGACCAAAGGGTTATTCCATACCGTATCATGTCATGCTCAGTATATAAAGCCGGGGGAAGAAGAAAGGGAGGCACATTCCGAGTTATGGTATTTATCTTCCCAAGTAACCATTACATGTGATGGAGCCCTGCTTTCCTGGAGATGGCTGAACACCCGTTTGCCAACAGGAAATAGTGAATGAATCCCTTGTTTTGCTTTGCTTGCATGCATGGCTTTTGCTTTACTTACTAAACTTTTTTTATCTCAACCCATGAGTTTTCTCACTTTTTTTACTCTTCTGATTCTCTCCCCAATCCCACCGGGGGGTCAGTGACTGACAGTTACCCCTTAGGAAGGATGTGGGGTCAACTGTGAACAGGAGTTTTCTAAACTATCCAATGTTTGGCAGAACTCAAAAAGGTAAACAATGGTATGAGTAGTTGGGGAAGCAATGGAAGACAAAAGAGAGAATATAAATTCATTTGTGTCCACAGTTTGGAAACTGTGAAGTTCTGGTCACCTAAAAAGAAAGGCGATGGGGTTTTTGTTTGTTTTTAAAAAAAGTACTGGGAAGGTGAGGACAGTCACAAGCACACAACAACTCTTAAATGAAAAGATTAACACACATTAGGATGCATTAGCTTAGGAAGAAGGTCACAGGTGAAGTTATAAAACTATAAAAGACATGGCAAAACTCAGCGGTGAATGACTGTACAAAGCAGTGCAGGTGAGTGCCATGTGGATGACTGTTGCAGAGCCACCACTTGTACCTAAGTAGCAGCTCTATGTATCAAGGTCTCTTTGAGCATCTAAGCTTAACTTCTTTAATATAGGGGTTGTCTTTGAGTACAAGGCACGCTTAGCTGGAGGCCTTCAGAAGATCCTGTATGGAAATAATAGGACTAAATACCTGAGAAAATACAACAGTAGCTGATTAGATTTTTCTCTGTCAAGTAACTCTTTCTCTTTACCTCTCATTCTCATCTTAACTCATTTTATTCATCCTCAAATCCTGAGAGAAAGGGCCAAGTGGTGCCATGTAGCATTCATTATATTCATTCATGAAAAGCAAAACACCCTGCAAAGCATCTTTCTCTTACAGTTCTTCCCTAGATTGCCACTAGGCAGACATCAATGATTTGCTATATAGAGCAGGAATAAGTAGACGTGTAGTGATAGACTGAAACATAGGATTTCAAATATCCTTTTGGAAGCAAAGAAAATTAAGTGAGAGCTAAGCTATGATGCAGACTTTAAAAAGCACAGGATTGAAGTAAGAATTTCATACCTAATTCTCCTTGGCAGATATCTGTTCTGTTGGCTCCACCGATGATAAACCGTGGATTCTCACAGATTTCCTGCAAAATATAAACAGATGGATGAGCAGAAAAAACATGCATTATAATGCCTGTTTGCCACAGAAATAAAAGCATTTCTTTCTTTGTTGTCCTGTAGGATAGCTTGTGAATATCAAAATCTCTTGTAGTTTTCAGCAGCAGAGTTTCATTACAGAACTGTTTTAAAATCTGGATGTTCCATGCTTCAGGCAGAGGTTTGTCTGTGTGTCTACAGGGTTTAATAGCCTGGGGGGCTCCTTCTGTACAGTTAAAATGAGGAGAATAGGGAAAAATATTTTTCCAAACAATGAAAAAGTAAACATTGGAGAAGAGAGGAGAGCAGGTAGGTGGAAAGAACATCGGGGACCAGAGTAAATTCTTTAAAAATGACTGCAGGTTTAAGGTGTCCAATTTGCAGTAACCAATATGCTGAGGTATTAATAGGGTTGGAGAGTGCATTTCATTAGGAATGAACCCCAGTAATACTCCTCCTTGAAATTTGCCCAATATCTGGTGTTTAATTCTCAGGAATAATCAATTGCTGGTTAAGAGATTTTATTCTTTTGCTCATGTTGCAGTATTTAATTGCCAATGCTGTATTCAGAAATGTAATAGGTATCATCTGTCTCCAAAGACAGGAAGCTCTTCTTTTGCCTTGCACTTAGGACAATGTAGTGGGTTTGTCAGTATTTACACTAGTACAGAATTGGCACAAGATGCTACATAAGCACAAATAATTAAGAAATTTCTGTAGGGAAGGAAGAACTATGCAGGAACTACCAGCAAATGGAGGTGGGACTATTGCAGGGTTACACAGAACCTCCTCTGTATAGGACAAAGAACTATAGGGTATAGGAAAGCCAAGGGAAGAAGTAGGTACAACCTGTTCTACAGAGGAAAGAAGTCCCTGCTTCATACCATCACTCATACTTGAATGCTTGGTATGGGGAAGAAAAAGAAGACGCTGAAGTTTTGGACCCATGCCTTGTGAGTGTAAGATACTGCAACCTGAGGACCACTTCACTAAGCAGCTGCAAATGGAGAGGAAGGTGAAGTATAGTCCAGGAACCAAATTTGCTGGAAGACAGGAGGGCTGGAGTGGGAAGGAGAAAGAGAAAACGACTGGCAATTGTTTGTGTGTCAGCACAGGCAGCTGATGCTACCTCTGCGGTCTAAAGCTCTTTTTCCCCCACGTCATCAGCGTAGCCCTGGATTTTCCCAGACTCATGTTTCAGGTCTAGTAGTTTCACTTGGCTTGAGCCCACTTTTTTGCTCCTTCAGAGTAATCAGCAGATTTGCTTTGATGTAAATATTTGGATTAGTCATATAGCCAGAGAGACCAGCTTCCGGCTCCCCCCAGCAGTCACCTTATTCTCCTCGAGGGAGGAAATGGAGGGACTGTCCTGTTATTTTGAGCCTTGGTCAGCTGTCCTGGGGTCCACTTCTGCCAAGGCAGCTGTTTGAGATGCCTTCATGCTTTTCTCCACCCACTTGCTCTGTTGAAAATATTCTTCCCCGTGTTGCTGTGGTGCTCTCCCAAAAACTAGCTGCGAGATGCCAGCTTTTCTTACTGTGTTTTTTCAGCTCCTATTGCCGTATTTTAGCTTGATCCTGCTCCTATTGAAGTAACAAGCTCTGGAATCCAGCATGCTGCGGTTTAGATGAAGGCAGTCAGATGGTGTGTAAACATTTCCAAACATTAAATGTAGAGCGATTATTGTTCCTCAGAGCAATTTATTGCATCTTGTGCTCATTTGCTTTGGAGGATGGTTGGTAAAGGAATGCGGAGGAGGGAATCGTACAATTGTTGTATGAGCTGATTTAGCTATGACAGAAATGCTTTTCTTGCATTTCTTTATGGTGGCCAGGTATATTTAGTACGCTGTGGATATGCTTTTAATAGTGTGTTACTCTGGTTCATCTCCAGCTGTGCTAGTTGTCCTGAGCACAGCCAAAGTTACAGGGAAAGCTTTCAAGGTCTTCCAGGGCTGATGAAAAGTGCTCAGTCAGGAGAATGAGATGACCTGGTGCTCAAGATGCAGGTGGCAGGTCTGTCCTTCCAGTCCTCCTGGTTGAGCAAGGGATTGCTTTTCATCTCTTCAGCCAAGTTATCACAGAGATTCCCAATTGGGCTGCACGTCGTCGATGCAATAATTCATCCAGAAAGAGCCTCCTCTGACCTGAGTGCTTCAGACTGCCTTGGTACTACCCAAAGGACCTGTGTTTTCACTGGGTTCGTTCAGTTTGGACTGTAACTTCGTTACACAGGGCTAAAGTTACAGCAAAGGAGACAGGGAATCCTAGGAAAAACCCATTAGTAGTGAGTACCTGCTGCTTTCTGGGCAGAGGGTACTTATGAGTCAGTTGGAAGAGAGCTCTGGAAAATGCAAAGGCAGCATGCAACTAAAAATGGCACTGGACCTTTGTTATATTTTCTTTAGCTTTACTTCTGTGTCGGAAAAATCCTCCAGTCAGCTTATACTGCTGCAGCAAAAGGCATTCATTCCTTTAAAAACCTGCTGTTAAACTATGGCATTCTAGGTAAATCCCCCAAACTGATCGATCCTATCAAGTTCTTGGGCTTGCCTAAGACAATTTGTAGAACTCCAAAACCTATTTGTTAATGAGTGGCTCAGAGAGATACGTTTGGAACAGAGACCCTGAAGTCTGCCCTTCTTTGGGAAGAACCTTCCCAAAACCAAAGGCTTGGTCTGTGCATGCTCAGATGTATCAGAGAAGTGTGAGGTGATATTGTGCTTTTTCTTTACTCTGCTTTCTCATATGCACTGCCAGCAGTCTGTCTGCCCAGGGTGCCGGCACTCACCCACCCTCCTGCTGTACCGCTTTCCTCTCTCCAGAAATAAGGGAAATCCATCCCTTTAAGACAACTGGCTTGTGGCTGCATTTAACTCGTTCTCAGGCGTTTCCAGGAGCTGATACAGCCGTGGTGACGCTGAAGGAATGGCAGAGCACGTATGCAGAGGGCACGGCAGATGGGGGAGTCATGTTGCTCCCCCCACGTTGCTCACACTGTTGCTGTGACAGTGGCACATGACCTTCCCCTGCGTCTGTAACAGCCACCCGCAGGAGCTCCTGGGCTTTTGCTCTTCAGTAACGTTCCTGTGGTTAGTGTTTTCTGTCACCGCTGACTTTGCCATCAAAGCACAGAGCTGGGTGTTGGGGAAGTATGGCCAATCTAGAAGAGGCAGCCAAAACCCACCAAAGACAGGGAGCTGGGGAAGCTCCTCAGAAGCACGTCCTTGCTGCCGGACAGGGGACAGGAGGGGCTGAGGCAGTGTCCCAGGGGCTGCCGCACCAAAGGGGAGCAGCCACCCAGCAGGAATGACAGGGAAAGAGGAGAATTCCTCCTGTAGCAGGACAGGGAATCAATTGGGAATTAGGAATTAGTCCTCTGCCTGTGAGAGAGACTCAGGGTGGGAAAGAAGAGGAAGGCAGGCTGGGGAATGGCCATAAGGTAGGAAAAATAAATGGGATAAGCAGGCAGAAGTGGGTCCTCACAGTGATTACAACACTCACGTTCATGGTAAGTGGATGATACGCTGAACAACATTTGCAAGTTGGCTAAGCAACGTTGGGAACAACCAACTGAACAAAAGCATGTTTCAGACAATAACCTGTCCTTTTATTTTGACAGATTAGGAAGCCAGCAGAATGCTAAAGTAAAGTTCTAAGTGAAATAAGGTAGTGTCTGAAAATTAAGCCTCAGCAAACCCAACAACTTGTAGCAGAATGAGAATTCTTCTTTGGCAATTTCAGACAAGAAAATCCCTAGCAAATCATGAAAGAAGAAAATTAAATTCCATATTTCTTTGTCTACGTATTTCATTCCATCTCTTATTTTTTCTTTTTTGTTTACTGTATTTTAGTCATTATATACACACTCTCCGAGCTTCCACAGCCCTAGCTAGTTATCTACCAGGAGAGGTCTAAGGAAATACATTTCCAGCTTATTCCCACTGCATCCCTTGACACACACTTTCTGAAAAAATGTAAGCTCAGGGTGAATAAGTCCATTTAGAAAAAGTAAAAGGCACTCAGCAAACATGTTACTTACACGTGGTCTTTTCCATTCAAACTTGATGGGGATTTTCTGGCTGTAGAAGAGGGAGGATTCATTTGGTGGGAAATCAGGATCTTCATAGAGAATGTTTTTCTCCAGGCACTTCTTGTGAAGCTCTTCATAGGTCTTCTCCTTCACGCTGATAATGGGCTGGTTGCGACTTATAATGGCAGAATAAATTCCCCCTGTGCCCCCACCCGCACCTTCAGTTGTAGTGCTAACAGCAGCGCTGGGAACGGACCCAGAACCAGTCTGCTGAGCCACCGTGGCATTTATGGCGGTCGGCATGGGAATCAGGCTTAAAGCAAATGTTGAAAGAAAGCGAGATCTTGCAAACTGGAAGGAAAGTCGAGAAAAGAGGAAGTCGCTGTGTAAACCGCTTTTTCTATCTGTTGAAAGTCTTCCAGTCAAATTTGCAAGCGACAAAATTCCATGTGGTTAAACACGTCGTGCATCCTCTCAGAGGGCAGTATTTTGTCGTAAGAAATTGGAATTTATTCCTCGATGTGGAAGAGGATAATCTGTTGGCTGACTCCCGTGCCTGAGTTGTAGTGTCTACAGCATGTGTGTGTGCCTGCCCTGTGCGTATGAGCGTCCAGAAGGGACCAGCTTTAACCCGTAAAATCTAAAAATAACTACAGGCAAAGAGTGAGAGAAAGGGAAAGTGAGAGGGAGGGGGTTAGTGAGATGGTGTCAATCTTCTGCGCAGCTAGTGCCAAGGCCAGACGTGTTCCGGGGACAGGCTCCGTGTGCAGGCTGACTCCTGGAGCAAGCAGCTCATTTTCCATAAGTAGAGAGAACGGTGAAACTGGAAGCTAAACTCCCACTGGTTTGGGAACATACTTATGAAGTACTGCCAGCCAATAAACCAGTCCTGACACTCCTGAAGGAACTGTTGTACTCGACTTCTTGTTTCTACCCTTTGCTGCACAAAAGATATATAGAGAGATTTTTACTAGCGGTGAGGATTATCTGAAAACACGCTCCTAATAGTGAAAATGGTAATTATTTGATGCTGCTGAGGTCAGGTCATTACCTGCCAGCTAGGTTTGGCTCCTCTAGAGAGCAACTCGACAGCACTAAGATTCACCTGGTGATAGCTACTTCCCATGTAAAAGGCATCTTTTCATATAGGGGGCCCAGTGTGGAAACTGGGACATTCTGTGTGTATTAGGGTGTAGCAATCTTACAGGAGATGTCTGACTTTGCCCATTTATTTTGTCATATCACAGTGGGATAAGGGACAAATTCAAAGTCTCTGCGAAAAATCTAAACACATGTTGCTCTTCTCTATAACCCAGTTCTTTAAAAGGTGACATTGCTTGTGTGTCAAGAAAAGCCCCCTAACACCTTGATTTTTCTTTGATTGGGAAGTCTTAAATCACACGATGACATCAGTGTTATTTTTGCCCTAATGACACTTGTCTCTGGACTCTGGCTCACGTACTCATTGCTGACCTTCTGCCCTAGTACTACAGTGTTTTCCAAAGCACCGATTCTTTTTTCTTTCTCAACCACTTGCTTGGTTTACACATTTCAAATCAATAGTACAATGCACAATCTCTACACCTCATTAAAAAACCTCAACTAGGGAAGCATTTAAAGAAGGTAATTTAGTTGGCAAGCTTGACTACCCTCTGGGAGTATTAATTCTCAGTCTTCTAATGGTGGTCAAATCTTTTTCTTTTTATCACGAATGCAAGCCTTCTTGCGCCAACAGGGCAACCAGAAAGGACAGATTCAATTGTTCGTGGAAACTGGAATGCAGTTGCTTCAGGGTGGATTGTCCAGATGCAGAATTGATGACTTCCTTGCATATAAATGTAATGAGGATTGCAGGGCTCATATTTGACATTACTTTGCAGGACAGCTTGGCAGAGCCGTGTGTCACTCTTTCCAGGATATTTCAAGAGCAATGCAAGTAGAGTGATGCAAGGGCCTCCCACTGCACAGCATCAGCAAAAATGCTCATTTTGGAGCCTGTGCGTGTGTTCTTTCCTTCATATTCTCCCTTCTTGCCCAGTACAAAAATTCATCTGTTATGTCTCGTACACAGAGCTCTGTTTCAGGAAGAATGTCAGTAGCTGCTGGGGAGGATCAGGGTTAACAGTCATTTTATTTTTTATTTTTTTTCTTGGGATGGTCAGCGAGCGTCAGGCTATGACCTACTGCTCCAGCTAACAGTTCAGCCAGGGAATGGCAGGTGGGCACACACTTCTCACTTCTAACTCGGTGTTACTCTTTACAGATGTTCAGGAGTATTATGTGGTTACACCTGTTCAAAAAACAGCTTCTCCTTTTCTTATTTTTTACTGCACAGATGTTTTTGTTATATAGGTCTTTTTTGTGAGAAACAGGAGTTGTTAGTAAAAGGCAAATGGTGTCTTTAAAGAAACTCAAGTTTCTATAGAGAAGAATGGATGTGCTGTTTGCTACAAACAGCAAAATAAACACTTTGGAATTAAACCACCTTTTACAATGGAATTTTTTGCAAGCAGAAGTACCCCAATACCTGACCTGTTCAGACAGAGAAAAAGTGAAATACATTGATGATAATATTTCTATTTCATTTTTTGAAGTTTTATCTCCAGTTGTTTTTACTGATTGAATTCAATTACTTTTTTTGTAATGATATACTATAAATTTATTTCTTCCTTTACGGCATAGATATGTGGAGAAGTATGTGAGTTGCTAAAAATATCAATGTAAATTATATTCTTTGAAATTTATTTCCTCAAATTTAAAGAGACAACTGCTAAGATCTTCAGCAACTAATTCCTATTGAAATCCATAGAAGTCAGGCACTTTGTACCACTGAAAATTTGACCCATGAGTATATACTATAGTGCAGATATACTGAGGGCCAGAGTATAAAAAGGAGTCATTCCGTTATCCAGAGACCCTTGGAAGAATACTTTGTAATGATTTTCAACAGTAGAAAGAAGGTTGGAAGGAATAAGGCATGTAAGACACTTCATTGTTACTTTATTTCACTTACTTTCCAACTTCAGAAATACCAGTTAAAACATTTCATTAAAATGTTCCAGACAATAATTATAGCCTGTGAGAAGCGCTGATATGCTTAAACAAAAGAAGCAATACTCAATTAAAGCTTAGAAGCTGATAGAAAAATAGGATCTGTCTCAAAAATAGGGTCCGTCTCTCTTCTCACAGATGTAAAAATCTATTTGCTACTCGTCTGCATTAAGCACAGGAGAATTTAGGCTACCAGTTCCTGGAGTGGAGGCTCATGCTATTTGCTGGAAGGGGCTGACAAACAGCTCTGCACAATAAAAAAGAAGGAACCTAAGGGTCTGGTGGGGAACAAACCGCACTTGGTATTCAAGAGCGGAGCAGTCAGTTTGTTCTCACACTTGCTGTTCCCAGAAATCTGCCCTGCAAAGGACAAACAGCAGCAGGTGGGAATGACTGATCAAGCACAGGGAAGGCTTAGTAAGAAGAGCAGGGAACAACGTACAAATGGGCGGTTATGTTGCCTTTAATTGGCAAAAATGGTGACCATCCTTCTCCATTTCCTAAGAGTTAATTTATCGATGCTTTTAGAAAATACTTCCTTATCTTGCTAAAAGAAATTGAGTAAATTTTTCCCTTTTATGTCCACAAAAGCCAACAGGATACTTGTTCAGATTTGACTTAAATCTGAATTGGTTTTAAAAACAATATAGTTGACAAGTGTAGCAAATAGAAAGGGCAAACAACTTGAGCTGCAGAGCAATGGTAACCTGCCAAAAGAGATGGCTAATACCGAGAAGGCTGTGGGAACAGGCAGGATGCAGGGGATGTAGGACTCCTAGTTATGAAAGGGAAGAAAGCATCAGGACACACTAGTTCTGTTTGGAGAGATGGTGGGAAAGAGGGAAGGGAAATTAGGGTGAGTTTTAAGAGAATGGAGGAATAAGCATGAAGTGGGATGGCTCAGTACAGAACTAATCCCATTAAAACTAAAAATTTGCTTCATAAATACCAAGCTCAAATCTCAGTCAGATACCAAAAACTGACCAAGAAATTACTAAAATATGTGTAAAGGAAGCCAAATCTTGGCAAGAGTTGGAAGATGTGGAGAAGCAGAGCTCTCCATAAGCAGAGCTGCTTCACTGGGCTGGCTTTAACCAATGACATTCAATCATCCAAAAATGCCAATTCTTTCCTAACAAAACACTTTTTTTTTTTTTTTAAAGTAGTACTTGCAGAGAGAGGGGAGCAATAACCCGGAAAATGTTTCTGTGTGAGCCTAGCTGCTACCCTAAGCCAGTATCGCAGTTAAATAGACCTGTGCCTTTTCCAAATCCAAATATATCAGTTACAAAGCCAGCTATTGGAGAGACTTCTACACTCCAACACTACCGGCTTTCGCTATTGCACAACCGACTGGCACAACCTACTCAAATCTTAGCTTTCATGACTAAACTTTTTGGCCTGGTGTTCGCTTGCCTGTGTACAGACTGCCTGATCTTCCATTGTCACAAGTACTGGAAAGGGGAAGTGTCTGTAATCACACTGAGTGGCTCCTGGGTTTGTGTTCACGAGGCAGTTTGCAGGCAGAACTCTGACGGCAACCTCCGCATCTGGCACATCTACTGGTGCTGCTTGTCAAACTGGCCCAGATCTGCTCCTCTCAAGAACGTGTCTCTGAACAGTGGGATTTCCAAATACTTACATTAAACCCTATGCTGATGAGTCACAATCTCACCCTATCAATTTCTGATTTTTCTGGAGCAAGTGAAGGGAAGGCAGAACTCAATTTTAATGCCTAACTGAAGTTAGCCTGGACCAGATAGTATTTAGCTTTTTTTCCCCAGAGATACAATACTAGTGCTGTTGTTTTTGCCAAAGAGAAAAGCTATCCAAGTTTAAATTACTGCTTTAAAAGAAAAATTGTAGGAAATGTTAGTTTGGGATGTAGGTGGGAAATAGGTTCCTTGATTTGATTAGATCCAAGTGAGTGTTTTAAGCCCTCCCAGCTTATTTCCCCCCAACTTCTCAATAAATTCTCTGATGAAGTTCCGTCTCTCTTCAGTTGATGCGAATCACCCAGTCAGCATCTACTCTCAGGGCTAAATTCTCCAGTGTCAGTGCAGAGGTCTTCATATCGTATGTGAAAACCACTTTTTTTTCTTTCCCACCTGAACAGGACAAGAGAGTTTACCATAAGATTTAAGAAGAACCCTTCTGAAATGCAGTTACACATGACTCCCTCCAGTTTTTAATTCAGACTGTCCCTGCCACTGATGGGAAGGATTGATTAAAAGAAACAGTAGTCAAATCTGCCCAGTATATACATAAGAATGTAGCAGAATTGGAAAAACTATTTTTTCTGACCTTTCAAACTGTGGTACATCAAACTATGGAACTATTCAAGGATTTTTCCAAAAAAAATAACCCTTATTACAGCATAGGTTTTCTTCCAAGCACCCTAAAAGGCCTCAAGATTGACAGGTGGAGGCAGAAAGTCCATGTCCACATGATTCCCAAAATGAAGAGAGGTACTTGGAAAGCAGCCAGAAACGGTAAGACCTTTCTCTAGATGACGCTGCCTGTCCGTATGGGGTCCCTCACAACTTCTAGAGATCCCCACATAGTCAAGAACTCCAGACACTTTTGAATGAGCAAGAGAACATGAAGGTAATTCTGTTTTTGTCTCCAAGTTTCCTGTTCTAGACTAGGCAGGCTTACAGATCCAAGCAAATAGTTCTTCATTTGAAATGCTATCTCTAGTTGTATTCTGTGGAGGACAAACTTATCTGAACTTGTTAATTCTGAACCACTTTTACTGATGTATCTATTGCTTTACAAAGTAAGCGTTCTCTAATTCTGCACGTAATATTAGTGGTCAGTAGTTGCTGTCTCCTTTCACTAAATTCTGTCCTTAATATTCAAAAAGTAGCAAACAAAATTAAACAAAGATGCTCCCCATGCTATACCACCTCCTTTATAGAGCTGTCAGTTTGCCACCTCTAGTGAGTGGCAGAAGTGCAACGGTATTTCAGATAATCAGAGTAAAATGAAAGTCAGTTCATTACCCTTGGAAGAGGCTGTCACAAAAGTGGGATGCTGTCCAAATCCCAGAATTATCACCCGTTCAACCACACAGGTAGTGTGGTATTGTCCGCTTTCACTTGTGCACCTTAAAACAGAAAATAATTTCATATATATTACCTTCTGTCCATCCGTAAAAGTTCAGTATCATGCAGAGAAAGTACTACTTCAGTCTCACCCTGGAAGTTCCCTTATACTGGTTTCCTTTCCTCTATTTACCTTTCTCACAAAACAAGTAAAACTTTTTCCCATTATCAACTACTTTTTTACTGCACAGCAGATTTCACAAAGTTAGGGGAAAAAAGCATTTGGGAAGATATTTTGCAGCAAAAAGCATGGCTTTGCCAATCAGAAGGTTCTGGATTTTTGCTAAATGGTAATTAAAGCTCCTACGTATAAATGTAAAGCTAATCTTAACATTTTTCAAGTAATATGTTTCAGTCTGAGGCACAGTTATCCTTCATTTTGTAACTAGTTTAATTTTTACTAAAAAAATCTAAAACCCCCTTCAAATCATAATGAAGCTTTCCTTTCCAGAGTGAACAGAAAGTTCTATCATTCATCTCAAAATGACTTTTTTTCAACTTCTAGATTTTCTAGAAGTTTAGCAACATTTTTATTTTCCATCCTGAATTTTTAAGCTTTTCAAATCCCAGATAAAAAAAAAAGATTTGAAGCACACTTTTAACTATGTTATCCAAGCTAGTCTACAGTTGTGCTCTGTATTGAATTTTATAGTATTAGGACCTCCTGCATATTTCTTGAACCCTGAAGGAATAAAGAAATGCCTGTAAAATCACCATTTATGTACTGTACAGCCCCATGGGTAACGCACCTCAATAGTTAAAGTGTCATAGTGACATATTTAGGATGGCTTTCCTTACAAGCAGCTATGGATAGTTTTGGCTTTTAAGTTGTTTCACTCAACCTTTGCAGCTTGTGTCCCTTCGTGCTTCCTTTCAAATGCTTTTCTTGTATATTTTACTATGCTAATATATACATGGCACATGCAGAGTATCTCAAGTTGAAAGGGACCCATAAGGATCGAGTCCAAGTCCCTGCTCCTTGCAGGACTACCTAAAACTAAATTGTATGACAAAAAGCATCGTCCAGATGGTCCTTGAATTCTGACGAGATTGACCCCTTCCCCAGAAGGCCTGTTCCAGTGATTGACCACCCTCTCAGTGAAGATCTTAGAAAAATATATCTTAGAAAATACAAGCACTCCAGGTGTTGCCTATTTGCAAACCTCCCAGTTTATCTTCTTTTGTCTCTCTGATAGGCTTTACTCTTGCTGATGACTTTCTTTGTATTTGAGTAAATCTGTAGAATCTGCAGATTTGACTAGAATGAAAGAATGAGACAACTTAGTATTGCATGCGTTGCTGCCCTTAGACTTAACACAAAACACTTTAACTCTGCAGTTTTATAACAGATTCTGCATGCTCTGGGACTTCACTAAGCAATAGATGAGACTAATACTTCTACACCTGTAAGAAGGCTTGGTGAACTAGAAAAGGCATTTCCAATGACTGTGTTGGTGGCTTTTGTCCATAATTGCTGTTACCTGGAAGACAGAATGTTCTTGTGGAAAGTGAATTTCCGATACAGGAACTGCTTCTTGTGGAGATATTCAAACGAATGCCCATCATCTAGGTAGAGCTCACCTACTGCACAGGCCTGTGAAACGCACCAGGTGGAGTACAAATTAACACAGCTTCTAGTGCTGGACAAAGAAACTAAAAATGTCTCATGGTATGTTATGCTTTATGAAGGGTGTGTGTTTATTTTTATTTAATGACTTGTAACCCTGGAAGGCTCAGGGAGTCCAGCTCCGAGAGTGCTTTGAAGACTTGGACATCCTGGTTTTGTAAATTGATGTGGGTGCCAGGTGTCAACTCATCTATTAGAAAAGACAGTTGGGGGAAGTTCTCTCTGTGTCCAAGAGAAAGTTTGTGGCCTGCTCATTCTCTGCTCTTTTCTCCAAAGGACTAGAGGTGGGATGAGAGGTCAGAAAAATGTTCTGCCACTGCTGTACTCAGTCTCATTTTAAGGGACCAGTGGGAGGGAGGTGGGAGCCCCTCAAACAGGAGATGTGCAGGAGAGCCATTGGACATACAGATCATACAGCTGCAGATACCATTGTGCTCATTGAACAGGCAGCAAGGACCATAAAAAGGTTAGATGGAATAAAAGGCAACTTTGTAAAGGGAACGTCATCTCAGAGTACCTCTGTGTCCAGGGCCACGCGGAGTTCATAAGAAATATCTATCATCCATTCTGTGGATTTTTCAGCCGTGGTCTTCAGAGGTACCACAATGCCCCCCCGCTGGAATACAGGAATCTGAAGGAAAAAAAAAATCCAGGGTAGAAAGGTTCATCTACTCTGATAATATAATTTTAACCTGGAACGTGGATAGCTGAAACTTGCTCTCATTAAAGCTCAAAATAAGCTTTTATCACAAGTACACAGAGAAACTATCCAACTAACAATGGGAACAGCAGTAATCTTCCTGTACGTGTGCAAGTGAAATAACTCTGCTTGGAGAAGTCACCCTTCCATCATCTCACTTTTCATCACCACCAGGACATATTAGTGTTCCATCTAACAACAGAGGAGATGGGATTTTCTTCTTTACAAAACCTATTTACATTACACTTCTACACAGAAATTGGAATGTCAACTTTTCTGATTTTGAATGTTCACAAAACAAAAGCCTGTATTTTTTTCCCGCTCAATGGAGGTAATATTTTAAAATGAAACCATACATTCTCCAGTGTTACTGGGATCTTCAGAGTGCCTGGATCTCCCATTCGTTTAAATTTTCTGAAATCATACCAAATCTAGGAAAAACGAAAAAAGAATGAGCATTACATATGGCATGATCTGTTCCCTCTGCAGATGCAGTGGCTCTCCTGCTTAACCGTACTGTCACTATTCCTAACAACCTACTTGATGTGCAAGAAATAGCATTTACTTTTTAAATCAAATAATCTTCTGGATGGAAAGAATAAATGCTTATTCCTGAAACACAAAAATAAGCTGATCTATTCTATAGTTTGCATAACATCTTGGTATGTCTTAAAGCACCTGGAAATGCAAAACAATGAAATACCACTCTTCGGTTTTTTAATCTAGAAATGCTGAGTTCAGAATAAGCAGATTTATATCGAAGTGAAAATTAACAACAAAGTTGCTAATAACAGGTCACAAAAGAGAGCTACATCTGAAACTTCCCATGTACCACACTTGCCAGCAAGTGTAACTGCATTCACTGTGCCAGGCAGTCAATTCCCATATAGATCTTGATAAAAATATTTTTCTTAACTTGTTTGGAGAGCCTAATCTGTATCCTCAGATGCATTAATGGAGTCATAAGGCTCTGCATGGTCTCACATTACTCCCCTTTGCTGCTCTCTTTCCTCTCATTCCTCTCTAGAGTCTCAGGTTTTCCCTTAGGAACTATTTTCCTCAAATTCCTTCTCTTCCTCCACCTCTCAGCTGCTGCAGCCAAAGGCTCTTTGTAGAAGTGGATCACAGTGCCATCCTGTGGATAAATAACTTTACTTCAGAGAGGAACTGATCTCCGTACATGTCAGTCTTTGCTACACACAACCCAGCCTATTGATGCTTTTATTTCCTTGTTATAATTTTCCCTCCCCACAGCTTCCCCCTACTTTACTTACGACCTTTCTTCAAAGATCCCTTTTCTTCTACATAAAAGAGAAGTTTAACCCACAAAGAAATACGTGAAAAAAGGGCATTGACAATTTAATGAAGATGTTTTTTGGCGTTCCATGAGAAGCATCAAGTCTTGAAGGGGAAATTTAAATTGTAGGAGACCTGAGATTCGTGCAACTTCATATTCATTCTCACCTCCTCTGACCCTGGAAGGAGAACACTCACTGCCTTGGCCTCTTGCTCTGTGACTGGATGCACCAACAAAGCATTTCCTGGAGAAAAACATAAACATGGCTGTGGTCCTCAAGGCTGCATCTCATCAGAGCAGAAGCTGTGTGCTCTGGGGCTGTCAGCCTCCTGTAGCTGTTTAAGGGGCTTGCCTGGGCACTCCATCTGCTTAGGTTTACAAGGCATGTGTAGGGAGCTGATGGCTGCTTGGGTCTTGTTCTGTTACGGCACTGGGATGCAGCTGGGCTGCACTGTACACCCACCAGCTTGGAGGCTCTTCTGGGTCCCTCATAGTCTAAGAGATGAATTCCTGTTTGCTCTTTGGCTGAACAAAAAAATACATTTTTCTAACCAAGAGTGGCAGACAGGAATAGCCTTGTAAAAACCAAACCAAAGCTGCTTAAGCTTATTGCACTGAGGATGGTTCTTATTTATTCCTAAAAAAATATATTAATGTATATAGACTGTACAGTTTGATAAACTTTTTCCCTCCTTGCTTCACTGCTGATGAGGCTGAACTCTCGGAGTCCTCTCAAATGCTCTGCTTCACTGCACTTAGCTTTGCTGCTGTGTCCTACCTGCCTTGGTCAGACTTTTGCCTGAGAAGTGAATGTTCCCTCATCTTAAAACCATTAGTAGGCATTCTTGACCCCAGAGGTAACAAAAAAATAATTAAATGCAACATTCCCCTCCCATTCTCTCTTCCCTATCAGCTCAATGTGCTTTACACAAACACACCCATCTCTTAAGCTTCATTTCTGAGAAAACTGACTTTAGCAGCCAGCCATATCAGAGTAAAAACCAGTCACTTCGGATGGTAGCTGTTTGCTACTGTCATTTCTGAAACAGACTGTAGTCTTAGCTACTACAGCAAACTTCCATGGTTCAGGTCAAAACAGACTGTTTTTTCAAAGTGAGCCCGAATTCAGTTTTTGCATCTCATATGACCCCTATTTTCATAGTGCTCTTAAAAATGGGTCCCTTAAGGAGGTCTCAAATTCTACTTTCAGTTACGCTATAATTTTTAAAGGTCTTGGGCAGAGTTTTCTTGTTTTCTTTTTGTCACATGACACACTATCACCTCAAAAATATTTAACTCAAATTCCAGAGAATGAGAAGACACCTGCTTACCCAGCATGTACTCATTTTCCACACCAAAAGTTTCTATTTTCCCTGGGAACTCTATCCAGAGAGGCCTGTAGAAAGAAAGATAGTGAGATTCAGTTAGTTTCTCCTCTCCCACCAGTCTGTTCAAGACCTTCTGGTATTTTCAGACTCCATTTTCTCTCTCTTTTTACAAGGTAAAGCTATCAAGAACTGAAGATAGGGCAAGGCCCTTTTCTGTGCTTTAAAGTACTCCTTTTGAGTCACTCATGAGAGTTTCCAGTACAACATGGGTTAAGACATTCCAATATACCTATGGTTTGGCCTCCTGCAGCCTCACTTTCTTCCACCCTGCCTTCTTCCTTACAAATTTGCACTACATATCCCTTCCTTCTGGCAAAGGAGAGATGGATGAGCCTTTCTGTCATGGTCTACCAGCAGCGCAGACACCTGATGAGCTAGTCCCTGCAGCACAGTCCTCCCTGTTCTCAGCAGCTCACTGCTGCTTTTACAGCATGTCTCCTCCTGGTCACGACTGAAAAACCTGCACCAGAAGTTTAATTTCAGTCTTTCTCAAAAAAGGGTAGTGCGTTAACCATGTGGTTATAGAACAGGTGTTGTATATTCAAAGAGATTATGGTAATAATAGCTCATTCAGAGGCAGGGTCTGGGTTTCCTTACACAAAAAGCCTGGCTCATCTGCTCACTCACGATCATCTACTTGTTTGCTGCAGCTCTGCTGTTTATGTGCTTGCTAATGAGACACATTTTCCGTTCTGCTTGTCTCAGTGTAAAAAATACCGTGCTTCCTCTCTCATTCTGTACCTACTGCTGCAAATTTAACATAATCAAAGTTTTATTTAATACTGTGGGCAGTGCACACGTCAACATAAGCTTCATTTCAAGAAAGACAGAAAACCAGTGTCTATGTCAGTGCATACAAGAGGGGCATCTACACCTTTACACATGCAGACAGATGTTCATGCTGTCTGTAATGCAAATCATCTTCAAAACTCAAACCACTCAGCCCTTTTCAAAAAGACATTTATGTTTTTAAACCCTAGGTTTAACCGTAGGTTGTTATTTGCATAACAAGTAAAGGTAAATGTGGTGCAAAAGGAGAATTCTAGGGCAAATTCAAAGACACAGCAACACCAGGAAAATTAATGACATTCGTCCCTTGGTGAAAGGATTGTTGCACCAAGACACTTTCTTAGAGGTAACAGAGCAAAAGTTTATCTTCTAATTTCATTTCTGTTCTAGATCATTAGATCCTCTACTAAAAGAAAAATGATAAGAAATACTGCAGAGATAAATGATCAAATTATCAATATGAAATAAGCTTTTATAACAGTAACAATTGAGCAGTAACAAGTATTTTCATGAGGGGCAAAATGTTTCTAGGTCAGCAAGTTCTGAGTCCATTAAGCTCTGGTTTAAGTGTGGGTTGGAATACCATGTAATGTTATTTATTATGAGGAGAAGTTTGCAGTCTTTGGTATTTTAAATATATTAAAGGCTGTGCCGCGTCTATTGAATTAGTGTGTTCCAGGCGTCACTTGCAAAAAAACCCAAACCACATATTTTTCCTCTGAGACTACTACCAGACTGCATGAAACTACAACTTAGTAATTTTTGTGTGTTTTTTCTTTTTTAATATTTACATAAGTAATAAAAAAGTAAGAGATGGTAATTTAAGTTCCCTCCTCTAAGTTGAACATAACGACTAAACCTCCTGACTTACGCTCTTACCTCATAACCGGCTCAGCCGCTGTGTGTGCCCGATAGAAGAGTGTGTATAAGTATGGCAGGAGGATGTAGCGCTCTCTAATGGCTTCCCTGATGATCCGGGTGTTCTCCTCCCCAAAGAGCCACGGTTCTCGCCGTTTGCTCTTCTTGATAGAATGACCTCTGAAGAAGGGCTGGTAGGCTCCAGCCTGATACCAGCGCACAAGTAATTCTGGTTCTGGATCTCCAATAAACCCTCCCACATCCGCTAGATATTGCGCAGACAAATAAAAATACACATTTTTGGAAATTATTCTGAAAAATGTGAAGTACTCCTCTAACAAACGTTCCAAGTGTGTAAATCCATGCATTTCACGGTGTGCTTGCAGTTCTGCTGTTGGGCAGCTGCTTGTCCAAATAAGAGTGGAAAACTGGTGTAACAAGTTATCCTTTAATAATCTCAAGAGAGCTTTCTGAGTGCCTTCCCCAGTGACAAAGGACTGTCACAATGATGCTATGAAACACCACCTGAGGACCACTGCTCCAGGTGGGACTCAAAGACTACATAGGAGTTAGTGGAGAAATGATGGTGAGAGCCAGGTTATTGGCATCTGAAATCAGACTACTGTGTGAAATTGTCTAGAAATGCACTGGACTGTTTAGCTTTCCACCATCTGTGTTGAAGTCTCTCTTGGGATACAAGCTTGGTGGCACCAGTGATTTATGCACAGTGAGCAACTCCAGCTGAACACCTTACCTCCACAGAATGAAATCCCTGCCATGCTGATGGTGAGAAGCATTGGAATGGAGATTTTCAAGTAAGCCCACTTTGCCCTGTTGTCTCCAGTCCACACTGCCCCTGGAAATACCCAGTTTCAGCATTACACAGGAAAGTTGGGTGTATGCTTCAGCTTACACTTGCAGTTAAGGAAAGAAGACAAGAATGGTCATGAACTACTGGTGAACTGCTGTTCACTGTAACTGTTTTTTCTTTATACACACCTGCTCCTCAAATATGCAATAAAAGCAGGTAGTGGTTTGTCACAGGACAAAGGTTGTTTTTCTGCCATTACCATTCTGCCATTCTGCCACTTGTACGCACTTTGACAGCCTCCCCTGATTTTTTTTAATCACTTGCACTCTTATGTGTCAGTATTTCCCAGAGAGTTTCTGTCCTCTCTAGACTTTACTACTACACACCAAACTTAATAGAACAAAGCAGCATGAAAGGCATCCAGCTAGTCCTCACTTACCATACTTCTGTGATCCGGCGAAGAAAGATCGGGTGAGGACAAATGGTCTCTCTTTTCCTGAAGAACGTCTGATGAGTCCTTCTGCAGTTGCCATTTGCTGAAAATCATAGACATAAAAGTCAGGAAGATAAACTCTGTAATTAGGATACTTTCTACATTGCCTTTTTAGCCTTTCCAAGGCAGGAAAAATAAGAAATCTGTACCCACAAACGATATTTATTATTAAAGAAATACTTTCTTACTAGAATATACTTGAGCAAAACCAATTGTTATTATTGTGTAGTCAATAACTGCTGGCTTGTGTCTCCAGATACTCTACCTGGTAGAAGCCGTAGAGGTTATGTACTTCTCGATGCTCCCAGTTGTTGTAGTGCACAGCATCTTTCTGCATTGTGAGTTCTGCCCCTTTGAAGACTGAAGGCTCATTCATGTCATTCCACACAAAGAGGATATTAGTGGATCCCTATGACACAGTGTTGCAATTAGGACATAACATAGCCATTGCTGTGACATAGTGTGTTTATCTCTAGTGGGTGTCAGACCAGTCTAGGGTACTGATAGAAACAGCAGCAGCAAATCAAGAGATGGTAATTCTACTTCTGTGGTCACTTGAAAGCTGCCAGTCATTCATCTCATCTCATCTCTCTTGGTGGCCCTTTTGGTCAGCATGGCAGCCTACAAGCCCACTTGATTTTTGTAGTTTTTACAAAACTCAGTAGGTATTTGCTATTCCTGCCTTCCGGTGAGGGAAAAGAGAGGCATTAAATAGCCATGAGAAAAAAAATCAGAGAAGTCCAGAAGAAAAAAACTGGAGAGGAAAACCAGCATGGAAAACATCTACTACACATGTCTACTAGGGTAGTAGTTTCAACAACCCTACTGCAAAGCAGAACTTTGGGGCAGGGAGGGGGGAACTGGAGATGCCCAGCAGCGTTCACCCAGATGCTTTCAGTGCTAGGCAGGAATGCTGGAAGGAAGTCCAGGGTGAAGTAACTATGAGCTATGAGAGAGCACTCCCACATCACTCCTTGTGTGCTATCATGGCAGTAAAAGCTGGAATTGCAGCAGCTGTGTTGGATTATGGGTTGCTAAAATGCCAGCAGTTTGTCCATCCTACTGCTGCAACTAAGTGAGCAGGTTCACTGGAGGCATATGGGTTCCAACTTTCTTAGTGTAGGCAAGTCCATGGAGAAAATTCCTCCGTGGTACTTCAGCTTATCAAGATATTTTCCTCTACATTATGATACTACAGCTATAAAAGCCACCAATTTGCTTAGCCAGTAGTCTATCTATCTTTTATCTTTTCCCCATTTTCAAGCTTTCTGGGATACGTACATCAGAGCAAATAAATACATACCTTGTATGTTTTGAAGGCAAATTGGTCTGCATACCATTTTCGCACTTCAGGATTGGTGAAATCCAGGAAACAAGAGGAACCTGTGGATGTGGGAGATCCCAATTACTTACCTGATTTTAAGAGCATGCATGCATTCTCTTTGCACCTAAATACAGTGGCCTAAAGCTAGGACGCTTTCCACAGTGGGCAGCAATAATGTGGTCGCTGTCGTTTGTGAGATAAAAGCTCAAGAGTAAGTTCCAGGATGTCTTGGAACTTGGTGCACCCCTTGCCATGTTCTGCAGACCAACGGACATAGATTCTCAAGGTCTGAAACTCAGCACCATTTAAGGGTGACTGCTAGCAGTTTGAAATACGTTCAGATATGAACAGGAAGTCAAGAAGAGACAGCATCACTGGTATTTTGAGCTCAAACAGGAAAGTGTCACTTAGAAGCTGAATAATTACACCCTGCCATGCTACTAGAAGATGTAATTCGTCCTTGATTTTTCCCTTGAAACGTAGAGACAGAGTGGCTTTTTACCTGGCCAACAGATGCCCTCAAAATCTTGCCCATTTCTGTCTTTCACAAAATATCCCTTGTCTTTTGCCTGTGAATACAGGGTATATGTGGGATCAACCTTAATGTGGGGATCTACAATGACGACAAGCTGCCAGGATAAGAAAATAAAACACATCATTAGCATCAACAGTACTAAATGAACCAGGAAGAATTCACTTTTGATAAAAGGCAGATAAGTTCACTTCAGGTAAAGAAGGTAGCTATGTCACTAATTTTAGAAAGCAGTTACCAGTGCTTGTATATGCTGTGCTAGACTTATGTGTAACAGCTGCATTTACAAGGAGGTCATGGATTTGTGTTTACCCATCAGAAATAAGGACCAAAAAACATTGTTTCCGATATAAGCAAGTACCGCAACCCCTAAAACACTCTATTTAATTCACTACTGTATTCTGTGAATGGGAAAATATCTGACTTCCGTGTTCATGTACCTGCTTAAAACAATTTGTCTTAAGACATTTAAATATATCTTAGTTTGTACAACATACAACAGCAACAAAAGCTTTTATATTTTTTAAACATCCAGGTATTGTATTTTGCAGTTATTTTCTTGCTGTAAAGCTGAGAAAGTACTATAGCTCCAACCAAGAGATTATAAAACCTGAATGCTATTGCAACAGTCCCCTGTTCATTAACTTTTGGCAAAGATAAAGCATTAAGCAATTCTACAACTTTTACATATTAACTGTGTACATTTTAATACCTCTATAATTCCAGGGGAAATATTTTAGTTGTAAAAGCAGAAATAAAGACTAACTAAGCTAACAGAATGCACATCATACTGGACTTCAACAGAAGAAAAAAACATTTAGTTTATGGTAAACAATCCCAGTTAGTGTAAGCAGAAAATAAAAAGTATTATCAATACAAAGACAAGCTGAAGCAAGGACAGCAACCACCAATGGTAAAAGCTCGTGTTAAGTATAAAGATTTTCTACTGTGCCCACCAAGGACAGCACTGGGCTGCTTCTATAAGATGGAGCTTCATGTGGGTCAAACTTAGCCTGATGGTCAGGATACAGAACAAACTACGAAATAACAAAATGGCACAAGGAGCTGAATTAATACTTTGCACACTGGAAGCAGGCTGCAACACAGCCTAATGTACTCTGTTGTAGTTAAACTCTGCAGTTAAACCTCAGTATCTGAAGTACCTTGCTTAAAGCTAGATTGAGTAGCTTCACACTACAAAGAAGTATCTTTCCTTTTCCTGATATATTATTTACCTTGCGTTTTTCCTTCCTGAGAAGTTCTTGCATCTTTTTGGGGTTCTGGAATTTCTTTTTGTCCCAAGTAAAATACCTCTTGCCATCTGTGTGCTCTATGTCCAGCCATATCACATCATAAGGAATGCCGTGTTCATCAAAGCCAGCATCTACTGCCTTCACATCTTCCTCATCCTCGTAATTCCACCGGCACTGATGATAGCCCAGAGAAAAAAGCGGAGGCAGGGCTTGAGTGCCTAGGAAGAGTATATGGATGAAGATAACACTGTTAATGCCCTTCAGGATTTTATCTAGAGAGTCTAGAAAAGTTAACATGATTAATATGTAACTGTCTGGAGCTACTGAATGCTGGCCTAAGTTGAGTCTAAAGCGTGTCTTTCACACATAGGTGGCTGAACTCTGGAAATATCAAACACTACAATGGGCTGAACAGCCAGAAAGAGCAGAGGGCTGTAATCATAATACACGAGTGAAAAGGAACTTGATGTACCATGATGCTGAAGTGTTATTCCAGTAGCCAATATAATTTTATTCTTTAATTTTTTCTCATGTAAAAACATTCCAGATGAGCTTAACTGTCATTAATGCAAACAATTACATAGATTTTAATCAGTAGAATGCAATTCCTTTGACTGAATCCGAGTAGTATAAACAGGCCCACAGGTGCTGCAGTACAAGGAGAACCACAGAATTGCAACGTTAGGAAGTTTTAAAATTAGAAAACATGTCTGCGTATGGCAAAACGGAGCCAGGAAACCTTCCTGAGTGTGTACGTCTGCTTGGCAATAACCTTTTGCGATCTGGCTACTTTCCTATTCCTGTTCAGCTGAACCACATTGTCTCCATAACATCGGTGAAGCAAACTATCATTGCTAACACACTGAAGAACTACCAGGGATGTTTCTGTGCTTTTAATTCTCTTTAGTACATAAAGAATTTTGCTTTCATAAAATGTTAGTCCTCTTGTCTCCATTTTTTTATTCTCTTCCTGAGACTCTTGCTTCTTTCCTTTCCTGTACCTGCATGACATCTCTGCTCCCTTCCCTAATGGACACACTGGACAGTCACCTATCTTCTTTCTCTACTCTCCAGGATACATTACTCCGTAACTTCAGTTTTTTCTCACTATAAGGCATCCTGTCTCGATGGTGACTGGCAGTTCTAGCACTCTGTGTCTCCTCTCTTCACCTAAGGGAGCAGTCTCAGATAGCAGTAACCATGACACTAGGGAAAACAAGGATGGAGGCCTGTCTTCACAAAGCACCAGCCCTTGCTCTACAACCTGCAGGGTGGGAACAACTGGCCTCCTGCACACAATAGGCTAGGTAAATACTAACCCACTCGTGGGTACAGTGTGTTCCTCAGAGAATCTCCCAGGTGCGTGTGCTATACTGACTCCAACTAGGTGAGTTAGTACCTGTCAGTTGCGCAAACTGCTTGAAGACATCAAAAGCAGTGGGTCCCATCAGCAGGAAAACATCAATGATCCCACTTTCTGACATCCAGCGCACATCAGTGAGAGGCACTTCTCTCTGCTTAGCACTCTCTGCAGCACATCCAGGTGGCTTGCGCTTTGAAGGAAACCAAGGTAAAACTGAATCTCTTTCTCTGTCAAACTTCTGTTCAATGAAGGAACAAAGACAGAAACCCACAAAACCCACAAAAAACACATACCTGGCAGTTATTAGGAATACACACTGAACTTTTCTTATATATCCTTCACAAATCCTTTACCTTGCATACTGCTTATACAAAATACAGAGGTGATGAGAAAAAATAGGTAATGAGGGGCAAAGTAATTAAAGCTTTTCTGTAATTAAAGACTATGCGTTTCCTGCAGGATCTTTGAGTAACAGCCATAACTATATCACGAATAATAAAGAAAAATAGTAATTTTAACCATGTAATGAAATGCCGGAATAAAGCAAGATATTTTTTTTCAGAAAAATTCCTCAAATCCGAGAGATTGTCAAGATTTTTGTCCGCCCTTTTTTCTGCCTGCTACATCCACCTGTGTAGATTATGTTCTGCTCCAACATTATATATTTCCTCTCTGCCTTCTCCTCTAGACCTGTTAAGATACAAATTCTGTAACTTGACTCTTGAAAGGAGTCATCACCTTGTTCTTTTCAAGTGGTTTAATATAAAGGGAGGACAGGAGGGAAGGATTGACAATTCTTCACTAGGGTGCAAAAGATAAATCTCCAATAATGTTGTCATGTTCCTGTTGGCCCTGTCCTGGAGTGTTTTCTTATTAAATTCTGAGGAAAGTGAGCAACTCTCACCTCAGCTGCCTTTGTACTAATATCCACCAGCGTTTCTGAAGAGTTCAGCCAGAAGATCCCTGAGGTTCTATTAGGCCTGTGTGCTAAGAGAAGGGGCACGGAACCATAAATGCCTATCTTGTCATGTATCGTGTAGCCGAAGATATCCAAATTATAAAGTCGGTAGGCATCGCCATCACTAGGACAAACAAATAGATGTGTTTGTTATATGTAAGCATCCTGCACAGGGCCAATTTTAGCTCTATCGCTTTTACACTAAACTCAGTGAAAGCTCAGTGAACACTCTGTATTATGGTCTTTTGGTTAGCATTCAGAGCTGAAATGTGGACATCCTAGACTACTGCTTCTTTGCTTTGGTCGTAGCTATCTGAATCAAACAACATTTTTGCTTCCAGTGCTGCTCATTTGCTCCAAGTCCTAAAATACGAATTCTGAACTTTCCCATCTTCCCATGGAGTTTCTCTTTTAAGAGTTCTACTTAGATGAGCAATCCTGTAATTCTGAAAAAAAAACTGCATGGAAAACTGAATGAGAACAGAAAGAATCATTCATGAAATTGCAGAGTGAAAGGGGAAAGCAGGAAAACTTACTCCATGTGGACAGGGGCTACGATTCAGCTCGCTGTGTCATTAAACTAAAACATACACTATATAATATACGTATCTCAAGCTGCTGTGTGCATTAAATTATTAAGACAATGTTATATCTCTCCTCTACAGAAACAATACTGCTCTCAGTAGCAATCTGCCACCTTTACCTGGTGTTTTTGAGAAGAAGCGTCTCTGCGTGTTGTGGTATTCCATAAACATGTTCAAATCCATGTAAGGAGAAGTCCATGCCTACAGAACTAGGGCCTGTGGGAAAAAACAATCAAAGAGAAGATCACAGAGTTCCATTCTCAGGCTTAGCTGAAAGCAACAGAGCAGAACAACCTAACTGAAAAAAAATACTGAAGAGCAGGTTTTAATAATTAGCTCTTTCATACTTGATTTCAACTTCACTTTCATTATTACTTATGTACTATAAAGGTAATGTTTTAAACAGACTTTATTGTGTTTATTCTGATTTTGATCTGCTTAAGAAGATAAAATTAATCCCTTCAATAGAAAAAAACCACATGGAATAGCAGGTCTGTAGTGAAACTGCTTAAAGTTATCTCCTGTTTCTATCACAGTACCTACAAGCCAAGCTTTGGAGCACAGTGGTACAGCAGAGTGGACATTACAATCAGAGTTGCCTGTTTTCTACTCCTCTTCTATTCAGCCTCAGCAACAGAAGTAGCATGCACAAGAGCCTCTGGCAGTGATATCATCTTGTCACATTACTCAATCCTGAGCAACTTTTGGCAAGTGACCACAGATCCCGCAGACTGACAAGCAGTTGCTTCAGGATCAGAACCTGCCCATATGGACTTTATTCCTCCAACACAAAGTAACAGAAAAAACAGGACGCTGGCCTGAACAGCATGAACAGCAAGGGCAACAGCTTCCTGTCCCTCTGCATCTTAACTGTGAACTGAAGAAGGTCCCGTCACCAAAAAGAAGCTCGTTCAGACTTCCCTCTCCCTCCTGCAGCTGCTGGGTATTGCTGGTTGCTATAAAAGTCTTAATGATAGTGGTAATGGACAAAGCTAACCAACTCAATTAATGTGGAATAAAACTGGACAGAGAGCAGATGGTCATAAATTTGGGTAATTAATAATTTAAATTGTATTTGAGCTACTGACCTACATGTTTCTATAACCTTCTTCTTATCCCTTAAGACTTCTCAGTGTTTCCTTTTGTAGTTACCCACTTAAAGACATTTGCTGTGACAATTATTAATGCTTAGGTATCATGATTTCTGATATGTCATGAGAACAAACTACAAGTGAAATCAATGTTATGTGTTGATACTAAAAAAGAAAAACAAAGAAAATAATGCATTATATACCAGTCGGCCAATGCAGATAGGGTTATGCTGTGTCAGAAATGGCATACAGTGAGCTGACAAAATGGGTCACATTTAATGTGTTCCCTCCTGAACAGAAATCTAATGAATATTCCCAGTACCTTTGCCAAATTTGTTACCCATCACTGGTATCTAGTAGGCAAGTTAAAAGGAGCGAGCAAGACACTGATAAACATTAAGCAGCTAAACAGAAAGCAGACAGAAATATGAATAAACACAGGTATCTACAAAGCAGTAAAGTTGTTTTCAGAACTAGACTGAGACTTACCATGAGCTTTGATGTCTAAGAAACGGCCAAATTTCTCTTCCCAGAGACCTAGATCCTCTTGTTTCTCCTGCATAAACAGAAAAACAGAAACATCTAAGCCTAGCAAACCCAACTTCTCACATGACGTATTTCTAAGAAAAATACATTTATTCACATGAGATTTGCAAATTGTTAACTCCTTTTTTTGCCACATATGGTTAATATAAATAAATCCAAAACATAATTCAGATCCTGATGCAGGAATTTACATGGAAGAATTGACGCGCTAGTGGAGCACACACGCACTCTGCTACAGCATAGAAGTAATATGCTTGGTCTTGGATAGAATCATAAAATGATAGATTGGAAGGGATCTCAAACGATCATCTGGTCCAACCTTTTGTGGGAAAGGGAGCCTAGATGAGATCATCTAACACCCTGTCCAATTACATCTTGAAAACCTCCAGTGATGGGGGCTCTACAGTGTCTCTGGGGAGGTTTTGCCATTGAATGATTGTTGTTCCATTGAATGACTGTAAAAAATGTCCTTCTTCTGGATTTCGAACATGATTACGAAAATGCAAAGATTGCATGGATGGAATCAAACAGGAAAACCTATACAAACAGAAACCAAACCTCTCCTCTAGATAGCAGGGGTCGGACAACCAAAAATTTTCCAGACTCTCCAGAGTCTTGTGTTTGTAATTGATACTTCTTTTAGCCTCCTTCAAATTTTGAGCCCTGCCATTCATTATCCCAAAATTTCCTCTTTTTGCAGGGTCTTTACTGGTTTTCTTTTCTTCATTCACCCCAGAATAAGCAGACGTGGCCTCCTGCAGCTGTGCGACTCCCCCACGGTAAGCACAGTCCCTGGCAGAACTCACAGTTCGGACACAAGTGTGCCGAAGGCAGCGTAGCTCCTGCCATTTATAACAGGATGGTGGAGTAAGCAGCCATCTGCTCTACAGGAGGCTAAAATTATATCACAGACATGACTCTTCTTCCTGAGAAAACTGGTATGTGCCTTTAAGCACTACCAGGACCCGGTCTTTTATCAGACAGAATCTGACTTCTGTATTAAGCATGAGTGTATGTGGAGGCACATTTTTGGACTGTAATGAAACAGGTCTTCTTGTTTTGGAATTCTCTTTGGAGTGATCAGGGAATCTGAAAATGACCAAGTAGCACCACAAACTCCCTTTTACACACCTACTCCAAATCAAATGAGAGAAAAGACAAAGAAATTCTAAATAAAAAGGCCAAGGAAAAACCATTTTTGAGCTAGATCTACCTGACTGGTGTCTTCTACAGCCCCAGTAGAACACATGAACCTTTATTCAACAATGAATCTGGAAAATATCTCAATATGAAGTACCAGGTCCTTTTTGAATTTCACTGGAAAGTGGCTAGACTATGTTTGTGAACATAGCACCAGAAGAAATGAACATGTGATTCTAATTCTCTTTTCTACAAAATATTCATGCTGGAATTGCAGTAAACATGGATTACCTTTGAGGAACCACTTGCTGCCTCCTCATTTTCTGCTGTGGGTTTTCTAGTGAAAAAAAAAAACAGAAACCCAACATAGAAATCATCAGTTTATTGTTAATGTAAGGAAGTATTTCAAACAGAAAATTCATATAGCATTATAAATTGCCTCATACATTATATAAAAGTCTTGGCTCTTGACTATTCTGAAAACTTATGTCATGTTAGGAGCTCTAACTGGCAAAACATTTTAATATTCAATATCTTAAAATAACCTTCACTCCATATTTGAGTTAGGTTGATTTCTTGGCCTTTCACATTTATTTCTATCTGCATTAGTGATTTTCCCACCCAGGAAATCCTCACTTCTTTGTCATTTTCCATTAAGGGCTCTGTTAGCTACAGTTTTTGAAATAATGCTCTCTAGGAGAGATGCTTGCTATGCTCTTTTTCTAGTCATGATATATCCTGCACTGTGCTTTCTCACCCTTCCAGCATTTTGCAGTGGGACTGACCTGTAAAACCTTGCAGCTATATGGCACATTGTAAATTGACTAAAACTTACTTCATGAGTTTATATAGTGAATAAAACTTAGCTAAAGAGTAAGTTTAGCCATAAAAGGAGACAAAACTAAAAACCTCCTCCTCATCTACCTCATACTACCATCACTCATTCGCAAGAAAGACAAGTGTTTTACAGAATTTGCCATTAAATGAGGTTATAATTTTGCACATGGCTCCTGCAAGGGATTACAACAGTCTACAGTTACTTCATCTAGAATTTCTTCATTAAAACTTCACCATTGTAGTTACCGGTATGAAGTAAAAGAGAAGACAGATTTCAATGCCTAAGAGCTTCTATCACAGAAATTACAGTTCTATGGAATTGTTTATCTTCAGCTACAATACAATCACTACGTACTACCATGTGACAGACATATACTGTACCTATCACTGGGAGGTGGTTGTAGGTGCTCAAAATATAACAACCCGTTGGAATTCATGCTCACAACAGTCTCACCCTTGGACTGTAGCTGAACCTGGAAGGGGTTTGCTGTGATTTGAACTTTGTAGTCCTCATTAACACTTGAGAGCACCAAAATACCTGCCTCCTTCTGTGATATGAAGAGTCTGGCAAATGAAAAGCAACAACAGCTTAATATGAATCAGCAGCACGTGAAATCCACTGTAACCAAATAACCATTTGAAACAAAAGATGGGGTGAGAATATCTGTATACATTATAAAAACCTCAAGGCTAATGTTGAGGCAAAGAATGCCAGAAATAAATACATGCTGTGTTCGGGGTTCACTGCACAGTGCCACAGGTGGCTACAGAACTGCCATGAAAATGATCCAGAGTTTACATTCCTTTCATGTTAACAGGTAATGCTTCAGGTAAAAATGACGCATCATAACAAGTAGGCTATTTTCTGATGGGGTCAAATAGCCTCAAGTTTCCTATGTATACGACAAAACTTTCTCCTATGTATTCAACAAGAATTTTTGAAACTAAATTAACCACACGCATTTTTATTTTCTCTTCCTGTAACAACTGTATTGCAGAGAGATAACTGTAGTGTAGCACAAATGAGGGAGAAGGGAAAACACTCATGCAAATGAAGCTGTGGAAGTTACTAAGGTGCTAAATCATCTTCCCATCAGTTACCTCTGGGTGGTAGGTTCCTTTATAAGAACATCAGGAACTTTGTATCTTGCTCTCAGAGGAGATGCCTCATCAATTTTAAGCCTGAAAATATTGCCTTCTATTTCACAAATTTCTACTTGTAGAAGAACCTGGGAGCAAACAAACGGATAAACTGGTAGTGATAAAAAATACCAACTTACTTTTCAACTCAACATTACCAAACACTTATCATCTGGAGAAAAAATGCCTGCTTTCTGATTTAATGTTCTTTAGCATTGCTGAGCAACAACCATCATCCATATGAATTTACACCAGTTAACTCTTCCTCTCCCCTTTGAAGAAGCGACTCTTTTCAAGCGGACTCTTTATCTTCAAGTCTCCCATGTCGAGCATTTTGCAGCTCTCCCCACAAGCAGCATGGAAAACTGGGGTAATATACACTGATCTTGAAGTCTGGACAATTTCACTACTGTGCTGGCAATGTAGGAGTGGGATACTACTGACATGTGGGCTTTTTGCAAAAACATCAGTGCTCTGTGTTCATTAGTATTCACAGTGGTGCTGACACTGATGAACTCTGTCAGGAATACACTTAAAGAAAATGCATAATACTGCCCTACCCACTGTAAGTTGCTATTTTAGAGTTCAGGGAACTGGGAAGTCACTCTCTTCTAGCTCATACAACATGCCTCATTTTTCTTCTGTAGAGGATCCCTAACACCACAAATCCATTTTTTCCCTTTTTTTTCTTTTCTTAATCTCTCCTCCTGTAACACACTAAACTGGCTGAAGAATTTTGGCCTGATCTCTTTTCCCTCTACCTGGAAGCCAATCACCCCTGCTCTCTTCAAAGGCATGAAAGAACAAAAAAGCTGTAATAGAGGAGGGATAGTAGGCAAGAGAGAAAAGATTCATTTGGAGTTTCAGATCGTGATTCCTGGGAAATATTTTACGTTATACCATCTTTGTATGAATGCATGAACAGTCCAGGAAGCCACAGAGACATCAGTCTTTCATCTACCTTAAAATCTAGACAAAAAATAGGCTCCTTTTTCTATGCTGACTGCAAAGAAGGTGAGGATTAACAGGAGACGCAGAAAATACATTTATGCAGAGTATCTACATAGTGTGATGCTTAGAGCATGGAAGAGAGCTGTAGTTCCAAACTCCCATAATCTGAGGACTGGTTAGGTTGCCTGTTCCCTGACGGAATGTGCCAGCTGCTATGCTGAAAAATAGGAAAATTAGAGAAATAGAGAAATTAGAGAAATAGAAGACGCTCCTCTTCCTGGCTATCTTCTTAAATGCAAAGAAGACTTCTTTTACCCAAAACCTGCCTTTGAGCAAACACAGGTAGACAAAGGTATGGTCAGAAGGTGATGGAACAGAGGTCTTCTTATTCCATTACACAAAAAGAATTTACTATTTTGGAATAGTGGAGAAAACTCTGAATTGAAAACATTTTTTTTCAGATAAAAAGAATTCTATTCTGATTTTTCATAAAGTCGTTCAAGATTTTATTTTTTAAGTTCCTTAAAATACTTGTTCTCCTTGCACAGTCTCAATATGTCAAATAAATACTGACTGGTAAGGATATCTTTAGGCTGATAATTTGTATCATATCTTAAATATCTATCACTGAAGAATCTCAAAACTTGCAAATATTATCAGACTTGTTGATAATATTCACTACTCTTTCTGTAAACACCCATGCTAGGTGGGATCTCACCTTATTTTCCTCATGAATAATTTGGAATTTGACACTTTCGTCACTTAACGTGACTGAATCCAACAATGCTCGATACAAGGACTTTCCAGGAGGTTGAAGTTTCTGACGCCTGTCAAGACAGAAAATTATTTTTAGTCTCCCCAATTGTTGTGTCATATCACAGAGAGGGACACAATATTGTTAGAAATATTTACTTAATAATTTTGTCTTGATTTTTTTCAAATACAATTATTATCAACACTTCAAGTCAAGAGGAAAAATAAGGAATGTGACTCTGAGCACACGTACATGTTCACAAATTAGATGTTAGAGGAGTTTGATCACCCATCACCACTCAGGGTTTTTTTTGAACAATAGTCGTCTTAATTCAAGTGTCCAGCTAAGTTTTCAGTTGTCCAGTTACATTCTTCTTCTTTCTATGACCCCAGAAATTTCAGGTGAATAATCTGATTTTCATTTTCTGTCTTATACCCCTGCTTGGTTTACAAGCCCTCGGTGAACAGCTTCTACATTCTGTGATGATGAAGCAGCATATGTTTGTAACTTGTAATCTCCTAAATATGCACTGAGGAAACTGTTTTTCAACAAGCCTGCTGATTGCAGAGTTTTCACTACAGCTTTTGGCCCTGATGATGTTTTTAGGACAGAAAGCCTGAAACAGAGGCTCTTTTAACTGTCTGTGGAATGGTCCTTGCTGAGCCCAGGTTTTATGAACTATTTGAAGATAAGTATCTTGGAGGCTACCTTAAAGGGAATCTTCTTCAGTAGTAAACTAACTTTGTTTCCTTGCAAACAGATACTGCACAAATACGAGCAATCAGATAAAGGATTTATTTTAAAAGCAAAGCAAAGATAGAATCTGATGCTCGCCAATACGTGGCAACATCCTGCTGAGAAACGAGTTAAGTCCTGCTCACATTGGAAAAATGTTATTTGGGGTTTTCTGAACAGAATTTCCTGCAGAATAGAAATTAATATCTGAGACTGTAACCCAGTACGTCAGTGACTAATTGGTATAACACTGGGCAATCATTCCTTTCGCTCGGGCAGCAAAGGAGGATAGGAGAAAAAAAGCAGAGGAGAGATATCTCAGTTAGAAATGGGATGAGAAGGATCACTAAGCATAAGGGTAGCTTTAAGAGACTAATGAGCTAGAATTTAGATTTGATGCTGAATTCTGGCAAAGGTTGAACAGGACTGTAATCATGTATGCTATTGTCACAGACTAATGGTTTCTACTGAAAATTCTGTTGTGTTGAACTACGGATATTCAAGAAATACCCACATCAAGAAAACAAGCTGTGTCTGAGTGTACCTATAGTCAAAATATTGCTGGGGTTTTGTCAGATGGGAGGACTGACTCTTTTGAATTCTAACAAAAGAGGTTCTAGATGTAAAAGTCCACCTTTTAAAATATGCTGGTTATTGCTTGCTGACAGGTGAGTGGAACACTCAAGTTGAAAGACAAATCCTGAAAGTACCAGACTTGCTGCGATCAAAAATCAAAACCTACTTCCTGTATCTTTTAATATTACTAGTTTAAAGAAAAACAACAAACAACCTACACTATAATTCTTCTTTTTACCTGTAAAAAGCAATCTGGTTGCATTTCTTAAAGGTCCTTTTGTCCACAGCCTCATCTTGGACACTAGAAAGAGCAGATAAAGAAAATGTTTATGTGTTCACCAAACACCTGCTGAATGATTAGATGATGGGAGTCCTCCTCAAGCGGGGTAAGGATTAAAGACACTGCAGACAATGGCGGTGACATAAAATGTGTTGGACTTTGAACTACTATGTTTGGATATGGGAAGAATTTCTTACACATTTAGTTCCATGCTGGACCTTTTCCTTTTAATTTTTGGTAATTTTGGCAAACAACTGAATCTGTGACTAACAGAGACAAATTTCAGTACGAGTGAATTCCTGGAAGACAGATCTCTCTCTGCAGTCCATGCAGTCAAATATTACCTTCCAGTAATAAGAATGGAGAGGGAGGCAAGACTGGCAGAAAAGAAGAAACCCTGCACCCTTTTCTTCTACCTGCAGTGGGATGGAAGAGGAAGTGGCTTCTGATGGCCCTGCTGACAGCTCTACGTCATCTTGAGGCTTGAGGTAACTTTTAGATCTATCAGATAACAGTAAATTCTTGGCTTGCCTGAAAAAATGGTCTGCCAGTAGTGCCTATCATCAAAGTACCCCCCAGAATATGCTGAGTTCCGACACGCGTTGAAGCGAGTAAGATATTAGTACTGGCAGACAAAAAGCTTATGTTTACAAAATACTTACACGCGACCTACAAAATGCAGACGGCAGTCATGAAGACTCGGTCACAATTACTGTGAACTAAATATTAAGAGACCTGGACTATTACTAGAGACCTCGCAGTAACCACATATTTAGGCAATTTAACCCTTCCCATTTTCACCTGAAGATACTCATGCCCTTTCGGTATTTAACACCCTGCAAGCGGACCCCCTTCCAGCGGCGCAGCCCGCACCCCAAATAACCCGCTCTCTGCCCCCCATCCGTGGCCAGGCAGGGAGGCTCTGCCCTGACAGGAGCGGCGGGGACGGCACCGCCACGGCTCCCCTCACGCCTTCCCCCCACACCCGGCCGGCTCTGGGCCCTTGCTGGGGCCGGGCCGGCACCCCGCCGCTCCCCACGGAAAGCTGTGGAGCCATCCCGGCAGCACCGTGAGGGAGGAGAAGGCCGGCCGAGGAGCCGCTACCTGGCTTCCCCCGGCGTGACAGCATCCATGGCGGGGAGATGGGGCGACTGACCGCCCTCCCGCGGCGGCGGCAGAGCCCAGGGAGGGCTTCCCTGAGGGAGCGGGAGCGGCGGCGGCGGCGGCAGAGCCCGGGGGGGGCTTCCCTGAGGGAGCGGCGGCGGCAGAGCCCGGGGAGGGCTTCCCTGAAGGAGCGGCGGCGGCGGCGGCAGAGCCCGGGGGGGGCTTCCCTG
>JAOXJK010000040.1:26451959-26479401 GCA_025774025.1 Xenus cinereus | reverse complement strand
CGGCGGAGGCGCCGCGTTCCGGAGGGTGGCGGCGGCGGCCAGAGGCCGTCTTGCTGCGGCTGCTGGCCGTGCTGCTGCTGGCGGGCGCGGCGGGCGCCGGGCAGCGTTCCAAATGGCGGCTCCCAGTGCTGACGGTGAGGGAGGCCGGGCCGGGCCGGGGCGGCGCGGTGCGGCGCGGTGTGGTGTGGGAGCTCTCTCGGCCCTCAGCCGCTGGGCCGTCTGGCTGTGGCAGCGGTCGGAGCGTACGTGTGCGTGGCGGGGGTGGGAGGCCGCCGCTGCTCTGCTCGTCCTCCTTGGGAGGAGGAAGGGGGGAACGGCTCTGGGGTCCGCGGAGGGGCCTGTTCTGCGGTCCCCGCCCGTCCTGTCCCGCTGCCGGGGCCCCTGTGCCAGGCTTGTGTCCCTTTTGGCGGGTCGGAGGTGGCCGCCGTCTCGGTGGGTGGCGGAGGGAGCGTGGCCCCCGTGCGGTCTGTGGGGAGTGAGGCGGACTCGGTGGGGCCTGTGTGGGGAGAGGGCGCCCGGCGCCCCCCGTGCGGCGGGGCTGGGGCCCGGCGTCGGGAAAGCTGAGCCCGTGAAAGGCTGAACCGAGAAGAGCTGTGGGCCTCCGGAAAGGTGGAGGGATTTCGGGCACTTCGGTTGTTCTGTGCGTGTTTGAAGTTGTGCGGAGAAAAGCTGTTTTGCCTCACGTTAAACCTGCCTTGCCCTGGGTGGGGAAGGGAGTAGTGTACATTGTCTGTGAAGCTCTTGAGCTTCAGGAACAAAATTGAAGGATCATGGTGAACACTCCTGTTGATTCTTGGAACAAATTTTTTTTTTTTGTTGTTGGATAGTCCAGACCTTCTCATCAGCAAGAAAATGCTAATTATTTCAACAAATGGTGTTGAAATGGATTCAGTTTTGCAGAACAAAAAGCCCCGAGCCTCCCAAACCGTCTTTAAGAGCAGGCTGAAGGGGTGGTGAAGTATGACTGGAAAATCCAGTAAGGCTGGCTCTTGATTTGGCATTCGTTTTCATTGCTGTATTAACTAAAACTCTGAGCGGAAGGTAATGTTTACTTAAGCTCAGTGACATTAAGCCCACTAATATGTTTTCATTTTTTATACCTTTGCAGGGGAAGAAGTTTAACTTTGGGAAGATTCTCTTCAGCAACACCACCATTTTCCTGAGATGTAAGTGGTTACCTGCTCTCTCTGCTGTTTGACTACTTTAACGTTTGAGACTCAAAACTCTGGGAAGTGTTTAACTGCACTGGTTGCAGTGACAGCTAATCCCCTTAGCACTGGATGAAAGCCATAGCCCTGATATGGTGGGGTGTTGTTAACAGCTGTGAAGCTTCCCAACTTCGATCTGTCCAGGCCCTCTGTGGAGAGGTCAAGATGAGCAATGAGAGCACCGCTTCATTTCAGATAGGGGGTAATCAGGTGTGGGAGGTGCTGAGCCCTGGTGTGAGGTGTGCTTTCCCTATTTAAGATACGATAAACTTCTCCAGCTGGGAAATCGGGTGTTGACTGGGACAGGGGCTATTTGTATTGTAGGGTGACATGTCAGTGTGCAGAAAGCAGTGCTTTTGAGGTCCTGTACCTTTTTAGCTGGGTGCTTATGGGAGTGCCAAGGGGGTAATGTTGTTGCAGACTATAGCAGAGCTCTCCTTAACACAGTGTGTGAGTGTGCTACAGAGCAAACATGTTGACAGCCTCCCTGTTTATTCTTTCTGTTTATTGCTCTTTGCTGATCTGGCCAGGGCTATGGGTTATGTAGGTTACAGCTCAAAGGATAGTTTCTGTAAAAAATACTCTGTTATCTGTGAATGTGAGGACAGCATTTAAATAGCAATGACATGATGTAGGTGAGTTGTGGAAATAACTAGCTGATTTAGAAAGGCTCAAAATCTTTTCAATGCACTTTAAGGGGTTGTTTGTGCCAGTTCTTACGGGGTTGGGGGCAGAAAACTGTTTGATCCCCAGCTGCTAGTTGGGTAGTTATACAGGTACAGTGCTCGTGAATGTCTTTCTGTGCTTGTGTCAAATGAGGAAATAAAAGTCACTTTAGAGATCATTAGTGGGACCTGTGCCTTTGTCACTTTCCAAGACTTAGTTGCTGCAGTAATAGTGCTCTTTTTTTTTTTTTTTTTTAACATGACAAAATTAAGGTATCATGAGGATTAGCTGATGCTTCTTGATGAAATTGCATATTGCTGTCCTGTATTATGTTTAGTACTTAACCTTACTGATTTCCATGTGAAATTTCAGATACCTGCCCTTCTTGGGACAGTGTTTCAAAGGAAGTTTGTTAAAGTGCCTCCATTAATCCACATGAATCCGAAATAGGAGGCTAATATTAGACTGGTTATTAGTGAGGGTCTGTAATGTTAGGGTTAAGGTTTTCCCACTTGTCATTTGTGTAACTCAAATGCTGAGTTTCACTGCTTGCAGCGAGACAATTGCAAGTGTGCAGATGCAGAATCAACGTGTAGAAATCTGATGGTTGGGGAAAAGGAGGGGGTGGTTTCAAAGGGCATTTGGAGCTTTGGTAAGTGTTAGGCTTTCTTGCCTAAAGTTTAGTAGAAATAGTGTACTCATACTAATGTGGCATCTAAGGTCTGGGTCTTCACAGTGAACTGTGTGTTAAGTCGAAGCATGAGGCGTATAGCTGAAATATCCAAGAGAAGGAAGGAACTAGGACACGGATAAAATGAAATTTGTTTGTTACAAGACAGGTTTGTGGCAAATCTGGCAGTAAGAGTTTGATCTCCTGCCTCCTGATATGGACTTTGGCTGCACTGTGCTGTCAGCCTTTAAAACAGGCATTAAGCCTTAAAATTCTTTAGTGAAGACACCTGTTTTACATGCCAGTGTGATTAAAAGATTTACATGAATTTAGATAATGAATCACTGGAAGAGGAAGGAATAAAGGCTAGGGACTTATTTTCAAAGTTTCTTAGCCTAGATGAGGCTTAAACTGCATCTGATAATGGGAAGCTTCAACTTTACATATTGTTTCGTTTCTGCTGTGTGGAAACTGGTTTCATTTCTTTTGTTTGCTGTCTGTTGCCTTTTTCATCTGTTCTGTGATGCTTGTGTGGACAATATGACCCTTCTTGCCAAACATGATTGCTCATGGGTTGTTCATGTTTTTGGTGAGCACCTGCAGCTCCTCCTCCACTTTGTCTTCCTTTTTCTTTCCCCTTCTTGAGTTTTAGATATTTTTTTTTGTGTGTGTGTATGTGATGTATTGGTGTCTGATGCTTTCTGCTTCTGACTGAGAAGACTGCCACTTGTGTTTAGTATTGCAAAGACTGCACTTGAGTTGAATCTTGCAGGTTTTTTTTGAAGGTTAAGGAACGCAGATTTCCATGTTGCTGAATTCAATAAATACCACGGATGTCTTTTATGTCTTTTTAGAGTACCTCCTTTTCAAAGTTTCTGTAATTTTGATGTTTGCAGATATTGGTGGATCATTCTAGTCATGGCCTGTTTTACCTTTAGTTAGTGTTACTGCTTAACATAGTTTCAATAATCTTATTGAAAATCCTATTAAAAATAAATAGGCAAAAAGGTATTTAAAAGGTAATTTTGAATTCCTCCTCTTTTTTGGTAGCACTTTTTTGAGGTGTTCCTCATGTGGTCAATTTTATCAGAAAAGCGTTGGTCTTCTAAGAATTTGCCATCTCCCCATGTTACTACAGTCCTTGTGTTGCCTCTTAGTTTCTTTGGTTTGCCCTCTGCAACGTTTAGGGCTCAGTGGAGAATGTATGCCTTGTTTTCATGCTTGCCAGAAGGTGTCATAAGGAAACTCTTCAGTGATTGCATTGCAATCTTTTCTTTTCTTTTCTTTTTTTTTTTCCCCTCTTTTAATCAGTGGTATTAGAGCCTTGGTTGTTGAGTTTTTAGCTCTGCATGTGCTTGTTTTAGTAGTCATGTGGTTCAAAGTGGGATTAGTCAGTTAAGACTCCAGGACAAGGTCTTTTTTCTAATTGCATTTTTTACCTGCAGTGGTCAGCATTCATTAAAAGCTCTGTAAGTGTGACAAATTTGTGGGTGTCTACTCTGAGATGAATGCTGCCTGTGAAGATTCTTAGCCACTAGAAACATGCTTTCAACTCAGAAGGGTTTTGCCATCTGTTGACTGACAGAACCCAAACATAATCATATAAATGGCTCTTCCAAGACTCTGAATATCACTGCTCATTTTGTTTTCGGATGAAGCTTACCTTCTGAATGTCAAATTTTCTTCATCAGGCTTTAGTTTCAGAATGAGATTTGAACTGCAAAAATCACAGTCTTTCCTGAGGAGAGGAAGGAGTCTTGTGTTTCACTTTCCATGCATGTTGTTCTCTAATAAATCAAACCAGAAAGTTGTTTTACTGCTGTTTGAGGTAGCATTGTCAGGTAGCATTGAGGTAGCTTTGACAGAGTGAGCTAATATATAGATTGCTTGTTTGTCTTTTGGGAGTGGGGGGGTTGGATGTTGACTTGTAAAGCCTTACCTTTTTATTTATTTTCTTGGTGATGATATTGGTATGTTTAAATCTTCTGTGCAAATTGATCTTAGTATCAACTTGTTCCTAGCTTTATCTTCCATGTGTCCCGCCTATCTTGGAAAGGGAAATCCTCTTGTGTATTGTAATCACTCGGTTCACTGCTGTTCTCCTCTTGGTTGGTATTTGCAGTTGTTAAAATGTCCCTGATTGTCTTGAGAGCAGAAAGTTTCCAAGTGACCTTCAGCTCTTTAATGGAATTGTGTAACTTTATAATGGAATTCCGTTTTTCACGTGCTTCTTTCTTTCACTGAATAGTAATAGATTAGTTGAGGAAAATGTTTTTTCTATTGTTTTGCTTTCTGTTTTGTGTTTTAAAATAAACTTAATTATGGTAATTTGGCACAGAATGGAAGGAAGAGTGTGGCAAGTAGAGGGTGTTTTACATGTTCTTATCTCTCTTTTTTTTTTTTCTTTCCCCAGTTGAAGGGGATGAAAAAGCTTGTGATCCCTCTCAAAATTACAACGTTACTTGGTACTTAAGATATTCTGACTGCTACAATGAAGTCTTCAACTTTGGGGTAAGAATTACGTGGAAAAACCATGGATTAAAATTTTTAGGTGTAAGCAGATCTAGAGGTGATGGGATTGAAGATGTCTCACTCACGTACTCGTTGCTCTTTGGGTCTAAAAGACACACTCCACTGAAAAATAACAAATTTCTGGATCATTGGGAATTGAATAGGAAGGAATCAATTCACAGCTTGCTGGAATTACTGACTTTTCTGGTTTTGGGTAAGGTGGAAATGTTTGTCAGAATTCCTCTTAAACCAGAAGCTTAAATAAGGGCATCAACTCTAAACTGAAGCGTGTGAGTTTATGGTAGATAAAAATGTTATTTACAAAAATGCTTAATGACAGCAAATAGAAAAAAAAAAAGAATATTTTCAGGTTTAGTTTACATTCTGTTCTTTATGGAAGCACATTGGAAGTATTAGCAATTTATACAAAATGTGTAGCGTTTCTATCGAATGTTGTAGAACACAACTGTGGTTTATACTGTATAACATCTTTTCTGTTCCATGTTTACTTAAAATATTAATTATGGCAGTTTTAACTACTAACCTAACACAGTACTGAGGTCTATAATCTTTAATAATGTAGAGGTTTTGTGGACTGAAGTTTATGCTGGCTGCTGTACTTCCACTGCAGGAATACTGTGATTTCTTTTTAATTTGGTATTAATTCTTATTCAAAGTCTGTATGAGTTGGTTTTTTTTGGCCCTCATTTTTATAGTCTTGATGGCCTTTATTCTATTAAATTCTATTCAAGAGTGTGTGCAGATGTAAGTCACGGTGTTCTCTAGCTCTTGCAGCTGCCTACTGAGATAAACTGTTGCTATATTGGATGCTAACCTAAGTTCTGTTCTGTGTTTGGCAGGATGAACAGGCAGAGTACTATTTTGGAGCGACGTCTGAAGAGCATCCGGGTTGGTCAGGATACTACGCCACGGCTTCTCTCCTCTTTCCAAATTGCTCTGAGCTCTTCAGGCCTCAGGTATGGTTAGAAACTTCAGTTTGCTCTTTTCTCTCATACAATATACAGAGAAGGTGGTAATTCCTGTTAGGTGCGTTAGCATTCTATGTAAGTATTACTGTAGGTTGGGAGGTACTTTTTTTTTATCTGTTTATGACAACCAAACTGGAATGATGATTTCTTCATTTTGCTTTATTTCTGGCTTGCTATTCAACATCTGGCCTGCCATGGGGGTGAAAGAAGACCCCAAACCACTGTAAATTTCAGTGCTTGCTTTTGTTTGTGGTTCTGTCTTCTGAACTTGTTTCATATACAGAAGGCTACTGCTGGTTGAGTGTGAATCTCTGGCAGCAGAGTGAAGCTCCCACTAAATTGGGGTCAGTGAAGGACTGGCATTATTTGCTCAGATAATGTTGATTTATCATAATGAAAATGAAAAGAGTGTTGAGAAATGGGTTACTTAAGCACTGATTGCAGGTTAAACATGAAAAATAAGTAGTGCTAAAATGTGTTTTGAAACAAATCAAGTAGAAGAGAGAAGACAATGCAAAACAGTATAGGGAAGTAATGTGCAAACAGGCTCTACACCAGCTGTGTACCACCAGGCAAAACTGTGCGATCATACTAATGACAATATCAGTATAACACGCTGTCTTTTTTTTAATGATGTACTTCAGAATTCAAAACAAATTGTACAGTGTTGCATCTGTAGTCAGCCATTCCTGATTTAGACAAAGGGTTGTGGATAGACAGTACCTGGAAATGTCTCATAACTACAACACCTGGTGTTGTGTTTTTTTGTTTGGTTTTGTTGTTGTTGGGTTTTTTTTTTTTTAAGAAAGGCCTAAAGGTGACTTGAAGAGGGTTTTTAATAATCTGCATGCCTCTGATTCCTTTGATGTGTGAAGGTGGCTTGAAGGGTTTTTTGAAAATAAATAATCTGTATGCTGTCTGCTTTTTTGTTTAATAAGATGTGTCAGTTCTTCTTTTACTTGGTTTTATAGAAGAGATCTTGTGGATTTAGCTCTGTAATGTGAACTCAGGCATCTTAACTGAATGTTCAGATTGATGAAACAGGTTTTAAAAGTCTAAGTGACTTTTCCTCCAATTCCTTTATAAAGTCTACTGAAATTTTAGCAAAAGATATTCCTCTTCGATATTAATTTCTGAACTTTCACAGAAATTTCTCCTTTTGATTGTTCAGCTTCTTTCTTGTACAGTAGTTTTACTAGGTTTCAGGTCACCGTAGTTCAGGAGAGTTCGCAAAATCTGTATCCCTTAATAGACATCCACCCATCTGGGGACTTTTTTTGCATAGACTAAGGCAGAAATCTCCAAATCCTGTTTCTGTGTGTAGACTTCATCTAGTAATGGAGTTATCCAACAGATTCATATTTGGAAAATTAACTTCACTACTGTCATGTCTGTGGGTCCAGTTGTAAAAATAGCCACCTGTTCTCTGAAGGGAGGAAAAGCAACTCTCAAATGAAAAAATATTATTCTAAGACTCCTTCCACAAATGGACAGTTGTTTGATTTAGAAAAATTAAAGCTGTCTATTACAGGTAGTCAGAGAGTCCTTCCTTATAACCAAGTTTACTGGAAGTTGTTCTGGTAAGGTCGTGTTAATATAAAGTGCCTATAAGTGTTGTACCTTCTTATATCTTGCAGATTTTCTATAAAGAATTTGTTCATCCAGAGCCTCTCTCACCTGAGAAACAAGAGGTAAAGGGTTGGTTGTTTTTTTTTCCTTCTAATGAGTGAGTGTAGACATGGAAGAGAGAGTTTTGGCATATTGATTTATCTGTTTTTCCCCTTTTATTTAAGGGCGTCAAAGATAAGAAGGAGAGTGGAGGAAATCACACAATGGTGGCAGATAAAGCTGTATGTATATTGAATTTAAACATGGCTTGGAATCCAAAAATCTTAAATTATTACTTTTCTAATTTATATTTCTTTGTATAAGAAATTTTTGGTAGCATTTACAGGGATGGTGCAATTTTCCATTGCTTTCACATCTGGAATTTTTTTTTTGTAGCTCGAAACTAGGTAGCATTGTGTGGGGAAACGGTAACCGCTGCTTCTACATGTGAAGTATAGAACTCACACTGTTTAGACTGATGGTGTAAATTAATAAATGTCTTTTTTCATAGTAATTTAAAGTAATCATTGATATACTTTAAGTGGTGATTAATACTTACAAATTATGTTTGGTTTGATCTTTAACTAGCCAGTCTTTTAAAACATTGTAACTAGCAAGTTGAGTGATGACGTTTGATTTTCAGATCTTTTAGTATTTTTATTATATATTATGTTAAAATCTTAACCAGGAATAATTGTCAAAATAACTTCAAATTGAATGTCCTGGATGCCAACAAAGAAAAAGTATTTAACTCCCTGTGTACTCACAGAGCCGTTTACATAAATGCTAAAACATAAATGTGTGCAATTGTGACATAAGGAATCAATGCAGCAAGAGATGGAAATATTTTTAAAGGCAAAATTGGTATATAAAAATATATCAATTTTCTTTTAAGTTTACTGTGTTTTTTAACTAAGTTTTAATTTCAGTCAATATCAACATAAACTTTTTTTTAATGTATATAAAATTCTGTTGGCTTTAGGTTTCAAAGTCAGGAGGTTTCTTAAGAGAACTGCATGCTCTTAGTACTGAAATTCCCTCGGAGAGGCAGTTATAAAAAAAAAAAATGTACTTGTGGCAGTTCTGCAGTGGTCATGTGAGTGACGTATATGTAGCTAGCTTTAGTTTTAACATTAAAGCTCTTGGTAAATATTGCTGTTTCTGAGATGGCTAGAATTTCTTCAGTTGTGGAATTAACAATTTTGCATGCTGGAACGCAAATATCTGATTTGTTTTATGGTGCAAGTGTTTATCTGGGCAAGCTTCCTCTGTTAGTTCATTGGCAGGATTTGAGTCTTATAGGTATGAGAGTGGTTGCAGGGGCAGTAGTAGTTTCCACAGGAAATGACTACTATGGAAATTTTCTACTTCTCGGCTTCCTCTTCTGTCTTACACTATAAAAGTCAGCCTTCACCAGGGAGCTGAGCTATAGGTAGCTGTGCTGTTGCCAAACAACTGATTTCAGGAGGAAAGAAGTATCTTTGTGGTGATTCTAATGTTTCTAGACTGAAAGCAAGGAATAGGTTGCTTTGCTGAATTTTTGTAGCTTTTGCTGTAAGTTTGCGATAACTCTCACCACAAGGCAGATTAAATTTGCAAATAAACTTTGATCACCTCCCAGGTCTTTGAGGATTCTTCTGGATTCAAACAACTAAATTTTAAGTATTAGGTCTAATAAATAGATTTAAAATTTATGTATCGAACATTGACTAGCAAGTTCTAGGCCTGGGAAGAGATGAACTTTGTTTTTACATAGAAGATATCACCTGTGTATGGCAAGTCTACTTCTGTCTTTTTCCTGTCTTCTTGGCTAAGCACTGTCTACATGTGGACATTTTATTTTCAGGCAATGAATGCTGTTATCAAAACTTGGCGAGATGGGCCGTATATATTTATTGTGCATATTGGAATTACGACTGCAAAGGATTCTACTACCAAAGTTAAAAGAATGGTGAAAACAACACTTCCCTCGTATCAAAATAAGCCCTTTACAAGTAAGATAGCTGTTTATACAGTACGCTAAAAATATAGTGCCATTTGTTTATGTATACCAGTCTGAGTGTATTCAAAGGTACATCTAATATACTGTATGGTTCATTTTCATAAGAAAGTATCTTTCACTTCACAGAGATGTAAGTATTACCTACTACAACTCTTTCTTATAAGAAAATAGGTGATTGTTAGTGTCTTGAAGATGTTAAGGCTGTTGGTTTGTCAGTTTAATGATGGAAGTAAAGCAGAATCCCAAGCAGTTAAATTTTGAGGCTTGGTCTTGTGTTTTAAAAAATGTTTAGACCAATGCAGTGGTTTGTATTAATAAGGTCAAATCATGTAGAATACAAAGATCATAACTGTCTCCTTGAAATTATATTGTAGTATATCTAACAGTGCATTGATAACTTTTCCAAACTTTAGAGAAGTTTGAAAATCGCCTTAAAAAGTTAACTTATTTGTGTTTCTGAGCTTTCCTGTTACACCTGAATCTCCAGCACAAATTACATTTACTTAAAGTACTGCCATGAGTTACTTGGTAATGGAGTGTGTAATTTTAATTGCATGCCTTTAGCTATGTTATGAGTCTTAACTTTCTTCGATTAATGCACAAGTTAGATTTGAAAGCTGTGTGAAGATTGGGAATGTTTTTACACTTGAGTAAAAATCAGTTAAATACTTTCTCCTGGTTTCTTCCTTTTGATTCTTGTTCAATTTGGTTATTGGATTGTCTTTTGACAGTGACAGTAGAACTGAAGGGGCCATATGAGTACCTCTCACTTGCGGACTATCCTCTGATGATTGTAAGTAAAACAGCTTTTCTTTGACCTATAAAGTTGTCAGTTGATTTGAATATCAATTAAATACTCTCCTTCCATACTTTAGGAAACACAAAGGCAGTGTCTCAGGAAAAACAATGTAAAGAGGGTGCTTTTGGGATTTTTTTTTTTTGTTCTAAATAGGGAAAACAGGCGTAGATTTCAGATATTTGCATGTACTACTAGTGTTGTCCTTCTCTGGATTGTTTGACTTAATGCCTGTCAATTTGTAGTTCCAGAAGTTACCAGTATCATTAGCTCTAAATTGAGCAGTTTTACTGATGCTGTTTTTCTCCTTAGCTTGCATCTTAGAAAACTTGCTGTTCTATGATTGATTTTTTTTTTTTTTTTTTAACAGCTACCCTTCCACTTGTCACTGCTTGCCTTGTTCTTTTACAGCTTAATCTTCCTTCCTCCACTGTTTTACACCCCATGAGGAGGTCCTTAATACTGCCTAACAGTGAAAGCATAACTGAACTTGAAAGAACTAATTCCCTGACGATTTGAGGGAGTCATTGACTTGGTAGCTAACTGCCTCTGACCACAGGAGGCTAAGAAAGTAAAAGAACTTCAATATTTATGTAGTGTAGACAGACTTTAGCTGGGGATCAATAAGAGGAAAGGTCTCCAGCCTGACTGTATTGTCAAGAGTGGCCTGTAAATAGGAGAGTGTGACAGAAGTAAAAAGCCTCCAGCAGCTCTGTTGAGATGTAGTTCACTAGTGTGAATATCCCCATGTGGCAGGTACAGAAGAAGGTCTCTGTCTAAATGTTTCTGTAATGGAGCGTCTGAACATGAAATACCATGTGTAGGTCCTCACCATCTGAACTGTGTGGTTTAGTCAGACGTGAAAATCTAAAAGGAAGCTGTTCTCCTAAGGGAAGGTGTTTTCAGTTTGTGAAAGCTTTGGTGGATTGTGCAGCTAATTTCAATGCTTGCTTGGTTTTTAAAAAAAAATCTACCTCCTGACTTGCTCTTGTATGTGCTATTATTTAGAAAACTCAGCACTGAGTAGCAATGTCAAGCTTACTGTTCGCTGCAGGAGACACATGCAATGAAAATTCTTCTGAAGCTAGTGGCACTGGACTGAAAAAATTGAAATCACAGAATGATAGTATTTAAAAAAACTATCTGGGTTTCTTTTCAGTTCCAAGTTTTTGGCTGACCTAAAGCTTGGTCAAAAACTGAGTTTGCTGGAAGTTAACTTTTGAGAGAAGTTGTCAAATTATTTGAACAGAGGAATTGAAACCATCAGTTGGTTATCTATGTTCTGTGGAATGGTGTGGAAAGGTGACTTGTAAGCTTATTTGCAGAGTAATGTAAATGTATAATCAAGTTAGTAATAGAGTAATGTGTGAGAAGGGGCAGAGTTTCCAGTACTTGATGATTTGCCTGAGCTCTTACCTGAATTTCAGAGAGCTAGTAGCACTTGATATCTTCCTTAGAAGAATTGCCTGTGAATAAATTGGCAGGCTGCCCTTCAAGATAGAAATTGCTCAGAAATTCAATTACTCTGATTCCCTTTGGTGGCAGTGAGAAATTAGACTGTCACTGTAAAAGAATCCAGAGGAGACAAATGAAGCAGTGCTTGTTTCTAGTCTCTTTTGTGTATAAAAGCTTCAAAAGTTGCTATGCTCGGGGAGAAAATAGAGCTATCGTACAGCTGTTGAATGCAAACGAATTATTTTTCTGGGTCTAAGGTTTTCCTATTTCTTGCTTTTTTTTGTGCAATAGTTTTTCATGGTGATGTGTATTGTGTACGTGTTTTTTGGAGTTCTATGGCTTGCCTGGTCAGCCTGTTACTGGCGGGATCTCTTGAGGATCCAGTTCTGGATTGGCGCTGTTATCTTCCTGGGAATGCTCGAGAAAGCCGTTTTCTATGCAGAGTTCCAGAATATCCGCTACACAGGGGAATCTGGTAGGTAGCAATTGCAGCTTGCAATTTAATTGGTGGGGCTTAGCACTAATGACTTATGCTAAATTGGGGTGACAGATGCGTATTAAATATATGATTGCTTGAGGATTGTTTCAAAACATAGAACAGGAAACCAGAGTTTCTGCATCTTTTTATATATTGTAAATGTGATGATTTGTGTTCTTCTAAAGCTAAAATGCTGTAGTTTTCTCTGACTTCTGAGTGTAGCGTCTCAGGGACTTAAAATGCTAGATTCTGGAGAATATTCATGGTAGTGCTGGCTTGAAGGCAGGTAACACTTCCTAAGTGTAGCTTGTAATTAATTTCTGACAATTGGTACTGGCCTTGGAAAGAGACTTTGAAACTCCTGGTTCAGCGTGGACAGTGTTGCATGTCACTTTTGGTATTCAGCCCATAGCCTGATCATCCATCTTAAGCTATTCTCTCCATGTAAAACTTTGAGACTCTGTTTTTGAGGATGGATGCATACAAATGAAACTCTGCAAGTAAAACTTCATTATGACTTTGTTAATTGGTCATACCCATGGTACAGAAGGTTTTGTTTGTTGACTTGTTTGGAAGATCATCCAGGCAGATCTTACAGACATAAAAGGTTTATGGATCATTTACTCTCTACTTCCTATGCTAGTAAAATTTTTCAGAACTACTTTTTTTTTTTTTTTAATTCTAAGTTAGCTATCTTTTCTGAAAGCTTACTCCAGGTATAGATGACAAAAGATCATATACTGTAAAAGCCTACTTTCTGAAAATAATGATGTCTGCTCTCATGCTACAATTGCATGCTGTAGTTAATGAAACAGAAATTATATTTTAATAACCTACCTTCCTCCTCTTTGCTGTTGGTAGTTCAAGGAGCTGTAATACTGGCAGAACTGCTTTCCGCTGTGAAGCGCTCGCTGGCTCGAACTCTGGTCATCATAGTCAGCTTGGGATATGGGATAGTCAAGTGAGTAATTTTGTCACAGGTCTGTTGTGGCCTATTAAAAGGCTTTTCACTGTTTTTTAATAACTTGAGGCAGTATTTGTCCCCCTGTACTTTGCTATTTAAAGGATAGGTGCTTTAAGTGCTGTATAGATCTAGAGTTCTTCACAGGTCAACAGAGACATACAGTTCCATGTTGTGATTACTCTTCTTCCCACCCCATTCCATGTACCACTGTTGGGTAGGTTTCTGAGTCACTGTTGAGAGACTCTGCTGACTGAAATGGGAGCTTTACATGCCCCCCTCCTGGGCTAGAAATGGAGGGAGTCAAGAATCACTGATAGGGGAGGGGATCTGCTTCTGCTGCCAAGATAAATGCTCATCTGTCTGTCCCCAGCTGTATTTGATGGTAAAACAACATGCTGTATGGTCGTGGAAGCTTCTAGTAAGTGTGGGTGTGCTAGGGGAACTGGTGCAGAAGAGGTGGGCTGAGACTTCTTGAAATGGTCATAAAAAGCTGAACAGGTTAACTAGGAAACATGACTGTTACCAGTCTCTTCCTTGGTCACATGATACCATAAGAAAAAGTGAATAGTAAGCTTCCAGCACCACAATAAAATTATTTCTGGATATAGAACTAGCTTGTCATGAGGACCTTTTGTTCACATGCTTCAGCCTTATGTTACACTCAAGTAGACATGACTTTATTCCCCCCCCCTTAATCTAAATTTCACTTTGTTTTCCTACAGGCCTCGCCTTGGAGTTACTCTTCACAAAGTGGTTATGGCTGGAGCCCTTTATCTATTATTTTCTGGCATGGAAGGTGTTCTTAGAGTCACAGGGGTCAGTAATAAGTTTACATTTTCCTGTGCTACTACCTTTATTTACTTAGATGCTAAGGGAGAATCCCAGGGCTATGCTGAAAGGAGGGAACAGAGACAATTAAGTGGTTAATCTCTGAGAGTGGGGATATGGATTATTGGCAATTATTTTAAGTTTGATGTCTTCTGTATTTATCAGGATATAATTCTGTGTATTTGGAAATCATTCCAATAGTTTTCTGACTAGTCAGATTTCAGACACTATATTCTGCCTGGACCCTTGTGTCTAATACTTCTGATTAGTTAGGGCTAATTGCAGGCACAAATGTACAGCCATGGCCATGAGTTTAAAAAAAAAAACAAAACAAAACAAAAACAACAAACAAACAAAAAGAAAACCCAACAAACCAACCTAAACAACAACAACAGAAAAACCAAACAAAAACAAAACACACACCATTTCCCCCCCCACTTCCAAGTTTGGAGGCTGTAGCTGGGGAAGTGTGTGTAAGTGGTGGTGTTGCTACTTGCTTTGTTAAGAAGTGGATCTCAGGATGTAGATTTCTGTTGTTCTGTCTTTGGTATTTTGGGATAAGGTATTTAACATGTCATATATTTGGTACTTTTTCAGTTTTTCTATGACACTGTGGCTCTGATAGCAAACTTGATCCTGTCCATGATTGATGCCTGTATTATTTTGTGGATATCCTTTCATAAGCTGCAGAATGTTACAAGCTTATTCATAGCTTATCATTTCTGTCTCATACTTAAATGAAATAAAAGGTGATTTGCTTGTTTCGGTTGGGACTTCGTTAGTCTTTGATATACCCACAAAGGCAAATTCATGGTTGCCAGCAGAGTGTTTGGCTCATCCATGGATAGTGTAAAAGATTTCATTTCTAAATCTCTAACAAAGTGACTGCTAGTTTTCTGTAATGGAAGTGGCCAGAGCACATAGTTGCAGCAATGATCTCAGCAGAGGCTCCTTTTAATGGTGCTAGATTGACTTAATCTGGAAGACTACTTGTCTTGCTGGTGGAGAATTGAGAACTGACAATGTGGTATTGTCACTTCCCCATTGGGCATTGGACTAAACTCTTGGTTCAAACTGTCTGCTTCTGTAGTAAGACTTGGAAGCATTGTGGTGGAGTATTTGTGACTTCTCATAAAATAGCCTGACCCTCCTTACTTCTTCTGTACCTTATTTCCTTTTTTGTTTTGTTCTTATTGGCTCTCTCTTTGTCTCCAGGCCCAGAATGATCTTGCCTCCTTGGCTTTTATTCCCCTGGCTTTCCTAGATACTGCCCTGTGCTGGTGGATATCCTTCGCTATTTTACTTGGTGGGGTGTATTTTCTTTCAAATTTGTTTGGTTTGTGAGTCTTTTTGCCTGAATTTTTTTCTTTTTGTAAAATCAGCTTCAAGTATATGTTCTTTCTACTTCTGGTAAAGTTAATAGAACTTTTGTAATTGAGTGTTCAAGTAAGCTTCTGCTACTGCCAGTGCAAGCCTCTAACATAGACTAGTTAGATAACAGACAGACTTGATTGTTAAAGTATGAAATTATTTGTTCACTGTGTAGCACTGTAAGAGTACCATAGTAGTATCCTTTGGAGAACAGACTCAATTTATGTTTTGGGGAGAAGGTTTCTTTGCAGCATCAAACCTAAAATTCTTTCTGTAAAATTTGAACTTACCTGGAAGTAGTTAGGTGACAAAATGGGGCAGTGTTAACTTTTTGGTGTCTTGGTGTATGACATCCAAACAACCGTAATCTTGTGTGATTTTAGCAACTGCTGTCAAATGCTGAACTCAAAGTCATGTATAGCAAAATCCCTATAAAATATTTTTAGCAAAAATCAATCACAAAACTTTATTTAAAACAGGCATAGTTTGCTGCCCAGCCATGACAACACCAATTCTCTCCTACCATGATGTGTCTCCTAAGCAGTATGGATAAAACTGTAGGCAAAAGGGTGAAGACGTGTATGCACTGTCTAAATGGATTTTAGCTCCCTTCTAGTTCAGACTTGATTTTCCATTTATCAAAAGTACATCTGATACTTTTCTGGTGGAACAGGCCATTGTCCAAAATAGACCCTTGGATACCATCTCTGTGTGACAAGAGTTCTGGGTTTAGCTGACTAAATAACATCAAAGGGATGGATCTTGGTCTTTGTCACCTTTGCTATAGGATGAACTTTTTTTCTACTTAGTCTGGTCTGCCTTTTTGGAGAGCTAAGTGTGTGGGCGGGGTAGGAGAGCTGTTGATCATGAGATTTGTGTCCTTCTAAGTCTGTGACCAGCTGGTCCCTTCAGAGGCTTTCCTTGACTTTCCATACATATTCATCAGCTTAACTCAAACAATGAAACTGCTAAAACTTCGAAGGAATGTTGTGAAACTCTCTTTGTATCGGCACTTCACCAACACACTCATCTTGGCAGTAGCAGGTAAGCAGGAAATTACATTCATCGAGTAAGAGCACTTATAATTTCCAAGCAGACTGAGTTTGGTGACCTTTCTGTAAAAGCAATCAAAATAATTGGTTTTTCTAACACTTGACCCATTTCTTATAGTGGACCTATGCCAAGTTACGTTGATACTTCAGTGTCAATGGATTATTAGTCCTCATATTAATAAGATCAGTGGTTCTGTGCACCTTTTAAGGGAGCACTTTTGCCCCTCCTAAAGCTGCCAGGATCAAAATATTCTGTGGTGTTAACTTCACAGGGGTAGTTTTTGCCAAAATTACAGTATCACTAGGTACTGTGGGATTTTTAAGATGTCTGAAGACCAGAGTGATTCCTGGAAAAGCAGTATTCTTACTATTGTAACATAATGCCTTCTGTGTTCTGGAAGAATACAGATGCAGATTTTCTTTCTGTTTGTAGTAGTGATGAACTGGACTTCATTAATAAATCTGTTGGTGCTTCCAGGTGCTTAGCTCCTCATCTATTTGGAAATACTGTACCTACAATGAGCAGAAAACTTATATGCACAGTGCTTTTTTATTTAAAACAAACAAAGAGGCGCATTCCTTTTAATAGACAGCTATGATTAAATTCCTTGCAGCATCTGGTTCTTAGTTATCTAGAACACCTTAGTGGAGGGAAATCTCGTCTTCTGAAACTGTGGTGAGAGCATAGTTTGAGCATTAGAACTCTTATGGGTCAAGATCTGAATGCTTAGGCATTCAGTCAGATCAGATGGCTCATTTACTTCAAGGTAGGCTTTATTTCAACTGAGAATGAAACCCTGGTTTGGAAATTAGATGGAAGTAATAGAAGAATAGTTAATAGGGATGAGGAGTTTGGCTGAATACTTCATACTTGATTTATGCCTTGTGTCTCTGAAGAACCAAGAACAAAATATACTGGTCTGTGCCTAAACTTCTGTATGAAGTTGGTGCAATAAATCAATCACTTGTTTTCCAAAACTAATAAATTGGATTCCAAGAATTCACTATTTAGGTCTTTGCCCTTTGTTTGGGAAACACAGTTCTGTTAGTAGTATATTTGAATTAGCATATTCTGTAATAATAAGCAGCTTGTTTGTTGTTTTAATCTTGCAGCATCTATTGTATTTATTATCTGGACCACCATGAAGTTCAGGCTGGTGGACTGTCAGTCGGTGAGTTTATATTGAATGCTTTCTGCATAAACTTAGTAAGTTTACACTTGGCGGTATAAGAGGTGAGATTGGGCATTCTGGAACAGATTTTGCTGTGGATTGTGTCTAGAGTAATATGCCACATGCTGAAACTCTCTGTGTTGTGGGAAATGAGCCGCTTTGTCAGATGCTTGTAGCTACCCTTGGAAAGAGCTGAGGACATGGAGTCTCTTTCTTCACAACTTTTTCTATTTGTGCTGCTGTTTTCCTTGACAGGACTGGCAGGAGCTATGGGTGGATGATGCCATCTGGCGTTTATTGTTTTCGATGATCCTTTTTGTCATCATGATTCTGTGGAGACCATCTGCTAACAACCAAAGGTTCAGCTATTTTTACCTCTTTCTAAAAATACTGTTTTTTGGGAATGCTTGTTTATCCAAAGAAGTACTGGTGGATGATTTTTAGTTGCTGTATACTGATCCGTAAGGATACTAAGCAGGGACTAAGTGTAGGGACTTCAGGAAAAGTAAGCGTAGGAAGTCACATAGATAAAATTTGGTCTGTTCCTGGTGGTGAACTTACTTAAAAAGAAGTGATCAAACTTTTGTTTATGTAGCTTAGCATAGGTCTTAAAAACAACGAGCTACACAGAAGAATCAAGTCATGTGAATGTTGGGGTAATGAACCTCTTGGGTGGCAAGAGATATTATTCTAAGATAGCTTTCATTCTTTCCCTCCTAAAGGTTTGCTTTCTCACCGCTGTCTGAAGAGGAGGATGACGATGAACAGAAAGAGCCAATGTTAAAGGAAAGCTTTGGTAAGAGAAACTTTTTTCCCCACGTAATTTCAGTGTTGAAGAGACGCTTCTGTGTAGGGAGGTCTCCTGTTCTCTGACAAAAAGTTCATTACTGTTGTAAAAGCAGAGTCAATGCCGCCTCCTTGCCATTGATTTATGCAGCTGTAGAGGAAACATTGGCTTCATGGTTAGTGTTTACGTTGCCTGTTTAATTCGGGGGGTTTCAGATGACACTGAATACACTGCTACTGTTGTGGTTGCTTTACTGAGTCCACAATAAAACTTTGTTTTATTAAATATTTCCAGTTGTAGGTTTGGATCCAGTTATGATGATGGATATCTGAGGATCTCTCAGATACTGTTGCTAGGCAGTGATTTAGTTTGCAGTTCTCTTTTAAAATCCAGTTTAAAGATTTTTCATTTTTTATCTCTTCTCTGAACTTTGCAATCTTTCTTCTTTTTCCATATTAGGGCCTAGTACAGGATTGTCCAGTTTTAAACATATGGATGAATATGTTTACATATTAATGAAATTTCCTATGAATGAGTCCTGCCATATAACACTAGGTTGTATCTTTCTCTCCAGTTGCTCCCCTCCTCCTACAAAACCCTTTCTCGTTCCTGCCTCCCAGCTCCCTACAATGTCTGTTGTCCTTCTAACACCATTGTTTATAAGTTGTGTGAAATGTAGGGCGATATACCCACTGCTGCCATCTGTCCACAAATCAATTCTGCTGGGATATATCAGTGCTGTTTCACTTGTTTAGGAGCAGAGGGGGAGTGTTTAGTCCCTTAGGTGCATTTGCCAAATCAGCTCTATCTGGCTGGCTGCCTGGCTGGGAGATGCATGCTGGCTCTCAGCTCCTAAGTCAACCAGGTGGCTGGTCAGCAGTCAGTAGGTAAAATAAATTTTTGGAGTTGCATATGTCTCAGAATGGTTGAGGTTGGAAGGGACCTTTAGTGGCCATTCTGTCCAAATGCCCACCTTAAGCAGGGTCACATGGAATGAGTTGCCCAAGAAATGTCTACATGGCTTTTGAGTACAAGGATGGAGATTCCACAGCCTTTCTGGGCAGCTGTGACTTTGATTTCTACACTACTTAGATTGGCTTAAAGTAAAGGACTAGAAATTGATAATTCCTAGCTAAAACTGCAAAATTCAGGAAAAAATAGGCATTCCACCTGTCAAGAAAAATACAAGCTTTTCTAACGGAAAGCATCATCTTAATGAATAACTTGTCTGTCTTACTCTGTCTCTTTGGATTTGATGAAATATTCTGAAAGAACACTCAACACCTTCACTTACAGTCTATGAACAACTATAGTTCAGTTATCCTAATCTTTTTTTTCTTATTATTCTCTTCAGAGGGAATGAAAATGAGAAGTACAAAGCAAGAACCAAATGGAAATGTAAAAGCAAACAAAGCTGTGAGTATGCCTTCCCTACCTCAAAGGATATAGATCCATCTCTCTCGTTTGGTTGCCCCCAGTAGTAGCTCACAAATGTGAGTGTCCTGGTTTGCTTCAGAGCAGGAGTGAGTCAAAGTATCGTATGTTTGCAGTACTTTTGAAGAGAAAGTAAATACGGGTTTTTAATCTAATTTCCTGTGATGGAAGTGCAATGGAAGCTTTAGAAAGAAGTCTGTTCTTCAGGAATGTTTCTCCATTTGCATGTAGATAGAACTGTATAATACTATATTCTGATAATGAATAATACATCATTTTAACAAGTTTGTCAGGCTGAGAGAGAGGCTCAGCCATATCTTAAAATAATTGCCCTTCTAATTTTGAGATTTGTGATTCATTACTTGAATGGGTGACGTGCATATTATTATGTAGCTGCCTAAATAGTCTGGGTGGAACATTTTTAATATAGCTGCATTTTTTCCATGTGGCTTATAAGCAGAGGTGGTTTCACATTCAGCTAGGAAGTAGAAAATATGTCTCAGAATCTTTTCATGGAATTCATGCCTAAATTTAAAAGTGGGAAGAACTTGCTATTCATGATAATAGCAGTAATATTTTTGTCATTCACATTGTTCTTCTCAAAGGTTGGTTGCAAGTGTATACTACTTACCTGAGGATAACATGAAAATCAAACTTTTCTATTTTGGGAACTGGGGGGATCAGAAGGGCTCGTATCTCCAACTTCAAAACAAGCTTGTTTGTGTTGTGAATTAGAGTGATCAGATTGAAATGAGAAATTCTGACAATACGGTTTAACTTACCTTAGCTAAGCCTAGCTTGTGCTTTTTATAATAATTATTATAAATATAACATTATCTAAAAATAATATTCTTTTTGTGGGAGACTGAACTAGATCGCATAAATAACCAAAGTGTCCTGAGAGCTTGCTTTTCCTAGTCACCATTAGACTATTACGGAGTTGACAGTAACTTATATGTGGGGTTTTGGTTTTTTTCTTTTTTTTTTGGCTTGGAATGTGTTTTCTGTAATCCAGAAATCAAGTTGAAGGTGGGTTTTTTGTTTTGTTTTGAATTGTTTTTGAACTGACACTATAAATACATTGCTTTTTGTCAAGTAGGCTGAGAAGAAAAAGGCTTGCATGTGACAGCATGTTGGGAAAACTGACTTTTGTTTTCTATGTAATTTCTGTGCTTGTAGCAGGAGGATGACCTGAAGTGGGTAGAAGAGAATGTTCCTTCGTCGGTGACAGATGTGTGAGTGTTTTTATAGTCACAATAAAAGCAGGTTGCTTGAACACAGGAACACAAATATATTAGAATGCCTTATAACTTTTATGCTGCACTTACGTGAGCAGATACTGAGTTCAGCCTGGAATTGGCCTCTGACTTCTTAACATGCTTCCCCTTGGCTTTATGCAGTCTGTCAGCCTTACAGGTTGTGCCACTTGAACACATGCTGACTTAAGAAACACCACCTTGGACTGTGAAACCACAGACTGATTTGTTTGCACTTCACTGAAATTACAACTAACTAAATAAATCCAGAAAAAAAAGAACAAACAAACCCTGGTTTTCCATTTAGTATCCTGAAAAGTCCTTTGAGTATCTTGCCGAATGTAAAGCACTGAATAATGTCATCTAATTCTCAGATTTATTTGGAATGTCTGTTGAGTCACTTTTATACTTCTGGCAATAAGTAAGTCAGCTATGTAAGCAGTCCATTTCTATTCTGCTTTTAATAACTTTTACATCCTAAAAATGTCAGTGTCTGTGTTTACATTTTTTTCATAGCAAAACAGAAGTTCACAGATTAATTATAATCACAAACCCGAACAGGTAGTTTTGGCAGAGGCTCTGGATTTAAGTACAAAACTCTGCTTGACGTTTAGTTAAAGACAAGAAATCAAGTCAAGTTTCAAGAGAATGAAAAAGTGCATTTTCTCAATTGAATTTGTTTTTCCCAGAACTTTTTGAAGAATGGTAGGATTACTTAAGAAAACAAGGACTAGACTGGTATAAGCTAGGAAAAGGCACTTTGAGGTAGTCTGCTGCAGAGTTTTCTGTTCTTGAAAGTATGATGAGGATTGTGAAGAGATGAGATCCCAGTAGATGGGAGGTCTATGGTAGCTGAAAAGGCTGTGGTACTGGTGTAACTTGTTTGACAGTTCTGGGATGTGTCTTTACAGTTTGGTGCCAGATTGTAAATATCTTCAGTGTAGTTCAGCACTGTTCCCATAGAATGATGCATCTTATTTCCTGGCAACTTGGAAATAGTTCATTTGGTAATGAGAAGATTAAAAGAAAAGCATTTTAGAACTGTGAAGGTCACTGAGGATACTCCTGGGGCTCTTCCTCTTTTGTGTGTCTTTCTCTAATTTGTCTGTTCAATTGAAAGGTCTGTCTTCATTATTGCTCTCCTGTGTCTTAAAAAGGTGCAACAGAAGGCTGAAAAGGATTGTCAATAATAAGCTCTCTTAACTATTTCTTTTTTCTCCCCACTACTGCAGTGCTCTTCCAGCTCTTCTGGATTCAGATGAGGTCAGTAAACAAATTTTCAGTTCAAATTAGTTTTCTGACATGCCAAAGGAGTCATGAGTCAGCTGTTAAGGACATGGCTTATTAGAACTGGACTTGCCAGTGCAGCAGTAAAATACTACAAAGAGGGGAAGGATAGTGGGGACAACCATGATACAGCTTCTCAGAATAACAGTCTGTATTCTAAAAAATGGTATATTTGCTGTATGAGTTGGACTCCTGACTTAAAATGCATATGGGTGCACATTTGATGTGAATGTGCGAAGCCTACCACCTTATTTCTGAATAATGGAAACTTGTTGGCGGAAATGACAACATTGTGTTTTGTTTTTCAGGAAAGAATGATTACACACTTTGAAAGGTCCAAAATGGAATGAAGGAGTAGCTTTTTGCTATTGGAAGTGGAGACGCCTCTTTTAAAGTTGCTTGGTGGAGCAAGTGCATCCTGCTGATTTGTTTCTTGATCTCAGCCTTGGAAGTTTGATGCTTTATTGTCATGAGAGCGTCTTGCTGTGGAAGAAGTTCACAAGGACAATATAAACCTTTTGGAAATTTCAATTTACAAAGTTGCTGCAAGTTTGGATTTTTAAGCAATTTAAATGTGTACTATTCCAGCACCTTCTGTAACTTTTCAAATATTTAATCTGTGAAACTAAAATTCCTAATGTCTGCTTGAGGAGTTTATATTTCAATGTTAAAATCGACACTTAGAGGTGAACTGCCTGTACCTTTTTGGGGGGAGGGTGGGGACAGATAGAAATAAGCACTGAAGAAACAACAGACCCCTTTTCTGGTAGATAATGGCTTACTGCTGTTCTATGTCATGTGTCCAACATGAATGAGAGGTTATTAGAGAGAAGCTCCTGTTAATGAAGACAATTAAGATGCCAGAAAGGAAATATTTGGAAAAGTTATAGTGATAAGAGTTTTTAACAAAATCAAGTGCAATTTTATTCATAACACTGTGCAAGAAAGATTTTCTATTTTAAATGCCATTGACCTATAGGTAACAGCTGCACAGATCTAACACTTGCTGTCGTGGCACATCTCATTGCCGGCAATGTGGTGGATGCCTGGAAAAAGGATTTGCCCTTACCTTCTATGTGTTGCATGATTTAATTTAAAAACAAACACACCAAAACCAACCATCACCGAACCCACTCCTGCCGTGCTCCGTAGGTGCTTGACTGTTCATGTTAAGCAGATACTAACTAGATGTTTCAGCAGAACTCTTCTCCCTGCACATGTAACATCTCCTAATGAGAGGCCAGCACTCTTCTATGAAGATGGCGTTGCTTTCTAGAGGGCGCAAGCACTGCTTACCTTACTTGAAAGAGGCTTTAACGGGAGTCCACAGCGCTGGGATAGTTCTCTTCTCGGTGTCTGTTTGGAACTGCTTCCCAAGTAAGTGATTTGATGATGGGCTTTCCTGTCCCAATTGGTCCCTGTGGCCAAGAGGTACTCTGAGATCACTGTGTTTCAGTCAAAGTTGCAGATTTCTATATAATTGCTTTTTGTTTCTCCTTTGAAGAAGAGCTTTTGGACAGTGTTCTGTTTTTATTCTATTCTATGCTTGGCTGTAGAGGCTTCACTTGCAATAACTTACACATGGAAAACCTTTGTGGACTGTATGACAGAAGCTCTAATTTGGGTTCATAACCTTTACAACTGATAATTACCAGGCAGGCAGCAGCAAAGGTAGACTTCTAGTGAGCTGATGTGGCTGCTGCTGGAACATCATAGGGAGTCAGCTTTTCTGGTTCTTCACTCGTAGCTATGTCAGCAGAAGCGAACATGTGCCTGTACTTCATTCATCCCACTGTAAGGTCTGGTAGCTTAGCGCTAGTTCATCTTTATCAGCAATTTATGCTGAAACAGGGCACTTTACAGTATAGTAGCTGAGGCACAAGTGCATAGTATCTTCTGCTAGCTGTGCTGTGGGGGCAGCAAACCCTCTGCAGGTGAGCAGAGATAAAAAGCTGTGGCTCTAACACCTCAGTCTGCCTCTGCAAGAGTTGCTGGAGCTCTTCTGCCATCCCCTTTAGGCCACAGATAGAATCTCTAATTAGAAAATACATCTAATTTGCTGTGCTTAATTGATACAGAAGAAAAAAAAAATTACCTCTGTGTCCTTTGGGGGAGAGAAAATTTTGTGAAATAAAGCTACACAAAAATCACTATTTAATGGGTTTTTTTTTGGTTTGGGTTTTTTTTTAAGTCCTATTGTTTTGGGTTGTTTGGGTTTTTTGGAGACAAATAGAGGAAAATGTTCTCTACTGGAAGCACAAAAGCAGTTTGTATGTAATATTTAATAAAAGCTAGGCAAAGAGTAGAAAGGCTTACATTGTGTCCTTCCACTTTCTTACTACCTGTTCTCTCACAAGAGAGATTACATCTTCACAAAGCTTCCCCACTTTTCTTTAACTCTATTGCATGATATTTTATAACGCAGTTATTCCCAATAGCTCTTTTTTCTGTTGTTAAGCTTGACAATAGAGCGGAAGTCTGTCATTTGAAAAGCTAATATGGATAGGGCACACAGTACATTTCTGAACAAAAGTGAAATATCTAAACAGTTTTTAATTGCGTTCCTAGTTTAATAATTTAAAGGCTAAAATATACATAGTAGCAGGGTGGTGTGGGGCAGTCCCATCTGCCTTCTACCCTTCCATCCCTGTAGGAACTTCCATCAGGATTTGAAGTTGTCCTGAATTCCACAGGGGCCTTGTTCCTCCCTTAGCTGTTCACTTGTTTTTCCGCTCGTTTGGCAGAGTTTCTGTACCCTTGGAACGCAGCATCTGCTGCCTGGTGTGCAGCAGGTGCCTGCTGTGACTTCCCTGTTTACAGTCTCAGGGAGAACTTGTATCAGAGCTCAGTCCCCACAATATCACACAGGCTGTGGCAAATGCACAATTACTGCTGTGGCTGCGATCACAGAAGAGGTGGCTAAAAGCAGTAGACGAGATGTGGGTGAGGAGTGAAAGGGTTGTGTGCAAGGGAGCTGCAGCAACGTGGCCTCTCCCCTGATAGCACGTTCAGTCAGATGTGCTGGTTCTGCTCGTTTTGAAAGAATGGATATAAATTTGAATTAAATCCTGGGTTTGCTCCTAGAGACATGTGGGCTCCGTGACTTGTCAGGGAAGCTTTGTCAGCAAGCTAGTGCGCTAGAATGCATGAAACCAGACACCATGCAGGATTGTTACCTTTAATTATGTAGCTGGGGAGGATTTAATTCAAATTTATACCCATTCTTTCAAAACGAATATTGTATTTTTGAAACTAACCATACAGACTACTCTGAAGACTTGGTGAGCAGGAGGGAGAAAACGTGTACTCTTAGGCCTGAGATCTGCATAAGGTTTTAGTGACTTGAATGGTGTGTGGAAGCTGAACTTTCTTTAGGAAATTTGGCTGCTGGCATCAAATATCTTCACCAAGCTGTTCCTAATTGAGATTATGCTCTGCTTGCAGAAAAAATAAACATCTCCCAGGAAATCGGATATAGAGGGAGTTTTTTAAAAGTTTTTGTGCCTCATTAGTTCTGTGTGTATTTGTTTATTTGTGAGAAGTAGCGGTGATGCAATTCTAGCATGTGGATGCCATGCAGAAAACTGAAAACGAAGTAATAGTGAAGATGATGTTGACTAGCTTTTCATTAGGGTGACAAAATGTTCCTGCCAGGCGCTCTGAAGGAGTAGTAAGAGATCACATGGCGTGGTAAAGAAATGCAAGAGGCTTGATAGGCACCCAGTGAGTCAGGATCATAAGACCCGGGGCTGGGAAGGGTATGTTTGTCTCACTCTGCAGATGTTGGGGTGTGAGAGTTTGTGGGCCCTTTTTTATATTCTTCTGTTCACATTATATGGCATTTTATGTTGTATGCTAAAGGAAAAGTATGCTACTTTGTAAAATCTGAAGAGGCCAATGGCTTGCGCATAATTAGTGCTCTGGTAAAAATGGATTACAGCCATTTGCATGTGAAGTCATTAGTACCTGGTGTTACTATATTTCCTTTGACTAAACTGGTGCTACCTCCCTCTTCCTTTTGTAGCAATCCTAGGTCAAGGAGACCAGATACACACCTAAGCCGTACCTCCATTGGCAAACTGCAGTTCTGGTATCTGCGAAGGGGATGTCACTTTGCATGGTTTTGTGCTTCAGCAAGGTTTCATTCCGGAGCAGGAAAGAAGTTGGATGCAAGAGCACCACACTTGTTCTCCTGTTCCTGTGCTTGGATCTCCCAGCACACAGTGTGCTCAGTCCCTGATTTTAGAAAAACAGTGGTCTCTGTCGGTGGAGATGCTCAGAAAACTTGGCAGCCCGTGCTGCTTCAGTCTGCTTTCGGTAGTTGAGCTTCTAGGTCAGTGGAGATTGCACCTCTCCACAGCCAAAGTAAGGGCAACCGCAGCCTGTTCCGGAAGGGACAAGGTTAACACGTGAAGATTTCCTCCTGGAGACTGAACTTAACTGGCCAAATTCATAGGATAAGTTCATTAAAGTAAAATTGAGGACCTCCAAAAAATAGAGGTTTACTTAAAAGAGGTGCTTTCCTGTTCTCATCTGTTTCCTTAAGGTTACGCGGGTGAATTTTTGTCTTTCTACGCGGGGTGGCTTTCCCACCCGCTGCATTTTACCTTGGCGAGTGGCAACCTGACGACTCCGACGCTAACGGTGTTGTGGGAAGACACCGTGAGCTCCTCACAGCCTCTCCCCTTTTCGGCCCGTACGGCGATGCGCAGGGACTATGGCAGGGCGAGGAGCGTCCCCTGAGGGACAGGGAGCGCGCCCGCCGCCGCCGATGGCGCTTGCCCCGCCTTTCCCCGTCGTGTCCGAGCCCCGGGAAAGCTGGGGCAGGCTGCTCGGGGACGGCGAGGCCGTCCCGGGCCGTGAGGGGAGGGCGGAGGGCGCGGCACCGCCCGCTGAGGGGGCGAGGCC
>JAOXJK010000040.1:26421993-26451903 GCA_025774025.1 Xenus cinereus | reverse complement strand
CGGAAGCGGCGGCGGGGGCTGCCGGGAAGGGCGGGGAGCTGTGGGCCGGCGGCAGCGGCGGGACGGCCCTGACAGAAACGCCGCTGCTCTGCCTCTTTCAAGTCGGCGGGCGCTGTGGTAGCCGGGCCCGGAGGAGCCGCCGCCGCTATGCACGACGCCTTCGAGCATGTGCCGATTCTGGAGAAGCTGCCGCTGCAGATCGACTGCCTGGCGGCCTGGGGTGAGCCGCGGAGAGGGCCCGCGGCGCTGCCGCCCCGAGCCGCTCCTCTCTCCCGTCCCGGGCGGCCGGGACGGCCCCTCAAGCCGTTCTTCGTCCCTGGGGGGGGGCCTGGGGTGGCCGCGTCGCTCGGCCCCCGGCCGGTGGCCCTGCCGCCTCGCAGGCCTGGGCGTGCGGGGAGCGTCTCCCTGTGTTTCGGCTCATTGCGTTGGCTTCGGTGCCTGCAGCCGGGGGGCTGCCGGGGCCGAGCTCCGCTCGCCGGGGTGCCGGCGGTCGCCCACGGCCCGCAGCCTTGCCCGGCTGGCGGTAGCTCCGCTGAGGAGGAGGAGGCTCCCATGATTCCCGGTGCTGTAGCCGCCGGCCGGTTCCTTTCCTGCATAAAAGCAAGGAAGCCCAGAGATACTTGCCTGTGTCTTGACTAAAATTTGTCTTGGACAGACGGTGGTGTGCTGAGGTCTTAGGTTTAGAGTCTGTTTGCATGTGTTAGTGGCATATAAATGTAGGTTATGTTTTTGGGCAGGCTTAACAGTCAAGGTTTCAGTCAGCTGATTGCACCAGCTGTCATAACAATAAGGCTTGATAAGGCTTTTCAGGCTGCTTGAGCAGTTCCCATCAGAGGTACTAACATGGCACAAAATCGGAAATTAAAAAAAAAAACTCCTGACACGGCAGAATTGTGACCCCTTTAATTTGTTTTAAGAACAAAATTATAACCTGATTAGTAGTGCCACACTTGAGTTGTTTATGCTAGAGTCATGTAGCAGAGAAGATGTGGAAAGAGTTAATTCCTGCTTTGAGGCTTTTATCTCTTTGAAAGCATTTATTTTGCTGAAGTAGAACAAAGTCTAAACCCACAGGTTTGTGACAGTGTGGTTGTGTAAAAAGAGGTGTAATTCTGGCTCTACAGCTTTTCTATCAAATAGTGGAAGAAAGATCTTGCAGGAAGCAAGATTTTATTAAGAGACAAACATCTTTGGTAATGAGAGAATACTAGATGTAGAAAGAAACATTGTGTATGCTTCTTACCTATATGATGTTCAGCAGGGAGGGTGAATTTCAGTGTTATTTCATGACCCAGTAAAGATTCTATTCATTTCATATGCTATAAACACTGTAAATAGGAAGAGTATGAAACTCCACCACAGAGTTTGTGTGTAAAAAAAGTTCTCTTTTATCAATTTCAATGGCTGCTGGTCATCCAAGGGATTCAAATGCCGCTTAAGCAAAGCTGCCACACTGCCCTTCCAGGCTTACCTGACTATTTCAGAGACTTCTTATAAAAAAGTAACTATTTAAACAAACAAACAAAAAACCCAAAGCAACCACCCAGATGCACATGGAACTCCTTGGTTTTTTTTTTCCCTGACAGTTCTTCCCATTATGTAGTAGTGTTCCTCTCTGGGAGATAGTAGTTTCTGAAAATAGTTAAGTGCCTCTTTTGATTGCACACAAGATAAAATGGTTTTCTTCTTTACCTTTGTATAAACAAGTGGGATGTGGTGTCTGGGCTATACTCTCTATTCTTTATCTTTGTCCATCCCCCTCAGAATGAAAACTAGTTTGAGCACTTCCACCAGAGAGATGATAGAAGGTCCTCTGGCGTTCGAAACAAGTTTCCAAGTGTTGTGATAAGTGTAACTTGACTTGGAAGGACTTTGTTGAAACTAATTAGGCTCCTTTTCTTCCCTGTCTTTGTAGAAGAATGGCTCCTTGTTGGTACCAAACAAGGGCATCTTCTGCTTTACAGGATCAAGAAGGACGCAGGTAAGTTGATTTTAAGTATGACACAGAAAGTTGATTACATTATTTTTAGTTCCTGCCTTTTAAGAGGGCTGTAATGATGTTAGCACGAGTATGTTCAGTCACTGATTCTTTCCTACGTAGAGTTTAATAAATATTTGTGTGGGATCTTTCATGAAAGTGTATGTACCATTTATATTATTAAGAAAGATAGCAAGTAATATTAGCCTTTTTTTTTCCTGTTTTAAAGTATGTTTTGTATCAGATCTCCATATGTTTGAATTTAGTAAGTTAGTGTAATTTTTATGAGTAGAGTGCACAAACATGCACAAAAGCAGTGTGGTGCGCAAATTGCCAGAGGCTTGATATCTTCTGTTAATGAAGGACTGGATTAGTGAAAGAGCAACTTTCTTCAGTGGGTCCATGAGCATCAAGGGATGGGGAAGAGGGATTCCTCTGAAATAGTTCTGTCGTGTTTATTCTTCTCCCTGCCTCTTTGACAGTCATAAGTGTTCATAGTCTATTCTAGAGATGCCACAAATAGAACTATTCTGAATTTGGTTTAGTTAAAATTGATTTTCACTAAACAGATTTGTATTTCGCATTATCTGCTATTACGTAGAAACTGATGTTATTGGACACAGTAATGTTATGTAGTGTGTGACAGGAAATAAAAAAAAAGCATCTCTTTCCAAGTTAATCAGCTCTTGGAAAGATATTAATTTGTAGCTACTTGTATTCTAGAGACTGAATTCAGTTTGCTTTTTCTAAACTTGTAGGCCATCTATTCCAATCAGAGCATGCTAGTCTTGAGTTGCTAGTGTCTTATCTCATGTGGTAAATTTCTCCCCCTTTTTTGCATCAATGCCAGGAGAGGTTATGTCATCAGAAAGTGTCTGTAAGTCTTTATCCCTAAAACTCCTTTTAAACCCTTGTGGTGTAGTGTTTATTCCTTGTCTACTTTGCAGTGGTGTGCTCCCTAGCAGTTTAAATTGCTGATATTTGATTGATGTGGATAAAGTCTTTATGAGTATTTTTGTATCTCTGGGTTTCAAAATGCTTAAATATAATTCTTGTAATTTAAAATTCCAACAAGGCAAAAATGTAACTATTGATGAGGCCCTCGGATGGGCACAAGAAGTGTAATTTACATTTTCACCTGACTATGTAGAAGACCTTCTGATGCATTTAGCTATTAAGTAAAAGATAGCACAGATATGTTAGAAAAGTCATTCTTTTAGTCTTAAGCCAAGTTTGCTTCCATAATTCTTTGTAATCTATTTAGTATAAGATATATGCAGTCATAAATTTAAGGGCAACTTCAGTTTACATAATCTCTCAAATCTTTCTGGTAGGTTGCAATAGGTTTGAAGTGACACTGGAAAAATCCAACAAGAACTTCTCAAAAAAGATTCAGCAGGTAGGAAATGCTATCTTCTTGGTGGGGGGACAGTTTTCCAGTGTTTTCAGCCAAGAAATGGAATATCAAATGTACTTCTGAAGTCTCTACTAAGCTTAACAAAAAAAATTCCCCAAAACTGTAGGGTCTTCTAGAGGTGGTACAGCCTGGTGTTTTTGTCCACTCTTCCCATAACAGGAATAAGCTTGGTTTGGTTGATAAAGCAGAAAACAAAGAATTGGAACTTAAAGGTTTATTTTTGGCTTTTATGGAAATGCTGTTGTTAGCAACAAATCTTCAGCTGCTCTGACTGAGAATATGTATAAAAAAATATGGTAATACGCCAACAGACTGTAATATATAATTTGGCTCTTCGATAAAATGTGAATGTAATTCCTCTTGTTTGGAATGTAGAACTAAAGTAACTGATTATCCACTTCTAATCTCACTACTGTTTCATTTTTTTGGGGGTGATCTTTCACTCTATTATGTTGATACTTAGGAAAGCACTTACCTCAAAGATTATGCAGCCTCTTTCAGCAACATTCTGCATATACTTTAGAAGTACTCCTGTACTAGTAACATACCACTTACAGCATTTTTTTACCAGCTTAGGTTGCAAGCTCTGTGTGCTTGCTTGTAAAAACTGACTGTGAAAGGGGTTGCAATAGCTGGAGGAAGGTTGTGCATAGATATCTGCCTTGCTGTTTTCATTATTTTGGGAGTATCTAAGATGCATTTTCTGAGACTATCTATAATCAAGCCTTCTTCAGAGGTTTACTTTATGAGTGGAGTTCACTAATAGAATTCTTTCTTTCAGATTCACGTTGTTTCTCAGTTTAAAATTCTGGTCAGTCTATTAGGTAAGTGAAGAAAATGTTTTAATATTTAATGAACTCTTCTTGATGCACTTACTTGACTGAATGTGGCACCCTTTCCACCCACCTGTGTAGTAGTCTAATTGTTGAAAAGTCATTGGGTAGGATTTAGGCTTTTTCAGTTTGCAGAGGAAGCATTATGCAGCATAGATTGAGAAGCAGCTTTGCTTGTCGTAAGCCATCTTGGAGAACAAAGTATTAATGCTAAGTTTTGTGATTAAAAATTAAAACATACATACGTGCACAAAAGCATGTGTGTATATATACGTGTGTGAGTATATATATATAGTTTGTCTGTGTTGGCATGTGTATATACACATATATACTTACATGCATGTGTATGTGTGTGCACCGCATGAGAGGGGCTAAAACATCTGTCCAAACTTGTTTGATATATGAGACCTACTGTCGATGTGTTACACCAAATTCAATTTATATGCAGATGGCAGTCTTTTACCATCTTGTGGAAGATCTGAGTTTGCTTGTCTCTGGCTGGCAAACCTTATGATCTTCCTATGTCTTTTCTTGCTTATGTTGCTACTTCCTTCTTTATGATCTCCAAGTCCCGGCTCTTCCGACTCCAGCATGCATAGATTTCTGCTGCCTGCGTCCTCGTGCGTACAAAAACTTGACCACAGTACCCTCCATTTGAAACTCTTTCTGCTAATTTCAGGAGCCAGTTTGAAATGGTCTTTGTTCATACAGTCTTCCATCATGAACTTGCTCTGCTCTGACATGCTTGCTGTCCCTTCCACTCCCCCTTCCTCTGCTTGGTTAGCACGTGTTCTCAGTTCCTTCATGTAATTTTGCCAATGCTGGTGTTAGTTGTCTTTTCTGCATTTGTTGTCTTGGTTTTGTATGCGCTTCAACACTTACTTTTCAGCTTTTGGGAAAACATTAATTTTCCTTTCTTGCAGCTCTTAGTTTCACAAGTTCTTCTTTTTATGTAAATATAAAATGTGATAACTTATTTGAATAGGCAATGAGCTCAACATGTATTAAATATTGAATAATAATTGGAATTTTGTTTAAAACAGAAAATAACATTTATGTCCATGACCTGTTGACATTTCAACAAATCACCACAGTTTCCAAGGCAAAAGGTGCATCTCTCTTCACTTGTGACCTACAGGTAAGAGGAGGTACACAATGTCCTTGCTGTTTGTAATAAGAATAAGTTTTTTATGTCACTGTATAGGTTAGGTTTGTTAATTCTGTGTTACAAGTTGTTTGGGTACTAGTGCTTTTTAAAATTAACACATAATGGATGTTGAAGCTTTGCTTAAGGCAACAATTTTTATTGTAGTAAACTTATTTTTTTCCTGTGCTTCATAAGATGTCTTCCTCTGCCCGTTATGATTGTAGCCTTTAATCTCCTGACACAAAATTTCAAGGCATTTGCATATCCTGTGGTTAATTTGATTGGCTTCTTTTTTGAAAGGTCATCTTCCAATATAAAAGCTGTTCCCTTCTCTTAAATCGCCCATGCACTTAGTAGTTCCCTTCGCCAAGCATCTCCATCACTGTTTTTATTACGTTTTTGTTTCTGTTAAACAGTATTGGCCTAAGGAGTCCCAGGGCAGTTGTGGTAGATTCAGGCCATAAAATGGTTCCATAAGGTGTAGTAATTCTCCATTCATATGCTTTGATTTATTAAATTGCTCACTTCTATCCAAGTGAGTTTCTTAGCCTACCCACGTAATTCAGAAACTTTATTCATAACCAGAAGAAGCTTAGTGCTCTTTATCACTTTTTATGTCTTTACACCATGGGAGCCTAGTGTTAAATATTTTCTAATAAGTACTTAAGGTTTTCTAGGTGTTAAAACTAGTAATGACTTTCAAAGCACCTTTAAATCTGACCATTCCAAAGTGCCTTGTTGTTTGTGTGTGCAGGCACTTAGATTTTCTAGTATTTCTTGCCAGGAAACTTCCAGTAGGCTAGAATATTAAATAGTTATTAATGTTTTTATCTGTCATCATTGCATTGTTCCATTTCCTCCCCTCTCCTATACCGCATGGAGTTCAAGCTATTTATCCTAGTCATCAGGGCTGGGCTGATAGCTCTCTATACTTATCTTCTGTTTGTGTCTGCATGTCTTTGGTGCTCTTTGTACTTTTTTTTTTTTTGTATTTCCTTGCTGTCACAATCCCTGCCAAAGTTCATTTTTAAGTATCCCGCCCCACTTCTCTCTGTGCTTCCTTGTTTAGGGAATGCCCTTCTGGCATGGATAAACAAAGCTGCTCTTCATCTGACAGCTTTGCTTCAGGCTGAGTATTCTTTTGGCCCTTTATTATCTTAACTTGCCTCTTAGTTTATGAGTGCCTGTGAGTTAGGCCTGTCTACTTTCACAGCAGTCGGATACCGGGGAAGAGGTGCTGAGAATGTGCGTGGCCGTGCGGAAGAAGCTACAACTTTATTTTTGGAAGGACAGAGAGTTCCATGAACTGCAGGTGAGTTGTTTCTGTAGTCTAGCGGGCCTTAACAGGGAGTGCAGTTGCTCTTCACTGCGTGCTGTGCAGTCCCTGTTACTCAGAAGCACTGAAGGCTTTTAGCGCACTGACTCCGGTTGGTTCTGCAGTGATTTCACAAAGAAGCAGCGAATCAAAGTGAAAATACATGGTTGGAAGCACAATTAATGGCATTAATACCATTTCATAACTTAAATCAAAGGCCGTGTTCTATTTTAACATTCTGGTTGTAGCATGCTTGCAAGTCAGTGAAATGTGCTGGTGTGCAGCAGTTTTCCAGGTATGTCATGAAGTCAGAAGGTAGTTACTGAGAAGAAGCATAGAAAATTGCACTTGTGAATACCACAATGATAAAAATAAGCAATGGAAATGGGTAGAGAATTTTTTAGCTATGCTGCTCTTCTAGAAAACTACCAGCTAACTCTGGGCATGTCTCTTTAGTGTGCAGGAATCTCGCCTTTTAGTTGAATACTGCCATTCCTTGACCAGCAGGTCAGGCGTGTGTGGTAGGGAATACAATGTCAATTAACAGTGCTTCCTGTTACACTCTGTGTTGCTAGATTTGACTTTGGCTTTTCTATTGTAACAGCCATTTTAACCTGTTTTCCCTGTTTTCCTCAGGGAGACTTCAGCGTACCTGATGTACCCAAGTCTATGGCCTGGTGTGAAAACTCCATCTGTGTAGGCTTCAAGCGGGACTATTACCTGATACGGGTAAGACTGGGGTTTGTGTTAAAGAGGATTTGGGTAGCTGTAGACACAATAGAGGCTGCCTCTGTGCTCAGGGATTTATCTAACAGACATTTATGAAAAACAGCATCTGGTACTCTTGCTATATGTGGTTTTGGAAGGGCAGTCTAAGTCTGTCCCTTTAAACTGATGTTTTGTCAGGAATTGATCTTCTGTTTATTGCTGTTGAAACCAGTGTTTGAAGCTCTTGCAGAAGAAGGGCATCAGAAGAGATAGATTTTGGTTTGGCAGCGGTTTATGTAAGCTCAGTTTGCATTTTATTTAATGTATTAAGAAAGGAGATGGTTCTAAAAGGGAAAAAGGACTAAGAATATCTTCTTATCTGGCAGACAGTGGAGCTTAACTTTTTTTCTTTTTTTTTTATTCTCTTGCTGAAGTCATTTCAGTTTGAAAGTCTTTAAATTTACTGTCATCAATTTAATATTACAGTTTCCAGTTATGCTTCATTTGACAGCTATATTTAATTCTCTCTTCTGCCCTTACAATTGACTGAAGATGAGGTGCACCACCCATAAATACATGTACATACATGGGTGGTAACACTGATCTGTACAACAGGAAAACTGCACAGCAATTTTTACAGTCACTTCAAACTGACACTGCTCGCAGAAGTGATGCCTTTCTGCAGCTCTCTTCTAGATGTTGATTCCCGCCGTTCTAGAGATATGAGTAGTTGTGCAGCTGCTCGAGTAACCAGAGTGAAAACTTACTGTCCAGGTGTCTGCTTTGGTGCTTGACTGACCTGCCCTTGAAGGACTTCATTTCACTAAATGGGCAGAAAAAAACATACATGTTTTTATGGTATTGTTTTCTGCTGGCTAGGTTTTGATTTATAAGTCTGCTTGAGCTGTAGTGCAAGGGAAGCAGCAGGAACATATAGCTGGAGTTGAAGAAGAAGGATTCTCTGTTTTGGCAGCAGTGAATTGTTAGATCAGCTCATGGAACAGCTTTTTGGATTTTTTGGGGTTTTTTTTATTTTTTGGGGCCGGGTTCAGTTACCTAGACAACATGTGCCCCCCCTGCTAGGGCAGGGGAAAAAGGCCAGGCACATTGCTAGGGTTTTTTTGTTTTATGTGTGACAACGCTTACTCATGCCAGAATAGAATAATGTTAAAATTTTGGCCTAAACAAAATCCTCTGGTCACATCAAGAAGTGTTTGGACACTTTAACTGATGTTGCTACTGCGCTATGCGTTTTATAAACCTGTATGAATTATGTGCTCAGCTACTTTTATAGTAACAGGACTGCATCATCTCAGACACAAAAGTATTAATTCTTTATTTCCAAATGATGTACAAGCAATATAAATGATGATATGCAGAAAGTTATATTGCTACTCTTTAAAATTGCGCATGTCCTGTTAGTCGTTAATCTGGGTTGTAAATCCCTCTAGGGGGTTTTTGGCTTTGGTCTTATGCAATAAAGGTTTGAAATAAAGGTTATTTTCAACAACGGGGTTTTTATTTTATTTTTATCCCAGGTGGATGGAAAAGGATCCATCAAAGAACTGTTTCCCACAGGGAAGCAGCTGGAACCATTGGTAGCTCCTGTAGCAGATGGAAAAGTTGCAGTTGGCCAAGATGATCTAACAGTTGTGCTCAACGAAGAAGGGATCTGTACTCAGAAATGTGCCTTGAATTGGACAGATATTCCTATAGCCATGGGTGAGAATTAGCAGTAATGTTGTTTTAAATTTGCTTCTTTACTTTTTTGTATATGACAAAATCGTTAGCTGGGTTTGCAGTGTGACAGGTTCTAAAGTATTTCAAGTTGTACTCTGTGGAGTGTTTCATGTGTTTATTTTTGTTTCTTCCCTTCCTTTGCTTGTAGTCTGCATGCCTGTCTCCTGAGAAAACAGGCATATTGCATGTCTTTTATAGAAAAGGTTTGAGACTGAAGGTAGTGTGTTTACGCACTGTATTTCTGGGCACCTGAGTGCCACAGAAATTCCTTATGTTGAAAGATCAACAAAAAACCTGATAATAGTCTGTTAGCAAGCTGCTGTCAGTCTTGGGTGATTGAGCTTTGTTTTTAATAAGTAAAAAAGGGACGCATTTCAAGGGGGAAAAAAAAAATGGAAGAGAAGCCTGGCTTTAAGTCATGGCTTGTTTTAAGGAGTACTTGAGAACAATCAATTTACATTTTTCACTTGTTTCATTAATAGAACACCAGCCTCCCTACATCATTGCTGTTCTGCCAAGGTACGTGGAGATCCGCACTTTTGAACCCCGGCTGCTGGTACAGAGTATTGAGCTGCAGAGACCACGCTTCATCACCTCTGGAGGGTATTGAGTATAACTGATTATTACTTTTTTGGGGCTGTCTGGGTGTATGGTAGCACTCTGGAAAACTGGGGGAGGAAGAGCTTTTCTAACTCCCTCAGCTTAAGAAGTAGCATTGAAGCAGTCTGTTGTTTTTTATGAAAAGATGGGTGGAGGCCACACCTTGAAGAGTAAGTGACAGAGTTGAGTTTCTTTGGGAATTTTTGATCACTGGAGATACATTCTTCTTCTTTGCAATATTTCTCAAGTTGCCCTTGTATCTGATTGATCCATGTGTTTATTAACCAGGATTGGGTTTTTTTTCAGATAAGGTATTGCTTCTTTCTCAGTGCTGGAACTTAGCAAATGACCTTTTTGTCTTGTTTACAGCACAAATATTATATATGTGGCAAGTAATCACTTTGTGTGGCGGCTCATTCCGGTGTCCATAGCCACGCAGATCCAGCAGCTTCTGCAGGACAAGCAGTTTGAGTTGGCTTTGCAGTTGGCAGTAAGTACTCAAAAACCTTTGGGTTTGCAGCAGATGCACTTGTGCACAAGTACAGAAAAGGATGTTTGCCTTCTGCTTGCCTGTAGCTAGTTTGGAGACTTTAACCTTCTTACTGTCCACTTTGCTGAAACTCGTAAATTCTAGCCTTTTTTTGACTTAGGTTTTGGTGTTGTGCTGCCATTTCTCCATATTGATCTATTGTGGTTTAGATTTTGAGATATAATCTTGTATGTGAAAGATTATGTCTCTTAGCTACTTAATCTTCTTTTAGGCTTTGAAGTCAGTTGGACTTCAAAGTCTTCAGACTGCTTGTAAACAGTTTTGCTTGGAGTTGTGTGTTTTTTGTCAAATGACTAGCTTTTTCTTATAATGGCCCTTCATATTACTCCTGAAACATAATAATTTTTTAGAGGTGCTGAAGCAGTATGTTTAATTCTGTTGCTCATACTGTTTTAGGATTTTCTGATTTTTCAGAAACTTCCCTGGAACTACATTAAGATGAATTAATTACATTTTGTGTTGCTAACTTGAGAAAAAAATTTTGAAAAGACAAATAAGTCAAGACATAGTTGCTGTGATTGAGCGAGTATATAGATAACCAGAGGCAGCTTTCAAACCTTCCAGGTTATTTCAGTGCCACAAGAAGCATGGTATCTGAGAGTCACCATCATAGGTGTTTGCTTTGGAAGATTATAATTTTTCTTCTTACTCTCTCCAAAGGATAATACTGTGTTATTTCTGTAGAGTGTTTCCTTCTCATTTACCCTGCCTAGGAGTTTTTAATGTTAATTAATTGATTAATTGTTGATTACTGTTGATTAATTAATTGATTAATTTGTATGTGTGCAGGAAATGAAAGATGATTCAGATAGTGAGAAGCGACAACAAATTCACCACATAAAGAACCTCTTTGCCTTCAACCTCTTCTGCCAGAAGCGCTTTGATGAATCTATGCAAGTTTTTGCCAAGCTTGGTACAGGTAAATGCTTGGGTTGGCATTGAGATTCCTGGGTTAGGAAGAATAAAACAAAGCTCACAAACTATAGTGGTTTTTTGTTTGGTTTCTGCTTTGTTTTTGTTTTAAAACAGTGTGTCGTGTGCAGACCAGTCTCCTCTGTATGGCAAATAACCTTGGCAACTATTTGTCTGGTTTTTGTGAAACTGGTTATAGTGTTTAATTAGCTCCAGTCAGTGAGTTAAATAATGAATTTGCCCTTTGTGCAGAATATATTTGTATTGTAGGCTGTTTTATAGTGAGCGTAGCATGTACACAGACCCTTCAGGTTGAGGGTTTGAGCAGCTGTCAGAAGCCTACTTGTAGCTTGGAATGAAAAATAAGGAACATCTGTAGATTTGCTAAATCCTTAGACTTGGACCAAACTAAGGGACCCTTAACCCTATTTCCACCTTAATGGACCAAACTGCTGAAGCCAGGAAAATTTTCTGTAGTTTTGGAAGTTAAAATAGTCTGATGCTATTTCTCTGGTTTGTGCTAGGATTATTGAAAGAACACCTGAAGACTGGACTGTACCATAGAATAGTTCTTAAGACTGAGAATCTTTTATTGGTGACAGCGCTTCCCCTGTGCATTTAAATGTAGAACTTTTACTTGTTTTGAGACACTCGACATCATATTTACTTTGAAAAACTACATTGTAAGAAAAAGGCCGAGAACTCAAAATACTTTGAACTTAAATTAGAGAGCAGTAATTTTGAATTTGCTTAGACTCCATGAATATGTGTGCTCATTAGCTACAGAAGGTGCTATTCAGTTCCTGTTTCAAAAGCACAGTAAATCTCTGAAAACACTGCTTGTTCCTAAAAATCCTGTCCTACTGCCAGAGTAGTTAATGCTGGGATTCTGGGAGAAGAGCAGTAAGAGCATTGTAGTAGTGGCTTGTCCTTCAGGTGTGTCAAGCGCACAGCTTGGAACTTGTTACGCTTGGACTCTGAAACAGTCTTTTTCTTGCCTCTTTAGCCTTGTTTTAGCTTCATTCCTTTAATAAGCAATTTTTTTTATCTGGAACCTTGGTGGATATACAAGTTGACTACAAACAGCTCTATTGGAAAGCTAAGCTTGTTCAAAGGTTACATATATTTAAGAGTTTGCAAAAACAATGTTATGAATGGTTACTAATACCAGTTATTTTTTGCTTAGATCCCACTCACGTGATGGGTCTGTATCCTGACCTCCTGCCCACAGATTACAGGAAACAGCTACAGTATCCCAACCCCCTGCCAGGGCTCTCTGGGGCAGAGCTGGAGAAGGCACATTTAGCTCTGATAGACTACCTAACTCAAGTGAGTGCTCCTATATCTGTTTTTAGAGCAGGATTACTTAGTTTTAGCATGCTTTGTTGGCTAGCTTTGTGCAGGAAGCAGCACGCCTACTCCAGCTCTGTAATGCTAGCTGTAAAGGGCTGTCTGCATGGTTGGAAGCTATGGCAGTAACTTCTGAGAAAGCAGGGAACTGGAAGATGTGAGATGCCCCACAGATATGTGGGAGACATCACATGTGACTTTTGTGAGGGGTGAACAAAATTTACTTACGGACCGGATCTGAATACGAGTCCAGTATTTTATTTCTAGTAACCTTCTGAAGAGAACTTGATATTTTGTTTTTCTTTGGTGACTGTTGTGCAGGCAACTCTATCCAAAGGACAGGTCAAAAGCACACATTAAGAGGTGGAACTGTAGTGGGTAGTGGTACTGTAACTTCTGTCCTCTTTACTTTGTTTTAACTGGAATCTGAATTTTTCTGTTGCTGTTCATACTAGACTAAAAGGAAGCTTGTGTCTGAAGGAGGCTCGGTTTTGTGCCTGGTAGTTGAAAATCCAAACGGTTTTCCAAGTGTTTTAAATGTCCCTGACTTCTCTACAATGTCTCTGTTCAGGTTAACAGAGTTTCCTTCTGACTATTTTCTCAAGACTCTGGACATCGTACAGCAAAACTGTAAACTTGCAAAAGAAATGTATACACCTGAATGTGGTTGGAAAGGTGATGTGTTGAATAGTCAGTAAAGATAAAAATTCTTTAGGAAACAATTGATTAAAACACGTTATTAAATTGGTTTAATTTAGTCTTTTTACTTGGTATGTTATATTTGCTGAAGTGGCATGGAGAAATACATGATCTTTTCCTGTTAAAATTTCATTTGATGTCCTGCAGAAAAGAAGTCAGCTGGTGAAGAAGCTAAATGATTCTGACCATCAGTCCAGTACCTCACCCCTCATGGAAGGAACACCCACGATCAAATCCAAAAAGAAACTGCTACAAATCATCGATACCACCCTGTTAAAGTGTTACCTCCATGTGAGTTTCTGCCTGACCTAGAGACTTTTCCTTTACCACGCGAACTCTGTTGGGATTTCAGGTTGAAATGTTTAAGTAGGAGGATAAGGAGCTGCTTCAGAAATTCTCACACAACTGTCTGTCTTTGCTCTAAAAATGATCTGTGAAACTTTGGTGTTAGCCAGTTTGCTCACTGGTCAGGAAGTAGTTTCATGGAATAAAGCAGATGTGTCCATTTCTGGTTGCTGCGTCTGTCAGAGTGACCATGCCTGTGTATTTTGAAGTTCTAACAAATGCTTCTCCTGTTGCCTTGTACTGTTAAATGCAGGAGAATTCTTTGCTGTCAATGATGTTTTTCAAAGCTGATCTCTATTCTTGAAGGGGAGTGGCTCTGATATATTGTTTTCTTTCTGTCCCAGCAAATTATTGAAATGAAGATGGGCCTTGTTTTAAGATGTTAAACTCCTTTCTTATGCTACAAGGCTTCTTTTTTTGTTTGTTTTGGTTTTTTCTCTTGTCCAGCTCCTGTTTTGTGCTATAAGCTTAGGAGGTGCCCATTAGAAGTATGTTTAAGTGCTCCCTTTTTGCTTGCAGACAAACGTAGCACTGGTGGCACCATTGTTACGTCTGGAAAACAATCACTGCCACATTGAGGAAAGTGAGCACGTACTAAAGAAGGCACACAAATACAGTGAGCTGATAATACTGTATGAGAAGAAAGGCCTGCATGAGAAAGGTAGGAGTTTGGTTGGGGCAGGGAGAAGGGATAGGAGCATGTATTCCTAGTATTGAGATCTAACTTTTCAGTGAGCAGGCAATATTCTGAAGAGACTTTGTTTCTATGTCTGTCTTGAGATTAAATTGGTCTTTGTTCCTGTTACTTGTTTGGTCTGTGTGTTTGTTTTGTCTCCAGTAGCAGAACAGGGAAAATGCACTTTTTTGTTGTTCAAGTTGAAATGACACTCGTGGTTACAAAGGAATGAACCTTTTTGTTGTTCTAAAAGCATTACAGGTACTGGTGGATCAGTCAAAGAAAGCCAACTCACCTTTGAAGGGTCACGAGAGGACAGTGCAATATCTGCAGCATTTGGGTGAGTGTGAAGGAGAGCATTGTTTTTGTGAAGGTGTTAATCTTGGTGAGCTTAGCCATTACTTTCCTGTTCAGCAACGTTCTAGAGACTGTCAGGCTAAAGCATATCACCTTGTCTGGTTTCTTGCATAATGCAAACTTCAGGGACTAGTTCACGAGAGTCTTGTTGAAATTTGAGTATAATATTGGAAAATATTCCTTATTTCTGCTAAGAATTTCCATTGGTAGAAAATGTGCAGTATTGTGCACAGTATATGTGTAGCATTTTGAATTTTCTTCCAGTGATGATTTACCATCATTGACAAAAGGGAAGTCTGACTTCTCGGTTAAGTTTTCCAGCTGAAAGTCTAACTTCCAGTTAGAAGTTGTAGTATCTTTCCTGAGACGAAGAATCCTGTATGAAGATTTTGTTTGCTGTGTTTAGGCAGATCTAGGTAGTGACCTCACAGTTGTAGTTGCTGGTCACAGCATGGTGGGAGGAACCTGGGAGTTCACAGTGAACAGTGAACCAAGCAAGTTCTTTTTTGTTTTTTCTGCTTTTGAGACTAGTCGCCTCCTATCCAGTAATGTTATTTATTTCTAAATTCACAACTCTTTTAAAAAAGTATTGTGCTATTACTTGGAAGTGGAGTGGCTTATGAGGGAAATACCTTTGTTCATAGTCTTATACTGTTGGCAAGGTTTGACTTTTTTTTTCTGTAATAACTTCTTTTAAGAACTGCTGGCTTCTATTAGCAATATATTTATTCAATGATAATAAATTACTTACGATGACATTGAAACCTTTCCCGATTGTGTCTTTCTCTTACATTTCTTATTAATTGGTGTCATTTGGTAATGTCACTCATCTTAGAGAAGTGTAGGTATGTTATATTTGGCATACAGCTTTACAAAACAAACTTCTAATCTTATTTAAAAAATAAATCTATCATCTTGGTAAATTAATCTCGATTGACCTATGTCAGCTGTTCATTTTTTTTACCTGCGATCAATGATGTTTAAGACCTGTAATTAATCCAAGTTGTCTGGAGTACTTTTCTAAAATCTTGGCAACTTGCTAAATTTCTTTTAAACTCCTGGAGCTTCTGTGTTTCGGAAGCTCCTGAAAATCAGTTTTCCTGTTTGCTTCTTGCTCGGCTCTTGAAACTTGATATAAGGGTATTTGGGTCTGTTCACTACAGAGTAATGAAATACAGTGGAAACAATCTACAAAGTTAACTATTGCTAATAAACAGAATGTTTTACACAAGTGTCACTTGCAGATTCTGCCCCCAAGTAAATAGCAGAAATATAAAGCTGTGCGTGCATGTTTTTTTTTTAACTGCACTGTCTGTTCTGCCTTGCCTGATCGCTAAGTGTCATTTCTGGGAGTCCCTTAAATAAGACAATAAATGTATTTCAAACTATAGGGTTTCTACATATTTTTCCCTCTGCCTCCCCTTTGGTGTGGCCTCTATAGTTACGAGCTTCTAACCTAAGTAATAAATGATCATTGTTTTTTTAATTGTCTTTAAAATTTTAATTATTTGGGATGTATTTTTAGTTGCTTTCACTTACGTTCTGAGTGAAGTGGAAACTCTTAAGTCATATCTTTGTCTCTAGGTTTTGGGGCATTTAATGAGATGTTCTTAAATAGTTCTTAGGTAATTAGAGAAAGTCATCAAGTATGTATTACTGATTTGGATTTGAAACTTGCCATGTGTCAACGGAGTAAGCAATTATTGTTTATTGCATCAAAGCAAATATTAATTGTTGATTCTGTGATTGACCGTGTCCATCAAAACTATACTTTATCTGCACCGAGCTAAGCACAGGAGAATTATGTATTTGATTGGATGGTAGGCAGTTTTCTGTATTACACCATTCTTTATCCGTTAAAGTAGTGTTATGCAAAACTTCTTCCTATTATATGAGCTATAATAGGAAGAATATCTGCTTTAATTCTAGCAGCACAAAACATCCTTGCCTGTGACCTTCAGTATAAATGCCTGTGCAGCTGAATGTTATATGCTGAGGGAGCCAGTTGTTTTGTTTCGTCATGTGATGTGAAGTTGGCCTTTTAGTATTCTGGTTTATAAGCTTCGGTAGTTACTTCATGAGTTCCTCCTCTCCTCCTGCCATTGTGAGTGTTTGAGTAGATTGTAACTTAATGTTTGATTTGGTTGTGATTTCAGCAAAGGCAACTTGATCAGCACTTTGGAAAGGAAATATTCTAATTAATCTTACACTTGTTTATAAGGAGTTAGACTCTTGTTCTACACGAGAACTTACTCCCATGACTTGTCCTATCCTTTATTTAAATTTTCTCAGTGAGGCTAGCAAATTCATTACCATATGGTGCCCCTGTTAATTCAGAAGGTTAATTGACCCATGACCTTAGTGCCGTTTGCCAAGTCACTGCTTTGTGTCTGAAACTTTGAAGTTGGCTCTTCTGGGAGCTATTTTAATTGCTTTACTTCATAGTGTCCGTCTTCTGGTTTTGGTTTGGTTTGGTTTTTTGGGGTTTTTTTTTTGTTTTTTTAAATTGCTACTATGAAGATGCTGTTTGTTTTAAATATTTAAAAAGTAACTTACTCCTGATGATGATGTGGGATGAAGAAAAGCAGACAATGGTTGCCTTTTCATAGTGTTGGTGTAGGTTTCTGTTTCTTGTATAGTTGTGTTGTTGTTTGGGCAGTGAATCCCTCAGTGGTTCTCATCAGGAGGGTGAGGGGAAAGTCATGTTTCCCTAACATATTTTATAAACTTTGTGAACTGAATTGTCACAAAGTTTATAAGTATTCTTTTAGAGAGGGAGATCCTAAATTTTCTTAAAAGCTGAAAAGTTACTACCTGTCGTGTAGTTTCTATGCCAGTTGCTTCCTACTGTGATGCTTTACTACTTGTTATGAGGTGTTTGAGCGTTTGCTATGTCATTAGACTGGCAGGCTGGAAATGGACTGAAGGAAATGACACAAGTGGAAAGTACAGTGCTGCTTCTACCCTGATTTATTAAAAAAAAAAAAAATTGTAAGGGAAGACTTTTGGAATGTGATTAAGACAACTGAGCTTGGTTTTGGTCTGAGTTGTTTACATTTGGCAGTGCTTAGTATTTGACTTAATTCTTGTTTCTGTTTGAAATCATGTTTGCAAAGTAAGGAAGTTATAGCTTTAGCCTGGAATGTGTGATTTGCTTAACTTGAATGGGGAGGAAAGACAAACTGGATTCTTCCTGTAAATTAAGCTTTGCTGGCTCTGAAAGCACCTGCTTGTGTTGTGAGTAGGTAGATCTTTAAGATTTTAATATTGAGCACTGCTGCTTTTTGTGTTCCAGGCACAGAGAACTTGCACTTGGTATTCTCCTACTCTGTCTGGGTGCTAAGAGATTTTCCTGAAGATGGACTGAAGGTAAGTGTGGTTGAAAAAAGCAGCTTGCAATTGAGATTTTTAGTACAGTGCATAGAACTCGGAGAACTCAGTGTAAGAAGCCATGTATTAATGCTAAATACAATGAAATATATAATGTATAATTTCTATTGTGGTAAGATTATCAGTCGATAGAACAGGATAGCTTTTCAGTTTTTATTATCTTTTTCCATCCTTGGAATACTTTGTCTTGTAATAAGTACTAGGAACCTTTGATACAACATTTAATTTTGTTGATATCACGCTTTTTGCACAAGAGCCTGATTCAGTATTTAAATGTCAAATGTTAATTTGCCTTTCTTATTTTCCCCTTCCTCTTTGATATAGAATTGACTCCCTGTATTTGGGAGGTGTAACTAAGGCAGAAATGGGGATGTTGATATCTCAGATGTGAGAACTTTTGAGTGCCTGAATAAGCTGCTCAGATTTTTTTTATTGCTTCTTGTACTTACTCTTTGGACATGCGTGATGATATGCTGTGTTTTAGTGCCTCAGAGAAAATACACTGTAGTACTTAAAATTTAAGTAAAAATCACCATGCTGTGATTAAAATTTTGTTTAACAGATATTTACAGAAGACCTCCCTGAAGTGGAAGCTTTGCCACGAGATAAAGTGCTCAGTTTCTTGATAGAAAATTTTAAAAGCTTGACTATTCCTTATCTGGTAAGAACTTAATCTCTAGTAGTGCATGACATTCAGTACAACATGTTACATGTAAGGCTTTAGTTCTCCAGGCTTTGGAGCCTGATGCTGTCTCAGGGAATGCTAGCTTTGCCATAAGCTGTGCAAAGAAAAAAATAATTGAAATCCTGAAGTTAAGCTTGGTAAAGGAAAGCATGGAACTTTTGCTTGCTTATAACAAATTACTTTCCAGAGGAAGCATCTATAACTGAACCTGACCATGTATTTTTAGGAACACATCATTCATGTCTGGGAAGAAACCGGTGCAGAGTTTCACAACTGTCTGATCCAGCTGTACTGTGAGAAAGTGCAGGGATTAATGAAAGAATATCTGAGTTCTTTCCCCGCAGGTATGTTTAGCCTTAGCCTTACTGGGAACGCCAGGGGCATGGGACAGCACAGGGAAGCCTTCACAGTGTATTGCTCTAAGCCTTCCCTGTTCACATCCAGAAGAAGATATCCCAAGTGATGAAAGAACTGGAACAACAAAAGTTGTGGGTTTGTAGGGAAGGCTCTAGTTTATTGCCTCCTGAGACATCTTAAGGGACCAAGTGACACTTTGTTTGCTATTAAGTGGAATCGCAGCTACTGCTCCCTGAATTCTGCGTGTTAAGGGTAAGGAAGGGTCTTGAATAATTGAGTCTATTGTTTAACCAGCCACTTGATGTGTTTTAATGAGTTGAAGTAATTTGGCAGATGCATCAGAATCCCAGTCCATGTAACAGTTTAATCAGTGTTTGGTTCCTGCTTGTAATTATTTGTTTGTTTTGTCTTTTTCTGTGTACTAGTGTAGTGAAATAGTTGTAACACTGTAGCTTGTGTTGTTTTCTTCCATATAGATAAAACTCCAGTGCCTGCTGGGGAGGAAGGAGGAGACTTAGGGGATTACCGGAAAAAGCTTCTACTTTTTCTCGAGAAGTCTAGCTGGTATGAACCCAGTCGACTAATTAGTGACTTCCCCTTTGATGGTGAGTTCAGTTTTCATAGGTTAATTAAAACCTAGCTTATTGCATTGTACAGAAAAACATCTTTGCTTTTTGTAGAATCGTAGTAACTAGAAATGGAGAAGATGGCTGTGTCTGTAGTTGTGGGCCACTGCTGTGTATATTAACTCTGTGTTTGCTGGCACAGTTGGATTTACCAGTCTCTGCAGGATTCCTGCCACTGTGGCCTAAGACCTTGTGGTGTCTCCCATCGCTTTTAAGATTCAGCTGGACAGGGTGCTGGGCTATCTTCTCTAGACCATGCTTTTGCCGAGAAAGGTTGGACCGGGTGGTTCTTGAGGTCCCTTCCAACCTGGTATTTCATGATGCTGTTGTTCACTTAAATATGTAGTTGAAATGTTTGATGAGCCTGAATTCCTCAACAGGTCTGAAGTGTGTTGTTTCTTAAGGTTACTTAAGAATTCATAAAATGTTACTGAGACTAGTGTGAAGTTGACTTACAGTCTTAATGTAACTTTAAGCTATGCTCAGACTACAGTTTATGGTTCCTTCTGTTAGTCTGGTCACTGATGGAGCTCATGTTGTTTTCTCTGTGTAGCTGTTGACTAATTCTTTGTGCTATCACTAGGTCTCCTAGAAGAACGTGCTCTGCTCTTGGGTCGTATGGGGAAGCATGAACAAGCTCTCTTTATTTATGTTCATATTTTGAAAGACACCAACATGGCTGAAAAGTAAGGGGTTTTTTTGGGTTTTGCTTTTTTGGGGTTTTTTTTGCAAGTTTTAGTTTGCTCACTGCCCTGTGGATGAGATGTGTAGTGAAACGTTGCTGCGTGTGGAACATGAATGCTGTAAGCCTTCAGGATCTTCTGGGTTTCTATGTTTCCTTGACCTTTAGGCTCTTCCAGCCTAAAACCTGGCTGTTAATTACAGCTGATGATACCGACTCCTTGAGGTTTACCTTTCCATGCTCTTCTGTCGTTGCACTAATTTAGAGTAATGTGACTGTCATTAATGACTTCTTCGTTTCCACCTGTTCTTACTTTGTGAACTTCTGTATGCTATTTTGCTTCCTTTCTCTTTGGAGAGACATCCACTAGCCCAAATGCAAAGTTAACCTGCTTCAGTTAGCAGAATCCTCTGGTAAGGATACGAGATTTTGCTCGATGTATTGTGTCAGGGAACCTTCTGGGTGAATCTGAAGTACTTGCGTGAAAATAGAATTAACCAGTACTGACAGGTATAGCTGAACATTGGAGTTTCTTTTAAAGCTGGTTTCAACAAATACCTGTTAGAGGACATTTAACCCCACTCTGCGGTGTACAGTAATGAACACCTTCTCACTAATGAACACCTTCTCTTTGTGATTCGGATACAGTAATTAGATATATCTACACATGTATTTTTATGCTGTGATGTGTTGATTGGAGACATCTTTTTTCCCTTTTTTTTTTACACAGCTGAATTAAAGCTTTTTAAGTAGATTGGAAGTGGGAGACTTGCACAAAACCTCCCTTGTCTCAGCATTGTAATGCAGCGTAAATGGTGTAATTTTGTTGTGCGACTTGGTTAATTGATCAGAATTGGATGTATGGTCACCTAACTTGGCTGGATTCAGTAGTCAAAGCATTTACATGTTAATTTCTGTGGACTGATTCTCTGTGTTCCAAAACCATCCCTGCGTTTCACTTGATTCTTCTCTGTTCTAGCTACTGCCATAAACATTATGACAGAAACAAAGATGGCAACAAAGATGTAAGTACCTTCATCTTTCCAGTCTTACTTTTCAGTAAGGATGTCTTAGACTATTCATACCACGTTAGGAACTTTAAAGTTTTTGCTCTGTATAGACTTTTTCAGGGTTTGTGTAGGGGGACAGGAACTTATATATAAGCTCGTGGAATTTAGGAATTACTGGATGATTGGAATTTTTTTTTTTTTTAAATTTGGGTTTTGTTGAGAGTGTTACCATGTTGCTGAGTTGAGCGCATATTGTATAGCTAAAGTTCTGATGGAATTCAGAAGGCAAAATACTATGTGTGTATTCCACATACATCTACAGAAAAATTAATGGTAAAAAGCAATGAAGCGTTGGTTTCTAAGGGTTATAAATTAGTTATGTAAGATAAATGAAGGAGGTGTGATTAAAACTACTTTTACAGAAAAACGTTAGTGTAGAATGCAAGTCTTAAAAGGCCTTGGACATCGTTAGTACTTTGCGGTTTTTGTTGCGTTAAGGTAAGAGCTGTTCAAATGAGCACTTCGGAATTTTGAATGGCCTGGGTACAATTTAACTAGTACCAGCGCTGGGTTCTACCAGCACTGTCAGTTGTGGATGTGTGCAGTGGTTTCAGAACTTTTCTTTTTGTGTGCAACAGGTCTATCTGTCACTGCTCCGGATGTATCTCTCCCCACCTAGTGTTCATTGTCTGGGACCAATCAAGATGGAAGTGCTGGAGCCTCAAGCCAATCTGCAGGCTGCTCTGCAGGTTTTGGAACTGCATCACAGCAAACTGGATACCACCAAGGTAAGAAAGGCTTTTAAGTACCCAGTTTGTACTCTTGGCAGAAGGTGACAGAAGGTACTGAAGTAGGCAAAAAGCCAAATTGTAACAGTGTCAAGCTAAATGTGTCAGTTTCTATTCTGTTTGGTCTCTATTCCTTTTTAGTTTTTCCTAACTAAGTATATTTTGCTCCAGGCAATAAACCTACTCCCAGCAAATACACAGATTAGTGAGATTCGAATCTTCTTAGAGAAAGTCCTTGAAGAAAATGCTCAGAAGAAAAGATTTAATCAAGTACTCAAGAATCTTCTCCATGCAGAGTTTCTGAGGGTAAGTACCCACTGCCTGTTGTTTTTTGGAATGGTGTTTTCGAACAGATGTTTGGTATTTAAAATAACCACTTCCTGTGTGGAATGTGTGTGCTCTAGGTGGTGCTGCAGTGCACCTGAAATGATTAGATGTGCATCAAGTAGATTGAATGTCCCTTTTTCAGGAGATGGCAAGTACATTCATTTTCGTTTGGATGAGGCGCGTGTCTTTGCTGTGAGTCTCTGGACTCACTGTGCTCTGTTGTGCGTTGCAGGATGGTCTCAGAGAGCATGGGCTGGATTTCTGTCAGATAAATTGAACCAGATGATGCAGTTTGGTAGTTCAACTGAACATCCCCTAGTGGTTAGAATGCCTTAGTCTGGGGCCCAGGCTAGTCGAAAGCAAAGTCCTGCAATGCCTATAGTGTGGGTGTTGGGTGTCCAGTAGCACCTGCTCTGCTCTACAGTCCTGCTTCTTTTGTGCTGTACAACTCGCTAATGTAGATAAAGCCACTGAAAATTAAACTTTGTGACATTTTTCAGCTTCTCCAGACTAGAAGGGGTCTGTGGTGTGGCATTGTTCTTTGAAAAGTTTTGGGTTTTAATTTTTCTTTAATTTTTCATTTTTTAGGTCCAGGAGGAGCGGATCTTGCATCAGCAAGTGAAGTGCATTATTACAGAGGAAAAGGTGTGCACTGTATGTAAGAAGAAGATAGGTAACAGGTAAGAGAGCATGTACCATAAACCTGAATCAAGTATGAATCTGGTACACTTAAACTAAGAATTTTGCAAAACTTGGAATGTGTGTATATATATACAGAGAGAACAGCAGTATGAGGGAGATGTTTGAAGAACGTTTGAATTACAAATTCATTTGCTCAACTGGGTGGCTGGGAAAACATCTAAGCCTTAGTCAGTGAAGTTTACTGCAAGAGTTCAATCCAGCTTTCAACAAAGGAGAATAAAGTCCCTTCAGAAACTCGTAAGGTTTCTTACTTCACAACTCTAGAATACAATGTTGCTTCTCATACTGAATTTGGAAAATCTAAGAACACGCCTACTACCTGCTTTTTAATTGGAATTAAGAAGGATGTTATAAAGAATCTGAAACTGATACATGTGTACTAGTTTTCTATATCTGATGGCTTTGGGGTTCCCTGGTTGATTTGCATTATCTTAGGACACCTAAAAGTAGAACTAATTCATTTGATATGCAGATGCCAATAACTTTTCTACCATTACTAGTAAGTAATTATGAGTTAGTATAGAATGTAAATTTTATTTGCGCTTTTTCATCTTTGAACTCCAGTGAAAGGCCACATGACTAGCTTACTCGTGGTTTTCCTTGTTGTATGAGCCCTACTGAGATATCAGTAGCGTTCACAATGATAAGGAAAGGTTCTTTTTCCAAAACATTTTAATGATATAGGTCTAAATATACTTATTGCTGTTCGTATTCAATTTTTTGCTGTTAGTGTGTAGCACGTAGCATCAGAATTTTCATTTGCGTATACAGTATTGTTTTGGTTGTCTAGGATTTTTCTAATGCTTGCCCTTCACAACCTTGTTGAACTTAACAGCATGTCAGTGTGTCACCCAGTCTTTAAATTATTACCAGTGACTTCCAAGTAAAGTGTGCCTATAGACAGGAAAATAGGTATTATTTTTTTAAAAATGAAACTCTTACAAAATCCATAGAGTTCTTTTGTGTGGTTTTCTCAAGAATGTATTCAGACCTGTTTAAGTTATATTATGTATAATTTAAACAAGAAAGTGTCACTTTCATTTAATCATCTGATATGGCACAACTTCGATGTTCTTGTTTGAATAGGGAAAACTTTTGGTCTGTATTGACAGTTGATTTTTGTGTTCTGTCTCTTTACAGTGCATTTGCTCGATACCCTAATGCAATCGTTGTGCATTATTTCTGCTCCAAAGAAGTCAACACACTGGACACCTGACCTTGTCATGGTCAACTATCCCAACATTAATATGAAATTCAGAACTGTCGACTTAGAATTTGATGCCTCTGAGATTTTTTTGAGGCTTGTTGCTAGGTTCTCTTACACTGGGTAGAAGTCGTCTGTGTCTGTGGACTGACTGTACCTATCTGGCAATATTGATTAACTAGAAAATGACTTTAACCATGTTACTATAGTACTGGCAACTACACTGAACCTCTTGGTACTCAGATGAAGAATAGAAACTGATTTTTGTAGTGAGTTTTGTATTGCACTCCAACCTTGCGAATGAGTTGTTAGACAACTTTTGGGCGTTCACCACAAGTCAAGTTTTACTGTAAAACTTACCTCCTTAGGGTGACAATGTTGTGATTTGGCCTTGTATGTAAATAGGTCTTCAAAAAAGAAAATTCCTTTAAAGTCTTTGCAGCTGTATCAGTGTTGCATGGAGACCGCCACGTGTTTGGCATAGAGAAGGCTTTTGTGCCTATTTCTAGACCTAGAAAATACAATTTTACTTTCATCTCAGTAATGGGAATGTTGAAGTGTTGGCCAAAGGAATCTTTTTATTGATATTCAGTGTTATCACCTGACCTTCTGATAAGAAGTTCCACAGGAGATAGTCAGACAAACAGTAGATACCACTAGTAAGCATTTTTTTTTTTGCCTTTTTACTTTAGTTTGAACTGTAAATTGAATTAACTTGTGTGTTATTTGCACTGAATATATTCACTCTTAGCATGAGTGGAAGGTCAAAGACTATTCTAAGAAGTTCACATCTGCACTCATACTAAAAAGCAAAGAACACCGTGTAAAGCAACTTCTGAAGGGAGTGAACTATAGTTGTTGCTTGAGCTTCTAGGCTACACTTGGTATTTGTATATATATAAGTTCTTCGGTCTCTGGTTTGCTTTCCAGCATTGAATAAAATCCAGACTATTTCAACATCTCTCTATTTTAAATGCTGTAGAACTGCGTTCTGCTCAGGCTGGTACTGCTCTTAAATTACTCTTGGGCCAGAAGTCTTAACTACAAGAACTAAGTTGTACCGTACTCCTTGTAGGCTGTAATATTCGTCTCTAACTTATTTTTCCACAAACTTGATAGCAGATTGGTATGAGGGATATTAAAATGTTTGATCAGTGCAGAAAGAATCTGTGCAGTGGTTATGAAAAGGCAGCAGTAGCAAATAAACCAGTTGAGTGGCTGTTCGACTCCCAGCATCCTGGTCTAGCAACACTTTTAAATACGTAATTATTAAATAGTTTGGAGCATGGCATGTAACTACCAGATATCGTCTCTTAACGAACAAGTAGATGAATAAAGCCAGTCTGCCTAAGGTGTAATTGGATCTCAGTTAACATTATAGGTTTACTTAAGCCATTGTTATGTTAAGAGTTTTTAGGAACAGATCAGCTGTAGGCTGACAAGTCTGACAAGAATCCTAATTTACTTTCATTTTTCAGTGTTACTACTTTCCCTTGATAACTGTTTTTTTTTTCCCTTTCCACATGTGTTTGTATTTATTGTTCATATGCCATGCATTCTTATGGATTTCTTGGTCCAGTATTTTGCTACTTCTGTACTTGGATGTCTTGGGCAGTATTGCTACTGACGTCTTTCTGCAGAGGCTGGGTAGAGGGAATCTGTGGTGGTAATGTTTTTAACCTTGTATTTCTTCTATTTGAAGAAGAGAGCCTAAAAATACTTATATTGGATTTGCACATTCTGTATAGATCTTTATATACTAGTTCAGGTACAGAGGGAAGATGGTTTGGGAGAGTTGTGTTTACAGGTCATTGAGAATGAAAGAAGGGTATTTAAAAAGGCCCTGTATTCTTTATATACAGATATAATAATATTGTTCTGATTTTTACCTATCTTACGTTTAGTACTAAAAGTCTGATTTTTATTTACCTTCATTATCTGATATCAGGAGATCTGTATTCACAGATGAAGATCTTCATTGTGCTCTTACTTACATGGTTGCGGTTGTGCCTCTGTTCACCTCTATTGCATACCTTTTACAGAGATGTGGTTTGTGCTGTAACTTTTTTTGTTGGTTCTTACAATGTGGTTTGGGTTTACTAACCAAACAGCAGGTTTATCTAAAGCAATAGATTGTAATAAATATTGTGAACCAGTGTGTGTTTCAGTCATTGTGCAGTTAAGCTTCTCTGGGCTGCTGTAGATTTTTTTTTAAATATATTAGTCCTCACTTTCTCCTGAAAGTCAGACCCTATGCAGGGGCTCCCAGTATCACTCCTGCTTCAATATGTATAATTCAAATGAGGTCATGTCATGAGAGCTGTCATCGCTTCTCAACTTTGGTTTTTAAATCCACAAGTTTATAGTATGCTTGTGAATGTTCTCAAAATCCTACTAAACTCACTTTTGTATTCTCTCTTTGAATAATGTTTTTGCAAGTCTTACGCCATTAAGTATGTACTTATTAGAGAACACTAAAATTACTGACAATTTTTTTTTTGAGTGGTGGTATGCTGTTTCGGGGGGATGTTGAGCTCTCTATGACCAAATCAGGAAATGTTTAGATTTCCAGGTTTGCAGTTGCTTGAATTGTAGGTCATAAACTAGTCCAGTTTTGGAAGTAGAACATAGATATTCGGTTTTCCCATTTCTATGAAATGGGAGTTACCACCACTGAAGAAGGGTCTTTTGTCTCCATGTTGAACAACTGAGTATATTGGTACTTCTGGAGAAGACCAACCCTTTCAAAAAAACCCAACAACCCAAACCTTGATAGCATCCTTTGGAATCTTCATCTCTTAATTATGCATGGCATCTCGGCTCTCCTCTTAGTGCTGCTAATGGGAGCAAAAGGGGACCCTTGCAATATCTACGCGCATTTTAAGTACTATATAGTATAGTTGGTTATGGTGTTGTTTGTTCATACTGACAAAAAAGTAACTGAATGAAATGTAGATAGAAATCTACCTTTACCACCATGGGGATGCTAATCTGAGCAGAAGTAAAGTTACCAGGTGTGAGGCCTTCTTTGTTTCCTCAGGTTTTGATGCCATTTTGCTCGCTTGTTATCTTAGTCTGTCAGGAAGTGACAAAAGCAAATAGCTTCTCTTTGGATATTAAGTTGGCTGTCAGTAGTGTCTGTACATAGCTAAAACTGCACACAAACACTGCTAATGGATGATCTCTTAAGCATATGTTCTAAAGAGCTTTCAGTTTTTCTTGATAGAGAAATTCAAGAAAAATACTATAAACATGAGATCCCTGTGCTGAGATTTCATTGGAAGAGGAGAGAAGACTTCAGGAGAAGGCAGGTAAACCTGATTTTAAATGCAATTGGGTACTCACAAGATAAAACAGTCTTTACATACTGCTTGTAATAAACTGTTTAGAATAAGTGTGATTTCTCCATGTTAGGTCACTGTGTGAGGCTGCCTCAATTTTCCTGCAATTTATGGTTAAGCTACATTAGGTGAAATATAAATAAATCACCCTTATGATTCTGCAATTTTTTCCAAGGTAAATAAAATGTAATGTGGCAGTCCTTCACTTTCAATGCGGTGGTATGTAGTAATGCAAAGAAACTGCTTTTTCAGCCTAGTGTCTCTCTTTACCATACCATTTACTACCATACGAGAGCTTTACAGCAGTTGCTGGCTGTTTTGCAATGGTATTCTGTTTGCTTTTTGCCTATGCATTAACTCTAAAGTCCATGAATTCACTAACTAGTACTGACTTGTTTGTGTTCTAAGTGTCAGTGCCTATGTTTTTAATAATTTTCTTAAATTATGATCTAGTGACTGACACTAATGACAGGAAATGATTAATGAATGGGACCTTGCTGAGAATGTGTCACATTCTCATGCTTGTGTGGAGCTGGTGACATGCTGCAATACTCACTTTGGTACACTCTCTGCCACTTTCTAATTGTTGAAACACTTAAGTTTGTTTTTTGGTCTGCTGCTTCAGTTTAAGCTCTCTAATAAAAAGCTCAAGACAAGCCAACTGTTACCAGCTGTTAATAAACAAATCACTTCCAGTAAACAATTTTCTTTATTACTTAAATATTTTTTTAAGGCACAACAGAATCATAAAACGTCTGCGCTATCTGTTGTACAATTTTTCAAGAAGCTTTGGTGGAAGAGTCGACTGTGCCACATGGAAATGAGAATAAAGGGGTGGCTTGTGAGGCTGCTCACATAGGCAGAGGTTAGACGTGGTGGCCAATAAATATTCCCTGAGGAACAAATAAATATTGCAGACCAAATTGTGGTGTCTCTGCTCATGCTTCCCTGAAACTTCTCTGAACAGCTACAGTCAATGACAAATTTGCTTCAGGCTTGTAAGATGGGAATTTCTTTCTGTTTAAATATATATATATATTTTTTTAGGGTGTGCTGAAACTCTGAAAGGCCCTAGTCAGGTTGCTGGAACTCTCAAAGTAAATCTGGACTGGGGGTTTTGAGGTTGTTGCTTAATCACGGAGCGGTGCTTCCTCCTGCCCAGGGCTTCCCTGTCGGGTGCTGCTTTACTGCCCTTATCTTTCACCAGTGTTTGAAGAAACCTGCCAGTGAGGCTTTGAACTGGGTTGTTTGGCAAGCGCAGGCCACTCCTCCGCTTCTCCCAGCTGGAGCGCGGCCCAGTCCTGCGCAGAGCTTCACACCGAGCCTGTCACCAGCAGCCCTTCGCGGACGGGGACTCTATTTTCTGTGTTTCCCTGTCAGGTTTTCTGCGGAGACGACGGGGCCTTTTCCCATGTTCCATGAGGTGCTGCGGGGCCCGTTTCCACCCAGAGCGCTGCCGTTCCTGGCAGCTGTGCTTTTCCAAAGGAAGGAGAGGAAAGAGGCTGGGTTTTATCACTGTCGGGTAAGACAAATTGTAGCGCTGTCTTTGAGACAGCGTTCCTTGGCCAATGCGTTCGGCGGTGACACCCTGTTCCTGTACGTGTGGAAAAGCAGTCCTGCACTTCTACAGGAATTAATCCAAAAGTTTAGGGGAAAATTTTGGAGAGTGCTAATGCTAATGGAGATTCCAGGTTTTTATTAAATTCAGGGTCTGTGTGAGGCAATCGTTAGGTTTTGGGGAACAGAATTAAGTTGATGCCATGTACTTTTTTTGGGGGGAGAATCCAGAATACTGCGCTTCTCATTAGTAGAGTCAAAATAGTGCTTATGTGTTTTCTTTCAAAATATCCTTGATATTCTTTTCTTTTCTGCTCTTTACCTTGTCCCACAGGGCTTGATAATCTAAAGTAGACAAAGATTAATGATGACTTCAACCCCTGTTCCTAATGCACCACAACCACATTAGATAAGGTGGTTTCAATGTGTTTGTCCTTTAATTGGTTTATAATTACTCCATTGTATAAGATGGTCTGACCAATAACCTTGATTTTGAATTGCACTAAATGTTGGTAAAGGAGCCTTTGCCTAGGAGATCAGTGAGGGTGACCGAGCCCTGGAACAGGCTGCCCAGGGAGGTCGTGGAGTCCCCTTCTCTGGAGATTTTCAAGACC
>JAOXJK010000040.1:26391380-26421536 GCA_025774025.1 Xenus cinereus | reverse complement strand
GGAGTTGGACTAGATGATCTCTATGGTCCCTTCCAACTCCAAAAAAATTCAGTGAAATTCAGTGAAATTCAGTGAGATCTGATCTGTCATCTGACTGCCTGTCCTGTGTCTGTGTTGTCCCCCCTGAATCTACAGCTTAAAATTGAGGTGACCGTTAAATGTCACAAGATGGCTTGCTGCCTGAGTGCCTCTCTGCATTTCTGCTTGCTCTGAGATAATTTTTATCTTGTTGACTTTTTTTGTGTTATTTAGTACTTGGGAAGTCAGAGTAGGAGACTAGTGTTAGCCTGCTGTGATTTCCGTTAACTCGTAAACCAATGGATGCAATGTTTCCCCTCAGGGGCTTACTCATAGAGCATATAATAAAAAAATAATAAAAATAATAAAAAAGTATTCAGGGCTGGAGGAGAGTAAAGACTACTGGGTCCTGTAGCTGGGATAACCTGTTTTGCAGTGTATCAACACCTTCAGTTCAGATGAAAGATGAACTGAACAGCTAACTCAGCTGTTAGCAGGGCTGAGTGTGTGCAAATTCAGTCTTGTACCCTCATTTAAGGATTTCAAAGTTTTTTTGGCTTCAGATGCACTCTCCTGAACTCTAGAAAAGGGGTGATTCAGAAAAATCATTAAACTGCAAAGTAGAAATTGGCTGCTTGCATCCATCACATGCATTGGTGTGCTCTCACATAGGCAGAACTGTCATAATTTGTTGTTCATTTCCCAAATAGATTTCTTCCCTGCTTTTTCCCTGATAATTCATATAGAGCATATCTGATGCTCTCAGGCTTCATTACTCTGCAAGCTCACCGCGCAACATGTTATGACCTTGCTGTGCCTTGGCTAAAATAAGTGGAAAAGGCATAATTTATAGCACAGACTCGGAAGCACAGTGAAATCTTTGTGTTATATGCCCTTATATTATGATCTAGGTGTGGAAAATGTATTCTCAGCTGTGTAATGATGTCTAATCAAAGGTTGTTAGCGACCTTTGGACAGGACTTTCTTTTGAAGATGTAACTGTACGTTAACAGATGGTGTGCAATGAAAGAAGGATATGCTATCTTCAGGGTGTTCTGGGCTTCCTCTGCTGATAAGTGTCAGAATCCCAGGCTATAGTCAGGCTACGTAAGTGAAGATTGCTTTGGCAGCCGTAGGGGTGTGGTTGTGTAGCTCATTTCTCAACAGCCCAAAGAATTGATGCACCTTTAGGCCGTTGGTGAGAATAACATACGCAATCTTGAATTTCTCTCTGTAGAAAATGAATGTGGAGTAGTGTCCACTTGTACAAAGCATTTTGAAATGGGATTTAAGAATAGAAAAGGTTCTTAGCTGGCCAGGATTGTGTCATAACTGATGGAAATGAGGCAGAATTCCACTTTCACGACCCTTTCACAATTACTTCTGGGCAATGTCTGCACTCAGTCTCTTCAAGTTGTTTTCTCTCGTCTTCCCCTGCCCTCCCCCAACTTCTCCTTCATGATCTTCTGGGATTCAGTCAGGCTTTTTTTTCCTCTTCACGTCTGGGCATTTAGATACTAATAGTACTTTCCAAAAATAGCCTTCTGGAACCTTTAAGAGCAAGGATTACATTTTTTTCTATGCTGGTAAAGTGGTGTGCACGCTTAGGGTGCTGATAGCAGCAACAGTCCAGAATGAAAAAGAATTTAATGTTTGTCTTTTCTTGCTCAAACTGCCATGAAGTATGTGTTCCTACAAGAAAGTGGGTTTTTTCCTCATTGTAAACAGCATATGCTTTCTATGTCTTTAGATCATGCTGTAAGGAGTCTACTATTACTCAAGCATGCATATGCCCTTGGCAAGTAGCCTTAAACTAGCCAAGTCATGGTTAAAATTGAGCTGCTTCAGCGTCTGTTTATCCTTCATCAGGAATGAACTAGTGAAGCAATTCAAAATTGATCTATAATTAGAGGAAACCCTAAATAAGGGACTTATTTTCTGAAGTCTGTGAGGAGTTACACTAAGACATCACTCATTGTGCTGAAAGGGAACTGAGTTTCCTTCTAGGCTCTTTTAGTTTTCTTCCGGGACACTGAAAGTGCTGCATGTGTTCCCAAACTTGCTCATTAATAGTTTGTTTTGGACTGGCTGGTCTGATCCATTTCTCAGGACTGATATTAGTGTGGTTATAGAACAGGCATTGCAGTTGAGTTACATGCTGAGCTTGTTCCTCTATTTTCAGTGGGAGAAGCACCCTTACTACAACCTAACAGTAAAAGTCCTCCAAGCCAGAAACATCAAGGGTACAGATCTGTGTAAGTATTTAGTCAAGGTATTATGAAAACAGATGGTTTGTTCAGTGCATACCTGTGACTCAGGTAACATTGTTATGGGAACTTCTTACCTGCACATGGAGTAGGTAAGCCTTTATGTCTGAACAAAGGTTTCTCTTGTAAAGCATTATATATATTTTAAAAGCTTGATGTGAGGCCAAGCTGCAGATTAACCCTGCTACTTCACAGAACAAAATCAGGTAAGTCCTGGTAATGTTTATCTTCCCTGCTCCTTTACATGTCTTATTGTGGCCCATTCTGTGTTCCTTTGTCTGGAATCAGCTCTCCAGTCATGGCAAATTTCACCCTTGCTCCTGCTGAACAGGTTAATAAGCACCTTATTCCAAAGCCTAGGATGTTATTCAAAATAACAATTCAAAATTGCTACTCCTGGGAGTAGCAATCTTCATTTCTAGCTGCCAAATGTTTATTTTCTTAGTTCAGCAAGGTGCTCTTGCTGCAAGGAGGGCTAACAGTATCCTGGGCTACATTAGGAGGAGGATTATTGCCGAGAGGACAAGCAAAGTGATCCTTCCCCTCTACAGTTCTGGTGAGGCTGCATCTGGAGTAGTGTCTAGTTGTAGCCTTTCCACTACTAGGGATACTGGAGCTACTGAAGAGTGCATAGTGAAGGGCCATTCAGACTGTGAACAGACTGGAACATCTCATATAAGGAAAAGCTGAGAGATCTGGGACTGCTTAGCCTGCAGAACAGAAAGCTCAGGGGGATCATACCGATGTGTGCAAGTTCCTGAAAGGAGGGTATTAAGAAGATGGAGCCAGACTCTTTCAGTGGTGCCCAGTGACAGGAGAAGAGGCAGTGGGCCTGATACCAGCAATAAGCTTTTTTGAAAAGCTGATCTTCCTCATTTTGAAGAGGAAGAGAGTTCTTTTATGAAGAGATTTATGGTTTGGATGAACCAGAAAAAAGAAATATAGGTACCTAATGTTCAATTTGCTGCTGTTTAGAGATGTACTCCATTAAAGACTTCATTAAAGTCCAGCCTTAAATTTGCACATTTCTGTGGTGCAAGGAGATGTAAAAAATGAGGAGCTCATGGAAAAGAATGCGTTTGATTAAAGTTATTCTGACATCTGTCTGTACACTCTCTGCTCTAGTGTCAAAGGCAGACTGCTACGTGGAACTAAAGCTGCCCACGGCGTCTCCTGTTGTCTCCCGAACTCAGGTTGTTGACAACTCTGATAACCCAGAATGGAATGAAACTTTCCAGTATCGAATCCATAGTGCTGTCAAGGTAAGGAGTCCACTTAGTGTTTATTTTGTGTTTAGTTAATTCGGTCAAGTTTTGCCATCAGTTCCCATGATCGAGAAAATCAGAATTCAATCTCTTTAGAGTACTGTCTTAGAGACAGTACCTCTCTCTGCTCTCCAAGCAGGACCTAACAGAGTATTGAACAGAGTCTTCAGACTGTCAGAATTAATTCTCAAAGTAGGCACTGATGGTAGAGGGAAGAAGGAAACTGTACTTTAAAAGATTAGTTTTAGTATGGCACTGTTATTTTGAATAACATCCTAGGCTTTGGAATAAGGTGCTTATTAACAAGAAGCTATCCCCCTCACTGGAGTACTTTACCATAGGAAAATTATAAACTTTGCTTTAGAGCATGTGAGCTTTTATTTTGCCTTGCAGGCTCATGAGGCCTCAGTCTGGTTACTGCTGCAAGGCTATGCCAGCACAATTCTAAGTTCAGTTTTGTCTCTTTGAAAACTAGTTGCTGCAAGGCCATTTTTTGGGTGCCATGTCTACTCACTGTGTCTATTTCGAGTAGTTTCTGCTGAATTTAGCTGCTTTGAGACAGTGCTGAGCTGCAAGTGATAGGTCTGTGTAACATCCTGGGCTGAATCATGATGAAAGGGTGGAAATTGCTACTGCTTCCCCAGGCAGATCTGTGCCTGAAGCTGGTGGAGAGTACTGCCACGCATGTTCACCTGGTGCCTCTCTCTATTTGGGAAGCTCAGAAAATCTTTTAGCTAAACACTGTCCATTAGGAGCTTTTTGCTTAACTATGCTGTAAGTCATACTGGAAATAGTGAATTATCTTCAGGAGTGGGAAAGGGTACTGATAAAGAGTCTATTGTATACTGCTACTCAGGTTTGTGGAAGTGTTTCTGTCTCTTCATCTAAGGCTGTTTTTCTTCTGTTTGGTTTTAGAACATTCTGGAATTGACGCTCTATGATAAGGACGTCCTCGTCAGCGATGAACTCACGTCTATTGTCTTCGATGTAGGAGGCATGAAGCCGGGTCAGCCCCTGCTGCGCACTTTCAGGCTGAACCCTGAGGTTAGTCCCTGGCTTCTTCCCAGGTCAACTATGAATCTCTGTGGCTCGTCATTACAGAAATCCAGCAGTACATGCTAGTTGATTTATTTCTGTTGTAGAAGCCAGAACGGGAAAATGCGTCAGCAGGTGATGACATCATATATGGTTTTACTGTCATCTGAGATGTTTCTAAAATCTCTAGTGCTGTTTTTGTGTGTGTGTGTTCCACAGTCTTTGGGATGCCCAGCTAAATGAAACTTGGGATGACTGCTGTCTTTCAGAAGAAGTTAAAGCACTTTTAAAGGGAATTGATTTTTCAGGAGACTAGAAGGGCATAAACTAGGCTTAAAATGAAAGGCATTTGCAGTCAGCAATCATTATGGGGACTGCAGTGTTTCTTATTTATTTGATCGTCATCAGTTTGCAGGGAAGTTTATTGCTACAAAGGTTACCTCTCTATTTTATGTGTCAAAAAGCCTAAAAAAAAAAAAGCTTATTTTCACTGAGTTATGTTCGGTTACATTTAACCTCTGCTTAACGTGGGTGACATAGGTGTGTATCAGTTACTCACAGTCCCTGTACATCTTTTTGTGGACTTGCAACAAGACAACTTGTTTTACATAGCTAAAGCCATATCACCAGTCTGATCTGTATTTTTTTGTAACTGCCTCAAACACATTGCTACATTAGGTCTGGATTAAGGGTAAGCTAATGATGTGTTTTCTTGAGAAATCAGGCTTCTGGTGTGGTCAGAAGCAGACTAACTGGTATCCAGTTAGCAGGGAGGTGTTGGTCAGTGTTGCAGGCACTTGAAACTATTTGTGATCATGGAAAGAGGCTTAGTAACTCCCTTGTTGCCACTAACTCTGTCCTGTTTACTGAATACTTAAGTCATCTTGATCAGTAGTTATGGAACTGGAAACTTCAACTTCAGTGAATTCCCCAAATTGGCTTCTACTTGGTTACTTTAAAAGTTGTGTTAGGTCTCATATCAAGCACGTACTATATGTGTGCTATGGTAGGGGGAAATATGGCTGGATCGAAGTCCGTTCCAGTCAAAGACAGAAATGAGCTAAGAGTGCAATTTGCTGGGTTAATAAATGGGAGGAAGCACAAAGCCTCACACAGAAACTGCTTGCAGAGATGGCACTGGAATGGTACTTGAGCCAGAAGAGGGTGTGTTTTTTTTCATTAGCAGAGTAATGCATCCGAAAGCCAACTCTCACTTGCGTGGGCTCGTCTCCTCAAATAGAGATATGTCTGGTCATATGGGATATGCCTGGGAAGGCAGGAATGTTTAAAGAGCAACAACAACAAAAGGCATAAATTTAAACCTTCCAAAATTTAACTGGAGCTTTTCGAAAAGCAACAAAAACAGTTAGTATAGTTTGTAAGAGGAAGAAAGCTTAATCTCTTTGAAAAACTTCTCATAATTATATTTAAGATCAAGGGTCACCTGTGTCCAACTTTTATTTTCAAAGGCTAAGGAAGAGCTGGATGTAGAGTTTTACTTGGAGAAATGGTGAGTCTTACCTGAAGAGCTGAAAAACTGTGTTGCCTTGATGGTTTTTTCTGTGCAGGGACAGTCTTGCTGATAAAAGGCTAATGCTTTGCAATTCTCTGTGGTGTTTGAGTTGATTCGCTTGTGGTTGATCCCAAATATCATTAAAACTCCAGTCACCAAAATTTTTGGGGTACCAAAAAAGAAATAAATTATTTCTGGACTTCATGGGAATGGCAGCGCTGTAAAGGAAATGAACATTTTGTGGATGAGTTACCTAGGAGTGGAAAGCTTATGCAGTTAACCTGGTGATATAAACAAACGAATACTTTATCAGTCTGATAGTCAGTGTAAGTTCAGCTTTTCTCGTAAGTTATCGGCATAACCGAGATGGGGAGTTGTTAGAGCACCTGCTTATAGTTGTGCAGGAATGTTTTCTTCAATGTTACACACACCCCCTCTCTTTTTCTGTGGAGGGAAATATACTTGGTGTCAGTTTAATTTGCATAGATCTCTCACAGTGAGGATCCTCGTCCCTCACCTCTTGTCTGGGCAGTTAGCTTGTAAAGTAGGATGAAGCAAATTAAAACCAGAACTCATTTGCATTAAATCTCCTCATTTCACAGCTCAGATGCCCCTATAGAGGTATTGACCAATGGAGTCCTTGTGGTGAGTACATGGAAGTCAGTCACATATATGTTGGGATTTACTCCTGAATGTAGGCTTTTAGTAGTGAGAGTACAAGAATTGTTGAGAATTCAGCTCCTGCATCCAAATAGCTCCTAGTCTCTCCAGCATCTGACTCTCTCTTTTAATTTGCTGGTTTAAAAAGCTTCCTCAGTTTTCAAAACTTGCTACCAACTCACAGAAAGGGTGATTGTTCCACCCCCCCAGTGGAGCTATTTTAAAAGATGTAAATAAAAAATGTCTTTAGGAGGCTAAAGTATGGTATAGTCTTTCAGATTGTACTGAGTTTTCTAGCCTAGATGCTTGCCAGGTGTAGTTGCCCCCATTTATCTTAACACCTATTATTTCTAAGCTTTTATCAGCACCATGAGTAAGTAGATGGTAACTCTTGAGTCTGAGAGTGGGAGGCTTCACCTTGAGGGATTTGTCTATTCTCTTGGGGCAGTCAATCTAAGAAAATTGCTGCATTATATATTAAAAATACAGATGTTACCACCTCCTTTCTCCTACCAAAGGAAAGGGACCAGAATGATGTTTTTTAATAAAGAGAAAAGGATGGGAAAGGGTTCATCATTGTTGAAATATAGGGTTTTAACATCTTTTCAGGAAAAAATGGTAGCATTTAACAGCACAGTTCTGCGAACTATTTCACAGGAGGCCATCTTTCGTGTTCCTATTTCCCTTAGCAAATCAGTCTTAAATTCAAGCAGTGGAGTAGTTTTTTATCTTTTAGATCAATTACGTCCTAGAAAGTAAGCTGATAATTGAATGGTGTGAGAGACTAAATTTCATGAGAATGTGGACAATCCAGGAGAGAAAGTCCTGGCAGAATTCAAGTTTAAGTGCTTGCTTGGATCTGAACAGTTTCTGAACATGTACTCACATATGCATTAAAAAAAAAGGTAAAACAACAGAAGAACCCCAGGTGTTGAGAACTTGTAACTATGACGTACTGATTGTTAAAAAAAAAAAAAGTAACTGGAATAGGAAGAGTGGTGTTGATTTTTGAAACGAGCAAATAGTCCTGTCCTACTGAAACAAACTTGCTCTTTATTTGAAAGATCAAAATAATCCTTAGTGTTTTTTTGACAGCTTGAGGCTGCAAACCTACCTCTAATATAGTAGGTGGATTGAGCTTCAACAAAGAATTGAATTTAAATCTCGTAACGAGAGCTGGCTTCTTCTTTTCATAGGTTCATCCTTGCTTGTCTCTGCAAGGCACTGTCAACATAGAGGAAAAAGCGAAAGAGAACCAGCAAGGTAGGGCTGCCTGCACAATTTAAGTCAGATCTACTTTTCAGCATGTTTGTTTCTTGCGAGAGAGGGGAGACTTGATTCTCTGTCTATACAGTGCATTTTTATTTACTGACTATAAAACTGACTTTAAGTTAATCTTGCTTTTATTTTTAATACTAAAGAGTATTGGGTCACTTCCACTGGGTGCAACACTAGAGTTTTTGCTTGTGTTTTCAGCTACTCTTACCAAATATCTGATTTTCAATATTTATTTAAATGGCTCCTGTGTTCTAAACTTCTTATTCTAATGAACAGGAAGCTGTGAGGTCAAGCTGTCTGTTCCAGGGGCATATCAGAAGCAGTTGTGCATTCCTTGGAGACCAGATAATGAGCATGATTATGGAACCTCCTTTGTCTTTCATGTGGATAAAGAAATGTGTCCAGAATTGCAAGTGGAGGTGGAGCAAACCATATCTGTCCTACAGGTAAGCATCCCCTCTCACTGCTACAAAGTTTACAGCCCACTTTTGAATAAATCCACTCGGAAATCAGTGCCTTTGGTGCATAAAAAATGTACTTAAACTTAAATTGAAAAGCCTCAATTTGATCACAGGAAGGCCAGGTACTTCTTCAGATGTTTAGGGATGTCAGGTTTGGATGTATTATTCATGTATGTGTGGGTGTCAAAAGCTTGCATTGGAAGCAAGTTTCTTGTGGAGTACGCTGTGTATGCAGTACACACAGTTCTGTAATAAGAGAGCTTGCTACTTCCTAATACAACATGGGAGAAAATACAAAGATTTCCTGGCAAACTTTAATTTGCGGTGCTTGTAAAAATAATTATGTTTTTTAATTGCATGCTCCCGTTTGTTCATAAGGCTATTATCTTATTTCCTGTTTTGTGGTATTTTTTTCTGTATGTCTAACGCTATTGCCTTGTTGGTATCTTTTCCAAATCCCACTTTGAAGACAGAATGCAAGTTTACTTGTGAGGTCTCTGACACACGTCAGACCACAACTATTTTTTGGGAAATTTTATATTTGGAGATGAAGATTTTTTGCTTGTGACAGACAGCTATAATAATAATAATAATAAAAGGCAGCTATTCGAGTGACAGGAATAATCCCAGCAAAGATCTGTCAGAGAGCCGGATGATCTTGAAAAGCCTTAGACTTTTGGAAAAGAATTAGTTATAATGGTCTTAAGGTTTGCTTGCTGTTTTGATGTATGAAAGTCATATCTTTAGCTTTTTTTCTGGAGAGCTCAAATAACATTTTGGTTTTTTTTTTTTTATTAGGATGGTGTGAACCCTGATATTGAAAAGCATACTACAGTTCTGGGATTGGGGACTGTACCAGTTAATTCCCTTCCTATTGGGCAAAAAGTTGATAGGATCGTTTCTCTAGGAGAGGTAATGTGAACATTTTTAACTTGTTTTAATGTGCTTGGGATAAATTTTGCCCCCCATTGCGATAGGCATTTGGAAAATTAAGCCGCACATGATTCTCAGGGGTGCTGTTTTGTTGGATATCTAGAACGAGACACTGAGATTAGAAGAATCGCACTGAGTAAAATGTTTTTATGGTTGGGTCTTGCAAAATAAATATAAGGTTCATCACTTTCCAAAGCAAGAAGTCTGTTAGGGTGTGAAAGTAAAATATGAGAGGAGGAGAAAAGCAGGAAGCTTGCAGAAGAAATAGGTTTTTTCCCACCATGCTCTGAGTACGTATTTTTACTTTCTCTGGAAACTATTAAAAATGTCTGAAATTGGTGCATGGAAAGGTGTTCCAGAGATGTAGTTTTATGGGTAAGAGTGCTGTTCTGATTAGTATCCAATGATCCCATTGATGTCATAACCTCTAGTTAATAGTTCCACCTATGTAGTTGCTATCAATTTCAAGATGTGTTCTCTCTTTTCACAGGGACAAAGTTTGGATATGAGTTTGAAAACTGAAGAAAGGTGAGTGGGAACCTCAAAGACCTCTAAAAATCAGGAAAAGCCTTTATTCTCATAGTGAAGGAGCTGAGTGACTCTCCCCACTGTTCTGGGGAGGTCTATTTTCTCCACTGATCTCTTGGGATAGATTAAGGACAAATAATATCTCTGGTTATTTTTCTTCTGAAGGCTGTGACTCTTCACTTTGCAGATACTATCTATTGGATTGGCATAAATTGTGCTGAAATCTGAACAAATTTTGTGTTCATAATACTTAAATGTAAAATAGCTGATGGTGTAAATATTCCCAGAATATGTTCAATGCTGTACTGACAAATCAGAAAGGGCATCTCAGTGTGTGAAGAGCTTGAACTATAAAACAGAGAAAGGGTGAAAGAAAGAAGTGATAAGGAAAGAATAACGCGCAAAACCGAGCAGTTAGCTAGTAAGGTGATAGGGGCATTTGATCTATAGTCATTAACTGAAGATCGTGATCCCCTTTTACAAACTCACAGCGAGTTTATTGGTATTCAGTTGTCCTCTCTGCCTCTTAAGTTCAGAAACTTCCTTTTTTAAAATCACTCTTCCCCTCATTTCTCCATCCATGTCAATACAGTGATCTTAGTTGCTCCTCATACAGTCATCTTCACATACTTCCTTTGTGAAATTCTTGAAGCTTAATCTGAATACTGCTTGACACAAGCTTTGTATTTAGGGAGAAGCTTCATGTTTAATTTCAGAAGCTGTTGTTACACAATAGCTGGTGTATAGATATACACTAAAACTTAAGAGTTTGATCTAGTGATTCGGATCAGCGCCTAGATTACGTGTTCACAGAAATTGCTTTTCCTTGGTAATTAAAAATCCTCCAATTTTTTTTTTTTCTTAATTTCTATTTCAGCACTTGGGATCTTGATATACGTCTGGGTTTTGACCTCTGTAAAGAGGAGAGAGAGTTTCTGGACAAAAGGAAGAAAATAGTTTCTGAGGCACTGAGGAAGACCCTTCACTTAAAACAATCCCCTCCAAAAGATGAGGTATTGAGCCCAGTGCTGTAATGAGATTCCTAAAATCCTTTGTGCTTGATGATAATTAGGTATTGTAGGATTCTTTGCCTGTAACCAACAGAAAACATGATTTGCATTCACTATGGCGTGAGATAAATCTCTGTGGCATTTCAGTTCTGAAGCCTCAAATGCTGTTATATTACTAAAACTTTGATGGGGGTATGTGTGTTTTGGAATGCAAAAAAAAAGTAATTTCAGAATGCATGTATTTTCTTTAGTTGAACTCTTGTATCTTGGCCTTGGAGCTCTGAATTGTGATGGGAAAGTCTGTTTCAGAATGGTTAAATTGAAGCTCTGACCACAGGAACAGATTCCTAATCGCTGGTTTGAGGACAACGTTAAATCTAGATAGCCTGGTATCTTGCTCTGTGATCCTTGGGTGCTGTTATAAGAATGGTTGCCTATTTTTGTTCTTACGTGTATGTTGCATGGCATGCAAGAAAGGTGTGATAATACACACAAGAATTTCAGTAAGTGACTGTCCCTAAGATGACACTGCTGTGTTTTAGAGTAAACAACATTTCAATTACAAAGCAGAGAAAGAAGTTGGTTGAAATAAAATCTGAAATTAGTTGAAATGTAAATAGAAATAGAGATTTTATGTCTTATTTTTATATGAATGAGGCTTAAATGGGATTAGTTCTGTAATTTATTGGCAATTCAAAAGTTTGAACTTTTGTGACTCCTGGGTTTTCTGTCTGCAGGTTCCAGTCGTAGCGGTACTGGGGTCTGGAGGTGGGATGAGAGCGCTGACATCGTTCTACGGGAGCCTTGCTGGGCTTCAGCAGATGGGCCTTTTGGATGCTGTGATATATCTCTGTGGGATTTCTGGCTCTACTTGGTAAGTTACATCCAGTGTTGATTCCAGAAACTTACAGACGAATATGGTAGTGTTTATGCAAAATAAGGCCAAAACTGCATTTGTGCTATCTGTAGACGGACAACAAAGTCAAATTTTTATCAGTTCTCACCTGTGACTTCTGATGGGGAGGGAACCTGAAGAATCTAAGAGATTTATTATCACTTCTAACCCATATACCTACTGGCTAAATTTACGAATCTGCTGCTTTTGCAAGCCTGGCAGTTGAATATTAGAACGCATTACATGAATGAAACTGGTGTACATTCCCTCAGAGCCCTGCCTTCAAAAACTTTCCCCATTTCCTTGCTCTTGTCAAGAAGATAACTGCGGTGGTGCAAGTCATTGGAAACACGCCCCCACATGCCACTGTGTCACCATCTTCTAAAATGGCATATGTGACTGAATAGAGGAACAGCACCAGCTTACCCTTTCGGGGACTGTAGCAACGTGCTGAGATGCTAGACGTAGCTAGAATGTTTCAGGAGCCCAGTTTTTGGAGTTTGTGATGAAATCATCGCTTATAATTACACATTGTTTTCGTGAAATGGTTTCACTGAGGAGTTGTGCAACCTGACAGTAAAATCCTCCCTTCCAGAGCTTTGTGTGTTTAATTAACTCCTATGTACCTAGTATTCTCCCATGAGCCTTGTGATCTGGCATGCCCCTTTTGATTCAGGGACAGACTTTCATACAAAGGAAGGCATCTGTTCATGGTGATAGCCAATAGTCCAAACTAGTTTCTTGTTTAATCAGACCTGTGGCCTCTGTTGTTGTATGCAGTAGCACTGTTGCTGTCTGCCCGTCAATCAGGGTTGTTGTGGCCTGGAGTTAACTCATATTTATGAACTGGTTCATGTGTGCTAGTGTACGATGCTTGGTATATCCTTGAGAGGTAGGTTAGCAATCAGGATGAAGCTGTCCTGTAGGTGCCAGGGTTTTCAGCATGTTTTAGAGTTCAGAGATCCATTATTGTGGTCTCTCTTCATGACGTTTTATCTTCTAGCTAGACTTCTCAAGCTTTTGGTTCGGAACTGTAGTGCTAATTATAACTAGCTAAAATTGTTGTTTACACAGGGGTCATTATTACTGATGACATTAATATGAGCATTTTCAGGTGTTTATCTACACTGTATCAAGACCCTGACTGGTCACAGAAAGACCTTCAAGACGCAATCAGAAGAGCTCAGGGTTTGGTGTCCAGCAGCAAAGCAGGGGCATTTTCCCCAGAACGACTGAAATACTATTTCCAGGAGCTGAATGCAATGGAGATGAGTGGACGGAATGTTTCCTTTACAGATTTGTGGGGTCTTATTGTGGAATATTTCCTACAACAGAAGGTAAAAGAGTTCATGTTTGGATGTGCGCTGCTGTTTGTCTTCCAGGTGGGAGCTCTGCCCACCCACGTGTTGTGTGTCAAGAAATCAATTACTGTATTCCAGAACAGCTCACAAAGGTGGAGATGGAGGTGTGGAATAAACACAGGGAATTCTCATCTCTTTCTGCCCTGGGTTTCCCAGCACCCTTCTTCACTAAAGAATTTTGAAGTCATATAGATCAGTGCTGTAGAAAAGTGGAGTGTTTATTTGGAATGACTGTTGTTAAATAGATTTTGATTGGACAGGTTAAGCCTGAGAGAATGATGTTGGTTTTGTAAAATGGTGTTACTGTGCAGTATTTTTTATGCTAATTGAAAACAGAAATCAGAGGGGTAACTAGTTTATTAATAACATCAGACATCGTAAACATGCAACTGCTGAAATATTCTGGCAAAATCTAACCATATGCATGGACAGAGGGAGGAAAGGGGGTTTGAATTCATAGTAGTGTTAGTTAAAAAAGCTAAGCAACAGCTTCAAAATATCAATGCATTTGATATCAAATTATCAAACTGACTAAAGAGTGTTTCTTCTTCCTTGCTTGTAACCAGGAAGATCTGTCAAAGCTGTCTGATCAGCAAGAAGCAGTGAAATGGGCCCAGAACCCCTATCCTATCTATGCGGCTGTCAATGTGAGACCCAACATTAGCAGTGGTGACTTTGCAGGTATGAACATGCCAAACCTATTTTTGTTTGCTGAAATCCATAAATTCCTTTTACATATCCGGTTATTCCTTGGGTACTGAGTAGCTGAAAACATGAAATTTGGCTCAAGCAGCAGTTAGTAGTGCAAGAATCATTAGGATACTGATTGGCAGAGTGTTATCGTCCTGGTCGCAAATGGCTATAATGGAGAAATGAGATTCAACTCTGCTGGCCACTCCGCACGTTTTGCTAGAAATTTTCTAGCCTGAAATTTTCAGGAGCCAAGAAGAAAGATTGTTATAATACACAAGTCTGCATCTGAATTGGAGAATTGAAATCCTAGGTAATTAGGTGACCTACTTTCTTTTATAGTCTCAGATAATCAGCTTGTGTAGGATTCATGTAAAAGGATGGATTGGCAACATCGTCAAACCTGTGGTATTTAGCAGCCTGGGTTCTTTCTGGTTATACAATGACAGTGAAAAATGAAGGCCAGTCCTATTTCAGGTCACTTGAAACTTTAAATATGGTGCAACAAGTGAGGACAGATGCAGTGAGACAGGAATGCAAATGCTTGTGTCCATCTGTGTACCACTATGGGGCTCCTTTTTTTTTTCTTTTTTCTCTTTCTGAAGAAATGTGTGTATGACAATGAATTTGACTTGTAAATATTTGTGGAAAGCTTTCAAGCGTGAGGGGATGCTTTGATAAGCAGGCAATGAAGTCTGAGATGGTGGATCAGTTGAGATTTGAAGCAGAACTGTGATAGTTAACCATCAGAGCGGTTTAAAGTGAAAGTAAAACAGGCAGGTTATTTCTGCAATAACAAAGTCGTGATGGAGGGAGATGGGATTTTTTTCCCAAAAGCCAGGAAGAAAGGATGTTGTTTTGAATTGAAAGGAGATTGTATTGAGTCAATGAAAGCCTGTACAAGAGTTTTTATTAATCACGTGTAAGATAGAGGCTGACCGAGAACAGTGACAGGGAAATCCATACTGATGGTGAAGGAAGTGGAGGGAGACTCCTTTTTGTCTCCCTTGTGTAAGCAGAACTCAAATGAGTATTTTCACCTATGTTTACTCTGAGATGAATAAATATCGTGTTTACTTGTTCTTAGAATGGTGCGAATTTACTCCCTATGAAGTTGGGTTTCGCAAATATGGAGCTTTTATCCGAACAGAAGACTTTGACAGTGAGTTCTTCATGGGACGCCTTGTCCGGAAACGTCCAGAGCCTAGGATTTGTTTTCTACAAGGTATGATGTAAAAATAGTGAATAAAAGGGGGGGACAGAAAGGAGCCGTGCTGCTTTTGGGACTCATTAACTTAAACATATGTCTTTTTGTCCCTTCCTAAAGAATTTGAAGAAGGGGAAAATGTCAGCTCTTTCTCCAAAGGTTTAGATATCATTTCATAGTATTACAATTGGATGTTCTTGAGTCTGCAAGCGGACTATTATGGGCTGCCTGTCCATAACGAAAAGACTTTGAAATAGTAAATTATTCTGTATTTCTCCTGCAGGAATGTGGGGCAGTGCCTTTGCTGCAAGCTTGGATGATATTTGTCTGAAGGTTGTTGGTCTAGGACTGGGCTTTCTAGACTCTTTCAAAGATGTTATCAAAGTTGTAGGTAAGAATATACTTAAAAATAGTTGGATTTTTTTAAAGGATTCCTGGTTTTGGAATGATTATACAAATAATATGACTCAAAAACGTGCTGTGTGTAGTTTTCAAGATTAGCATAAAGGGTGGATTTGGACAGATCCCAATACTGTGTATTATTCCCTTCCATCACACATATAGCATACTATATAGAGCAACTATAATTTTCAGTACACTTTCTGTTCCTCTTCTTAAAATTTGACCTTGACTATAAATTTGGGTTAGCTCTGGGAGCTATCTTAAACACATATAGCAGTGCAGGGGTCTTAATTATGAGAAGAGGAAGAATAGAAGCTGGACTGCTAAGCAGGAAGTGGAAAATAGGTTTTCACTTCCCTCCTTGGACTGATTTGGATAACTTTGGATAAGCTGGTTGTGTTTATGCATTGTTCTCTATTTGCGTGATGTCTCCCTAGCAGTGAAAAGGAAGTGTATTAAAGGCTGAGAGTTGCTCAGATGCATAGTTATTGCTTCCTAGTAAGTGAGGGGAGATTTTTTTTTTTCTTCTCTGCTTTTGCAGCCCTAGTTTTTTTATTCCCTACACTTTTGTTGTTGTAACTATAAATGCTACTGTGTATGGATGACTGTTGTTGTCTTACGAGACAGAAGTGGTCGTCACTTGGTAACAAGGGTTTCTTGGTGTGGATTTGAAATTAATATGGACAAGGATTTATGAGTAATGCTATTCCCTTTAAACAGGGGAGGTAAATTATCCAACTAGAATATGCAGCTCACTTAAATTTCTTTACAATACTTTTGTACTAGAGGACAAATTCAGACTTAGGACAACTGATTAAACATTGTAGGAAAAAAAAGTTTGATTGAGATGTTGGAGCTATGCAAACGTTTGCTGTGTGTTCTGCATCCCTCTGTGGCTTCTGCAGATGACTGCCGAAGATTCCATTTCCGAGATCCAACACGACTGAAGACTCGCTTGGTTATACCTGGGGGCCCCTTGTTACAAATTTTCCAGGATTTCTTCAAGTCCCGTGTCACATGTGGAGAAACCTTCAACTTCATGCAGGGATTGTATCTTCATAAAGATTACGTTAATGTCAAGAAATTTGTGGCTTGGGGAGGTAAATGAGTCTGTCTGTATCTGGGTTATAACAAAGTGAGTTAGTATTCTGTAACAGTCGGTTACAGACATAAGCAAGCTTGACTTTGTTCCATTAAAGTCGGGGAATTTACCCCTCCTTACACCGTAGCAAAAAACTTGGTCCATAGTGTATGCTCTGTCATATAAGGCAAATTGGTCATCAGACTTTACAGGCCAGTCTCAGATCAATGTGTATGTTGGAATGTCTTTTTTCTTCTCATAGCCCTAGCATAAGCTTTGTTTGTTGCTTTTACTGAGAGGTGTGTAATGAGTCATTATACTTACTTGTGTTACTTGGAGTGTCTTCCAGGCACGCACCTGGATGCGTTTCCCAACCAGCTGACCCCCATGGAAGAGAGCTTGTACTTAGTAGATGGTGGCTTTTCTATCAACTCTCCCTTTCCTTTGGTACTTCAGCCAGAGAGAGATGTGGATGTTATCTTGTCATTCAATTTTTCCTGGGAAGCTCCGTTTGAGGTGAGAGATACAGCTGAGCATTATTTCAGCAAGACAGAAGCACAGGATCATATTCACAATGGCAGCAGATGTTGAATAGAAACACTAATGAAAGTGCATTAAAATAAATCCTTACCTCTTTCAAATGTTATTGTACTGTGCTTTTACTGTGAATGTCATGAGGAGATAGAAAGTGATATAGGTAATAAGATTCAAAACTTTTCAGAAACCTAAATAGATCATTCCTAAAATAAGAGTGTTTGCTTAGTTCGTAGGATCCTTGTTACACAGCTGTACACATCTAAGGGAAAAGTGGCTATTGGTGATTTTCTTCATGCAAGCAAGTTATTTTTCTGTATATACAAATGTTTATTTTTAAATGCAGAAAACTCAAGGTGTATATATTTAGAGTAACAAAGCATAAAAAGTGTTTCAGCTGTGAACTGTTGATGTTTGGTAGCAGTTCTGTTACTTCTGGTAGAAGTTCTGTTCTTCATTGTTCTTCCGTAACACCAGGCAGAGAGGTTGTTTTTTCCAATTTAGCAGTTGCATTTCTGTCACTTTTCTGTGAAAGTCTCTCTCTGTTAGGTTGTAGTTAGATAATGTTAGAGGTGTTTCTGGTATTCTATCAAATTTATTTTTGTTCTTTGACAACAGGTTTTAGAGCTGACTCAGAAATACTGTGAGGAGCGGGAAATTCCTTTTCCAAAAATTGAATTGAGTGAGGAAGATGAAAAGAAGCCAAAGGAGTGTTACATGTTTGTGGATGATAATAATCCAAAGGCTCCAGTTGTGCTCCATTTTCCGTTGGTGAATGACACCTTCCAGAAATACAAAGCGCCAGGTAAGGGAGCGATATTTTAAAGAGATGTTCTAAGATTAAGAACTTTTAGGTGCCTTGATGGGGAAATTCAGTGGGCTCAGTGTCCCTCCTTTCATTCTTCTTAGGATTATCCTGTACTTATTAAATTGTTACTTTCGTTTAAGACAGGATCAGCTTCCACTGTGGCCTGTGCCCTTGTAGCGTAAGGTCAAGTGACGAGCTTGGGTCATTTAATGTGATTAATACAGACTGTAAGGCCCACCTCAGACCATCAAGCAAGAGCACTGGGATGAAACACAGAGCTATACCTTTAAGAAGATACAGACAAAATTCAGTGTCCTATTTCTCCAATGCTGGGCATAAAAAGCATCTAAACAGCATCCTGAAGAAAACCTTTGGAATCCATAGAATCATAGAATGGTTAGAGTTGGAATGGACCTTAAAGATGATCTAAGAAAAGAATACACAGTACTGATGCAGGCAAGGGAGGTGTAAGGTACCCTGTTAATGCTATCTGTATTAATACTATAATGATTGCCAGGCCCTGGCTGCTTTTCCTCATCAGTGATGAAGAGTTTCAAAGTGTTGGGCTTGAATATGGCTGAAGACTACTATTTCAATAATAGCAACAAGCAAAAGTGTTTTTAGCAGATTTCTTTAACATTCCTCTTGGTTTTTAAATTTAAGTGGAACAGTGCTCAAAACGCAAGTTGCCGTATTTTAAAGAGTATATACTAACCTCCTAAGGTAAGTTCAGCTCAGGGTGTTAAGGTCTTTTATTTCAGTGTAGAACAGCACTTCTAGGAAGAACTGAGCTTTGTATTTCCTATTTTGAGTGTGATAATCATGGATGCACTAAGCAATTTATCACAACAAAAATATATTTTAGTCCTGTATTTTGGGGTCTGGTGGAAATAGGGTAATAATATTTTTACCTTCAGCTTCCAAGCATTTTGAATTTCCTGAAGGAAATCTCTGAAGAGGAGCTTTGGGGAAAAAGTTGAGGTTCAACAGAGTGATCTTTGATAACCTCCTTGCAGAATCCAACTAAAATAAGTATCACAGTTGGGGTTTTTGTGTGTGGGTGTTGTTTTTTCATTTTTTTCTTGCTGCAGGAGTTAAACGTGAGTCAGAAGAAGAGAAGTCCTTTGGTGACTTTGTCATTGAGGCAAAAGATTCTCCCTACCGTACACTAAATTTCACCTTTGAGCCATACGATTTCAGCAGGTTGGTGGAAGTGAATCGCTACAATGTTCTGAACAGCAAGGATGCTCTCTTCAAAACACTGGACTTGGCTCTGCAAAGAAGAAAGTTGAAGAAAGTAATCGATACATCCAATACATGAGCAGCTTCTGTAGCTAAGGATACAGACAGGCTGCTGTGTATGAAAACCACATTGTTCAAGACAGAATAATTAAAACTAATAGCTGGAAACTGTCTTCTTGGGAAGGGAGTAGCACACGTGACACTGAAAATTCATTCCAGATGACAGATGCTCTTACGAAAGCCCAAGGGATGTACAGTACAACATGGATCTTGCTTTGTCGCGTGGGGAAGAGTAGGGAATTATCCAGCCCAGTATCTCATGTTACAGTGGCTGATACCAGATGACTAGGGAGATCTATTCAAACAGTTCAAGCATCTGGAGGTAATCTTCCAAACTCTACTAATTTGTTGATGAAGAACCTCTTTTTGTCAGAAGTGCAGCAGTGTTTCTTCTATACCTTTATCTTTCTTGCTTTTTGAACCTCCCTCCATAAACTTCTACAATTTACATCATGTGGCAGGGAACTCCACAGATTGTAACTATGCACTGAAAGAGGAAATGTGTCCTTTTGCTTTCAACTTGCTACTGGCTGATGCCAATGTACTTCCAAGACTGAACAGTCATTATCTGTTTTCCATTTTTGCCATTCATGATATTCATGGTCTCAAAGATCTCTCTGTTAATTCCTTCCTACCCTTCTTAAGGCCTATAATGGCCTTTAGTCTCCCGAGAGTTCAATATAGAGTACCTTAGTTTGGTAACCATTTGTTTTTGAGGAAATAGTAGTTCCCTTTTTAAATATTTAATAATTAAAGACACGTCATGGGATTCTGTTACTTCTTCCTAAAGTCTGATCATCACAAGCTGATGAAACTTTAAAAATGCTTCAAGTCTCATCTTTCTGTGTAAGAGGAAGGAAGGCTCCTTTGAAGAGAATACTTAGATATTTTTTCCTTACGCTTGGGCCTGCAATTCAGCCAGATCTTTGTTCAAAGACGTTCTCTGTGTGTCTATATATTTTTACAAACACCGATATTCAAGGTAGGCACACGTTAGAAATGTGAATGAATAAAACACAATGTTAGATGCTGCTGTGCTGCGGGATGGAATTAACCTCAACTTGCAGAATGCTCAGAGAAAAATACTGTATGATACAATTGAAAATATCTAATGCGAAAAGGCGGCAAGCAACCACTGTTTACTTTTTTGGCTTTTACATTGAGCTGAATGTACTGATTCTGTATTTGAAAACTGGCAACGGGAAATTTGTCTTATCTGAAATGATGTAAAGTATTATAAATGAGTATGATTTGGTATATTTTTTACTGTGTTTCTCTTCTAATAAATCCTAGTTTTGCTAATGTGCTTTTCACAGTTTTTCTTACGAAGACATGTCTTGATATATTTTTCCTTATTTTAATAAAAGGTAAGCAAAAAAGTCAATGTAATACTATATAGCATAGTTTCTTTTATTACATCAGAATACCTGGCAGTGGGAAAGTGACTTACCAAGTCCATCTTGGACTGGTGCCACACAGCGGTAGAAAGTAATTTCTTCATTGTGAGACTTCTCCTTGAGGAAGCATGGCTCAAAATGGATTTTTTTAGATGTGTTTCATACAGTGGGTGATTAATCTTCCTTGATATCTGGAAGGACCTTTATGTCCTTAGCACTTGTTTCCTTAAGTTGAAATAAGAGAAATAAAAACTTAATGTTATAATTTTTCTTTGTAGTTGGTGGTGTACAGCTACCTGCTTTTTAGGATTTGGACATCTGTCATATTTGCTGAGTGATTTTTGTATATTTTTACACATAAGATCTTCAAGTATTCTTGCCTTAGCTGCCTTTCAGCCTGCCACCGTGTCTTTGAATGTTTTTTGTAGTAGGGTGGAAGTTCCCTTTATTCCTCTTGAATTGTTCCTTTTTTTCTGATGTGAATCTGAATTGAACTGTATGGTTTGCTTTACTTGTAGTATCATGATTTTGATGTCCTTTCCTAATCAGAGATACTTGGACACTGTGGAGATACAGGTATTTAGATACCAGCATATCAGTGAGAAGGTGGAATGTTTTTCCTCCAAAAACTGTATCTACTCAAATTTGTTAGGCATTACAGTGGAGTCTTTAAAGCACAGCTTCTCCATGAGTTCTTCCACAATGGCAGTATTTCTTTGTAGGAGCAAGATTTGGGGCCCCAAAAATTAATTTTAATTTCCTAAAGTGGTAAGTAGCAGCCTCATTTGAAACTCCATGTTATGGCAGGGAAATTGTCCACAAACAAGTCTGCACACTTACTATGTGGCATATCTTCTTCAGTCTTGTCAAAATTGCTTCTTGCCTTGTAGGAGGAAAGTGTCTTTTGTCCTGGCATTTAAATTCAAGCCTAGTTATTAAGGAGAAATCAGCTTGGCATCCCAAGTGAAAGGAATATTCATGAGAAATGGGAAGTAGGTAAGTTTGTGTTTTATTTTGCTGAGTCACAGGGTTAGAGGTCTCTCACAAAGGAATGCCAATGGGGAAGGAAGCCCTGAAAATGGGAGGAATGTCCAAGGAAGAACTCTCATGGGTGCCTCAGTCTTGCTCTTGCTGTATGTTTACAAGAGTAGGTATGCATGCAGGCTGTATGTTAGTCTGGAAACAAGGTGTATATAAAAATAGCCTGCAGGCTAGCCTGTCTTTCTAGTATCTTAGCTTTATTCTAAGGAAGGCCTAGTTGGTAAAAACTGATTGTTCTGAGACAGAGTGCACTCAGCTAATCTTATACTTCTCATGATTCATACCCTTTTGTAATCCAAGTTAGCCACACAGTGTTTTTCCTGATATCAAACACTTGCTTATTTGCAAAGAATGCTTAACAGCTCATCATATAGGTGTTCAAAAGGGAATTTCTCAACTTGAGGGTTTTTTTCATATCCTGTCCTGCAGGATATGAACTACTTTGAAGCACCATGGAATTTTACTTGCCAAATTTCCTTCTCTTGCCAGGATGTAGGTAACATGAAGTAGTGTCCTTGATTCTATGATGTAGTCTTATGTATGTTGTAAGTTTGGCTTTTGGTTTACATAGACAAAATTTATCATGGGGTTCTGCAGAATGTTTTGTGGTCCTACTTTGTGGTGGTTTAGGGAAGGGAAATTCATGTAGCCTTCCTTGGTTATTCTGTCACTGTCTGCGCCTGTTGGATTTGATAACTCATGCATCCCTTTCAGTCTTTTTAGTATATAATGCAGGGTCCATTGGAACACTTTCCATGAATGAAGTCTTTCATAAAAAGCTTATCAGAGAATAATTTCTGTATTCCACAATTAAATGTGTTTATATACATACACGGGGACATATACTAGAAGTTTGCTGGATAATGGAGGAAAAAACCCACAACAAATATTTTATTGACCCTCTTCTTGATGAAGGAAAGTTGGGCCATTTAAGCAACCTTATCTCAGAGTAATTCTGTGAAATAATTAAAAATATTTAATATTCTACTCTAGAGAGAGTCTGCAGAGGCTGTGGAACTGTTATTACCAACTGTTATCCTAAGAGTGCTACCTGGGCTCTCATTTCAGTTTCTCTTATCCCTGTTCTTCTTTGTCTCTCGTATTGTCCAAAAGAACTCACAAAATTCGAGACACATATTTTGTGTATAGCACTTGAGGGCCATATATGGATCATGTTGGTGCTGCGGCAATGCTAATACTGAATAGTATTAAAAATGTAATTGATTTATTTTAATTCATATGGTAATACTGTTGTAGAAATGGACACGGGATCCTGACTGTTCCATCTTTCTATGATCAGCTATTCACTTAGCTGCCTTTTCTTTCCTCTCTTTCAAAAGCATTCCTCAAAATCTCTGTCTGAACCACACTTGTGGAAAAATCCCAGTCGTACAACTTTCACTGAGTCTAGGTCATTGCATCTAGCTCCTAGTGCACTGTGGGGCCAGGTGCAAGGTGGTTGCCCTTGGCTTGAGCTGTTGTTGGTAGTCCTGGCTCTGATGCTTTTGTTTGCTGGTTTTGGGCTCCCAGAAGCTACTGGGGTAGCTCCAGGAGATCCAGGGACTCCTAACAGAAAACCAAACAAATTCAGTCCTCTAAAATCTCTCTGGATTACTCCACTTGCTGTTATTTATGCTGTGGGCTTGAGGTCCATCTGGGCAAGGCTCTGGTGCAGACAAGGTCTGAGCCACACGTGGCTTGTGTTTGCAGACAAAAGGTATCTGGGAGTGGGGCAGAGTCAGTTGCGGGAGCAGCAAGTAGAGACAAGAGCACTATCATACAGGTGTCAAAGGTTTGCTGGCTATACTCTAGGAATCAACTAAAGATGTCAAAGAAAGTGGAGAAACTGAGTTCTGAGTAACAGCAGCTTTTTATTTTTTACAGCACTTTATTTGCCCTGTGGCAGGATAACTTGAGTTATTCTAGTTCTTCATAAATGTTCAGAGTGAATGACCTGTATAAGGTGATAAGCATTTAAATGAACCTGGATTTACCCACCAAAGTAGCTTAATTTGTGTGCAAGAGGCAACAGCTCTTCAGGATTGCTTTTTTTTTTTTTTCTCTTTTCCAGGTTTTTGTAACCTTTCATAAAATAATTAATTTCTGAAGTATGGAGAAAAAGGAAAGAAAGTTTATATATGTATATCTCCATGATAAACCTAGCAAAATATCGCAGGAAGTTAGTACTTAAAGAAGTTTGGAGTACTAAGCTACTGCTTATTCTGTAGGAAACCACATGATGATTTGCAGAAAAATAAGGCTTGGCAGCCATTCCTAGGGTAATGAGTTTCCAAAGGGTGTGGGAAGAACAAAAGAATGATCCAGTTGGAATCATGAGTTAGTATATAGAGTTCATGGAATTTCTTCATACAGTCATTAAACATGTAAAAAATGGCTGGATTGCACAAAGCTGTCTTAGAAAAATAGTGATGAACAGGTTGAGAGCTTGTGAGTGATAGTTAGAGGCCTGGCCAACAAAGGAAACCTCGTGGTTGGTGTTTACTGCAGGCCCACACGATCAAGGGGGAGATGAGCAAAATGACACCAGAGTTGTCTCCTAAAAAGACATAAAATTGTTGAAAACCCACTTCAACTAAGAAAATAAAAGTGGCAAACCCCTCAAGGTGAAGAACTCTGGTTTTGATTATTTTAGTAAGAATTGGAAGTTGTGCCAGTGAATTAAGTTGACTCTCGCTTAAATTGCAGTCACCTCGCTTTGTTGTCCCTATAGCAGAATCACTTTAAAAACAGTTTTAAAAAAGCCTTTTGGTTTTGATTTGAACTAAGCAAATCAGCCTGGTACTTCAAACTCTTAACAACCTGATCTTCCAACTATGACCATCCTCAAAAAAGAGCATACTGCCTGCACCTGCAAAACCACCATATTTATATAAACAGGTATTACAGATAATGTAGCCTTCCTTTGGTGGGGTTGCTAGATCACCATGCATAAGGACCTGTTTGCATTCACAAAAATATGGGTTTCTTTTCTTCCATAGATGGAGTTATGTTCCAAGTAGCTAAGAAGCTTCTCTAGCTGAAGCTTCTTTACAGCTATAGTGCTTAGCAACTAAGATTTTGTAATTCATTGGGCTCGTTGTTGGTGCTGCTGTATAAGTAAACAATGAATTCTTATGTGTTTTAAATAAAATACTTTGGAAGATTTTTATAATAAGAATTCTATTGTGGATTTCCTGAAGTAGTGAAGAAACAATATAAAGCTGCTAATGGGATTCTATACTTTATTAAGAAAATGGTGGCTTCATATGAAAATAGCTGCCTGTTCATCTCCCTTTCCAGTGTCAAAGGCCAACTGCTTTGTGGCAGCAAATCTTCTGACGGCATCTCCAGTCACCTCATGAACACAGGTCTGCAGGATAACCGCACGGATCCAAAGTGGAATGAAACTTAAAATGCCAGTACCACAATGCTGTGAAGGTAAAATTTATGCTTCTTTGTTAGGTTGTTCAAGGTAGCACTGGATAAATCAGCTGAGACAAAGCAAGGGAGCAGAATCTTGAGACAAGGGATAGGACAGAGGGCAGACCACTGCTGTGGCCTGGCATTGTGCGTGTTTAAGCCAGCTCTGTGGAGCAGAAATGTTAGTAAAGGCCTGTCAGTCTGACCTTGGTGCTGGGGAAGGTTATGGAGCAGATCATCTTGAGTGCCATCTCGCAGCACATACAGGACAACCAAGTGAGATGTCCCAGTCTGCATGGGTTTATGAAAGGCAGGTCCTGCTTGAATAACCTGACCTCCTTCTATGACAAGGTGACCTGCTTAGTGGACAAGGGAAAGGCTGTGGATGTTGTCTACCCAAACTAAAGTAAAGCCTCTGATGGTGTTTCCCACAGCATTCTCCTGGAGAAACTGGCTGCTCGTGGCTTGGGTGGGCATACTCTTCACTGGGTGAAAAACTGGCTGGATGGCCGGGGCCAAAGAGTTGTGGTGAACAGAGTGGCCAAGGAGGCCAACAGCTTCCTGGCCTGTATCAGGAACAGCATGGTGAGTAGAACTAGGGAAATGATCATCCCCCCCTTACTCAGCACTGGTGAGGCCACACCTTGAGTGCTGTGTTCAGTTTTGGGGCCCTTAATGCAAGAAAGACGTTGAGGTGCTGGATAGTGTCCAGAGAAGGACAACAAAGCTGGTGAAGGGTCTGCAGCACAAGCCTTACGAGAAGCAGCTGAGGAAACTGGGGTTGTTTCGTTTGGAGAAAAGAGGCTGAGGAGAGACCTTATCGCTCTCTACAGCTACCTGAAAGGAGAGTGTAGCGAGATTGAGGGTTGGTCTTTCCCAAGTAAGAAGCGATAGGAGAAGAGGAAATGGCCTCTGTATACGTAGTGCTGAGGGACATAGTTTAGCAGTAACTTGGCAGTGCTAGGTTAAAGGTTGGACTTGATCTTAAAGGTCTCTTCCAACCATTAAGATTCTATGATTCTGCTTCAGTTCTGCCGTAACAGAAGTTCAGCCACAAACCTTGTTGCTCCTGCTTCATGCTGATGTGATGAAGAGGACACTACTGGCCTTCTGGCAGCTTGAGGACAGCGTTTGCTCGCCTTCCAGTCTCCTCCAGCTGAGTCCCGTTTAAGAATCATAGCCATGATAATGTGGTGTGTATACTCCTCCTGCAGCACAGTGAGCCCTGAGAGAATCCATGCTGCATGTGAAGCATTAGATCAGGAGTGATGTCTTTACAAATTGGCTGCGTGTGTTTTTTTTGGTGAAAGTACTGTGTTCTTAAATAAAGGTGAGGAAACAGACTACTACCTTTTCACCTGGTAATACACCAGGGCAGTTTCATTTTCCTCCCACTCCCTGTCTTAGACGTAAGATACTCTTGATGGCAACAGATTGAGACATTGTGGGAATGAAGACATGCATGTAAATCAAGTGACATGTATGTCAGAAGTGGACATTCACCCACAGATGGCCAGACCAAATGTAGAGACGTGTTTTAACAGTTACTGTCTGGAAAATCCTATTCCTGATTGTCTCTGAGGTTATGAACTATGTATTTGGGTGATTTATGTATGTCTCTGAAGGGAAAGGAGAAGAAATATAAATACAAGAGTTGGATGTGGAATTTTTCTTACGAGGATGATGAGGAGCCTGCCAAGTGGTGTTGAATGTAAATTTATTTGTGACCTAATTTTTGCAATTCATGGTGGTACTACTAAGCTTTTTTGCTATCCAAAGGAATGTGATCATATGATCCCTGTGCGGCTCCTGTCTTAGTGTAAAGATACAATTAGAAACTGCTGTGAGGAATTGTGGTCCTTGTGGTCTAAGGAGATTAGTGCACTTGAAAATGTCTCTTTACCTATTCCAGTATTTATGTAGGATGTATCTAATAATTCTTCCTCCACTTCTGACTCTCCTGGTGAAACAGTAGCAGAGCTCAGTAAAGTGGCACAGAAGAATGAGATTTTCATGGCTTAGAGCAACAACATTCTTGGTTGCATGAAGGAATACTGATAACTCTTTTCTCTGTAAGACTATAGCTTCTGACTGTGGATTTCCCACATAGCAAACTGGGAGGAGAGGGAAGATTGCAGCAGTGGTATCAAACCTCACTTCTATTGGCCCTTCGTTTTCACAGCACAGATCACACCCCCCCCGCCCCCCAAGGCCATCATGACTGGTGTTTTTGTGATGATGAGTGAAACTTTGTCCTGAAAGTGACTGGATTTTACAGTCTGTGCTTCAGCACCGACAGACATACCCACATGCCTTTTTTTACCCATCACATTTTTCAAATGCATTAAGGGGAGGTAATGCCCTCTTATGTGACTCTGCAATGACTTTCCACCCGCTCCTCAAGAAGGCATCACCTGCTGTGTTTATAGTCTTAAAATATTGTAAGAAAAGACCTTGAGCTACAGGAACTGTAACTTCATTTGTCTATTGCAACAGTAGGCTGCTGTATTTAGTGGGCATGCTATAACATCGTATTTATTACTATTCTGTTTCCTGCAAATATCTGAGCAAATCTCTCTGCAATGAACTGTGTGTGACAGAAGGATCTTTCAATTTTAGGGCAAAGTCTGTCAGTTAGAATTGGGGTTAGTAATACAGGAGAGACCCAGGAAACATTCTGTTGTTAACCATAAGCTTTGTAAATTACTAAGGACAAGTTTTGTCGTGTACCCGTCTTCTCTGCTGCATTTCTGTGGGTGTGTAAGCATGCCCACAATTTTGCCTCTTGCACTTCTATCGCTTCTATCCACAATTGCAGCTAAGCTCAACAGTGCTGTTGGTGCATGGGGTTTTTTTGGTTATTTTGTTTGTTTGTGAACTGGTTATTGGGTTGCTGACCACACTTCAGTCGGCTCAAGTCTGCCAAGAGTTGTGTAATGTCCTACAAACCAGAAGTTGTGATGAGAATTCCACAGAGGCTATGATTCATGCCTCATATAGTTTCACCCAAGGGTGTTGATGTAAATATCAGGCTGAGTTTACCTTAGGGGTAAACACATAGAGCTGCAAAGCCTGATTAACTAGGTGTGATAACTCGGAGGAGAATGAAAACTGGTCAGAAAATGGTGGATGAAACTTCAAGTCCTTTTCTCTTAAAACAAATAAAAAAATTCTGCAATATCATATGTAATTAAATTTTACATGCAACGTTTAGCCTTAAAACAAACAATATCATTACATAACTCCAGTGGGGGGAAAAAAATTCTTTAGAAAAGACTAATTATGGTTACTGGCCCTGCCAAAGCTGACCACCACAAGCATTTCCTTCTGCTTTGTAACAAGTGGAAATTAAAGTAGGTTTCTTCACCATTGATGTGAGGTTAACCAGCCTCTGCACCTTTGCAACACATGCTTTTCCATCTCCAGCATTAAGGGTTCCCAACGCAAGGCAGCTATATGCACCTAAACCTAAACTCTGATGCAGCCATTGTACAACTGCATAATTGTTATGCCCTCGTCAGAGTTAGCAGACTCACTGCAGGCACATCCATGCTTTAAACACAGGGCGTGGACATATTTTTCCTTTAGCGTTCTACCACGCAGCCCGTCACTAACACTGAAGACCAATGGAGTTCCCCAGCTGCTAAGATTATTTCCCGAATCACCAGTAAAGCAATGGAGTACCCCTGCTGTTAAAATTATTTCCCAGGATTTTTTTTTTTTTCTTTTCTGCTAGCAAATCAGGGAAATTGAAAAAGCAGAGCTGGAAGTGAGAAGCTTGGCAAGGGAGCAGCTTCAGAGTGGATGGGACTGTATTTTACGAGCACTTCGTGACTGCTTTGTCTGCAGAAGTTAGCCCATGTTTTGTAACAAGGTGTTCTAGAAAATGACATCTGGACAGCTGCATTCATTGTGAAACACAGCGAGTTTAAGCATGTTTTATCTGCAAATTTCACCTTCACTGTAGAGCCATTACTGGATTCTGCATAATGATGCATATGATGCTTTAAGGAAAATATTGCATCATAGGTTCATTTAAAATGTGTCAATAGTATTAAAGCAGTGCGTCAGGAAGAAATGAGGGGGAAAATCAGAAAAACGTGTATTCTGGTTGAACTGATGCCAGGTGGCACATACCTGGGGTTACATGCAGAGGTCCTAGTCCTGTAGAGTTCACAGTACACATCAGGAAATGGAAGTCAGCTCCATTCAATTAGCAGCCGATTCAGGATTTCTCTCACTAGTTGCTGTCCATTGTCTATGCAACTGTCATGGAATGTTTATTCTTTGGTCAACTGTTGGGGGCAAAATCCCCTACCTGTCTACTTAATTGTCAGGTCTCTGCTGCTGATTGAAATGTAATTATTCTAGAGGCATAATTGTGTTTTGCTTTCATGGATTTGTTGCATTCAAAGGGTGTGTGATTTCAGTGACAGGAGAACTGACTGCTTTGGTGTGTTTAGTTTTTGTATCCTCTTGAGTCAGTATTCATACTCAGCAGAAGCACTGGGAAGTTTGATTACCTTTTAAAAGGTGCATTCTTTAGCAAATCCCATGGCTTTTAAGATATGTCTCATTGGTGCTGGAAAAACATGGAAATGATAGGGGAAATCAGTATTGGGCTGTCAATAGAAATAGCAATGACCATCTATCTTTTTTTTTTCCTGTGTTACTGTGTTTCTGGAAATATGCACAGGCAGCGTAGGAAGTAAAAAGTATTTATGGATCCACCTCTGAGTGGCACAAAAGTATATATGCTTAATGCACTTACCAGTCATCAGTACATTTACTCTCTGCCTTTAACCTTAATATCTGATTTTTGTCCGATGCTTTATACTGTCACCCTGACTCAGAGGTCAATGCGAAATCCCCAAACTGTTGCGCCAGTATCCCAAGAAGGCTTATTATCACAGAATCTCCATGGTTGGAAGGGACCTCCGAGATCGAGTCCAACCACACGGACCTTGTTTCCCTTAGGATTACAGGTAGGATTAATTTGAAATAAATTTGCAAGAAATGGTAATGGTTTTTCTTTCTCTCTTTTTCTTCA
>JAOXJK010000040.1:26248248-26388741 GCA_025774025.1 Xenus cinereus | reverse complement strand
GAAAAGCCCACAGCTGTAATCAAAAAAAGTAGTGAGTGAGTAAAAAGTGAGTGTTAACGAAGAACAAGGGCTGAAGATGTCTTGAGGGTCTTTTCTTCTTCTTTTGCTTTAGGACCATGATAAATTCCATTGCATGGAGGCTGTTAGCCCACATGCACAATTGCACACTTGACCAGTGGTGTAGATCCCACTTTAAAGCCTCTAATGTGGGATCTCCTTGTCTCCCACACATTAGTGTTAAATAGGTGGTATCTTCTGGACTGAGCTGAAGACGCATGTGGGTCCTGGGTGCTGTGACTTAGCATTCCCTGAGAGGTGAATGGGGTGATTGTTTGAGAGGAAGGTGCTCTTGAGTAATTCAGTCCTTGACTATAGCTGTCTCCTCAGCAGTAACTCAAAGCAACTTGTGCATTTGTTGTCATTATCACCTGTGTCAACTCACCTCAGATTGTGTTGAAGTACTTACGAAATTAACTGAGAAAATTGGTGTGACTAATTTATAAATAAGGCCTAAACTGGCAATGCTGAGCGTGAATACTTCTTTATGGTCATAGTGAATCATGTATTAGAACAAAACTTTAATTCTAACAGGATATGAACACAATTGTGCGACTTATGCGCAACGGACAATATGAAGTCAAGCAGTTTATTTGTTATTGTCCCACCAGAAAGATGTTCCCTGTGGTCTTCTCTGTATTATCGAAGTGGGAAATGCAGCTTAATGTTTCTTGTTCTTCATCTTTCCCAAATGCTTTAACAGATGCTCTGAAAATTTGCACGAAGACTTAATTTCTTATGGATTTCAATCACTGTCACTTCAGATTTTGTCAGAATCTAGATCAAAAGGGGTTATCAGTGATTCAGTTTGGGATGTTTAATTTGGGCCATGTAAATGAAGTCTGATATTTAGAGATGGTGTCCAACAGCTTTTATTTTAGGGGGTTGTGAAGAATGAAATCATTAGTATTTTTAGAAATAAAGTTGGACCCTGTGGCTGCATTGAAGCTCAGATCAAGAGGTCCCTTTGGCTTTTTATCACAGCACCTTCCTATGAGAAGTTAGCAGTCTTGCAAGGCTTGTGAGCCAGACTCTCAGGGCTTTTCCCCCTTTGCCTTATATTAGATGTTAAATAGCTGTTAAAAACCCTGAAAGAAGTTGGAGATGCCAACGATTATCAGTCTCAAATTTCTGTGACAGGAAAGTGATTCTCAGTGTTTGTCAAAATCGATTTGGAGTCTTGGTGGCAACTGGGAGTCTCCAGCTCTTGCAGCTGCATCTCAAGAGGCTGCAGAGCCTGTGGTGGTGCTGCTGCTGTAACTGGTCAGCTCTGCCACCCCAGGTGCCCGTGCTGCAAGTTTTGTGGCCCTGTTCAAGTGTCTGTGTGGCTCCCGACCTCATATCGCCACGCAACTGGTACCGCTGAAGGCTTCTGTTGTTATAATGCTATTGGTGAAACACTGTCTTGTCTTCTGGCCTGTGGCTTCCTGTCTCCTGACTCACCTGCGCCACTGGTCACGATGCACGCTATCGTGTCATCACGTAACTTCCTACTGCTGCTGGGCTATGGCTGCTTTTGCATGGGAGAGCTGTTTAGCTGGATTTCTTCCTTCTTGTGACGTACAGACCAAGTGCGTATAGTATAGCGATGTAGCTGCTCGAGCAGTTAATATTGCTTGCTTTGATTTCTGAAATCCACAAAAGACCCAAATGCAGAGACTGTGGAAAAGGCGGGAGTTGAGCGGGGAGGATGGCATATTAACCTAACTGGATGGGCGACTTTTGTGCTCGAAGAGCTGGAGAGAATCCACTGTCATCAAACTGAGCCATAAAATGACTTCAGAGCCTGAGCTAAGTGATGGCAATGACTCTCATGTCAACCTCCTGTAACAGCGTCAGCTGCATCTCTTGTTTCAAAGCAGGGAGTGTTGCTTCAAAAGCATTATCAAATAATTAAAGTGAAATAGATCTCTACTGTAATAAGGCTGTGCCACACAATAAAAAATACAGCCTAACAAAAACCCTGTAGCTGGGAACTCTTCACACCATTTTGCATAAATGATAATACAACCTAAAGCAGGAACTTTTATGCATTCAATGCCTGAGTCTGTGAAAGACCAGACTAATTATAATGATAATTTGAAACTTTATCTAAGGGAGATCTCCTCTACAGGACATTTTGAACAGTCAGATACTTTCATTAGAAATGGTTGAAAGTCAGATTACTTTTTTTCATAAGACATCCTGCTGCTTTCAAAAAGGGATTTTCTGTCTGACTTAGAAACTTGGGAATTCTAAAAAATAAAATAAACTTTTTTTTAAAAAAACTTATTTTAACTGCAGTTTCTCACTATTGAATAATGGCTGGTTTCAGCGATTTTAAAAATGTTGATGAAATAGCTGACTTCTGTCATATTTTACTAATTTAGGAATTTTTTTTGAGTGTTATTACAGAAAAATATAATGAAATCATTCCAAAACGAAAGAGAAATCAGAATTGACAATTTTAACATGATATTTAAACATTTTGGAAAAAAAAAGTAGTTATTTGTGTTGAAGCTCATATTAATTTCTAATATAATTTAATTGAAAGTAGCACTTTCATTACAAAATGTTTCAATAACAGAAGGTCCTGTTGGCTCTGTTTACCCTGCAGCATCCCTTATGTGACAGAAATAACAGAGAAGAAGAGCTACAGGCTGTTTCCTTTAACTATTTGCCACTGCCCGTGAGAGCCAGCCTCCACGTTGTGGCTGTAATTTGTAGTGAACTTGGTGAAAACCCTTGCAGTTGCACATCTGGCTGGAGGAGCTGGTGGGAGCTGGAATGCTGCTGTTTGGATGTTCAGGTCACTCCACTTGGTGCTGCCAAAGCACAGGTATGGATTTTGGGACTAGAGAAAATAACAGTAGGTATCAGTAGTTGCAAATGTCCTGCTAGGTGTTCTCTAACTTGTGAGAGTTGCAACTGCCCCAGGATATCCCTCTGTGTGTGGTTATTCAGACCTTACAGTGGTGGATAACTATTTTATTTTGGAATTAGCCTATGACGAAATGTTTGACCCATCTCCTCCTTTACCCTCAATCACTCTGGTGTTTTTAAAAAAAAAAAAAAAAGAAAAAAGAACAAGTGCATAATTTATGCTTTTGAAATCAGTGGGAGGTGGAGCTATGAGTCAATCTATACAACTCTTCTTCTCTGCCTCAGTTGGTTGGAAAATAGCGTGGTCCAGGAGCACCTGCCAGCTGTGAGACATACAGACTGGACCATTAAAGTGCTGTCTTTTATGAAACGGAGATACTTATGGGATCGTCAGCCTATTCACCTTTGGTAAGAGAAAATCAGCGGTGGGGCAGGAGGATCTGTTTGGCTATCTTGGTTGAGATTGATTAAAAGCAAATGCTTTGGAGGGCTTTGATCCTTACATGTCAAACAGGTCTGCAGTGGGCAGGTTTATTAGCAAGAGCAGCAGATACATCTCCACCTCACCAAGAGTATCTATCCCATCATAAGGAGGAGAAGTGTTAGGGCTCCCTGCTGTTGCTGTGGTGAATCTGGGTAGAAACTGAAAACTAGGAATTGTTGACTGCTGGGTTTCATCACTGGTCCCTCTCTTGGCTCCTTGTCCCCAGGGTCGGTTCATCCGAGCGAACCCACGCAGGAAGATTGCAATCGGGAGGAAGAATCACGAAAGGCCACGCAGCGCTGAAGACGAGGTACTGTACAGAGCACAGCTCCTGGGCTGTGGGGTATGAACGATGGCCGTGCTACCTCCAGTCTTCTGCCAGCCTTTCCTGTCTCTCCCTGAGCTTAACTGTTATTATGAGAGGTGATATTTTTTTAACGGTTAGTTAAGGGAATATTTGTTTCTTCTGTGAGTGTGCTCTCAAGAGAGGAAAGCAGTCACTATGTCTTAGGGATTGGGAAGGTGAGGAAGGTGATGCATTTGTGGTTCTGATGCTGGGCAAGGAACCGGGAGAGCTGGATTTTAGTGTGACATCACTATACGATGGTAGTCGTACCTCATAACACCCAGGGCTCAGTCTTCAAATTATTTTTCCTTTGCTTTATGGAGGCAGAGCAGCAGATAAAATGATTATTCAGTGCCTGCCACTTAAGATAATTCTGAATGCTAATTTTTATGAAACTGAACTGGTAAATGTGTTGGAAGGTACTGAATGTGGTAAATACTGGATATGTAACAAATTATTTCCCTTCTGAGTAATGACTGGTTGAAATAATATTAAATGATAACTTAAAAAAAAAAAATTCAAATTCTATGATACGGGTTTTCTTCTCCCTGAATTTCCTGAATCTGCTCCTTTGCTGTGTTCAGTGCAGAAGTATGAGGCTCACTCTCTCCTAGATCCAGGAGAGCAGTGAACTCACTACTGCTAGCCCTGTGGCATGATACTTGCTTTTGTGTCTGCGTATTTTCTTAGTACTTCAGCCATCTCATGAATAAGTTTTCTCCAGAATCCTGGCTATGGATGGTACTAACACTGAGGATGAAAAATTAATCCTCTGTATTTGGGATGAAAAGTTCAGCTTTCAGCAGTTCAAATCATCTACTCCTGTCATTTTCTCTGTCTCCACAAACATTGCTGCCAAAAATTCTGCTGAGGTTGATGAGTTTCTGCCAAACCTGCTGGTTTTGTTCAAGTGACACTTTCTGAGACAAAACTGTTGGGTTGAGAATTTTTCCAGTAAGTTATAAATAACATCAAGCCTGGTGACTTACTGCTTTTTAGATGGTTAATTTAGTCCTGTAGGACACAAAAGAAGAGGCAGGCAAGGAGACAGTTTCTCAGAAGTCACGATACTTTGAAGATTTAGTTGCTCCTTTCAATTTAATTAATGGAGCTACTCGTTCTGCATGTAGCATTTTACTTCTGATGCTCAAGATTGTCTTGGTTTTCCTGTAACCAATATAGGGTTGTTTTTAGCTGTAATGGGGAGTGGAGGGAGAAAACACAAAGTGGAGAGGGTTGTGGAGCCTTGAAGCTATTTCCCTGTAGATCCCTGCACTGCGGGATGTCAGTATGTTGCTATACCTCAGTACTTCTCCTTGGTAAATCAATCAGGTCAGCCTAGTGTTTTTCCATGTGAACAACTTTTTAAGAATAATTTATTATGCAAATAGTCCTGAATATGTCAGGGCATTCTGAATCACCCATTTGTGCTTTTGTTATATTTTATTTTTTGGTGCATAATTGCATATGAATGCATATATAACTTGTATTCTTGCTTCTTTGTGTTTAATTGCATAATCTAACACGGTAGCAATTTTACTCTCATCCTATAAAATCTGTAATTTGGTTGGTGTTTGCAACTTTCCATTTCCTTACATTATTTAGAGATTTTGTGATTCCTGCTTTCTTCCGTTCTGGTTTTCCTCCAGCTCGTGATCTATGTACATGCATCAGTTCTGCATGTTGTGGTAATGTGGTTTCATATTAATTAATGTAGACCTTATCTATGAATGACAGGTTATCTTCATTCAGTGTCACACAGAGCAGAAAAAAAAAAACCAACCCTAAAAAAAAATACAGGTTCTTCTACCTGATGTCAAATTTGCACTGAAATGCTAGAGCTGCCTTATAGGGAGCTGGACCTATGTGTGAAATGGAAGAATGCTTACCCCAAGCCTCTGATTTCAGCCTTCCTCCTGCTGGTGTAGCTGAAGAGCTCTGGAGTCCCATACTGGGCTGATCACTTCTAGAACTGTTCTCTCCCTCTTTTAAGTCATTTATTTCCTTTTAAGGGTCAGGTATTTTGGTATGGTGACGGATGTTACGGCATTACATATTCCACAGCTGGATTAGGCAGTAGCAGGGATACCTTCACCAGAGCATTATAGAATGGAGGGTATCTGTCCTGTTCTGCAGCGATGTTACGTGGCAGATGGGCAGCCATCCCTGTGGAGGAAGGAGGGCATCTCATGGTCCTGCAGTTGGCACACTGGGAAGTGCTGTGCTGTGATCTGTTGCACTTAGCCTGAAATACGAGGAGCAAACCCTGCAGTAGTTTAAAGGTAGTTGGATTTTACAGGGGCAATCGTGTAGTAACTTTTTTTTTTTTTTTGTGAAAACTGCCTTGTGATAGGTCTTACTACTCCCTGCATTAAAACTTAACCTCCAAAACCTAGATCTTTAGAAAACTTTATCTTAAACACAACTGGTTAGTAGACACTGCTGGAATCTGACATTATATGGTTTCAAATCACAAGAAAGAATTTCTTCTCAGAAATTGTCTCAAATAATTAAAATGAACATATATCCACTTCATTAATGAGAGAATGACCTTTACTATGCTATAGTATAGCCTGTGTTAGTTATATGAGAGTTATTTGCTAATAATTAAGGTATTTTTCTCATTGTTCTGCAGCCAGAAGTGCCTCAGTTATGCTGGCTTACTGTAAAAATTATAAGCATGAGAAATCTCCACAAAGCTGATTTGTGTAAGTATCAGCAATGTCATGTTTATAGGTTAGCAAGAAAATCACTGTCACCTGAATTTAATGCTTTTGTACACCTGTTGCTTGGATTACAGTAATGTCTCAGGTTCTTTGGCTGGAGAAGTTGTATCTGGTTTCATTTTTGTATAGACTCAAAACAATTTAGAAAAAAAAGTTAACAACAGAAATGAAATAGAATAGAAATTCTGTGTCGGGAAAGAAAGTTATTCTTCCCTTCACTGTCTGCTCTGTGGTATTTCCTTTTCCCCTAACTCTTCAGTTCCCCTTTATGCACAGGTTGCCCATTTCCCTTCTGAAAGGGCATCTTTGTGGAAGATACAGGAAAAGTCAGTAGTTGTGTTGGGTGCTTCTCTGTTTGTGTCTTCATTGTGATATCACTGTGAATGCCTTGTGCATTACAATTAGAACCAGGTCAAAAAATCCCCAAAACTAAATTTTCCATTTTTTTTGAAAAAGCCAAGTTTCAGGAAGTGAAGTCATGTATGAATTAGCTTGGAACCTGAGAAATATTTGAAAACAGAATTAAAAAAGCAGAAGAGTTGGAATACATCAGTACTGTTGAAATTGACTATTTTGGCTTTTGTTATCAAATAGAATTAGTGGTTTAAAATGGACTTTTTTTTTTAAATTGACATAAATGTAGATAGAAATGTTAAATAACTCTAAACCCAGAATGTTTTCCTTTGGGTCTAATGAAATATTTTGGACTCCTCAGAGGTTAATCTTTTTTCCCCTGACTGGGCAAAAGAAATAACAAGAAAGTACTGCTGTATTAATTATGCATCTTTTTGTTAACACAGTGAGCCAAACTGATTGCTATGTCAAGCTGTGGCTGCCAACAGCTTCATGCAGGGAAGCCCGGACAAGAACCGTACGCAACTGCAGAAACCCTGTCTGGAATGAAGCTTTCCACTTCATGATACAAAGAGAAGTAAAGGTAGGATCTGCACCTGTGACAGTGAGCAGGCACTTTCTAAAGGGGACATCTCCACCTGCTGCGTGCAGGGTCTTCATGAGAGCCTTGAGGCTCACACAGGGGCTTGAACTCAGTTACACTGAGGAATAGGATGGTAACGGAAAGATACAGAAAGCATCAGAGATGGCACGAGAGATGCTGTTTCCTACCAGTAAGTAAGTATGCAAGCCTTCATATGGATTCTGTGGTGCCCTGAGTGGTCTCTATCATCTTCTAAGTACTAGAACCCCATGAATTGGATGGGAGATTTTATAAACTCTTTAGAGGATTAGTTATGTTTTCTTATATGGAACTGTGAAGGCATTTTTTGCTGTGTGTTGCCATGAGCTTGTAATACCTGCTTTATACAGTAACAGTGATGCCATTTGTAAATTATAAGAGGTACTAAACTTAATGCTATTTTTTAAAAAATTAAAAATATGTTATTACTATTTCATCATCAAACAGGCATATTTTCAATAGCCTAATAGGCTATATTTGGTACGTACGTACCAAACCTTACATTTGACTTACAGATTTATAATAGAACCATGCCTATCGCATGCTGCTTTGAATCGGTGTAAGCTCAAAGGGTTATTGATCAGCTGTAATAAAGTTAAATGCTTCTTTCTGTCCCAGAACAGTTGTAAAAAAACTGTTAAAATACTTGTAGAGTTAGCAGAAATAGATTAGCAGTCAGAGTGTGAGTGATACAAGGTCTAGACACAGGGTCAGCTTCCTATGGCTTAATAGTGCTGCACCTTCTCGTGCTGCTATGGGTAATCTGAGCCCTGAGGAATTGCAAGGGGAATCACTACAATTAAAGTCTTGTTAAAGCAGTTTGTTAATGTGCTTTACCTTCCATTTATAAAGGGCTAAGAGTTTGGTCTGTATTGCTACTTTCTGCTGATATGCCAAAATTTGTCAAGATAGTGATTTTGAATCCGCAAAGGATCCTGATGAACAGCGCGTGCGATGTCTACTCTGTCCAGTGCATATTACCATGGTGCATGTCACTTATGCTGCCTTTCTTTTGAGCTCTTGTTCTTTGCCAAGGCTGATGATTTACCTCTTGTAGGGTTAATCCATGACTTTGCAATCTGAGCCACAGAGGCTGTGAACTGTGTTCCATGCTGTTGCATCCAACAAAACGAGGGCTGCATGCTGACTCGTGCTAGACCTGCCTTTTGGGTTCAGTAGTCCCAGAACGTGGCATTTACATCCTTCCCTGCCTCTCTCCTCAGAACATCCTGGAGCTGACAGTCTGCGATGAGGATACTTTTACACCAGATGACCAGCTTTTGACTGTTCGCTTTGATGTAGCTAAAATCCAACCTGGAGAAAAAGTTCACTTGATTTTTGAATTGAATCCAGAGGTGAGAAATGAAAAGATGTTTGAAATTAAGAGGATAGATAAAATAATACTCTTTGGCCCAAGTTACTACCTATATGAAACATCAGGGTTGTTCTCACACACAAAGACTTTGTTAAAAGGACCTTGTTAAAGCACAAAGGTAAATGCTTGGGGTTTAGAAGGGGTCAGAAACAGTCACCCCTCTGTTGTGATTGCAATTAGATGCAAAATGGCTTTCCTATTCTGATTATTTTTGAGATTTCAAAAATATCTTTTGAAAAAAACAGAGCAAGAGTCAAAAATGCCCCGACCCTTTGGCCAGTAGCCAAATATTGTGTTTGGTTATATTAAAGAGAGGATAAAGAGTTTCCTCTAAAGTGTTTGGTGCGCAAAGTTGCTGAGAGGACAGGTGGAGAAATCGCACCCATCTTTTAAGAGAGCAAAATATGTACTCAGATTACTTTCCACAAAATGTAACACTTTGCTTGGAAGCTGTGTAGTAAGGAGACTTCAGGGCTTTTTCACGATTCTGAGAAGGGCTTGAGTTTACAGTTCCTAGGAATTGGGTGTATGCTCTGTTTATTTCTAAACCACTGTGTCAGACAGGCTGTCTGGAAAACAACTCTTGCCTTTTTTTTTTTTTTTTTTTAATGTTACCATTGCTTTGGAGAGTGTTTATTTACTACTCTTCTAGAAAGCAAATCCTTACTAAGGATTTCAATATACCTGTTCCAGCTGACTATGGCCTTCTGTAGAAAAAGCCTCCTGTGATTGAGATCGTTTGAAGTGTGATTCAAACCCTGAGTTTGCTCTAAGGCATGTGCAGAGTTGGCTTAACCCATTGGCTTAGCAAGGTGGAAGTTGGGGAGATAAGACAAGGTGACCTGCATCTCAGGAACGTCTTGGTCAAGCCATACTTATTTGGCTCCCAACGTCACAGATTATGGTCTGTACATGGATTTTTAGAACACTTAGGGTTATTTTTATTTTTTTTTTTTAAAAAGTGACTTAGTAATGGAACGTGCTGGGCAATCTTAATAATAAGCAGTATGTGTCCATAATGATTTCTTTCATCTACCACAGTATCTCAAAAGCAGGGCTGAGGAAGCTGGATGGGTAATGTCAGAGTATCAGGGTTGCTTCGTACTGTGTCTCTTGCTCACTGTGTGGTCTAACAAGTCTTTCCATTGCTTTGCTCCAGGATTTTTACCCACAAAAATGTGAATGGGACTTAGAAGAAATAGAATTTGTATGAGTGTGTGTACGAAAGCGTAAGAAGGATGGAAACATAAGGCAGACACAATTAGGCAGATGTTATGAGCCAGTGTCTCCTGAACATCGTTTCTGCTATTCTTTGGCCAAAGTTGGAACACACTGTCAGTGACTTTGGATAGTACTGACTGGTCACAATCTTGATGAATCTAGATGCTTGATAAAGTCTGTCTTTCATCTCTGCAAGGTGACTGCTTTTTAAAATCCATCCCTCAGCCTTCTGTTACAAACTTTTGCAACCACCTTAATTCTCATGAAAGGGAGACTGGAAGAAATAAGTGACCAGAACCATCTGCTGCTGGGTTACTTGCCACGTATCCAGCTCTCAGAGAAGCCACCTGAGAGGTCTCATATACTGACATGAACTAGTAAATACAAAAATTCTCACTTTTCACCTTTACTATAGTGGTGATTTTACCTTAGCAGCTACATTATCAGACTTCACACAGTTTTCACAGTCTCTTCACAAAGTTAAAGTATGTTGTGCAGACAGACAGAAGGTATTTGGCAGTATGGGTTAGTTCTTCTGAATATGAATGAAAAAATTTAGCCTCCCTTGTCAGAAAGAGATTCATATCTTCCACTAATTAGTGTTTTCCTGCCTGTGGGTGATATAGAAGATCTCTCTGATATGTTTTGGTGTGGTATTTCCTGGACTGGCTGTGTCCCATATAGACTGATCCAGCAAATCTCTGAAGCTACATAATACATTTATTCAGTCCCTCTTATGTTGTTGGTGTGTTACTTGTGTTACTCTCCTGTTGCTGTTCCCTGCTCTTACACTCTTCCCCCATTTTCATCTTTACTTGGCCTTGTTGAGCTCTTTCCCTCACTCCACAGATTCACTCTTTGCTCTTTTCTCTTCTTTCCTTCACCCTGGCAATTTCATTTTCCAAGTTGGGCTCTTCTCCCACCGTTTTGTTTTTTTTTTTAATGTTTAGTCACTATACTCTGCAAATTCTTTTGTTTTAACCCAGACACACTCAGCACCTAGGTCCATTTATTCTCAAGTGTGTTCTTGTGCATCGTTCACCTGTTATACCTCCCTTCTTTGCCACTCACTGACCCATGTCTCATCCTCCTAATAAGTGACCTTCATCCCCTATTCCATGATACTTACTCTCTCCTTCCCCTCGGGGGGACAGTTGGCTTGTAAACAGTAGAGCTGTGAACAGTGAGCTGAAATGAAAGGGCTGCTGAAGAAGGCTCTGTCCATTTGCATTATGATGCAGAGAGTGTGGGAATAGCAAAATCTTGGAAGGAGGGTTATTCAAAATTTTCAGAGCTCTATCGAAGGAAAAAAGTTTATTTGTTCATTTTCCTTAAATGAAAAAATACGTCTCATTTTCAGAATCAGGAAGAACTAGAAGTGGAATTTCTGCTGGAAAACATGTGAGTAAAGCCTAAATGTTACAGGATTTGTCATCAGAAAACTTTACATTTTTAAAGAGAGTGGTAATGCAGCATTGGGGAAGCAGCTACATGTACGTGTGCTCAGATATCCCATCTCAGCATCTTCCCCATGGTTGCTTTTCTCTCCTCAATCTGGTGAAATCCCATCTTGAGTGACAGTCTCACTTACTATTTGTAGCTGAGGGCGTGTATTGATTTTGTAATTCAGCCTAAGGAGAGATGGTGCTGATGAGGGGAGGTAAGAAAAGAGGTAGTGTTCCTAGGAGCTATGCTACTGTGACCTGGCAGTGAGCACAGAGGTGAAAGATAGAAGTGCTGATGGCACTTGGCAACGAGAAACAACCGAGCTCAGAGACCTATTTGCATTTAAAAGATTACTGCTCATAAACCCACTCTTAAATAAACCTTTTCCTTTTTGCTTTTCAGTCCAGGTGTATCTGAGAACATCATTACTAATGGCGTACTAGTGGTAATTCTTTTATTTTTTTATGCTTATGTTCTTATGGTAGGGCAGAACTGAAGGATGTGATTGGAAGAACTGTGCCTCTAGGCATAGCCTTTAATCTTTTTCAGATGAGACAGGGTGTGGTTGTAAAGTTTTGAATTTGATCATGCTTGTAGTGCGTTCTATGTTGGGGAGAGGCTTGGACCAGTGCTCTGCCACAGTGCCAGTGAGCTGCTGTACTGATGAAATAGTGACAAACAAGAAAACTTGGGAAGGGAATGAATCCAGTGTCACTACAGAGTTTATTACTGAATGTCTACCTTGAAGCCAAAGGCTTTTCACATCATGTCGAAAGTACTGTGTGATGCTCCTGTGCTGCTACTTCCTCCTATGCAGCACTCTCCTGGGGACTTCCAGCTTCATCCCAAAGATATTAAACTACAGGCTCATCTGTCCAATTGTTCTGCAGAGTTATAGGTATCCTTCAGCTTACTCTTCTGTAGACAAAAGTTAAAGCATGGCCTAGATGGGGACAAAAATTTCTTGTGTTAAATGTTGGGGATTGAATGGTATTTAAATGTAATGGGACAGATCCCCAGCTATCTTAGCTCCTTTGACCACAGTATTGCTTGCACGACTTATATAAGAGAATCAGCCTCTGTAATTTCTTCATATTCACAGGACATCACGGCCAAGCCTGGTGTCTCCACAAGACACCTAGATCCTCAGTGAGAATCCTGAACTGTTTCTGTGACCAGTGATTTTGTTGCTTGTCTCTTCCAGTCTCGTGAAGTTTCTTGTTTGGAAGTACATGTGAATGAAGCAAAAATGCAGAGCCCTTACACAAGTGAGGTTATTGATTTAAATAATTTGTCACTGCTTTTTGTGCTATAGGAGGTGCTGCTGCATCTAGATAAATATTTGATCTGTTTTCGTCTCTGTTTGTATCAGGGCTGCTTGGGGATTGAGGTCTTTCCTGAATTACCTGCTTGCTAATAGTGAGAATCCTCTGGAGATGGTGTGACAGTGTAGCTTAAGGGAAACTGTGGAGGTGGCTGGGAGACTCAGAAACATCTCTGCAGTGTGATGGAACTGAAGATCCTGTGATGAGAACAGGAAGTAGAAGAGGGGAGACACAGCTATGAGGAGTGGAAAGACTATGGTGGAAACTCAGGGGGTGTGAATGCTGCCAGTGGCATTCACTGGTCTAACACATGCTCCCTGTCGCTTGGCGGGGGAGAAGTTGCAATGCTGCACCAGCCTTTGGCTGCTTACTCTGTCCCTTGTTCATATTGGTTATGGGAGAGGAAAAATATTGTGGCCCAAATTAATGTCTGCGCAAAGGCTGAAACTTCGAGTATTTCTATTTGTTATTTTTCAGGGCTAGTTAACATTTCTCTGTGATTTGCTTCTTGTTCGTAGGGAGAGATTTCACGTTCACAATGAAAGGATCCTATGAAGGAGCCCAGGATGTTTCCATAGGCCCTCACTGCGGACAGGGAAGCAGTGAAACCGCTGTGTTCCACTACGTCAAGCACAGTCAACCCAGACTGTACATCACACCGCCAAAGGAGCGTTTCTTCTGTCGTGTATGTTTGCTTGTGGACAGTGCTAACAGCTAAAGTAACTTTTGGGACAAGCATGATGAATTAACCTTTCTCTGGTAGACCTGTACCTATGGGTTGTAAATATTTGTCTCCTTATAACAATTTTTTTCCCCACTTTAGTGTGGCTCAGCTAGGAGGGAAGTGGATGTAAGTAGTCCCCTGGCTGTGCCTCTCCATTCTCTGGACTTGGGGAAGAAAGCGACAGTGATGAGAGTGAGTAACCTTTGACAGTGCTTGGAATTATTTCAACAAGTGTAAGCTATATCTATGTGATACCTGGTCTATTATTAATTTTGTTATTAAAATCGTACTAGCTGAGTTATATGCATGCTCAGCTCTGCTTACAATTGAAAGTATAACTATTATTTAGGGAAAAGCAGGATATCCAGAATTGCTGATTGCTTTGGAAGTATTTTAAAAACAAGATCCTAGTGACGTTTGTGTGCAGCAGGCCTGAGAAGACACCAAAAATTTATCATTAGACTATATATCTGAGTAATTGCTTATACTGTAAAACTGGTTTTTGCAAACTTTTAATTCTATTTAGAATTAATGGTGTTTTCCTTCTTGATTCTCAGGGTGAATCTTATGAGGTGTCTGTGAAGGAGGGTAAAGATGGGTAAATATTTTACTTCTTTTGAATGATTACTTAAGCCATCTCCTATTCTTTCCTAGTATCATCTTTAGATGAAAAGAAGTTACAGCTTAAACTAGCACATTTCAAAACCAGGAATAAACATTGTAATGGGTTAAAGAAGACTAAAATATGAGGAAGTTCTAATAAAATGATACATGCTTTTAAATTGGTTGGTAAGAGTTTAGCATAGAATAGGTGGCAGGTAGTCATGGGCTATAACAAGTCACGATGTTTTTCCCAATGTTGATGCTTCTTAATTTTGATACTTGAGAATCCCTCTGTCTTGTAACCTATATCTATAATACATACACATGTGTAACCCATTTCTAACATGTTTCTAACACTGTTACACATCTACCAGTTCTCCTCAGGTTATTTTTCAATGAAACAAGTGGATAGTAATTAATTTATTGACTGTCTTGCAGTGATTTTCTGAAGGGCAACATTACCCCCTACTGATTCGTTAGCTACATTGCAAGCATTAATTGCAGACAGATAGAGGTCTTTCACTGAATATTAATTATAAGTCACAGAAGGGCCAAAATAACCTTTTGGCTGAAAAAATCCCAAAACAGTAGCACTGTGAAAACAGAAGTTAGAGAATCAATGATGCATATGGTGTTCAAAATCAGGGACAGATATGAAGGGTTACACTTAAGAGTTGTTTTCTGACTCAAGTATTTCCAGCAGAAAATTCTTAGTAGAGAGAAGCCTGACAAGGTGTTAGGGTCACCTTGCCTAAAGCATTTTAAGTTTAAGTAACTGCTTTGGCCCTCTCCGCTCTTCAGGAAACACATACAAAGCAAGAGAACGTGAAGTGGTGTCCAAATTTTAGGGCTCAGTTGAAACAGCTTGGATTTAGTTATGTTCCTTGTTTTTCATTAGGAGAGAATTTGATTCATTTAACTTCCTTATGATTGTGTGAAATAGTTCAGGACATGATTCTGGTCTAAAATATCCACAGGGCCTGTGATATCCATATACCTTCTTTCATTTCCGTAGGGGAACCTTCGTATGCGTGGAAATAGCCTTTCTTTAAGCTGGTTTATTGTTGTTGCTGGTTTTGCTTGATGTCTCAAGCAGTAGCTCTAGAAATGGCTTATAGGTAAAGTGTCTCGTTCTGTTCTTGTGCTCTAGTTGCAAGAATTTAGATTTGCGTTTGGGGTTTGATCTATGCACAGAGGAGCAGGATTTCATCTGTAAAAGGAAGAAGGTAGTTGCCGCTGCTCTGAAAAATCTTCTTCATCTAGATGAAGACCTGCAGGAGGATGAGGTATGTGGGACAACATCTTGGGAACTGAAAGTATTCTGTCCCGCTTTGAACGAGGTGAATATATCGGTCTTCTACATCTTCTAGACTTAAATGTACAGGCCAGATTGTCACTTGGACTCAAGAATTTTTGGCACAGAGTAGGAAAAAAGAGCTGCTTCTCTGACCTCAGTTTTACTCACGATTTTAAAATGTGTTTTGAGGGAAAGATGTCAGAAAAAATTAAAAAACATACGGAAAAGACTCTTTATGAATCTGAAAATAGTTATGCCATGCTTACAGCTTCTGACTTACCAAAGCATCACTGAGCAGGAAGATACTTTCAGCATACACCAAGTCCCACCAGAGTTTACACAGCTTAAACACGCACCTAAGCGCAGACATGAAGAAGGTGAATTGGGTCCAAACCTACTTGAATCAGGGTGTTACTTTTACTCGCTGTTACTTTTCCTGCATGCCCATCACTTCTCTATTTCATCTAGTAATGAGTGACTCTGTGCCTTTGTGTGTTGAGCAGGTGCCAGTGGTGGCAGTCATGACCACAGCAGGGGGAGTGCGGTCCATGACGGCTATGTTTGGCAGTCTTCTGGGTCTCCAGGAGTCAGGTGTTTTGGACTGTGTCTCCTACATCAGTGGTTTATCTGCCACAACGTGGTAAGGAGCGTCAGGCTTGTGCTTGCTGTTTGTGTTACCAGAGTGATAGTATGCTTCACCAGGCTGTCTTGCTGATGAATTTTACTCAGCGTGATACTGGGACTCCTGATGGTTGGCTTCCTTTTAGTGCTCACCCATTTCATGGGACCGCTCAGTGCTGTAGCCCTTATCTCCTTTAGCTACAAGAGAAATAGTGTGAGAACTACTGTATTTTTATAATGACACAGAAAGTCCCTTTGTGTATCTCTGGGGTTATCTAGCTGCATGTAACACTTCAGAAATCCTCTGGTAAGATTTATCTGGCTCAATTCTTAGGTGGTTCTGAAAAAGAGGATTTAAAAGAAAAGCCCTGAGAAACACTGAGTGTCATGCCCACAATGTTGACCACCTTGCACAACTTGCAGGGGTCTAGGGCTTTAAAATGTTCTGCTTCTGGAGGGCTGCTCTAAAAAGATACAGGAGAAAAAATGGCATGAAGATGAGGAGGGGTGACTGGAAGCTGCCCGAACTCTGGAAGCTGGTCTCAAGCAGACTGGCCCTGTGTGTGCCAAGTGTGAGGTGACCCACATGCCCTATGGCCAAGGAGGGGAGCTCTCGCACTTCTCCAGGGCAATGTTTGCTGCTAAATTCCTGCTGAACGTTTCACTGGGAGTCTGAAACAGCTCAGGGAACTGCCCTCAGACAGAAGCTGTGGCTTGGACCTGGACAATCAAAGGGCAATTCTAGTAAAAGCCTCAGTTAAGTTATGGGCGTTGCTTTATTACTCTTTTGATTCTGAGAAGAAACAAGCTAGGATGATTTTGAATGTATCCCTGCAGCAAAAATATCATTGTATAATCTAAATTTTGCCTGAGCTTTAAGCTGCAATTCCAAGGTAAAAGCTGGAGGCCGTGAGCCTTGTGTACCCTGAAACAAAATGCTTATGTGGTATAAGCCCATGAATGTACCCAGTGATGAACCACAGTATGTTTCTTTTTACTAGGACCATGGCAAAGTTATATGAAGATACAAATTGGTCACAGAAGGATCTCAGAGAGCCAATTGGTGATATCAGGAAGCATGTGATCAAGAGCAAGCTGCACTGTTTCTCGTTGGATCATATGAAATACTATGAAAAGGAGCTTTGTGAAAGAAAGCAAGAGGGGCACAAGCTGTCCTTTACAGATTTATGGGGACTCTTCATTGAATGTATGCTACGTGATCAGGTATTATATATACATCCCTTATTCCAGCTAATTTCTAACTTTTCATGTCTAAAGTTCTGGATTCAGCTATAGGAAAGTCTCTAAAAGCTTCTGAGGTATCTTTCTTGGGCTTTTTAGAAGAAAAAAATAATACAGCCGAAAAAATAAGCATCTTGTGGAAATGCCTGAGCTTGTAAAAAGTCAAAGTGTTAATGAAACTGATTTTCCATCTTTAATTTCAGATCAAACGAGCATTCTAGTAACATACAGAGGAGAGGTGGCTCTGACAGAGCTAAGTCCAGGCATAGTAATATATAGCCATACCAGCAAACAGAGCTGTATTCAGTAAAATAGACCCTGGTTGACTTTTATCTGCAGCACTTCCAAGGTAGCTCAATATCTTTGTCTTTCCTGAAAGCAAGTCATATCCTAGTGGCTGCGCAGACAAGTTTCTCACATTTTCATTCTATGCCCCATTCCAAAATCCCTGGAAGCATCAGTGATAATGTTTTGGTGAAGGTCGATGACAGGTAGCACATGAAAGCATTTCTGTGGTCAAACAACTGAAGTACTCAGAACAAAATCTGCTGAGGTTTAGGAGAGGTTTCATTGATACTTAACTACAAGCTTAAATTCCGCATTAAATCCATGCATCATATTCACCTTTTACAATGACTCCTGTTTTTTATAAACAGGAAAGTACTCACAAACTCTCTGACCAGCAACTGGCAGTAAAACAGGGGCAGAATCCGTTGCCCATATACCTGTCCCTCAACGTCAAGAATGACTTTAGCACTCTGGATTTTAAAGGTAATGATTACTATATGCTCTTCTGTAAATCTAAGGAGTTTCCTTTTAATGCTGGGTGAATGCCAAAAACTTTTACAGTAAGTCCAAGCTAATAAATCTTTTAAGTAATTTCTTTTCCCCCTGTCTTCACATCTGGGTTCTGTCTTGGATTAAAAACGTGCATCCTGATACTATGCAAGGGAGATACTTGTGTAAAGACAGTGCCCTGTGGGGGGCAGAGATGCCTTTTGCTTGCAGCCTTGAGAGCCACCACTGCTGCTCTTTCTCTCTCTGGTCCCCAGCTAGTCCTCATAGCCCCTTTCAGTTGCTGGTGTTCCTCCCCAAGCAGCAGTAGTCCAAGAGAGCTGTGAAGAGCTGGGGGAGGAGGGGAAGGAAGGGAGGACAAGGGAAGATGTGGAGGGGGATGACAGCAGAAGGCAGCTGCCAGCAGCCAGAGAGGGATCTGAGGAGGAGCTGCGCCCTGTGCCCTCATCAGTGTTGCTGATCTCTCACTTCTTCTGTGGTTTTTTCTGGCCCAAAGCAGGAGGTCCTGCAACTGAACCTGATTGTCTGCTTCTAGGCACAATCTGCAGTCCCAGTGTGTTCAGCCAAGGTTTGGGTGGGTTTTGGTCAGAGCTTTTTTAGTTTCACGAGGCAGAGATTATCAGAGTCTTAAGAACGAATGGTAGCTGATGTTGTTGCTGACTTAAAAGAACTTTAAGTGCCACATCTTGCGCAGGGCCTTAGCAATCGATGGACTTTTAGACCTGATTTTTGCTTCCTGGTACAGAAATGGACCTGAACCCCAAGCTGAATGGATTTTCACAGTGTTAGTGGAGGAAATGTATTTAGGTTTTGCTTTCACCAATCTAACATACAATACGTTGAAGGGAACCTGGTTGTTTCAAAACATGGTGGTTTGGACTGTCTGTCACCAACATGCTGAAGCTACAGGCCTTGTTCTTCCAGCTTTTGATTCTCTAAGCTGTGATTTTCACATGTGTTCAGGTGGCTGCAATAAGTCCTTCTTGATGCCTTGTTTGCAGAGTGGGTGGAGTTCACACCTTATGAGGTGGGTTTCCTGAAATATGGGGCCTTTGTTCGTTCAGAGGATTTTGGTAGTGAGTTCTTCATGGGTCACCTGATGAAGAAGATTCCAGAGTCCCGCATCTGCTTCTTGGAAGGTGATTTGTTATTCAGAAAAACATCTCCTTTGTCACCACATAATTGGTGACACAGAGTTGTCATTCAATGACTACTGGTCTGCGAGTAGCAATACTAGTACACCAGATGATGTATCTGATATAATTTAAATCTCAAATGAACCAGATAAAAGTGACAGAAAAGGAAGCAAATTCTTGATACAGATGCAATTAATTTGCTGAACTACTTAGGTAAGACCAAAACAGAACATACACATTAAAACTGATCTTTTGAAGTATTTAAAATCGCATTTTGACTCTTATAAACCAGCCAAGTTTCTAAAATGGTGTAGTCATAAGCCAGACATTATGTGGAATGGCATGGAATTTGATATTCATACTAAAATTCATAACATTTCATAACTAAACCAGTGCTAATTTAAACAACCACAGAGACTGAATCCAACTAAGTTGCTATGGCTGTGCTCTAAAAATTCAAAGTAGTATTAAGTATGGCTCTTTTTATATTTTTTTTTTTTAAACTTTCAAGGCACATGGAGTAATATATTTTCCCAGAATTTTATGGATGCTGTCTACCTCTCGGGTCATTCAGAGGACTTTTGGCACAGGTGGACCCGAGGCACTGAGCGTAACATTGGTTAGTTATTTGGATTACTTTTCACTTGCATCTGCATTGTCTTCACACCTTTCTGAAATATGAAGCCTGACATTTGGTAAAGGGTTTGTTTTTGTGTCCTGTTTCTGGGTTAGGTGACACCAAGCCTTTGGGAATGAAGGGAAAACAGGAAAAAAAACATTGTGCTGCTCACTGTGCAACATCCCTGGGGAGTTTTGTTAGTCACAAGAGGGTTGCCATGAGTCCTTGGGGAGGGAGCAACAAGGTGATGCTGTGGCACTGAAACCCACCTCTGCCCAAATCCATCTGCATTTGATCACAGATGGGGCCATGGTGGTTTGCCTGCCCAGCCCTTCTTTCTTGTTATTCTTTGTATTAGAGAAACACTTTAAACAAATTGCAAACATATACTCTTTTCTCATTCTTCCTACAGAGGAACACCCTGCTCTGCCCAGGAAGCCTCATGAACAGCCAACTTGCTTATCCATTCCCAAAGGTTACCTTTCCAGTACTCTTCGAGAAATGATGACGGGACGGCCGGTGGTTTCAACTTACCATAATTTCCTCAAGGGCTTGCAGCTACATAACAAGTATTTAGAGAATGAGCGCTTTTGCATGTGGAAAGGTAACAGTAAATGGTTTTAGATATATCTTTGAAGATGATTTGAGTGCTGATACTTGCTAAGGACAAATACTTGATAAGTTTTAGCATAAAGGCAAATTTTGATTAATATTATTTGATTAGTAGGTTTGTAGAATTTGTTTTGCTGAGTCCCAGATGACTTACTGCTGATCTTGTTTCTGTCTTGGAAAAGCCACAGCAGGCTTGCATGAATTCTGTTCTTCCTAGGAAAAGCCACAAAAGAATGACTTACAGCTTCAACTGAAGCTAAATAGCCCCAAATTTACACCAGTTGAAAAAACAGCTTAATATATCACTCTGGATGAAGCTGAGTCTCAGAACTGCTCCCTCTTACTGATCTCAGAGTTGAGCTGTAGATGCTAAAATTGTGTCAAAGACAAATATTTTACTGGGCTTTGTGTCAAAGACAAATATACGTGTGGGCTGCCTTTTCTTTCTTTCCTTATTATGCTGATTGGGGAAAAACTGGACTCAGTCCTGCAGTAGTTAATTGATAACGTAAGTTTTTGACTTGCAGACACAGTGCTGGATTCTTCTCCCAACCAGCTGAATGAAATGGGTGATTACCTCAAGCTGGTAGATACAGCTTTCTTCATCAACACCAGCTGCCCACCCATTCTGAGGCCAGAGAGGAAAGTGGATGTCATTCTGCATTTAAATTACAGCGGAGGATCACAGACTCTGGTGATGTTTTGAAGTAGTGATTCTTTATCTGTATGACTCCAGCAGCTGAATGACCATATTTCTTTTTTTCTTTTCATTTTTCTTTTTAATTTTTTTTCCAAAAAATAGGCTTGTTTTTATTAAGTTAAATGATCATATCAGTGATACATTCAACACTGTGACCATAAAAGTCACTGTCTTTATTGGGGCTATTTTCAGTAGCTTTCTGGGGGACACTCATGAACACAGACACATAGAAGAATACCTGTTCTGTGTATCTGTGCAGATTTGTCATTGTGGTACCAAGTTCCACATAACTTAATTAAATAACTTTTACAATGTGATTAGTTAATACATAATTTTGCTATCTTTGAATGAAAATTTTGAGGTTTTCTTTTATATTTGACTCGGTGTTTGCATAAGTTTCAGTCAGGTTTTTGTTTTGCTGTTTGAATGTTTGAAGAGACATTGAGGGGCATATATAATTGAAATTAATGTAATTTATTTGTCAAAGGACATGAAGACATTGATTGCAACACTGAATGCAAACAGTTTGACAGGAAGGTTGGACTTAGATGATCTCCAGAGGTCCGTTCCAACCCCTACAATTCTATGATCCTGTGAACTTTTGATCTGAGATACCATATGTAATCAAAATTTCCTGATCCAAATCCTCTACTGTGCCCACTAAATCACAAAAATGATCAGAATTTCTTACAAATTTCAGAAAACAGTAATCTTGCTTTAAAAATATATGGTGTTAGCATACAAATCAAATTTCTGTTACCCAGGATATATTAAAATCAAGAGGATATGCTTGTTCCAGTGCATAGTTAACCTTATTTGTAAACGTGTAAATCAATTACAGATTGTCTAGTGCAGCAAAATACCAGTTATGGGGCTTGGTAGCCTTATTTCAGCCTCTCTTTGTGTTCCAACTCTCCTCTTTGTTGAACCAGCCACTGGACCTATTCTCAGAGTACTGTTTGGAGCATGGGATCCCATTCCCCAGCACGGACCTGAGCCAGGAAGACCGGGAGCACCTGAAAGAGTGCTACGTGTTTAAGGACACCTTAGAGGCACCAATCGTGGCCTATTTCCCACTGGTGTGTGATACCTTCCAAAAATACAAGGCACCAAGTAAGTTAAGAGCATTAATCAATCATTTCTTGAGGTTGTCAAATCCAGTTTATATATTGAATTTGCTCCTCTTCTAAAACAAGAGACTGGCAAGCTTCTCAGTTGGCTAAGTGATCATATTCCCAGTCCTGGTGTGATGGATGTAGTGTTGGCCAACTAATCTGGGACTGAACTGAAGAGTTTCAAAATTAAAAGCGTGAACAGCTGTAGCTTGAGGCAAAGCCCCTTATCTGGCATCTGGGACAGTTTGTCTTCCTTTGATAATAAAGGACGGGAGGCAGCTACTAAGTTATATCCACTGGTAGCTAACATTGTCTCTTAAGTCTTGTAATGAGATTCTACATCTACTTTGTTAAAGCTAGAATCCTCTTGTTACTTTGCAGAAATCATAATAAAGCAAGGGATTTGCCAGGGTAAAAAACTGCTTTGATATCTATAATTTTTGAAAAGTTGCCCGATTATTTTCTTTAGTTCAGCAGTAAAATAAACGGTGAATTTTTTGTTGTTGTTGTTGCTTCACCTGAAAAACTACCTGACAGATTCAGTTTCAGTTTACAAATACTTGTGCATGTATCAACTTCAGTTTTCTTATTGCTAATTTAGTATGATCTAGGAGATTTTCCCCAAAAACTGAACAAATCTTTTCTTATTGGAAAAGACCTTATGTAGGCCATCATCTTATTTGTCCTGGTGCATGTGCTTAAAAATCTCAGCCACCTGAGAGGGAGAATTTCCAATCCAGGAGCTTCTTGGTGTCATTTTCTACCAGTTGGTAGATAAGTACCTCAGTACCCAATGGAAAACCTAAAAATACAAAATTCCAAATCTTAAAAAGTGAAATGTTCTGGTGGAAAACTTTCATTTAGATGGGAAAGCGTTTTGCATGGAAAGTTGTTCTGCCAGTCAATTCCGGATCAGCTCCGACTGTTGTCGAGCAGCGAAGTCGTGGATTTTATTAATGCAGCAGATGTAGTGTCTATGCAGCAATTAAATCTTGAACCATTTTCCAGAGAGAATTCAGTTTCTTGTGGCTGTTACTGTGTTTTTGGCATTGTCTGGTAGGTGTCTTTCACCTCAGTTGCTGTGTTGAACTTTGCTACGTTCTTATTCAGATGTGGAACGCAGTCCCACAGAGATGGAGCAAGGAAGAGTAGACGTGTCCAACTGTGTTGCTCCCTATGGCACTGGTCTGCTTACATACACTGAGGAGAATTTCAACAAGTTGCTGAACCTGTGCAGCTACAACATCCTGAATAATAAACATTTAATTCTTCAGGCTTTGCGAACTGCAGTGGAACGAAAGAAGCGATTTAAAAACTGTTCGTCACCTCAGCCGTGTAAACTCTCTTAAAGTATATTTTTGACAAATCTCACCAGAAGGAGATATACGAATGTTTTAGTAAGGGACTAGTAAATATTCAGGGAACATGAATACATACAGAATGAACATCCATATTAGCTTGTTGAAAAGGGAAATTATGTATTTTATTCAGTACTATGTGTGAGGACTAATGCTGGTTCTGGCAGTGAAGTAATTAGCAAATCAGGATTACTTTTAAAAATCGTATTCACTGTTTTAGGGAATAGAAAGGCCCTTGTAGAGCTGTAGGATCCTTTTTGGATATAGAACCATATAAGAATGAGACTTCAACCTCACAAATGTCTGTGCTGGATTTGGAGGCAAATCTTGGTGATATGTGGTCTTTGAACCAGAGAACAAAGCAAAGATCAAGCAAAGACTTGGCTGCGTCACAGATCTCTGTGACAGTAAGGAGCAAATCAGATACCAAAAATATTTGCACCAGGAAAAGGAAGGCTGAAGAAGAATGGAACTGCACATGATGTCTTCTATTTTCTCAGTATCCATCTGCTAGGCAGAAGTCTAACCTTTGGTGAATTTACCTGCGTGGCTGCTGTTGCACTGAGTCTTCATTTTTGATGGACTACCCCAGAGTGATCAAGACACAACAACCTGATATTTTTCTGACAACTGTCTGATAAAAATCATCTGACTGCATCCGTTTTTGCTGAACTTCTCTCTGACCTACTGCCTACCAAGTAGATTTTGAAGCTGAGGCTAGTGATTAAGTTTTCAAATCCTACACTTAGTGGGTTTGGAAAAACAGTTTTAACAGCCTGGCCTTTGGCCATAACCATGTCGTTTTTATTAATCTGTTGCAAGCTCACAGATATTCATGATAGCAACAAAATTTGCAATACCAACTCGTTTGACTTCTGCAATGGTATAATGGTCAGTGTGTTGCTGATGCTACAGTTTTATTCCTGCTGCCATGTGAAAGACAGACAGGGTAGTGTTCACAGCACTTTCATTCTTATTTTAGATAAACGCTTATTTAAGAAAATATATTTAACTGGTCATTCTTAGATCTTAATTTCTCTTGTATATATCAATATACATACAGTGTAATAGCTACCATTCAAATACTAAGTACACATGTATAATAATCCTATTAAAAATAAGAGTCTTATAAATGCAATCATCGAAGTATGATTTTTTTTTAAGTTCTACGGACTCAGTTTGAGTGAGTTGATCTGGGAAAAAAATGCTTCTGATACTGAGAAATCAAATATTGAGGGAACAAAGGCATCCATGAGCTTTGCTAATGACCTTGAGGAAGGATGAAAGGAAAGCTGCCACTTCAACAGTGGAAGATGAAAAATGGAAGGAAACTGCTTTTAATAGTGCAGAGGTTAATAAGTCCAAAGACTGGTATTTGCAAGCACCAGGTTATTTATTCAGTAACACAGAGTGCAGCACTTGGCTGGCACTGTATATGTGTCTATGTTTTCATCAGTCTTTTCTGTTTCCTATTGCATTCATTCATTCACTCACTGCTGTCAGTATTAAAAAAAAATATAAAAAAGGCAGTGCATCCATCTGTATGCCTGCAGTATGCCCTGTGAGTGTAGCATCTTGTGTCTCCCTCTCATGTGCCATGGTCAGAACATAATGGGGTCTGTCATCCAGTCTAACAGTTCTCTGTTTATTAAGCAGGAGATAACCTCATACTTTGTTACCTCTAAGATAGACCTTTTCCTGTGCATCAGTTCAATTAACAGGAACTAACGCTATCAGGCATCTCCTGTCAAGCTTTGCTGCAATATGAATCAAACCAGTAACCCTCCCTTCATAAGAGGAAACTGTTGGCAGTAACCTTTGCATCTCCTTTTCACGGATCTAAGGTGGTCAAGTCCAGCAACTCTTTCTTTTATTTTTTCTCAGTTACTGATAAGTCTTTCTTTTTCAACTCTGACTTCTTAACCAGAAAGCCAGTTTTTCACCTATTTTTCTTGCCCTTGCTTAGGATAATTTGATGTTATGTCTCACCAGTAAGACAGCAATAGTTTTCTGTGAGCAAAGAAGAAAAAGATGTCACTTTGACAGCTCAGTTGTGTTCACAAGTTTATTTTTAAACAATAATCATTGCATCATAGGATAGTTCTGGTTGGAAGGGACGTTTAAAGGTCATTTAGTCCAACCTCCCCTGCAGGGACATCTTCAACTAGGTCAGGCTGCTCAGAGCTCCATCTAACCTGACCTTGAATATTTTCAGAGATGGTCCATCTACCACCTCTCTGGGCAACCTGTTCCAGTGCCACACCATCCTCACTGTAAAAAATTTCTTCCTTATATCTAGTCTAACTCTTCCCTCTTTTAGTTTAAAGCCAGTACCCCTTGTCCTGTCATGACAGGCCTTGCTAGAAAATTTGTCCCCATCTTTCCCTTTAAGTGGTGGAAGGCCACAATAAGGTCTCCCCAGAGCCTTCTCTTCTCCAGGCTGAACATCCTCAATTCTCTCAGCCTGTCCTCACAGGAGAGGTGTTTCATCCCTCTGATCATTTTTGTGGCACTCCTCAGAACCTGTTCCAACAGGGGACCAGGTCTATGCTGGGGGCTCCAGAGCTGAACACAGTACTCCAGGTGGGGTCTCACAAGAGCAGAGTAGAGGGACAGAATCCCTTCCCTTGGCCTGCTGGCCACGCTTCTTCTGATGCAGCCCAGGATGTGGTTGGCTTTCTGGGCTGCGAGCGCACATTGTCAGCTCATGTCCAGCTTTTCATCCACCAGTACCCCCAAGTCCTTCTTGGGAGGGCTGCTCTGAATCCCTTCATCCCCCAGCCCATGTTGATACTGGAGGTTGCGCCAACCCAGAAGCAGAACCCTGAACCTGGCCTTGTTGAATCTCATGAGGTTCGCACAGGCCCATGTCTTGAGCCTGTCCAGGTCCCTCTGGATGGCATCCCATCCCTCAGGCATGTCAACCGCACCACTCAGCTTGGTGTTGTCTGCAAACATGCTGAGGGTGCACTCAATCCCACTGTCTATGTCTTCAATGAAGATATTAAAACAGTACTGGTCCCAGTATGGACCCCTGAGGGACACCGCTTGTCACCGATCTCCATCTGGACATTGAGCCATTGACCACTACCCTCTGAATGCAGGCATCCAACCAATTCCTCATCCAGCAAACAGTCTACCCTTCAAATCCATACCTCTCCAATTTAGAGAGAAGGATGTTGTGGGGGACCATGTCAAAAGCCTTCCAGAATTCCAGATAGACAACATCTGTAGCTCTTCCCGTGTCCACTGATATAGTCACTCCATCATAGAAGGCCACTGGGTTGGTCAGGCAAGACTTGTCCTTGGTGAACCCATGCTGGCTGTCTTGAGTCCCCTCCCAGTCCTCCCATGTGTAATGAAATGGGGTTTTAAAAAGTTGATTAAATTTTTTTTTGCTAAGTGTCTTTTAAGTATTTTAAAGATTTTCAAGATTTACTTTTACAGCTCCAGGAACATATAACAGATGCAGTGCAGTTTGTGCTGCTGTATTGCACTGACTGGTTTTTGGTGGTTGCAACACCTGGCACTGGGCCTTCAGCTTTACTCACCCAAGGTGTGGCGATGATGTGTATTTTTGGCAGGAGATCCAGAAAATTAGGGTGGCTTAGAATGAGCTGAGGAAAGGGAGTCCATTTTAAGAAATCTGGGCCTGTTGAGCAAGCCACTGAGAAGTCTTGGGCTGCCCAAATTGTCTAGCTTGATATTTTGACTTGAAGTTAAACTTAGATTGGTGTTTGGGTTGGGTCCTGGCTCCAAGAATCTAAAGCTGAACTAAGTTAACACTTTTCCTGGGCTTGCCAATCTCAGTGGTCCTACGTTGGTGGTTTATGAGATTACTTCACAACGGACACATTTGCTTTCTTGTCTGGGGAAGGAAAGGCTTCCTTTTCTGTCCTATTAAAACCTTCACATTGCAGCAATACCTCAGAATCCTGCCTGTGATGTGATGGTGAAAGGCAATGTAAAAGGACAGGGGAAGAGGTGTTTGAGTGCCTTGCCAGCTATTAATCAAAAATAGCAAAGGAGAGATGTTCAGTATTACTGGTGCTATTTTTTAAAGAAGGAGCTGAGGCTCAGTGACATATCAGCTGGATTTTTCAAAGTGATTCAGCATTGGACTAATTGTTCTATTTAAGATCCAGGTAGGTCAACAACAATTCCTTTTTATGAAAACACCCACTTGTGACCTGTCATACAAACTCTCATAAGTGTAATGGCATGATCCTGTAACAAATTAGCTGTGAATTTTTATAGTTAGGACTCAAACATCTCTCAGACTGCCTGTAGATGAAGTTACCCTCTTAATTAGCTGCTTACACGGGGCGACTTCCTGATATTCCGAGAACTAGTTTGGGTTAAAATTAGCTCTATATTTTCCTGTAAAGGTCTTAGTCTGTGTCTTGCCACATTTATGCCAAAGGAATTACTGGCTAATTAGCTGACACAGGCTGGTGCTGGTATTCCTCACGCCTGTGGTCTCATGGGGTTAGGGAAGAGAAAAAGCTGCTTGAACAGTGTCTGAAGTGTTGAATGAACCCAGAAAGGTCAGGCGACTTCAGAGTGTTCCTGCAAAGGTAAAGCGAGATGCTGCTGGATGCTCACATCTACAGAGCACAGGGAGAGGCAAGAGATAAAGGTTGCGCTCTACTGCTTTTTGAGACAAGGATTGGATTTGAAATTCTGTTGCAACAAAACAGAGGGCAGGATTGCATATGTTGGGAACAACTGGGCCAATATTTTACTGATGATTTTTGGATGGCATAACTGCCCGATTGCTTTGGGTGTGTGAGTAGGATGAGCGAGATTTCATCTCTCCAAAACATATCAAAGGCGTGTGGAATCATTTTAATCAAGTTTCTCAATAGCTTTTTGAAGGTGGAAGTCCTTCTTCATGTATGTCATAATCCCAATAGTGCCTAAAGTAAAAATATAATCCTTCCTGCCCTGATCAGCGAGTGTGATCTCTCCAGTGCCTGATTTTGCACCTTTCATTCTCAGGAATTTAAATTCAGATTGAAGGGCTCTCCTGCTTACAAATAGATGATACCGAAGTGTTCAGACTTCTTTCTCTAACTTGTGCCCCCTGTAGCCTTTTCCAAGAATGCTTTATCGGGAAGTCCTTTTTTTCATCTTATATGATTTTTCTTTTTTTTGGCCCATATGTGATACAAAACATCAAGGATATTGTAGAGTATTGAAGGACAGGTGTACTAACGGTGTTGTTTGTACAAGCATGAAAATCAAATGCCAGCATATTAACACGAAAGTTATATATATATTTTTTTTCTTTTATGCTAGACAGTTGTTTTAAATTAGTTGCAGGGCAGAAAGTATCTAAGAAAAGCTGAATTTTTCGAAGACTGAAATCTGGTACCATGAGGAAGGAAGTGCCACTCTTCATCCATGGTAAATCTTCTTGTGTACAGAGATTATTCAGCTTAGGTCCATTGTGTAACTGGAATGTTTGACTTGGACAACTTGCTCTGTTGTTTGATCAGCAGGATGAGGTCTGTGTAGGTTTTGCAGCTTATGGAATCGTTAAAAAAAAAAAAAAAAGAAAAGAAAAAGGGAAACAAACAGGTAGGCTAGAAACAGGGGAATTCACCAACTAAGACCTGACACTGTATTTGTTTATTTGTTAGCTCGCTTTATTTGTTAGCTCGCTTTATTTGTTAATTCTGACTATTTCTTTTCTAATAAGACATTTGGATATTGTTTTGTAACACCTTTAGCATGTTTTGGGATATTTACCCTTCTTGTTATGTTCAAGGTATTTAAATTATTATCCCAAAGGTGGTACAAGGATACTTTTCTCTTGCAATAGTATGGAATCCCCCATTAGTCATATTTCTGTAGTCTTGGATTTTCAGGTGACAAGGTGGTATATAACGTAACTATGGGACATTAGATGCAGCTGTTATTGCTACCTGCAACCTATTGCACTTAGATATACAGTTATAATATAATGTTGGGGAATGTTATAATATCATGTTGGGGAAACTTGTGCTTGCAACAGGGTAGTTTAGGTGGATTTTGACTGCCTCAGATCATCAAGATGTTTATATTTGCTCTGCTTTGCCTTAACTAAGACACAGGTACAAAATCATGTGTATGTAAATGCACACTTCAAAGTAGGTGGAGAGCAGAGGAAAATTATATCTGCCTTTTTACTTTCCTTGTTATTGCTCAGAGCTTTAAAGAGACTTCTTTGTGTGTTCCTTTATCAGTGACACAGTCTCTCTAGCCTTTAAAAAGCAAAGTAAGAGTGTAAGCAGCATGTATATGAAGATCATTACCGATTTTAAATTATTTACTGTGGAAATGTGATTGCTAATGAGAGCAAATATATGGCTCTTTAGACTTTGGGTAACTTCACCCATGGATTTACTCATGGGGTGCTTGATGGTTGTCTTTAAAATTCTCCTAGAATTTTGGAAAAGCTAAGGAAAAATGCAAGAAACCCAACATGATACTTAACTTTTGAAGTGGTAATCTTTGTGAAATCATAATACCAGGGACACATTTCTACCTCTAAAATGCCAGTAGGACAAACTACAAAATCACAATTTATTTTGAAGCAGATTGTGTAGGCCTTATAGACACCAGTGAATAAGCCATCAACAGTTAAAATTTTCTCAGTGATGACAAGGACTTACTGTAACAGGTGTTACAAGCATTCAGAATGTAGTTCTATTATGAACTTACTGCATGAATGAAAAACTCTTCATAATTCTTGACTTAAAAAAAGCTTTATAAGATACTTTATTCCAAAGCTGCCTTATGTTGCTTGGAAAAGCAGTGGTTAAGGGAAGACGTCAGCTACAGAACTTGGTGCTGGTCATGAGCAGGGAAGGAAGAGTTATTTACGAATGTGGTTTGGGGATGGCAATGACAACACTGTTTTGAGAAAGGGAAAACATAATCTGAACATCAGGGAACCATTAAGCAGGCAAGGTGCACTGACTCTGGAATAATGTTCTAAATTGTGAAGTGGTATCTCATTTATGGATCTTATAAGTGATGTGTGTAACAAACTGTAATGTCAGGGAGTCTTCTATTGGCTGTGAAACAGCTGGGATGGTATAAATGTATATAGTTATATCTATCTGCTGGGACAACTCAGGGAAGTTGAGCTGGACAACCTACCCTCTTCCATTTGATACAGGATGTTTTACAGACATTTTTAATGAAAGCGGAGTCGCACTTTAAATTTTAATACTGGAATTTTTTCCAGAGAAGCATTCTTCTTTCAAAAGCTGGGCAGAATAGCTTTATGAGAACACAAGTCAGTGATTCTCAGCTCCACCTAAATTTGCTCCAAATTGCAAAGCATTAAAGACAGAACTTGTGAGATATTTTGTCTGTGGGGTGGAGATGCTCATGTCCATTAGAAGTATCTTTTGGTCATTCTTTCAGGGAGCATTTCAGGTGCTGCAAGAGTTCATATATATGGGCCATTTTCCTTTGACTCCATACCTATTAAGAAGGCTGTGCAAAAGTGTGGCTATGGAGCGAGCAGAAGGCTGTTAAGTGCTTTACATGGAAAACACTAGGTAGTACCACTGCACATTTTGGATAAGACCTTCTGACCAACAGTCATCTTATGTGCATCACACAGACATCAACGCAGAAGGAAGTGACTTGCATGTAAAAAGAGGATTTAACTCTAGCAATGTTCCTTGGATAATACCTCCTCTCTTCCTCTGTGCAGAATTGCTTCAATACTGGCCTCCGTGTCACAGGGGAATGCATTTATGTGACATTTATCTGCTGCAGTTTGCAAGGTTATTTTCTTTACCTGCATGAAGTGAGTTACTCATCAGTATGTATGAGATGATTGACTTAAAAATAATCACTTGAATCTTGTGATGCGAAAGTGAGTACTAACCACCTCCTGGCATCGAGCAGAGAGGCCGGAAAGAGCGTGGCAGAGCCAGAGTCTGGTCTTGCATGCTCCAAAATCTACCAGCCTGCACATACATGCTAGTTTAGGACTACTGTGATGCACTGCTCCTACAGGCGGTGAGTTAGTGCACACCAGAGCGAAGAGGGATCAGGGAGGGTTTTGTGCCCCGGTGTTCCCCGCTGCGAGAGCGGGCACGCACAGGATCCCTTTGAAGTAAGCTCTGAGGATGGGTGAACTGCTGCGCTTCTTGGGCACACGCGGGAGAGCACAGCCCTCTCTCCTGCCTCGCCCTTCCACCACCAAGTTTCACCTACTGCTTATAGCTCCTCCCTTCCCTCTCTTTACATTTAAAATCAAACTGGAAGTTTGCTGGACGTGGATTCACTTATTTTTACTAGATATATGCTAAATATCCAGGCAAAGAATACTGAGCAAATGTGGCACAGAGATGCCCAAAGTGACTTCAGGGGCACCTGGGTCCTACAATCACTTCGCTGTGACACTGCAAGGGGGTCACTTACCTGCTGAACTGTGTGCCGCTAGAGGAAGACTGCTACAGGTGTTTGAGTTCGTGGTTTGGACAGAAGCTGTTGAGATCTCTCTCCGCTACCCTGCATTATGATGGTGGCAGTGTAGAGATGGATACTCTCAGAGCTGTGATTTAATTAGTTCCAAGTGCTTTGCTTGGGGTTAGAGTTGTTGTGTAACTGCAAAATTTTTTATTAGCAGCAGTACTTTCAAGAAAGCAACCCCTGGGCAGAAAGGGGCTTCAGTGTCCCCCCCCCCAACATCACAGTAAGTAAAAAAAGAAATAGCTCTTTGTTCTGCTGACTCAGTTGAGGTGCTTTAATAGGCTGCAGGAAGGAGGGAGGGGATTGCCTAATGACTGGCAATAACAAAGGGGTGGGGCGGGAGAGCCTTGCCATAAAATCCCTATTCCTCCACCCCTAATCTGCATGAGGAGTTCCTGCCAGCTGTACGACTCAGTATCTTTTAACATTGGACTTATATGCAACTGGGGCTGCAATGGGATCAAATTTAAGTTCAAATGAGGTAAGCAAAAGAAGCTGATAGCAAGTACAAAGTGGGTGAAATTGTCTGATATTCCTGTTAAGTTGATCACAAAGGAGACCAAGCTGTTTGAGGTGTACGGGCAATCCACGGACAGCGAGTTTGCTGTTCCTCAGACCTTGTGGCTGCAACAATGGTTTTCCTCGTCTAGCCTTTTACAGAGCCTCGTGGCACGTCTGCACTTTCAAACTATGCTTTAAGGCTAACAAGATTACTTACTGTGCGCCCTTAAAAATAGCTTTATGTAAAGGAAATGAGAAGCTGGCACAGAGTTGGGTTTGGTGGTGGTGAAGCACCTAATGAGTGTCGTTAATGAGCATAGCTCTTCTAAGTATGGCTTTGAATATCAGATGTTTTTAAATGTCAGCCTAAAATAAGAGTTTAACGTGTAGCTTAGTTTTCTTAACTTTGCCTTGTGTTGTTTTTCCTAGACTTTTACGGGCACCTCAGCACCAGTGGAGAGAACGGTAGGTAGTAATTAGCTGGCCCTTCATTAAATGCTGTCCAGTGCTGAATGTAGATCACCAGAAAAAATGTTAGGAATTCGATGGCTCGGGGGAAAACTGTGCTCCAATATTTACTGAACGCTGAAAAGCTGAGCTGCAACTTCAGCTCTGTAGATGAAATATCACCTTGGCTTTCAGTAAACTCTAAGTAGTCTGGTCTCGGTTGGTGTCTGCTGCTTAGGATGCTGTTTTGCACTGTTTCAGGGCAGTGTTGTACTTCACCTATATTAATTTTTTAAGTCCATGCTTTTTTTTGGTGTTTTTATGTCTTTGGCTGAAACACCCACTTGTCTTATGCTTTATTCCTTCATAAGAAGACTCTGTTTAAATGGGTCTTTCAGTTGTTCTTAGTGCTGTAGTATTCCTTGTAGGCTTGCTTTGTGCTCAAATGACCTATCGTAGAGCTTGCATTTCTCTGTGTAACACAGTGTTTAAAAGCACAGCATCAGAACAGGTAAAACTGTGGAATAAATGTGTTGTGTTCAGCCTTCTGACAAGCCCAATCTCATCAGCCTGATAGGAGTGGGAGCTGTGCCCAAACTTCTCTGAACATGAAAAAAGAGCAACAAGGTGTTTTGTAAAGGCAAACTGAGGATGGAGTCTTTGCATAGGCAAATTAAAACTCCCTGGGCAATTAACAGACGTTGGTGTTAACAGATATTAGCATAAAGGAAAATGCATCAGATAAGCTGCTATGAGCCAGCAAATGGGAACAACGGCAGTGGCAACAGGACGTGGCTGTCTTCAGGCACTTGCAATGGCTTTGGGGCTGCCAATATCAGTTGCAACTGTCTGGGCATCTGTAGTTGGAAAGATGGGTTCTCAACCCTGCTTCAGTGACCTGGGGGTTTCCCAGCCTGGTTTGTTTTGGGCTTTGGTTCCACCTGGGGGACTGCAGTGATACAGAGATTCTCCCAAACAGTGGTAAATTTGGTCTGCCTCATGAAGGTTTGCTGTTATTGATAGTATCTCATGCCTGATTGTGCCCAAGAGCTGCTTACCTTCTCTGTTCAAAGTGAAATGCTGTAGTAATGCAAAGACTTTGCAGAGTTTCTTCAAAATGTAGCTTTTAAAATCATGTTTAAGCCTCTATATGTACTCTCGCAGCTCTAAAAAAGTGTGCTAGTATCATAAATATTGTTACTTTTAGTTCTGTATACTTAGCCTGTGTTTAGAGGATCAAGCTGGTTTTTTTATACTTAGTGCTTTTTACATTGTTAGTAGATCTCTAGGTGTGAGACCTGTACAGTTCAGTGGCTTTAGATTGTGCTCCTTGTCTTTAGGGTATTTAGAGTGGCAGATCTGGCCTGAATCTAGTACATAGAATTTAAAGTAGGACCCAGAACTCCTTCTATCTGTCCTGACTCTTTAACACTTACAGAGGCAAAAATCAGGAAGGACCCGAGCTGCTTTTTTTTTTCCCCAAGAAAGTAAGTATTTATGATGATAAATATATAAACATAGTATATTTAAGTTGTTTTTTTGTTATTCAATGGCTCATATAAGGAAATCAGCTTTCGTTATCAGAGTCAGTTTCAGGGCAACCCATGGCAACCCATTTAAACTCAAGTGGCCATTTAAGTTAAAAGCAATATGTAAAATATTTGGTGAGAAAATGCTAGTAGTGCCCTTAAGCTGACAGGCAGAAAAGTAGTGCTTTTTAAATTACTCAAATTACTAGATCATATCAAAATAATATGGGCTAGTGTGGTCTTGAGAAAAAGCCATGCTGAACTGTGGAAATGCTTGACGTGGTTTCTCTTCCAAGATTTGGATTTATTCTAATGTGCATAGTCCAACTGTGGAGCTGCAAACAGGAAGAGAAGAAAAATCATGTGAATATGGCAGGCTGAAGCCAGACAAGTTTTACATAGGTCTGGGAAAGGAACCGGCCTTGAATCACTGCCGCTTGTTTTATTTTTATTCTGGAATAACCCCGGTGACTTCTGACTTAGTAAGACCCAGCTATGGGATATTTTAAAATGGGTGAAATAAATACAAAACATGTAGTACAAGGAAAAGGTATTTCTTATGTATTTGACCTTGCCTGAGGTGGTAGACATAGTAAAGTAATGAAATCCTGCCTGCCCTTGAGGCTCCAAAACTCTTTGAAGTTTAAAGGTGCCACATACCTGATCCAGGTAAGAAGCAAGGCAGTGGTCTGTGTTTTAAAGTCCTGCCACTTTTTCTGACAGGGCCAAGTCTTTTCTTTGTTGATCTTCATAGTTTTTAAAGTAGCAGTGAGATTTCTATTCCTTTTTGAGGAGAAAGCTAAGGGAAGAGTTCTCTAAATAGATCTGACACGCCGTTGTACTTTGATAACTGCCTTTTTGATGTGACTTGGGAATGTTGTACATGCTTCACTCTAGTCTCCTCAGGAAAAAAAATCTACAAAATACTTTAAAACTTGGAATTTTACTGAAATAGAGCAGTTTTAGAGCCCAGTTATGTAACTCTTATTCATATGGATGAGCACTCACGTATGTGAACACTCCTATTGACTTCCCTGGGACTAGATATGTAAGGATTGCACAAGTGTGCCACAGGACTTAATTGAACTTTTATCTGACGTAGGATAGTGTGACCAAGTCCTGTGTTTGCAATCTCCTGTATTTAAGTAGTTTCAACAGTGATTATTAAAATGCCTGGCTTGTGTTTCCGGTTTATGAGGTAACAATCATGTCTCAGACTAAATAAATACAGAAGCTGAAAGTCGAAGTGTGCGTAATAACTGACCTGGGAGGCTTCTGGCCTTAGAACTTCCCCAGCCTGTGATATCGGTCATCATCATGTTAAAGGAAAGATGTGGAAGTCATTGCCTATTACTAGCAGATTACCTATTTTAAGATACACCCCTCAATAGTTTTTCTGTGTTTTTCTTTGAGAAAGTTGCTGACAGCTAGACTTGACGAAGCATTTCGGCATCTAAAAGTTAGGAGCTAGAAGGCCTGACTTCCAAGTCTCTAGTGTGGCAACAGACTCTATAAGCCAGAGTGAAGCACTGAGGATCAATTCAGGACATTTGAAGAGTTAGAAACATCAGAAAGGGAATTGTAACAGCTGAGAAGGAACCTGTATAAATCTGCACATTCAGCTAACAGGGACTGCTGAGCATGGAAACACCCTTCTTGCATCCTATCTCTGCGTGCCCATTCAGGATGCAGGGAGATACCACTGTCTGCTTGAGATGCACAAAGTAGAGGTCTAGATGCTTGTTTTCAAAGAATTGGCAAAGCTTATTCCTTTAAAATGGTGTCCAGCCTGGTGGTTATAGCACTTCCCTGGAATGGGGAACTTCTGCTCAAGTCCGTTCTGCTGTATTCAAGGGATGAAGGCCCCGTCCTTCCTGAGTAAAGATGTGCTCTACTTCTTCTGCTGAAATAGCAGTAATGAGGACAAAACCATTTAGGATTTATTGGATGGGGAAGCAGGGACCAAGCATGAATGTAGCAAACATGTCAGTAGATTTGGCAGGGATAGACAGGCCTTGGCTGTTGGTCCCTGTGCCTGGGAGTGCTTCTGTGTTTTACCCAGTTCTATTTAATGCATATAGAAAAGCAGTTCTGGCAGTTCAGCTGCATTGTCTGGGCGTGATGCCTTTTGGTTGCTTTAGATTGGAGACTGTTGGAGACCATAATCTCTGTCTTCCCCCTTTCCCCTCTCCTCCCTGAAAGAACTAGTTTTTTTCTTTCAAGGTGTGTCTGTCTAAGCGACCATGTTTGGGATAATGGAGCAGGTAGATGTGTGATATACTCTCTGAGACAGCTGAAATGTCCCACAGCTGACAATTCAAGTGCTTGTGAACGGTGCACCATAAAACTGTTCCCTGGACTAAAGTCTGGACAGGTTAAGATAATGTAGAACAAATATGTCCATATCAGTGACTGCTCCAACCCTCCTGCTGCTGTCTCACTGACCTTCAGCTCTGCATCTTCAGGCCCCTTGCTGACCCAAAGGGAAGTGCAAGAGGATATGCCAGGGATTTCCCAGGCTGTTTCTTGGAGGCTGCTCTTCATCTCTGATGCATTTTGAGGAATGCTGAGGTGTCCATTGGTGAGGACAAGCCCCTACTTCATTACATTGTGTTAGTGTCCAATGTCATGTCCATGGTCCCAGTTGCTTAACACTTTGTCAAAGCATTGTGAAATACTTCAGGATAAGCCTGGTGCTAGAGCTGGAAAGACAAATGGGCTCCATAATGCATAGCGTGTGTGAATGAAATACTAGAAAGGTAGATTTTATTAGGTAACATCAATATATTGTTTTTCCTTTCTCTGCTTATGATTAATACAGGCACTTCAGATGCAAAGTAATAAAACCCATGTATTTGTCTTAGGACACTGTATTAACTTTACTAGGGTATAATAAGTCAATGAATGCAGGGGTGAGAGGGTTTATAGATAGAGTTAGTATCTGTTTTTACAAATGGGAATAGATAGAAAGATTAGACAAATTTCTGAGCACAAAACACCTGTTTCTGTTCTAAAAACAGAATCAGTAGACTCAAAGCTAAATAACAATTTGAAGCAAGTGTTGAGAGAAATGATATCTGTGCATACATTGGTTATAAAAGGAAAGATGGTACCTATGAAATGAAGGAGATGTTAGTGTAGGAGAGGAGAGAGAGATGTTAGGAGTTATCTCCAAAGTGAAATGGAGAAAGAGTTAATTTATAGCCTGAGGAATATGAACATATATTAGTATGAGCCCTGGAAGTTATGACGTATTATAGAATTAATATCTCTGAGCCCAAGGTCTCTGGTGTCTATTGGAGTTCTGAGTTAATTCCCAAGATCATCTCTGGAAAGAGTTTAGAAGCCTTCTGCTGAAGATCAGAGATGGATCAGAATCTTTGTGAGAAGTATTTCGTTACTGTCAGATGCATTTCTGGCCTTTTAGGCTGCGTCTGGGAGCTTGTGCTGTTGCAGGAGCTTTTGCTGGTGCGTGGTGCATGCTTAGCTTTACTTGCACAGCTACTGTGACAGTCTTTGGTGTCCCAGTGACAGCCTGTTCTACTGCAGACAGTGGTGTGTGAGAGGCGAGGACACCCATGTGTGTTCTGAAGGGGTGTTTATTGTGATAATAATGGAGCAGTGTTAGAAAGATGTGATCTTTATCAAATCAGACTCTCAGTACCTATTCTCAACTTATACGTGCTTTTGAAATCTGTGGCTTCTATTTCAGACATAAAAAGGGTTCTGTGCCAGAAATTTGTATAGTTTTTCCAACTGCTCCAATTGGTTTGATAAGTGATACTGGCTCAACCTTAAAAATCTTGTTTTATTTACATCTTTAGAACTTTAGGGTTATATTAGTCTGTGACTATAGGCTATAATACTGATCTCAATGTCATTTTTCTTTCTTTTCTTTTTTTTTTTTTTGAATTATCTTGCAGAGACCAGTATCTCCTTTCAACTTGCTCACTGTAAAAATACTAAGAGTGAGGAATGTCCGGAAGGCAGACGTGCGTGAGTACATCTACTATTGTTGGATGTTTCTTATAATTCTTTAAAGTAAAGAAAATATTTGGTCAATGTTTCTGTTCTTGAATTGTGTAGGAATAGAAAGATATGTTGCTGCAAAGTTTGCAAGAATTATTTTTACTGTAATACTGAAGTGTTGCTTTCTGCTCTTAAGTGTAAAGAAGCTAACTCAAGTAAGGGGGTGCATTTGATCTTTTGCTCTCATACCTCATTGTATGAGATTTTTTCCTACCCTTGTGGCATCAGACTTAGCTGTTGATCACAGGGATGCTCTTTAAATGATGAAGATTCTTGTACTTTTGAGTAAGAAACCTGAGTATTCCCCACACAGTTTTTGGACAGAAGAAAGGAGAGGACTGGTGATACAAATGTAAGATCAGCAATAGTAGGAAAGCCTATGAAAATAACAGAAGCACAAGCAAAAACATTCTATTACTTCTGCAGAACTTATATATGTACAAGAAGAGATGATAAAATCCAGTGTGTCTGGGAATTTATTTAACGTAGAGAATGGTGCAATTTAAAAGTAAGAAAAAGTTAAACAGAGCACTACCGTGAGTGTTTTAAAGGAATTTAAGCGAGGGATAGTGAAGGGAAGTGAGAAAAGGGTATCTAGAATAGAGACTGCAAGAGAAAACTGTCATAGCTGGATCACAGAACAAGAGTTAATAGTGACAAGAGAACAAGATAGAAGAAATGTCTGTAGTGAGGAAGTCTACAGAGTCTGGTGATACCCAGCTGTGGAAGCCCTGTAATGATTCACCTTCTCTGCCTCTGCAGACTAGTGGGCATCAGCTTGTTGAACCAGTGTGGCAGCAAATATAAACCCAAAATTCTCAGTGGAAGAATGAGACTTGCAATAGGTGGAATAAACAGTTCACTGTCCGGATGTGACACTGACACCCATAGGAGGATCTGGTTTAATTCTGTATTTTAAAATTCTTAGTTCATTGAGGAGCTTTCCGTTCCACAGACGTGGGTCCTCAATGGCCCCACTCTCTTGGGTGTACTGGGGCTTGGGCTTGTTCAGGTGCCTTACAAAATGCAGTTATGCCACTGAGTCACTTTTATGGGGAAATTTGAATGGTGAAACACCTGTGTAAGGAAGTTGGAAAGGCATGAAAGAAGGCGACAAAATAAAGACAAAGAGAATAAGAAAATTCAAACTGAAAGACCACAAGAATTGGAAAGATGTGAAACAAAGATGAAAAGTCCACAGTTTGTTCACCAAAATCTTGTTGAGCATCACTCAAAATTAAATTTCTTTTGGCATGCTCAGAATTTCTAAGAAAGCCAGTCATAAATTTTAGTTAATCTACTATATATTTTGAGATTTCAACTGATGTAATGGGTCAAGAGTAAAGGGGAAACTCTGTCTTCTTATCTGAGGTTGGATGTGGTGGTTCCTGGCAGGAAGAATGTGGTTGGAACATGTGGAAATTGTGCTTAACAACAGTATTTTTGAGTGAATGATTACTATCAGGGAAAAAATCTCTGCTGTGCTCACTTGTGGTATTCTGGGTTACTCCTGCATCTTCCATAATGTAATACTACTGTGCTTGTTTATCTATTTCCTTTTCTTTTCCAGCTTTAAAAAATCTGCTGTGATTTACTGAATGCTTTGTTTACTGTTTATGTCTTAGTATTTCTTGCTCTAGAAATGACAGATGATCAAACTACTTTGTGATACTGCGTCATTTTGAAAAAGGAGTTTGATTCATTAGACAAAGTGAGCGCACCTTATAAGATGTAAAGTTATGGGTTTCTTAGAGATTAAAAAACCTATTTTAAAACGAGCAGAAACACACAGTTTGTGGGCTTACAGTTCTACACACTGACTTTTTATTGAACAAACCCCAGGTGTTCGAATGCCTAAGTGGTGATTTGCATCCACCAAATATGTGAGCTGGCCAGGCAGTCACTGCAATTACCTCTGCAAACCTGCATGCACAATGGCGTGTGCATTTGTGTCCTCCAGCAGGTCGCCTGCTTACGCTGCAATTCCTTGTGGCTGCCCTTGCCAAGAACGAATTGCTCACAGTCGCTCCCTAGCACGGTGAATTGTACAGTCTTTCTTCCTGTTGGCATGTCTGCCACGCCATATTGCCTTATTATTTGTGTTCTGGACTCAAGAACAGATGAATGTCATATCTTTACCCCCTTGAGATGACCTGAGTTCAGAACCTGGGCTTCCCAAGCGTATTTGGCAGAGAGATTTGAAAACTTTTCAGCAAGAATATTTTCTCAGCGGAAAATTTGTTTTCTGAGGAAACTCAAATTATTGTAGAAGAAAAGATACTCATTTGATGTCTGTAGTGGCAAGGATATGTCACGCAGATTTTACCTTTTCAGAGGTGTTAAAAAGGTGTTTGAGTTTCCAAACATTTCAGTTAGTTTTCCTTGAAACCTTGGTATTTTCAACTATGGGAAAGTATCCATTTTCTACCTCTTTGTAATGGTAAAGGTATGGTTCTTGTTACAATTCTGAGTTAGCATTTCTTTCCTCCAGTTTAGCTTTCCTGGTTTTCTGATTAAACCTTGATGTTACCCATTTCAGTAGTACTTACTCATATTTTCTTATTAGTGAAGAGTTTATGCTGAATTTATTGAAGTGAATCTTTCTTTGTAGGCTTTGATTCTCACATTCCTATTTACCAATGAAAAATAAATATGCTTTCAAAGTTTTTCTCCCTATGTTGTTCCAGAGCAGGATAGTTTTAACAGATTTGGGGGTAGTCCTGGAAATCTAGACTGTCTTTCAGACCCTGACACTGACTGCATTATTGGATCTTGGGCAAGTCATTCAGGTTTTCTCAATGTACTTATTTGCTTAATCCTTGCATTGTGTCTGTGAAGTAATTTTTCAGTGTGTCTCAAGTTCTTTGAAAATGGAAGCTCTAGCATTAATCACCATTAACCATTTAGATTTTCATCCGCCTACACTATTGCCTCTGCCGAATGCCTGATACAAACGTGCCCTTCTGATCATGTTTGGCTAAGGGAACCTTCTGGAAATGCTTTCCTTCCCACAGTTACTATCAAGGTTTTTCTGACAGTGATCGCATGGTTAACTACATGATAAAAGCACAGCTTGGGAGAAATAGGGTTGGTGGAAAAATCTGAATCTGTAGTTGTTAATGAAAGATAAAGAGGAAATACATGAAGAAAATTGTACTTAATGTGAAGTAATAACATTGTTACAGGTTTTGAGCGTGATGCAGGGATTGACTATGGGTTGAATCATTTGACCCTTTCTGACTCACAAGGCTGCCGTAAGAACCAGATGACTGGTTGAGCATTGCTGATGTGAAATGGAGAGAGTATGTATTGCGCTATAGGTATGAGAGAAAGACCATGGGTGCCTGTCTCGAGCTTCTGCAAGTCTCACTCCCTGGCAGTTCTCTCTCTAAACATGGAGGGTCAGAGTATGGAAGGAGCTGATGTCTTTAGCTGGCACTTATGGCTTCCTTCCCCAGACTTGAGCGATGGCAAGATTTTTCTAGATTGCAGAGTGAGTGGTAGGAAGAAATAGGATGAATAGTAACTCAACCCTGGTGCTAAGACTGATTTTGTCTTCCAAAAGACTTGCTGAGAAAGACAAAACTTCTAAAAATTTTGTCAAATATATGAATTAATATGAAATTGGCAAATTCTGATTTGTGATAAGGAAATGAAACTTTTCAGCGTTGATGGGGGGAACACTTTACTTTTTTTAGCAAAAATCTGTCATTCTTCATTTAAGCCAGCATTTCGATAAAGGCTTCCAGCTAGTTAAGGTACCAAATCTGGGGCGGAAATGTTAGAAATCAAGTCTCTCTGCAGCCCAGATAGAAGGTTGTGAGATGTGTTGCCTGAGTGACAGAGGAGCCATCCTAGAGCTGATGTGAGTGCACGTGGCAGGAGCTGTTTACTGCTAGATATTATCATGTTTTGGCAACATTGTCCTGCCCCAGTTATTTGGAGAGTCATGAATGTAAAGCTAAATGCAGCATGGATAGGTGTGCTTGTACTGCATGTGGAGTACAGTGTTACTTCAAATAAAACGTTATATTGGGAATCAGCGTGGCATATGCGTGAGGATGTTTCTGTTTTCCTTGAGTGCTTCATTGTATTATATACTCTTCACCCTGTATATTTTACAAAGAAATCCCCTACTGTGTTACCATTGCCTTATCCTAATAAGATGTGCACAGTGCAGTGATTGTTTCTCTGGATATGTTATCACTCTTCTCATCTTCTCGTTATACAGTCACCCTTTCAGATTGCTATGTGACACTGTGGCTGCCTACTGCCTCAACTGAGAAGGTTCGGACCAGAACCATCAGGAACAGCAAAAACCCCGTCTGGAATGAAGCTTTCTGCTACAAGATCGACCGCAGAGTCAAGGTAGTGGAAATAAATGTTTTTTACCATTTGCTGTCTGCAGATAGTCAGTAGATTATACAAAACTACAACAAGCCAGTAGGTATTTAGCTAGCTTCTGAACACTGGAGCTGTTGAGGATTCCTCAGGAAAAACTCTGTTGCCACATCTCCTTTGTATTGTTCTTTTCCAACTATTTGTTACTTAAACTTTAACTGTACTACTATACTGATATACTACTACTATACTGAGGGAGTGAGAAGGGATTAAATATGGAGAATATGGCCCTACTATCCTATTCCCAGTCACAGATATAAGTGAAACCCAAGATAAAGATCACATGAAAATAACACTAAGATCCGTTAGTTCTAGGTAGGGTGGAAAGGAAATCCTTTAAACATTCTTTGTGTACCTATGCCTGTTTTACACACTTAGAGCCGAAGGCCATAAAACAAATGTAGAAACATTTAATACAGTTATTTATCACAAATTCATGAATATTCTGCATGACCTGTCTTCTTTCATTTCCTCAGACAAGCCTGCTTCTTTGTGTATGTACAGTTATTAATGTGAAGTCTAATACTCCCAAATTGTTTCCATTTTCTGTTTCTCTTTCTCCTTTTCCCTTCATCCTCTAAAACTGGAGGGGAGGGAGGAAAACCTTGAGATTTTCCTGCCTTGTGGAGCAATTAGGTGCAGAAAAAAGTCCATGATGTTCTTAACCTCCTTTTGCAGAATGTGCTGGAGCTAAAGGTCTGTGATGAAGACACGATCACCAGGGACGATGAACTCTGCACAGTTCTCTTTGACATAGATAAACTCACCGTAGGACGTACAGTTCGAGTGAAGTTTCAGCTGAATCCACAGGTGAGCAATGGAATCAGTGAGAACAAAAATGCTCCTTCCACCAAAACATATCCTCTTACAGTGTTTCACTATAGGAGAAATCTACTTAATTAAATTTTGCTGCTACTATAAAAAAGATTTAAAATCCCTATATGAGTGCCCCATGTTGTTTTTTGTTAAAAACAAATCTCTGTGTGAAAAATCGAGGATGGAACCAGCTAGAACTAATTACCTGGTGCCTTCATTCTGAGAATCTGTGGCAAGTTTGTTAACTCTTGTTCAGCCACTTTAAACTGCAGTAATATTAAAGCAGCTGACTGTTTTATGTTGGGAATTGAAATCTGAAAAATGGCTGTTTTAACAGAATAGCAGTTCCTATGTCTGCATGCTCATATGGCATTTAGATTTCAAAAAACTAGTTTTAGTAACTGCTTTTTTAGTACCATAAAATTCAATATCTTCAGTTGGCACTGCAGTTTCTTTCGCAAATTGTTCTTATGTTCTGGGAATTTTCCAAAGTGCTATTCTAAATATATATTTCACAAATGATATGTATCTTGTGCCATGAAAGCTATGAAGAAAAATAAGTAATATACCTTTCTTTTTTCCATGCTCTTTTCAGGCACGTGAGGAGCTGGAGGTGGAGTTCACATTGCAGAACACGTGAGTAGAGTCCTAAATTATATATAAACTTGTATTCTCTATAAAAGTAGACTGGACAGCTGTTTCATCTCTGATGTGCTGCTTAAAGCTACAGTCTCTGAAAGCAGTATCTGGGTGTTTTCATTCAACTCTAGTAAATTTGAATTTCAGAATACATATTTTTAGATATCTTAAACCATAATTTTTGCCCTATGTGACTCCTGTCTCCTGGGCACCAACTTCCTCCTGTTCTCTTTTTGTCATTGAATCAATACATGTAGAAGTATGAGGACAATTACAATATTCAGGAAGTTTTGAGCCTTAGAAAGGCTGCCAAGCTGAAGTGTCTTAGGTACCCACTTCTTGGGAAAAATGGCTTTTCAAATCCACAGCATTATAAAATGTTCTCCTGTAAGTTCATCTTTGTAGCTCATCTGGCTACACATAGGGAGCTGTGGTAGACTTGGGTATTGGTTCCAGCAGGGAGAAGAACAAACTAGTCTGCATAAAGAAATGAGCAAAGATCACTGTGGGAGGTTGAGGACTGAGGAACCAGGAAAACTGGAGGAGCAGCACTGGCTTCACTTGGTAGGCTTGAAAGGTGTTGGTGGAGTTTGACTGTTTAGGAGATGTGTTTGTGTCAGGTAATTTGTGCTGTGGAGAAATCTGTCACTAACTGGAGAGTGAGTGTGGTGCAAGATCTACAGATATTCTAGTCTGTTTCCACAATATGCTTTATGACTCTGAGGAAGTTACTTGAAAGGAATTTTGCTACCAATTTTATCCATGTTATTGGACTGAAAGTGGTGTTAAAACAACCTTAGAGATGGGATGGTATTGCTGGGATCTTCTCAAGGCATTTGGGGTGCTTCAGGAGGCCTAGCAGGATAATATGTTGGTGGAGACTTCGAATAACGTCTTTATTCCTGACAGAAGGGGAAGTTGGGACTTGCTGGAGAAAGGGCAGTAGTTATGAATCAAGAAGAAAAAATCTCCCAGTATTCACAAGCAAAAAAGCTGTTGGAGATAAAGCATTCCAAGAATCTCCTATTAAAACCCATGGAAACTCAGCAGGGTGGATTGTTTGTTGTTTACTGTGCACCAAAACTGGCAGAAAGCCCAGCAACAGTGAGACATATGGTGCCTATCACAGCTTAGGAGTGCCACGACATCAGTAATGGCAACTGGGAGGGGACCTCCAGTAGATGTCCCAAATGGTCTGTCTAGGGTCTTCTTTCCTCTGCAAGTTAGAGGATGGCTTATGGAGTTGGTACATAGAATCATACTCTTGATAATCCTGTCTTTTGATGAGGGAGCTCCAGGTAGTTTGTCTGGTTTGATGTTGTGCATGACTGGCTTTGCATATGGGGATAGAGACTGGAATTCATCTTGGAGCATGTGCGTGCCGGCTCTGTGTCAAACCCTTCTCTTGGACCTTGCAGCCAATTGCCTTTTCCTGGAGACATTCAATAGATAAAGTCAGAAATATAGCAATTTCTGCAGATGCTATCTGAGTAGGAATTCTACTCATTGGGAGATGATGGTTGGGACCGTACAAATAAAAAGGACCCTTGAAAGTACCAAGGAAGAGGTTTTAAAAAGAATCATAGTCATGGCTCAGTTACTACAGCAAAAACACATCCGATCCCCTTTTTTTCATTCATGGTGTGGTACCTGGGTGAACAATGTAATAGTTGTGGCCTGAAGAACTCCACACGCAAAGGGAGGAAATTGCTGCATCATAAGTCAGGAAGTGTCCCTGTTAGGTCCCAGGAGGGCTGAGAAAAGGGAAGACACTTCTCTGGGGAAATGGGCTTTTTGTTGAAAGGTAGATAAACATTTCCCCTACTACCCTCATTTGCATTTCTTGCATATGCGTTGGTCAATGCTGTTCTGCCCGTCAGTTGAGTTTGGAATAAAGGTATAAGCACATCTGAATTGACTAAATATTGTGATCTTCATAGGATGTTGTGAGGGCTTTTTTCCCTTCAACATAGAAAAGTGTGATGTCAGGAGTAACTAATGAAAGGGTTTGTGCATTAAAATTGGAGACAATGGATCACATTACCTGTGATAGATTAAAGAACCCTGGGAAGGTATGAAAGAAGGAAGTAGCCGAGATAGGTCACCAGAAAGCTATGGACCAAATCGACCTTTCCTGTGCTGAGCAAGCTCATCAGGTTTTGGCATTGCTGGGTGGGAGAAGTGTTGACAGATATCAGAGAGAATTTTGAGGGGGAGAGCCAACTATAGTGCTAGCAAGAAATACAGCTAACCATGCAGGACAGTATTGTGATGGGAACAAGAAGAACATACTTTTTGGGGGGGTAAATATGGCAGCTTATCTCTGAAACTAATAACTATTCCCACCAGCACATTTTGTCTGACACTGTTTATCTGAAGTAGTTTTTCTCTCCTTCTGCGTCTTCGTTCCAGACATATCAATTGCAAGATTTACTATATTAGCCTCTTCTTTCTTTCCAGCATTTCAGATGAATAATATCACACATGAAGTGTAACCCCAGGCCAGGAAAGTTTCCTGGGTCGCACCTACAGTAGTGGCTTTGTCGCTCCTATTTTTGTTTGCCTGTTGACCTCATTGCAAAAATTGTGTTTTGTGTTACTTTTACCAAAGAACATTGTAAAAATTCCCTCACGATTCACTGGTGGGCTGTATGAAACTGGCTCCCGCATTCGTTCTCGTTATCTTTTACTTAAAATGGAAGAACATCTTCACTTTGGTAGCTTGGTTTTCACAACTGCAAGACAAATACCCTCTCTAGTTTTGCCTCCCTCTTACGGCACTGCTGCAGTACCTACAAATGCTCGTCTCTCTGCTGCCACTGCCCGTGGCAGGCACTGAGAGCCAGACGTTTGATCCCAACGACACAGAGGGGAAGGCATGCTCCTTCCTCCAAGTGCCTTTTCACCAGCAACTGAGCCAAGGGATTGCAAACGCCTGCCCAGTGTTTTATGGGCCCATAACACGAGCCCAGCTGGCATGACAGCTGCTGCCCTCGAGCAGCAGTGACAGAAAAGGTAAGGGCGTTGTACACAGGTTGATGATTTGCGTGCTTTAGTGCTCTTTGTGTTATTTTCTGGTGATTATCAAAGGTAACGTGGGCTTTCTCCCTTGTGTTTCCCCTGGTAGGGTCCAGCATCAGCATGAACCTCTACGAGTTGCTACAGGAACGGGGTCCCGCTGGACTCGGTGGCTTCGCTCCCTCAACATCCCCTGGCCCTCTGACTTCTGAAGCCCATTCCTGATACTGAGGGGCCCCAAAGAGACTTCTGATGAACTAAAAGGTACTTTGAATTTCCAAGGAGGTGCCCGAGGGTCCCAGGGTATTTGCTGAGTCTGCTGATCTTTGTGGCACGTTTCTGTCTTTCAGATGCCCCAAGTTGAGGAGGTGCATCTCCAACAACTCTTAGAAGAATGAAGGACCACTCTTACACAACCTTTCATCTTAGCTCCCCTACCCTTTTCTTTTTATTTCAAATGTGAAAGATGATGTTTAAAACGAAGCCCACTTGACACACATGAATGTAAATAGGTGTACAAAAAGTTGTATAAAAGTTAAATATTAATTATTGAAATATGGCAAAAGCATGATTTTTAGAAAATAAAAGTCTTTTTTTCTTTCTGTAGTTCTGCTCTGTTATTTTGAGAAACTTCCCCCGTATGTGTGGGTGAGCAGCAGATCATGCTAGCCATTTGGTTTGGGCACTGCTGGGGAAACTCTCAGGGTAGGATGAGTTTCCATCCATCAGGGACCAAATGTACTGTTTGCATTTGTGGCAGGAAGTCACAGGGCCTCAAGGAGCACTTAAGGCAAAAGTTTTAAGTCGAGGAAAGCAACAAAGTCTCTTGGAGGCAAATATAGTTTTCTTTATTGAAAAAGTACCATCCCCTGTCCTTCTCTTGGCTTATCAGAAAACTCAGAAAAGCAGCTTGCACTGTATGGAAGCTGGATCTGACATGAAAGAATTAAAATCTTCTAGATGGGTATCAAAAAATCCACTTTCTCTGGTGAAACAGAGCATGGTTGGCCACTCTAAATGTGTACTGTGATATGGGAATTCATGTGGCTGTAATTTCCCAGGCAATACTGCCCATTTCATTATAATCCAGGCATGATCTTAAAGAGAGGAGAAGGCCGTTTGATGTGTACGAGGTGTTGGGAAGTGATCTCTGAGCTCATAGAGTCCACTGCTGTGTTAGGCACCCCTTCAACAGATATTTAGCGGGGAAGGATGCACAAGGTCTCTTTTCTTGGCTTCTCCTGCTGCAGGCTGCAACATTCTCCCAATTCTCACAGTAAGACTGAAGTCTGCATTAGGAAAGGCCATAAATCACAAACTGTGATGCAGGAGAGGACAGGAGTTGTTAGTATGCGTAACAAGGGTTGTCTAATAGCAGGTTGCTTGTTAGGGAAGTTACCAGCTAGTCCTGAGAAGTGGACATTATTCAGTACTCCACAGCAAGGCAAAATATTCAAAAGTCTCTGCCAAGATGAATAGTAAAAGCTCTTCTGCACCCAGTGGAGCTGTGTTTTCTAGCCACAGCTGATCTCCAAAGCTTCACAGAAAAGTGAGTGCTTTTGCTCTTCGTAAAACAAGTGTATAAATAGCCAGGTTAAAAAAAAAAAAATCAGAACATTTAAAACATCTATCATGCTGTGACCAACAGAAGCCTTGAAACTCAGGATATAAATGTTGGAAGCACAGTGTGGAGAGTAACCAACAAATGACAGCACCTGGGCTTCCTCACAGGAGTGCCTGCAGAGGTTATGCTCCAAAAGGGGCATCTCAGTCGTTGGTGCTTAATGCCTGTGTTGGCCTGGTTCTTCCCAGGAGCCTTCCAAGCCATTCTGGCCAGCAATGCAGGTTCTTCCTCTCTGTTTGAAGGTCATGCCTTGAACTCCTCATTATCAGTCTAACTTTATTCTTTGCTAATACCAATACCTCAAATAATGGTACACTCTACTGGATATTTACCTCTATAGAAAGACATCTTTTCCCCTCTTTCCACTTTCTTTTTACCTGGCTATTCAGAGTGAGATCTTTTAATATCCACCATGCTCTTTCTCTGCTTTCCTCAATTTTTTTAATGAAGTATTTGAGGATAGTGACACCATATGTCATGTAATGTTACAACTATTTGGCTAAAAAATAGCAATTGAGTGCAAAAGTTTGAGTCTGAAACAAAACTTATGTAGTACTTAACTGCATTTCCCTGTATGCAGGTAGAAACACAAAGTGGTTTTTGCCCATTCCTGACAAATATTCTTTTAAAATGCCCTTTCAGAAAATAGAATCTACAAAATTCTTACATAAAATTCTTTTTCCAGTGTATAACTGGGGTTTTTTTAGGGGAGGCTTGGTGTGGTGGTTCGTTTTTTTGTTTTTGTTTTGTTTTGTTCTTTTTCTCCCACTGGAACATTTTTCCTGAATGTTCTGTATTGATTTTATCCAATTGATATTTTCTCTTAAAGGAAAATGCCAATTTGGAAATGAAACTTTGAACTGTTTATGAGCTTTGAAATTTAACAATTGTGATAAACCTGCTCTTAAAATGGATAATAACAATGTAATTCATCTGATTTTCAAGGAAGTATATTGCTTTATTGGTTTCAGCTGAGATGAAATGCGTATCTCAATTATATAGCTATGTGAGACTACAGAGTGTATAATCCATAACTTGTAAAGTCTGAATAAACAGCTTGTACCATCTGTGGCAGGTTGAGGGATTGGTGCTCAATCCTTATAATTTTACGTATGTGGGTATTCCCTTTGGACTAACCTGAGTTATCGCGATACTGTATGAGTTTACCTTTGCAATTTAATAAAATGTTAAATTATAAGATATCTTTAATGAGACGTTGCCTGATTTTTCTGAGCGAAAAATATTTAAGAGTATAAAAATTGGCGTCTGCAGTATACGAACTCACTTCTCCCCTAGATGGATAAGTGGAAACACATCTATAGGTATATTGATACATTAAAATCTCATGTCCATTTTGCAAATCACTTTATCGAGGCTAGTATAATTTCTTCTGCTGTTATGGTAATTTTTGGAAAATTGTGGAAATCTAGACAAGCGTATTAGTTTTCTGAGTACAAAACATTGGGTCAAACTGTGTAATGATCTCAACAATAAAGATGGATGTGACAGCCTCCAGTTCTCCTCAAACTCAATATGTCATGTATCAGAATTCATTACATGGTCACTAAGGTTAAGTATGAAAAACCATAGGAGTAAAAGCCTGGCTCCATATTATATTATAGGTGGATGGAAAAACTTGCAACTCACCTCGTGATCTAGAACTGTGCTTGATAAAAGTTTTAAACTGTTTTTGAGTGAGAATGTTAAAGTCAGAAATGTCAAAGTTGATGGGGGGGAAAACGAGTAATGTGTTAGCTCATAGACTTAAATATTTGTCCGAATTGTCCCACCCATGACATGTATTTTCCATTTTATTTTTCAGTCTGGACTATCCTGATGGCATCATTACTAACGGAGTACTAGTGGTAATGTATACTTCTTACAATCTTTCCTGTGCCTGCATAACAAGTGTTCGTATTTTTAACTCTGGAAACTTTGAGCCATGTCCCAAAGCTAGTACTACCAGCTGCACTGTCCTACTGAGAAAAAAGGGTCCGTTGTTGGCCCTAAGGATCGTTGTTTTCCCACCACTCCACTGCAGTGCCACCTTCTGCAAAGGCATGCTGTGAGGCTGCTGTCAACACGCGTGTGCCACTTATCCTCTTCTATAAACTTGAACTTCCTACCCATTATTCCCACATTACGCCCAGAACTACCAGGGGTTAGTGAAGAAAAAGATAAAACGCTCATAAGAAGAGTCCCATATCTCAATATGCCTATTTTTTTGAATAGGTCTCTTCTTCTTTACTTAACTGTCTCTTCAAGTTCAAGCAGCCCATAAGATGTTCCTCTTTGCTTTCAAAATTAGAAGAAATGCCATGTCACTATTGCCTTCATGTTATCTGAAGACACAGTAATAGATAATTATGGTGTTGCTCATTGATCAACCAGAGGGGTTGATTGAGAACAGTATGAATCACTTGCAATGACATTTATACTTCTCTCAGTTGTCGTTTATCCTCTCTTGCTACAGGCACGCGAGGTTTCCTGTTTGGAGGTTAGACTGGATACGGGGAAGCTGCCGCAGCAATCCACAAGTGAGGTTATTGCTTCATTAACCTATTGTTTTTGTGTTGTGATTCAGTTGTTACCGAGATGTTGAAAAAAATATTAATCTGTTGTGCATGTTACTTTAGCTGTTTCACATAATAAGTTTCACCATGCCCCATCTTGCAGAAAGATTGTATCTGCCAAAATGCAAGTTAGTCAATTATTTAGTTTTGAGACAAATCTTAAATTGATGCAAAACCAGAACCTTATATACCAGTATTTAAAACTTGGAAAAAATTATATTATTGCTCTTTGTTTATTGCTTGATCAAAATGAAAATTTGTAACCAAGTTGGATTTTCTTTTAAAAATTACCTTATAATTAAAATGTAGAAATCTTATCCTGTATATTTAATTTGGGTTTGAGTACACACAAAAATGCTGCACATTCTGAAAAAGAATTTTTTTTTTTCCTTTTTTTGGTTGCTTGAGCAAAAATAATAAAACTGGGCTCTTAAGTTTAAATGTAAAATTGTATCAAAGGGGTCTGCGCAAAATGCAAATCATCACCAAATCAGGACTTTGCCTGTAAAATGTAGCTGTAATAAGTATAGCAGGACTCCTCACTAGTCTTTAAGTTGATTCAAATAAACAGTAGCTTGTTTAAAGCTCCTCACGGGGCAAATCTCAAAAAATTCGTGGCTGTTTCAAGAAAATTAATGAATGGAAAACTGACCTTTATGAAGAAAATGATAGCAATAGCTGAGTTGCATTATAGGAAGTTTCAGACTGAAATATGACATGGGGAGGAAAGGTTAGTGACCTAAAATTATATGCCTCTTGGCTCTGATCTTGCAAGAGAACAGCGTATGGTCTCTCTGTAAATGTAAAGGCTTTTCCATACAAGAAACACAGTCTTTGGGGTGACAGGTTGTTTCAGTTTTGGTGACACAAGGGCACATGTGAATTAGTCTGTTTGATTTTTGAGTTTGAATCCTTTAACTATTGTAGCAGGCACAGCATACAATAAGATATACACAATGAACCAGAACAGACTGACATCAAATAAATTACTCTTTTATTCAGTGTGAATAATCCAAAAGGCCTTTAAAATGACACTCCTTTAAATCTAAATCTTGGTTTTATTTATTCATGGAAAACTCCCACCAAATAGCATGCTACAGTATTTTGAAAGTATGTGATTTCTGTATATTAATGATTTATACAGATTTGCCAAGATATTTTACATTAGTTTGCAATCTGTTTTGGCCACCCAAAGTCTAATTAATTACTGCGGTATAAGGAAAATCAGACAAAAAGCATGCAGAATAAAAGTTAATTTCATTTATTAATTATGTGTGTTTGCTTGGAATAGTTAAAATTCTCTTTGTTTCCTGCCTCTATGTTTAGATCTGGAGCTTACATTTACAGTGAAAGGATCCCATGAAGGAAGCCAGAAGATTTTGCTGGACTCTGACTCCAGCCTTAGGATCATCATGTTCCACTGTGTTATAAATGAGCAGACAAGGCTGGATATCACATTACCAGAAGAGGTACGTTCTCCTTCTCTGTGTTATCATTAAATTCTATGAAATTAGAAGAAGAAATTAGTGTTACCGGTGAACTGAACTGGTGTTCTTAATAGGAGAAGTTCTAGAGATGACAAACCTTTCACGTGTGCCACTTTTTACACTGTTTCAGCTGGCAGATAAAAATGAAACAGCGAAATCCGGGGTCCTTTCCTTCCCTCTGAATTCACTCCCTGTGCAGAAGGAAATAATAGTAGAAGAGGTGAGTGCTGTGAACGTTTTGAAATAAATATTTCCAAAATGTGCTTGATATTGTCTTGCTAGAAAGGAAGTTACCAAGTGAACAAAATCACTGTGTAAATATTTATTGAAAATGTTAAAAAAAAAAAGAAAAGACTGTCATATTCACTTTTAAGGAAACAGGTGTTGTTACCAATTATAACAATATGAAAATCATTGCAAACCTGCATCCCAAAATTAGAATTAAGTGGTTTCAAGGAACAAAGATGACCATCACAAGTATATGCATTCCAAAATGTCTTTTTGGATAATTCCAGAATGGCTAGTTTTAAAAAATACAATCCAGAATATGAGCTTAATTCAGATTTTAAGTAGCCTAATATTGATATTGAGAGTAATGTATGTACTTTTGTATGGTTTTTTGGTTTTTTTTTTAAATAATGTACTTGTCTTGTTCTTGTTGCTGCTTCTAAGTGTGTACACTGTGAGCTGGTGTAACATCCAAACTCGTGGCACACTAATTGTCCCAAACAGACAGGCTTGTTAGATAAGAGAGAATTTGATTCCAGAGCAGGGAGTGAGGCTTTGGTTAATTGTACCAAAATAATGTCCTTAGACGTATGAATTCTTATTTCAGAACCTCCTGTCTCACTGAATGAGCCTTGCATGAGCTTGAAGGAAAGAAACGTTTTAAAATTTGGTGGTAATTAGCTTTATTTTCTGGTTTTCTAGGACCATTCCTTTCACTTGTGCTTGACAGCAAGAAAATGGTAAGACAGCCTCTTTTTGTCCTGTCATCCAGGCTTACTGTAAACTAGTTATCTAGATCTTTTTCTGTGATAGGTGGAGAGATGAACACGTGCCGCGTGAGTGCTTTGTCCTGTACTCACGTGGTGCCGGAGGTAAGCACAAGTCTGCTGCAGTTACAGGATCATGCAGAAAAATGAGAGTTTGAGCCTTGGTAGGTTTCTTCAGAGAAAACTAGCCCATTGCATGACTACTATTCTTAGACATGAGTAAAACCTGCAGTACTCAGATATTAATTTTGTTGCCCATTTATGCCAATAGTCAGATCTGCACCATGACTGCAATAAACCCGGTTCTTCTTTGACTTTGCCAAGTCACCGAAACAAATACGGGGCAGCCCGGCTTCTGGCTCTTCTGCTTCACCAAGCATAATGGGAGCTGAGAGCTGACCGGCTGCACCTCTGCCAGCCCGCTCCAGGGACAGGACTGCACCAGTGACAGCTGAAATGGAAGACAATGAGGTTTTATGATAGTGAGGATGCTGTGAGCCGTATGAAGTTTTCATATCTATTGGGTGGTATACAGAAGGGGAAGCAAGGTGGGCTTTCAAAACGTGGGAGCGGTTCGTGTAGGTGAAATTCAGAGCGTAGGAAGATCTACCTGCTCAATCTCTGCCCATGACAAAATATGTTGAAACGTAAACCTAACAGATACAGATTTATAGAGAGAGCAAGAGACATTTTAATCTACCACTAAAAGAGTTGTTTGTTTTTACAAGGTCAATCAATTTGCCTTACTCTGTTTGTAAAATTTGCTGACAACAGAGGTTACTAACATTAACACTTGAAACTTTCATGTTTGTGAAATATTGGTGAAAGTAATGTTCAGATTAGAGCTTGCAGCCACCAGAGGGTGATGTAAAACAGAAGATCTGGTCAATATGCGTGCTCTTCTCAGTAACAAGACTATTTGTGTTGTTGAAGGCACAAAACATTAGCTACCATCTGATCGGTTTTGTACCATTTTTATCTGCATGTTTTTGGCTTGTGCTTCACATTTCTCTGCGGAGAAAATTCAATGCGGTTGCCCATGTGGAAAAAAAGGATGGGTATTCTTATATATTTGCAGGATGAAGCTTGCAAATGCTTATCTAGAAATCTGTTCAGCACATGGGTGAAAGGCTGGATTTCACAGGACGGAGGCTGAGCAGAGGGTGGTGCTGCAGAACAAGCTCTGCAGTTCAAGCTCCGTCACACAGCTCATTTAGGACCTTCACCTTAAATACTCTTAGTGGGCTATCAAAACCTGAGAATGGGTGATATCACTTTTCCAGGATGTCACGGTGACAAAAAGGAATGGATAAAGAAAAAAATTACTCCTGAAACTACCCCTTTTGGTGAACTTTCCCTTGTCTTGTCTTTGTGTATGTGCTCACAAGTCTAAAGCACCTTGGAAACTCCCCTTCATCCTCACTACTACTCCTTGCTGGCAATAGAAATGTTCCTTTTTCTTTTGTTTCTTGATCAATATGCAGCTTGTTTTCCAGAGGACTTGTGGAGTTTACTGACTACCTGCCCTACAGGTCTTCATATCAACTATAAATTACATGTACATTGATTTGTTCCATTGTCTATTCCAGCTCAGGAGACCTGGATGTGCGTTTGGGGTTTAACCTGTGCATGGAAGAGCAGGAATTCCTACGGAAAAGGAAGAAATATGTTGCTGCTGCTCTGAAGAAGATTCTTCATTTGGAGGAGGATCTGAAAGAGCACGAGGCAAGCCAATACAGTCACTGGTAGCAACTCTTCTCTGGGGATGGGGGCCTGGCTCACAAATTGAACTCCCAAATAAAAACCCAGTTTGTTTAATCATGCTGTTCTGGGGCAGGCCTGGCCACCCAGAGCAAGAGATGAACAAGAGAAGTAGCTGGCTCATACAGCAGAGCGGGAAAGGTGGGATAATGTTGTTACAGCCCCCAAAGCTTCTCAACAGCTCCTCAATTCCTGTTTATTCTTGATATTGCTCATGGGTCTCAGGAGGAAAATTTATAGTGGGCAGACATGGAGCTGCTGGGAGATGCTGCCTGGGAAACAAGTGTGCCTTAGCTCAGTAATAGAGACAAGGTGGTGGTCATGGCATTTGGAAAGGATTTTTTGGAGAGGAAGCAAAAATTTTCACACAGACATCTGAACAAAAATAATTTGGGTGGTTTCTGCAGAAGAAAGGTTTATTGTTGGGAAACCTGACTACTAGAATAAAACTATCAATCTGGAAAACAAGAGTTAATCTTATTGCATTGTTGAGTTGCAAAGATGAAATAGCTGATTAAAAGTGTAGCTTTATCACTGTAGGCCCTACTCGTGCCTCCAAAATTTGGTCATAAGTTTTGTAACTGCTTGTGTCTAGCTTGGTTATCGACAATCGGAAGAGTATGGACACAACAACAAGAAGAATACTCTTTAGCTGAGAATTACAAGAGACAGTGCTGTGGATAGGGTACAAATTTTAAAAAATTATATTTTGGGTTTCAGAGCAGAGAATAATATAACAAATAAAGTTTTCAAGAAAAATGGAAAGAATATTTTTACATAGCTATCTAAGAGTTTCCTGACACATAGAAAAGTGTTTGAGGTGGTAAGACCAAAAAGGTAAAATCAAAGCTGTTTTTTGAACAGGTCTAGTTACCCTGGCTCTACTATTCATGTATTTAACTTCAAAATTGTGGGAAAAAAAAAAAAAAATCCTCTCTCCCTTGTTAACTGACTTAATATTTTTTTTTCTGTTCAAATATATGATTAGAATTTTATCATGAAAAAGGTTAGAAAAGGTAAAATGCAAAATATAATATTTTGAAATAGTTTTAATTTTAGTTAAGATGATCAGATTTTTCCCCACTAGCAGTTTATAAAATTTCCTAGTTCTTACCACCAGGTTTAGGGTCGGAAGAACTTGTCTTTTTTTTGTTCTTATTTCACAGAATGGGAGAAATATTTTCTTTCAGCTCTATTTATTAACTTTAGGACTTGAGGAAATTAGAAGCTAATACTTAAAAGATATAAATAGACATATTCCACAGGGCATGTAGGCATCCATACGACTCAAGGTACTAACGGAAGAAAAGGGTGTACCTCATCAGGAAAAGATTAAGAGAAGAATAGTCTGTCTCTTCAATTACACTTGGACCTTGGATGTGTGTGTGGGGGGAGCCCTATAGATGACTGTGCTTCAGGACATAAAGTAATTAGTGGCCTGAGGCCAGGAAGGATTCGGCTATTGTGTGGTCTGGCTGATTACAGGGTGCTGTGTGTTCTTCTGGGACACTGGTCATTGTTAGAGGCAGAATCATGGATCCCTAATCTGCTCCGGCATGGTAAATCCTGTGTTTTCTGTGACAGATTCTAATAATACACTTCGAGAAGAATTCCAGGGTGATGAGGTTGATTTCCAATTATATATTAAGTAAACAGCCTCCCACCCACCCGATCTGAAGATAAAAGCGTTCCCTCTCCCATCGGTCAGGTGGTGGCAACAGAAGCCTTTTGCAACAATCACCTCCTTTTTGCAGGAAGTAGTGTCACCGCTTGTATCGATACCTACGATCTGTTATCTGACCTCTGCAGTAGGAAGGGATTGCTTGTCTCTAACACATGCATGGCTTTCCCTCCTTCTGCCTTGCTGTGTTGAGCAGGTGCCGGTGGTGGCCATCACGACAACTGGAGGAGGGACGAGGTCGCTGACAGCGATGTACGGCAGCCTGCTGGGTCTCCAGAAACTCAATCTGTTAGACTGCATTTCCTACATCGGTGGTTTATCGGGTACAACATGGTGAGAATGACCCAAACAAGGTTTATGTTTGCACTTTCTTTGCTTAATGCTGTTGACCGCTTGGGCAGCACCATCAGCTTACATGGCACTTAGTAAATCAAAAGCATTTCCATTTTCCCCCCCAGTTTTCCCCACATTTTCCCCACAATCTGTGTCCACCTAGAGCAAAGAAACAAAAAAAAAAAACTGAATAAGAGATCAATTGTCACATTCATCAGCTGCTTTTGTCACCACATTGACACAGTCTATGCCTGATATTTTCATGTAAATGCTCTATTACCTTTTCATATTTTATCAATTAGACTGAATGCAACGAATTTGACTTTAGACTGGAAATTGAAGAAAGATGGGAAGAAGAATTTATGCCTGCCATTTGCTGGTTATTCTGACTTCCATTTTGGATTTAGAGTGCATCTCCCTCTGGTAAAAGGCGTATTTGGGGCTAGTGGAATTAAGAGTCACAGACAGTCCAAAAAATGATGCCAAGTTACTGACCTCGGAGAGACTGCAGCTATGGTTGTTCATCATAAAGTGCTCTCTTCTCCCAGTGGGCACATGGAGATGAGGTCATATTTAAAATAACTTAGGTATTTAATCATGTGGGTTCCAGGTAGCTCGACTCCTCTACACCTGGTTGGAAGTGGAGACAGTTGTGGGTTTTTTTGCACTGAATTGTGTGTCAGACCTTTATATAACTCCAAACCTTAATGGCAGGTTTGTCAAAGTATTTACCAAAATTCTTTTAAGTTCTCTGTATGTATGTGGAGATCTGGGTGTACTTGTCTGTGTTACGATTTCAAGGAGACAAGTAAGAATGGTCATACCAGGACATGCCGAAGACCCAAGAACTGCCCAGTTCTCTCAGTGGTAAAAGCCAGTAGCAGACACTGGCAACAAATATGAGACTAGAGAAAACTAGTAGTGACTGCTCCCTGGAGTACTTCCCACCCTCCAAAAAAGGGATTTTCTGAGGACTTTTGGAGTCTTTGTGTTAAATAGTCTTGGGTGAGATTCCCCCCCCACCTTGAATTTCTAAGATGGTTTTTTGCACCCCCATAAACTTTTATCATCAAAACCAGGAAAGCTGGGAATTTTTGTTTGCTCTTGAAATGAGAGTAATTCAAGTGTGTTTAATTTTCAGTTGTGAACCCCATATGAATTGAGAAACAGGCAAACAGGTTGCAAAAATTTCTTTGAAGCGAAACCACAACATTAGTTCTCTTTCATTATTTTCTTCTAATGTTTCTTCAGGACAATGGCAAACTTATATGAAGATGCTAATTGGTCACAAAAATATCTGGAGGACGCAATCAAGGAAGCTCGCAAGCAAGTAACCAAATCCAAGATCTGCTGTTTTTCTTTGGATTGTCTTAAGTACTATTATGAGGACCTGATGGAGAGGACTAAAGAGGGACATAACACTTCTTTCATAGACCTTTGGGGGCTTGTCATTGAATCCATGCTACATGATAAGGTATAAATCCTTTTTTTCCAGAAACCTGATGAACTTCTTCTATAGCTATAAAGGGGAAGAAAATAAATCCTGGGATGCCATTCAGTATTACTAATGCAAATAATTAGTTTAGTGGGTGATTAAATTCTGTATATTCAGATCCATTGTTAAAACACTACTCTTGCTTTGAAGTGCAGTTTATGTTGAACTGAAGGAGCTATGGCATTGCAGTCAAAGGTGTTGTTTTTTCTTACAGAAAGAAAAATCCTGAGAAAAAAATTATTTTGAAATTTAAAGTAATCACTTTGGACATAAAATATTGTGACTAGAAGAGGCACTTAAAAATTTGAAATAATTTCCTTCACTAGCATAAATGAATACATGCATTTATAAAGTGACTTAGTTATAGACTGCATATGGAGATGACACAAATAGCAGGAAATACCATTCTGTACTTATGTTATCAAGTTTTAAGAAAGAGTGATAGAAATGTTGGTCCTTTAAAACCAGTATAACTTAAGTAGTTTCCTTCTAGTTTATGGAAGGAAACAAGGAAGTTTTACAAGTATTTTACAAGTATTACAAAGAAGTTTTAAATTGTCCTATGAAATAGAATATATTCTTGCATATGAATATACTTGCAAAATACAATAAAATGTGATAAACTCTGTTCCCTAAGACCCAGCCAAGGAAAGTACTTTACCTTTCAGTTAGCCACATATTTCTTCCTGGGAACATTTTTTCTCTTGCTGAACTTACATTCAACCTCTCTGTATATCTCAAAATCCCAGAACCCGTATAGCAGGTAGCTGCTGCTTAAGGGATACTTGCCGAGTTTGGAATATCTTATGGCAGATATTTCTGAACAAACCATTGAGCTGAGAATGGGAAGGAGAACCTGGATAAAGTTCATAATTCACACTCTATTATTTCAAGTGCAAGTTGTTTTTCACTTCGTTCTATTAACCTTTTTTAATCAAAACCAGAAAGATGAGCATAGACTCTCAGATCAACGGCAGACTGTGGATAATGGTCAGAACCCGTTGCCCATCTATGTGGCCATCAACCTCAAGTCCGGCTACAGTGCTCAGGCATTCAGAGGTAATGGTCACGATCCAGATTTCTTAATAACTTTAAGTAATCTGAACTGAGACTAAATGCATCTAATCAACTTTAATACCACAAGAGTTCTTTCATTCTAATAGTAAAAAACATCATTTCAAATTTCACATAATACAGACTAACACTTAAAAATAAAAAGTTCAAACATGTTTAGTGTTTAGAATTTGAGTTCTCTATGTTGCCAGAAGCAAAAATATATTTATGCCACAGAAGACACCAAACTCACAATTTATCCTGGTCAAAAAAAACTTGTAATGAAACCAATTCTTATGATGGTTTCCCGTGGTCTTATTTTGAACAATTAAAGGGAAAACCTTGAATGTCTGGGGCCAGGGGCAGGAAAATCACTATTTTTTCTAGTATTAATTTTCACAGTGTTTGTTTAACATGAACAGCTGAGTACATGACACCAGGTGAATGCTAAGCTTTCTGTCATTGATGCCCTTAAGGGAACAAGTTATAACTTAGCAGTACATGCTTTTGTGTAAGATTATCTGCACAGAACACGTATGGTTTCGTTCAGACCAGGACTTTGCTGCTGGAGGTTGTTCTATCAAAACATGTATATTCTCCCAGGGCAATAGTACTGCTATAGCTGGTGAACAGCATATTATGAACCAGGCAGTGTCTTTCTCGTGGTTTGTTCTTGCTCTCTAGTACTCTTCTGTTTAGCCATAGTTAACACATTATTGTCTTTTCATGATCTGGCTGCTGTCGCTGTAGAGTGGCTGGAGTTCACTCCTTATGAAGTCAGTCTCCTAAAATATGGAGCGTCTATTCGCGCAGAACACTTTGGAAGTGAATTCTTTATGGGAAGGCTAGTGAAGAGGCTCTCAGAGACGCGGATCTGCTACATGCAAGGTGACTATTGCCTAGAGGGAAAGGTGGCCTTCTGAAGAGGCAGCTGGCGTGAGTGAGCATGTGGTGTGTGGTGGACAGCCCTGGGAAGACACCAGCAAACAGGTCGGACAGGTGTGAGTTTTCATTGGCCAAGGGCATACTTAGGAAGCATGCCCACAAAGATATCCATCCAGTTGGAAAGGAAGTATCCAAGGGGAAGGACTGAAGGTATGTATCAATTAAAATTCTTCCAAGCCTACTCCATCAATCAATTTCTTTTCTCTCTTTCACATTACAGGCATGTGGAGTAGTATATTTTCCATAGATGTGATGTATGTCTGGAATTTGGCTGCTGATTCAGAGGACTTCTGGTGTAGATGGACCAGAGACAGAGTAACAGATATTGGTAAGAGTGGTTTTTTTTGTGTGTTTTTTTTTTTTTTTTTTAAGCACTGGTGTGTGTATATATATATATATATAGCTTATATTCTGTGCAGAGGTCAGATGCCTAAAGAGATGCTGTCAAATTCAGGGAGGGATATGAGGAAAGCAAAGCAGAGATGTCAGCTAAGAAATTTTTCTGCCTGATTTAGAAGAACTAAACTGTACTTCTCTGGCAAAGCTTTGGCAAAGCTATGCCTTTCTCTAAAGGACATACAGACACAAAAACTGTCTCCAGCAGACATGTAAGAGTAATGTCATGTTAAGAACATATCTTAAGATTGTTAAGTTAGGATATGGTCCTCCTTGGCCACTAATACTGTCACTAGAGAAAACATCTCTCGCAGAGGGCTGTTTTCTCTGCTAAACTGCCCATGGAGAAAGCTCGCTCTTGCTGTTAATTGCAGAGGGAACCTGTAGTGACGGGCCTCCTGACTTAGCTAATGTTTGCAGCTGGGTGATATTCACATGCTTTCTGAAGGTGTCCTGTTCTGAGGCTAGTGTTGTCCTCCTGTTTGTTTTGGGATGGGGCTCTCCCCTGCACCACATGCTGCAGTAGAGGTGGGCATCATTCGAGGAAGCCTGTGGAGTGGGAGGTGGTGCTCACTCCCTGGCAGCTCGCTGCCTGCAGGTAGCTGTCACTTAATTCACTGTCTAATGCTGAGTTTTATTTGGTAGCATAGACCTTAAAGGCTTATAACTATGTTGGATTTACTCTTGGGGTGGGGGATGGTGACAACTGTGTTTACAAGTTACTCTGTTTTTTAAAATACTGATCATTTCAGAAAAATGTCCTAAACTCAGAACAACTTCTTTCCTTCCTGCAGCGGAAGAGCCCTTTCTGTCCATGAATCCCTATGAGGTAGACACATGTCTCTTCACTCCCTCGAGCGTCCTCTCCTCTGCTCTGCGAGATGTCTTAACAGGACGCCCAACCATTGCACAGTATCCCAATTTTATCAGAGGCTTCCAGATGCATAGCAAGTACCTGGAGAGTGAAGGATTTTCCACCTGGAAAGGCACAGTAACTCAGCATATTTTTCAGTAACATTTTGATGAGGTTTAGGTTTGGGAACTCATTTAGGACTTCCAATGAGGAAGGAGAGACAAGACTGACATCTTCTGAAATTCCACTTCTCCCTTCCATAAACGGAAGAAATAAAAGATAGATTTGAATGACATTTTTTTTCAGGGGTGGGGGGGAGGGATGAGTACTGAAATTGAATTTAGTTGCCTGGGGATTGTGTTTCAGTGGACAAAGGTGAGCTCAGCCTGAGGAGGCAGGAGGGATCTCCCCTTTCGGGCCAAAGATGCTTGAGGTGTCCAGAAAGGAAGGAAGGAAAGAAAAAGCTGTAGCATGTCACATACTCCTATAAGTTAGTGCTGCTAGTGACTCAAAGGCAGGCAGGGAAAATGGGGGGCAAAATTCTCCATTCTTCCCTCTTTAACTTTCTGCAGTGGAGTAGTCAATCTTGGCTTTTTTATTTGTTGTAACGAGAAATATTTGTGTTTCAGACACAGTGATAGACTCCCTCCCAAATAAACTGATGGAAACAGCAGACGATGAGCTCTCCCTGGTTGATACGGGGTTTTTCATCAATACCAGCTACCCACCACTTTTGAGATCGAAGAGGGAGGTGGATGTCATCTTGCATTTAAATTACAGCGGAGGGTCCCAGACACTGGTAAGAAAAGCCATGATATCTGTCGTCTTTTTAATTCATGGTTTTTTGGTGTCTAGCACTTATCAGTTAAATCAACTAACTTTCCGGGACTGGAATGGGAATATGATGATTATTGTATGATTTATTGTTTAGATTATTGGGTGACTTATTTCTCAGTAACTAAGAAGAATATTAGAAGACAGCGATGAATATAGGCATTTTAAAAATATCAAAGTCTTGACTGCAGTGGGTCCAAGAGCTTTTGAAGAGCTGACTGAGGAGCGTTCTGGAGCTCTGATACTGATTTTTGTTATCCTTGAACTGAGCAAGTCACAGAAGCAATAGAAAGTCCTGACAATATTTTAACAGATTAAATGGGAAAACCTATGTGTCTCTGGGCCTGTTTCTCTCATATCAGTTTTAGCAAAATGTACTGGCTGATGCCGTAATTGATTAATAATGAAAAAATAATATAATTAGTGTTGCATACATAATAAGAATAATATAAAAATAAACACAGGCTTGTAGTAAATATAGCTATTAAAGTTTTTTTTTCATGAGGTCATAAAGTATGTTGAAAAATGTATTTGTTAGTAGGGATTCGTTATCAAACAATCACAAACCATGGAGAGGACAGGAAGGTTGGGAAAGTGGTAAATGAAGTCGTCAAGGCAATGACGCAGAATAATCTCGAGTGATCTGTTCCTTCCCCGGTCTTGCAGTTTCTTTGCCTTCCCCTTCTGAACCTGCTTTATAGGAATTATAAAATCAGTCCTTTGGCCTTTCGATCCATTTGCAAGCTCAAAGAAAGTGACTGTTTTCTTGTTTTGCCTAAAGCAATACAAAAATAAGATAAGCTGCAATGTCTGGTGTGGTTATGGCTGTTTCTGTCTGAAATTTATAATCTTCCCAGAGGAAGATTCAAGCCTTGGAGTATTCACGTTAACTGCTGGAGTTTAAAAAAATCCAGGTCTCTGGATCTTTTTTTGAGTTTTGATTCTTTGTATTAATTTTATTTATTTTATTCATTCAACCAGCCTCTGGATCAGATTGCAAAGTACATCTCAGGGCAAGGAATCCCATTTCCCCAAATTGAGATAAGTGAGGAAGACAGGGAAAACTTGAAGGAGTGCTATGTGTTTGAAGATGCTGACAGTCCACAAGCTCCAACAGTGCTCTTTTTCCCCCTAGTAAACGACACCTTCAAGAAATACAAAGCTCCTGGTGAGTAATCTGTGGTTAGCAATTTTAATAAAAAATCACTTGCCTGGTATGTCCTCTCCATATCTAGTGTCATCTCTGACCTTCTTTCCACACCGACCTTATCAGTCTCATCACTGACAAAAATAACTGGTCTGTGTCACTATGTCTGAACTGTGAGAACTCCAGAAGCTTTCTTAATACACTTGAGATGAGAAAAGACATTTACTCTTCACGACTTACTAGAGATAGTATGAAGTTAAAACTCCCACAATACATACAGCAAGGGTGGCAGGTCCTCAACACAAGCTGTTATACTCTACAAACATGCACTTGTTATGCACCACTGCTTAGAACGAAGAGGGAGGCAAAACCTTCTGGGGATTTCAGTGGAAGCCCATTCATCTGGGCTTTGTTCACTTATTTAAAAGTAATCTCCCAGACCGAGGACTGAGTGAACATAGCTCTTTGCTTTAAATATGAACTGTGTCCTCTGACTGAGTGCCATCATTTCTCCTGAACTTTCAGTGAGAGGGTTGTTATTTCATCCAGTACAAGAGTATATTGTTGTCCTTTTGCTTGCACTTTTCTAGTTTTGGTAGCAATGACTTTGTTGTCCAAGCAGTGGTTTACAAGTGCTGCTGCTGATAATCAGTGTTGTTCTCGTTCCTGGCTGTTTGGGTTTACCTCATTTTTGAACCAAGGCTTGATCCAGAGTCTGAAGAATATGGTGCTATTAGACTACTTTTACATCCCTCTGGCAAATCATATCTTTCCCTCCAAGTCTCCCTTTTCTACCTATAATTACTTAAATGACAGACATGAGCCACATACTGCAAGAAAACCTTATTGGTGCATCTCCTTGTGGTTTGTTCCTCAGGTGTGGAAAGGACTCCTGAAGAGATGGCTGGAGGCAAAGTTGATGTCTCCACTATCCTCTCCCCATTTACGACAAGGGAGGTGTGTTTCAGTGAAGAGAATTTTGACAAACTGGTGAAACTGACTGATTACAACGTCCTGAATAATGAGAAATTGATAATTCGGGCCTTACGCTTGGCAGTGGCACGGAGGAAGCAGCGAAAGTATTAGTCACTGCCTGCTCGCTTTAACCTTCCACGTGGTGTTTCTTGGGTTGTCCGTTATCTGGTGAGATTGAGATGTTTGATGCTTGGCAGTGTTACTTCCAGTAGAAATCACATCATCCTGAGGACGTGCTGGACTCCATCTTAATTATGTGATTGTTCCAATGAACAGGTTGGAATTTTCCAGTGGTTTAATCCAAAGCAAACTTCAAAGCAGAAAATTTTTGTTTAGTTTTGTTACCTTGTTACTTTACCAATTAATATATATTCCATATAAATTAACATAGTGTTGCGTAAGATAATAATGAAATATGTAGCACATTAAAATGTGAACCAAACCGGTATGTATATGTTTCCTTCTATTTGGCAGAACAACGATCACTTGAACTTGAATTTTTCTGGCAAATAGCTAATCTGTTGTGTTTGTCCCACTTAAGTATTGTTGCACTGAAGGTTGTCATCTCTGATTTGATTGTCTGTCCACTATGAGGTTTTTATTTAACTGGCTTTCTTCACTAATCTTTGAAAATAAGTTTCTTATGTTACTATCACTGTTGTAAAAATCTATACAGTTTTCACTATCAATAAAAAATACCCCGAATTAGGTCGTCTTTGTTTCACGTGATCAAACGAATCCTCTGAGCTGCTCTTCACAGAACCACCTATATTTGGCCTAAGTAGTAGTCACGTTGTCCAGCTTTCCTTACGTTTTCTCTTGAGTTGCTGCCGACTGTCCTGTCTCACTCATCTTCACCTGCCTTGAATGTTCCTGAAAGATTATCTTGCCATTTCTCTCAGTGTTTCCTAAGATGGGAAGTGGCTGCCAGCTGTTTGTCTGGAGCATGGCAATGCAAGAGGGCCTTTTGAGCTCTCTTCCAGCTATGTTTTTTTGCAAATGTTCAACACTTTTCTGCAAATGGTTGTTTTGCAGGTGTTGTCCTGAGGGAGTGGTCTCATCAAGAATGCTCGAGGTCTTCTGGGGGAAGGTGGCTGCCAGAGACTCTCTTCTTACAGCCCTGCAAGAGGCAGTTCACAAGCTCAGTCTTTCACACTAGCAACCCTGTGCACTGTGGAGCTGTGATACACGAAGGGGCTGGTCACAGCAGCTCAGAAAATGCTTGGGATTATCCTCTCTTTTACAATAAAAAGCTCCTACTGTTGCAATGAACTTCAGACTGAGTCACCAGGGCAGAATTGGAGTTGAGATCAGAGTCTTGCTCAGAAGGGACAAATTTGTTTGTAGGGAGCAAAGTTCTAGGAAATGGATGGGAGAAAAGGATTTCTCTCCTATGGAAAAACCAGCTGGTGGTGCATCCTAGAGCAATACCGGGGGCGGAAGAAGAGGAATGGGCCATATTTTTCACCTATGAATATGTTAATTGTTTTCATGCACCTGCAACACTTTTAAGGGCACTGTATAACCCTGTTGCCAGGTATAGTATTGCATGTTTAAATCTAGATTGTTAGCCTTCTACGTCTGAGGCAGTTGTAGTTGTGGTTCAGCTCCAGAACAGCAGGATATCAGCTCATGGGATCCCATTTTTTGCTGGAAATGAAACAGAGCAGGATGAAAGCTGCTTCAGTCTGTTTTACGGGGGAAATTTAACAACAGGATGGGAAAAAGCCAGATAGGTGGATGACACAGCCTGAGCCTGATTAACTCTGCTTTTCATCAGGGCTAATTAGTTGATCTTCTAACCGTGACTAATTACTGTACTGACATAGCTGTGCTGCATCCCAAGTCAGCACTGGGGTGTCTCTGCATTGTGTCCTGCTGGTTGATATGAAACCTGCCTTTCCCTCTCCAAGGGAGTTCCTCCTACTCTCAGATCACTCTGTGGCTCTTTTCTTCAGTTTCCCTGATATTTCAATATCTTCTGTTTGAAACAGGGCACCTATAGTGATTTTTTGATTATTATTATTTTTGTGGTGGTTTTTTTTTTTTTTTTAGATTTACAGATCATTGATAGAAACATTGCAGTAGGCTTAAAACTGAACTGTTTGCAGCCTCTTTAGGAGCACTTGCCACTGAGGGACTACTCCCTCCTTTGACTACTGCTTTTTGTGATCTGTTAGTTACCCATCCTTATTCTGCTTAACACCTGGATGACATTTGTGGCATCTAGTTCTTAAATTAGAATGTCTTCAAATGCCAAATGTTTTATGAAATTCAAATTTTAGCGTGTCTGTGAAGTTACCATTATCAATCAGTTCTCAACTCATTGCAAAGTGAAATGAGATTATTTTTGAGTTTGATTTTTCTGTTAAATTTCATAATAGCAGGGATAATGTTTTTTTTAAAAAATCTCCCATTTTGTTACCTGTTGCGTACTCCTTCTTTGAGACTGGGACCTCCTCACATGAGGCTAGCAGTGCCCTACACAGTGAAGCCTTATAAATGTGAGGACATAAAGAATGGGTGAGAACGTAAAGAGTAATTAACAATAATTTCACCCTCCCAAATATATCCTCTTTGAGGTTATTCACTGAAGCACCTTAATTCAGATGCATGATGTAAAACAAATTGAGAAAATGAGTGAGCTTTTAAAGCTTTGCCTTTAGAATGGAAACTCTTACAGTTTCAACAGGTGATTGGGGAATCGTTTCTTGCAGTATTTTTCCTGCAATAACTGTTTGGCTGAAAGATGACTCGCTGCCTGGGTTGGGCAAAATGGAAGGTGAGATGGGCATAAAATAAAATTATTCCCGATGTGTCTTAAGCAAAGACCCACCTACTCCCTATAGGCAATAAAAAGCTAAAAAATGTATTTGCTACGCACAATGGTTTGCTTGGATGTCCTTGGCCTTAGAGGTCCTTCTTGCCCACTCCTGGGCAGCCAGATGGACCCTGTCTGGCACCAGCCATCTCCACACAAGGGGCTGCAGTACAACAGCCCTCCAGTGTGCAAAAGCACTGTGGCCTCCTCAAGAAGTGATGGGGATGCTTAAAAGTAGAAAATATTTCCTTGGTGCCCATAGCTGTGAAGGCAAGATCCCTTCCAGGTCTCGATGTCCCTCAAACTGTAGCTGCAAAGACCATCCTTCTGCTGTGCCGGAGCCTGGGTCTCCGCGCCTCGGTGCAGGTACGCAGCAGGCACTCACCTCCGGGGCAGTGAGGAGGAGGAGGAAGAGGAGGAGGAGGAGCTGGGGATTGCTCAAGTGATGGTGTGGGGTGAGGCGGCGCTGAGTCAGGCACTAACACACCTGCCTGCCTGCTCCCGGCAGCTTAAAGCAGGAGAAGCTGCCCGGCTGAGACTTCTCCATACCCATCTGCTGCCACCCTTCGCACCTGTCTCGGAGGCAGGAAAGACCACGATGGGACTGTTCTACAGTAAGAGCCAGGTAAGAAAAGGGAAGAGGAGGCTCTGTGATGAGGGGCGCAGGCAGCCCCTTGGTGGCAGAGGGGACTTGCTGTGGGAGATGGTGTTCCACCTCCTGTATCTTTAGCTCTGAGATTTCTTCTTCAGCCCCAAGGCTGTGAGCGAAGCGGGGCTTCTGCCTGGGTTTTGTACCTACTTTGTGTTTTGGCCTTCAGAAAGGCAAGGACTTTAATGCTGCAGCAATTTAACTATTTTGAAAATCCACAATTAAAAGAGAGATCTTTTTGTACATTGCTGTTGTCCTTCGCCTCCATCCAATTGGGCTAGACAAAACAAGCTTCCGAGGGGGAAAAAAAGAGGTATTAGTGATGTCTATGAGTGCCTGGGGAAAGCCAGGAAACTAATATTATGTGAGGTGTTAAATACAGCTCTCTTAAACGTGGGAGTTTTTAGGCATAAGGGAATGAATAGTGACACATTGTTATATATTGATCTATGTGTTCATTGCAGTGATCTCCCTGCTCTATAGGTAGTGTGCGTGAACTGTCTCTTATATGTGTTGCATCACTACATAGTTTTGTTCTTTCTTTTTTACTCCTCTTGGTGGTTGGTTTTTTTTTGTTGTTGTTGTTTGTCATTTTAAGAGGTTTTTTTGAGTTTTTTTGGTGGGTTTTGGTGGTTGGTTGTTTGGTGGGGTGGGTTTTTTTTGACATTCAGAGCATACAATGTGCAGGTTTTCCTCCTATTCCTTTAAAATGACAATTATCTAGGGAACAAGATACTTCACCTTCAGCCCCTATACTTTTGATTAAGTACCATGTTTCTCTGATCCTTGCTTAGGACAAGAGAGGATGACAAAATCAAACCAGTTTCTTGACAGGTTTGTTGAATGTCTTTTGATAACCACTTAGGTTTGGGTGGTTTCCCAAGATTTCCATTGATAGTTATCAATTGCTGTGAATTTTGCTTAAAGGAAGATTGGATCAGCTGAATTATTCAGAGAGACATAATTACAGAGTTGCTGCTTTCTCTCCCCCAGCCTGAGAAGGCTGGGATAGGTCTCTGGAAGACACTTTTCTGGTCCTCATTGCCTGAGAGCCAGCACTGCTCTACGTCAAACATAACAATGGCGTTATATACCTATGAACCAGATGATGAGCAGCATCATTACACCATGATATTGTTACTAATTCCTGCCCTGCTAGATTGTCTGCTGTTTGTTGTGAAATATAGTGGATATATACGACATCCTTTGAATTTGCACAGACCAAGATGTGTGTCAGCTGTATTAATAGCACAGCGAGGCTCCCTATCATACGTTTCTCTGTGATTGGGTTGTAAGCGTCAGACACCTCAAGTTGAGGGTTACCACAGGTTTCTTCAGAATGGAAAATGGAGGATGTCAGAGGTTTGGTTTGTGATTGAATGTACATTTTGGGTCTCTGGCCACACCTGGTTGCAAACTTTCCTGGGAAGAAAGAGAGGACAATGCATAAGGAAGTACCTGAGTTCAGAAATGTTTGGGATGGCTGGAAGTGAAATACGTAATTCAATGTTATCTCTGACTGTGCTTCTGTTCTTTCTCTCTGCATGCTCATCCCACACATTTTGTATGCTGTTCAACAGACAGAACCCTCTCCATGCAACTTACTCACTGTAAAAATCATACGGATGAAAAATGCCAGGAAAGCAGACTTGTGTGAGTATCTTTGCTATACCCTTAGAACATCTACATGCTTGTAAAACTACTTGGAGTACAACCAAATGTCCCAAACCCTTCAGAGTATTTACAAAAGGAGAGAGGGAGATGCATGACTGTTGTATACTGAAGATGAGGTAGCATAGTTATAAGATATTATATATTCTTATATCTTTGCCAGTGTAATGCTGAAGTCTAGCCAGCAGTAGTAGATCAGAGGATGTTTGCACGGAATGCATAAAATATTTGACATCTAAATCTGCAAAGAAAGGGTGTTTTATTCACAGAAAAGTGTGCAATAAGAAATTTAGATAGGGCACTTCTTTCTCTGGTTCCTTCTTATGGTAATGTCCACCCTGTACATCCCTGGGCCTATTGCAGAATATTTTATGTGAGCTCAGGGCTGCATACTTGACATCTCTTATAGACTGTCAAACTTGATTCAGCCATTGGAACAGCCATGTTTCAAAACTTAGCTGTGGGTTTACACTGTTAGCTTTTTATAGTCTTAATTATTTTTACAAAATGTTCAGGAATGATAGTTACATAAAAATTTATTAATACTCCACAAACATCTGAACTGCAAAGCACTAGAAAAAAAACAACTCTGAATGACAGTCATCTCCAATCTGAAGACGTGGCTGGTTGTCTTGCATGTATTCATTTATACAAATAAGATGATCTGAATCCAGAAAATTTCTATAGGAACCAGACCAAGCTAAATTTGTTTGGTTAAAGCAATGCAAGATAAGACATTTGTTTGGGCCTTTCCAGAGTGATTTGAGTTTTGCTGTAGTTTCTCTAGGTCTACAAAGAAGAGTTTCTCACTTTGATTTTTATTGAAGTAAGATGCTTCGTTGTTGCTGAATGCGTGGGGAAGAAGAGTCTGTATGAACCTTCCCACTGGAGTACTTCTAAAGTGTGGAAAGGAGATCTGAAGCTCAGTTATGGGCTAGAGAGAAATCCCCTGCTACACCTAAAACCTATTTGAAGGTACAAATGGGCTCTCTGAACTGAAAGAAAGAGGCGTAGAGAACTACAGCCTTTGGATATCTCCCCACATAATCATGTTCTGTTAAACTATCTGCATGATAACGAGCTTACCAAACTTCCTCTCCACCTTTTACTCATCTACATCAATGCTTTTTTTGATTCCTTGAAACTATTTTTATTCTGAAAGGAGTTTCCTGCATTTTGATGCTACTTTTCCCAATACTACAAAGTTTCTAGGGTAAGGGACAGGTACAGAAACGCTCAGCCATTTCTGCTTCCCAGTCCAAGATGTGTCCCACCAGCCCATGAAGCTGCTTGAAGGAGCAGATTGAATGACGGAGGCGCTTCCAGTGCGTGGCACAGGGTCTGGAGCAGCAGTAAAGCCACAACATGGGCTTTCCAACTGAGGCTGTTCTGCCTAACGCTGTGAAGCAAGTACTGGGTGTTGCCTGCAAAACAGAATGACAGACACTCACCACCAACATTGCCAAGCCATCATTTGTTTGAAATGGTAGTATCAGTCAAAATATTGAGGGGTAAAAAAATTTGCACAAACAAACCAAAAACAATACTTGCAAAAGGTGAATGCTTTGCTTGTTGGGGACTTCCATCACGTAGGAAAAGAAAATCATACCAGTCGTGGCACTGCCTTGCTTACGCTTAATTGTTAAATCTGATTTTGATTGAGAGCTGCTTAGTTCCAGTAACATTTGATTTTGCTGAGTGTGAAATTTGCCAGTTGCATTTATCAGAAAGATCTGCTTTTAAGTCATTTCAGGATGTAGTTTTCTATACAGCTGGACTTGAAGTCACATATTTCAATGACACACTTTTTATTAGATAAAATAAACCTATATTTCAAATGTTTTAATAAATTAATTTAACCTCTGGTTAAACTCACTGGCAATGTAAAAGCAAATCATGTGTTGGTCACTGTACGTGACTTTCACTGAGCCTTAAGATAAAAAATGTGCCACTTTTACATACAAACCAGCAAAATTTTGTATAAGTGGGGGAATATTGTTGAGGCGTTTCAGTCATCTTTACAGTTCCCTAAAGATTAGCGTGACACAGCCTTAGGAAACCCAGAAGCATGTGGACCTTCACCACCAGCAATGTAGACTTCTCTGCAGTATCATTTTCCTAAGACTGATTTTTTTTTTTTTTTTAATCTCATTCTTCCCTTTCCCAGCTCTGTTCTTATCACTTTCCTTTTCCTGCGATTTTTTCTAGATAGAACAAGTTGGCAAGTGTCACCTATTTCTCAATCGTTTTATAGATTGTCAACATTTTAAATCAGGTCCTTCTGTCTTTCACCAGTTGTGCCCATCCTTTTGTTTCTGAAGTGAATCCCATTTTATTTTCTGCTCTCAAGATCCCTTCTTGCACTAGGTTTCTGTAGAGTTTTTGGATCATTTGGTTTAATACTCATCTAGTGTTTAGAAGGTCTCCTAATCTGGTGCCACGGGTTAACTTTATTATTGGTCTATTTGCTCCATTTTCCATGTAATGGAGATAGGAAAATTAATCCATAACAGTAGACTCTCAAAGCCTCACTAGCATCTCCCATGGAATATATAATGCAAGACCTTTAATGGAAGTTCAATGCATAAGATTTTTTATCTAAGACAAATTTTCATTCTGCTTTTTAAACCCCTGAATCATTTTAATGCACCCTTGTGATATTCTGTGTAAATTATAACACTAATTTCCACTTGTGTACTGATGCATAGCTGATATCAGTGACACTACCTGTGAATTTAGTGTTTTGTTTGTGTTCTCCACATTGCCCCTTCCCACTGAGCACACCCACGTCCCAGTCAGGCTCATTGGGGCTCTTGATATTCCTGGACTTGTGAACACTTGCCAGTTCCCAGATTTGGGTGTGTCCCCCATCTGCATCCTGACTCCCTCATGGGGTGAGACTTGGATGTGCACCAATCCAACCCACCCTTAAAAACAGGGCTTTCTCTACAGAGAATTTCAAATTTCAATCTCAGCTTCTCAGAATCCTTGGGCAACCACCATAGCTCCAGAACACACAGAAGGGCATGTCCTTTCATAGCCTGTGGTTCAGCTGCGGAACTCCCCGCAGCAGGAGATCACGGATGCCAAAGGTTTATGTGGGTTCCAGGAGGAGACTGGACAAGTTCATAGAAGAAAAATCCAGTGAAATTGTGTGGGCTGAGAGAGCATTAAATGATGCTTGCCCTCTTACACTCTTCCTTAGACACCCATCACTAAGTTCTCCTCTGACACTGATGTCCATCCCCAGCAACACCAAAGATTCTTCCCCGAAAAAGACAAAGGGGCTGAAGAACAAGGTACTGGAGAGGAACAAAATGATTAAGTGGAATTAACGAATTAAGAAAACCCACCCATATCAGAGTGATAATGGTTAAACAAAATGGTAAAAATAGGCAACTGGATGGAGATGCCGAGCTGAGCAATTTTAAGCCATCATACCCTGCTTCCTGAACACATCCAACACCCCTCAGTGGACACTGCCTGTGGGCCCTAGGCTAAATGAACCTCGACTGGTGTAGCATTAAAAATATTTTAAATATTGTTCAGCATTTTCTTAGTAAGAAAATTACATATTTTAAGCTTTTATTTTTTTGTGGGTTTTTTTGTTTTAAATTAGGTTTTTTAACTTTGGAAACTTTCAAGGTTTGGACTTTTTTTATATAAGGCTTATATTATTTTGGGTACAATATTTTATAAAATTAGTAAGCATATTTTGTATTTTTATCAAAAAAACATATTTTATGGCATTGGAGTAGCAGAAGTTCTGCCATATATGAGATCAATTCATGGAAAGGCCCTTGAGATCCTAAAAAGAAATATAGCCAGTGAAATATTATTGTTGGAGGAACTATGTACCAATGTGATACTTATTGCAGGAACCCACAGACTTCCTCCAGTGTTTTGTTTTTGCACTGTTGTTATTGTTTCATTGTTATTTATTACTTACTTCACCATTTAAGCAGTTGCAATTACATTCCAACAGTCTATTGTTCTAGGTGTTGCTTGAAATCTCATTATAAAATGAAAGGATGTGGACTGATAAAACCTGACAAGGGAGAAAACAGTGGGAAAAAAAGTAAGGTTATTTAGCAGCCTCTCAGCAAAGGGATATTTTAAGGAGGGATGAAAATGGGACTGATGATACTGTTATAGGGATACTTGTAGGGTCCTTCATCCAGTGTGAAGGGCAGGGTGGGAGAAAGTGTGAAAGCTTTTTGTTGAAGTTTAGCAATTAGGAGACTAACGTTAAATGCTCCCTGGAGGCAGGAACTGATCACCCAGGTCTGAATGAATTCTGATAATCTGACTATGAAGAGCCTTGAGAAGGAAGATGCTTACTTTCACAGAAGTAACCCACATTCTTATTTAAAAAAGAATATAAAAGTTACAATAATCTAAATTGACTAACATTCTGCACCCTAGAAAGCAGCAATGCCTGCCTCTTCCACCCACCCTCAGACAGATCTCTGCTCAGCTCCGCAGTGCGGGAGGAAGAAGAAAAACACTTTTCTCAGCTGGTGGTCATAGTTTGTATTTTGTGACATGGATGGATCCAAGTGAGGGGAGATGTGATACAAGGAGATAATCTGGGCTAAGAGTGTGTGAGACCACGTTAATGGTTTGTATCCCTTCAGCCCAATAACAAAACCGATACCCTAACAGTCATGAAAAAAAATCAAAAATCTACTCCCTAGAAAAAACCTCAATGTGAGCACTTAAAGGCAGTCTAAGAGGAGGAGGATGTCCAGGTTTCTGCCCAGGTTACTAATGGCTGGAGGTTGCATCCATTAGCACCCAAAAGGAGGTAGAATTAAAATTAAAATTTTTTGGTTTAGCCCTGTTGGAATTTGAGCTGTCTCTGAGGCAGGTGAGGTTTTAGCTCCAACCAGAGCAGCTGGTGCCTTGGTCTTGTCTGGGATGCGGTGCTGGGGCTACGGTGCTTCTCAGTGTGGGTCATGTCGCTGCAATGCTTTCTAATGGTGAGGCACAATTAAGATCCAGTCCTGCTGCTATCCTGGAAGATAATTAGAAACTTAGTGTAATAACTGGACGAGGAGACCATGCTGTCATAAATACCTGCTGCCACGCCTGCTGTTTGGCAGGATATTGCCCCACAGTGATACCACGGCTGCCACCCCAAGCGTGTTTGACGGCTGCTCACGTGTCGTGGTGGAGGGGAGGGACACAACAGGTCGCTGCTGTGCGTGTATCATGTGGGAGCCTAATCACCGTAGTTAGGTGGTGGTTAGGCTTTACGTACCAGGGAAATGACGATCTGCTGGCACGTGGCTGGCGATGGGATCTGTGCACATGGAGAGGCCCTGGATAGGAGGCAACGGGGCGCTGTGGTGTGACCCACTGGCTGGGGCACAGGATGTGCTGTGGGGTTCCAGCTCCCACATCTGCTTGTGCCTGCAGATAGTTGGGCTGGCTGAATATAGGCCTGAGGTATTCCAGATGTCTGAAGAAGAAGCCTAGGTGTTGTAAGTGCCTCCCTCGTTACACCTGGAAAATACTTTACGAACAAGAGGTAATTAGGTTTCAGGGGACATGTCTGAAGTACAAAAGGCATCATCCAACATATTTTGCAGACGGGAAGAGGGGAGCATGCTTGTTTAGGGTCTGTGTCAGAAGTCCCCCAGAGAAAGTCAGAGATCTAAGTGAGAAGCCAGGGTTGTGCTGTCTGACAAGCCATTATTTGAGGAGTATGATACAGTGCAGTAGCAGGCCGTGATCACTTACAGGAAAAAAAATAATTAATGGACTTCTGAAAAAATACTTTGTTCTTCACAACAGATATAGTCAGAGGATGTATTACTGTTTGGGAAATATCATTTAAATAAACTTTGACTCGCTCATAGACTTACGGACTCGAGTCCTTCTGGTCCTCCTCCTACTGGGGACAAGAGCTGACAGCAGTCTGTGCTAATAACAATCTGGACTTTCCAAAAGCCAAAAAAGATGTTCATATGGACATTTCCTGTATGCACACAGAAGTTTGGGAGCTATAAGGACTGTTAGGAGCTCAAGTGATTCCTATGCATTTTAATATTTATTTTTTTTTAGAATTTATGTATCTTGGTAGGTACCACAACTACCTTCATCAGTCAAAGTTACTATTTTTTTTTTTAATTCAGAATTACTCAAAGAAAGATGACTTAAGTCTTGGGGGAGTCTTGGAGGACTCTCTCCCCCAAGAGAGTCCTCCCCCAAGGAGACTTGCAGACTTAAATCTTGGAGGGGAAAAAAAAAAAGCTGGCTTTGTTAATCCTTCAGTTACATATGGAGTGCCATAAAGCTCCAAGTCAATTATTCTGTGTTTCCCAAAGTCAGGTCTGCTGGTAAAACTAAGTGGGACAAGACTTAAGTTTATTCAGATGAAGGTGTGTCTGCTGCGCAATGACAGGAATGCTTGAGTAGGTGGTGTTACAAATAGAGGAAATATAATACTAATGATGGGATTGGCAATTTACGGGCAGTACTCCCCCATGCTATCTTTGGCTCTTGTGTAGGTTGTCATCCCTAACTAACAGATCGTGTTCTGTAGGGCGATCATCCCTGACTTTTGAGTGTGGGTTCACAGTATTCTTAATCTCATGATTCACATTTGCCTTTTACTTCCTAATAACGATGACAGAACGTATTTGCAGGCAGATTATTCTGACCTCAGAATGAAAGTGCTTGTTGATGATGTAAGCACTGCAGTCTGCTGATACCCACTCTTTAATACCGGAGCTTTGGCCCTGAACGTCACTCACCCACCCACAATGGCACTCAGGTGGGAAGCCACACTTTACAGATGGCCTCTTCAGCTGAGAGAGGAAAATAAAAAAATGCTAAAGTTGCTCTCCCTACATCTGGAAACACTGAAATTCATGGGTGAACTTTATGACCTGAGCACACCTCTAATTGAGACAGCAAAGCAATGCAATCTTATGCAAAGGAGCAGCGTCAACTGGCTCTGTGTGGGGAAGCACAGACAAGCTTTCACCTGCACATCACGTGTTGCAAATACCTTTAACCGCTCAGGCCGATGCATAGAGATGCAGGTGAAAATAGTGGCATCCAGCAATACTTTTTATACAGCTTTACTGGCGAAAGATCTACTTCAGGACAGCTGCTTCTCAAAGCGAACGTATCAAACTATTCAACGTTTCAACGCCTTTTTTTAGATGTGCTCATTTTAATCCACTTCACAGAAGATTACATGCAGTCATCTCCAAAATTAATTTTTCTGTTTTTAAAAATTTTTTTTCTTTTGATGGCAGTCCCCATCACAGCTGCTGCTATTATTCTGTTCGTGTTCCCAACAGGCAGCTGAACCATCCATGATGCCCAGCCCAATGGGAGTGCCATGTGTGTCCATGCTCCTGTGCCTGTGGATGGCTCTTCAGCTCTAAAACCTTTGGAGTCTGATAGAAATAGACAGTTTGGCCATGGATCTCTTGGAAAATAAATGCAATGTAACTGCATATTTTGAATGTTTATTGTTTTTCCAGCAATTAAAAGAAGCAGTTCTCAAGAAGAGCAAACTGGCAGGGTTTCTCAAGAGTAAAACGAGCTGGTTGTCTAGCACTGGCTTGATGCTACCTTAGCATCCTGGCTTGTGTTCTCCATCTTGTCCTGTGTACAGAGCCTAAAAATTCACACAGTGCAACACCTCATGGGGTACCTGATATGTTTCATTGATCCATCGCTTTCACGCTTTCCCTCTCTTCAACAGTAACCCAGTCTGATTGCTATGTGAGCCTGAGCCTGCCAACAGCTTCAGTGCAGCAGTTTCGCACCAAGACAGTCCAGAACAACAAGAACCCGACATGGAATGAGACCTTCCACTTCACGATTCAGAGCCAGGTTAAGGTAGGAGCGCAGCTGTCCCCAGTAGATATTCTTACCCCATACTAAACCCACCATATAGCCCTTCCACTCTGCGGGTCTTTCTGAGTTCCCTTAAGAAGCATTCACGCTCTCTTACTGTAGCTATTTGGCTTCTGGTGGCTGGATAGGACTGTATCTGCCTGCATAGTCACTAGAGTGGAGCTATCTGCCTGCATAGTCAATAGAGAACAGCTGAAAAAAATTACGTTTTTTTTCATTCTTGAACTTCTTTCCCCAATTCCTTCAGCTAAAATGAAATATTAGCGGGATGTTGTTGAACCTTAAATAATCTTTCTTGTAAAATTTCTTGTTTTTTAATCACAGAACATTCTGGAGCTAAAAGTTTGTGACGAGGACAACATAACTCAAGATGACCACCTCCTCACTGTTTTCTTTGATGTCTCCAAAATCCAGCTTGGAGAAAACATTCAGCTGTCTTTCCAGCTGAATCCGCAGGTACGGATAAAACTCAAGACAAAGCTATGGGGCTGTGGTCAGGTGAAGCTCAGTTTCCCTCTCATGTGTCCCATGTATAAGCCTTTCTTACTGTCCATTTAGCCACCTGAGTATGCCTGTCTATTTCAGGGGTTGATGCTCAGTGATGCTTCTGTAATTACAGCAAATTTTGGGTGCTGCTTCTACAATGTTATTGGACTTGGTTGTCTGGTTGCTGTCCCTGATGTCAAAATATCAAGAGCTTACCCCTATAGTTTTGGATGTCCCTTTGCAGTCAGAGCTGGTGGTTCTGAGCTGTGTGTTGTGTTATGTTATGTTAATATAAAAGTAGTGATCTGCAGTCACAAACGGCAAACCCATCGTGGCATTCAGCTTATTTGGAACATGGACGTAACACTTGCACAGTTGAACTATTTCAAAAAGTGAGTTTTTCAGCAGGTCTCGATTTCATGTTGTTGAGGCAACTTATTGCTGAAGTTTTAAGGGCAGTATTTAGGCCTAGAAATACTTAGCTTGAGCGAGTGCTGATTTGATTTGATACCTGTTTTGGAAAGGCTGGCTCTCCATGCTGTATTTTCCTCGATGCTCACACTAGGAGGGCAACAAGATAATGGAAGTTGCACCAAAATCTGCAGAGGAGGAAAGAAATCTTGGCGGGGGGGGAGCAATTACAAAAGCCAAAGAGGAAGTCTTGAGCACACAATGAGTCTACATGTGCAGGTACCGCCAAACCAAAGTACACCCTCCAGAATACCCTGGGCTTCATATGCCCTAGTGTGCCACCAGGCCCATCTGCACGGGCTGTGGGTCAGGGCTGGGAGAGGGGCAGGATGATTTGGATGCACTGGAGAAATCCAGCCTCACTCATGCTAAGGATCAGCGGGGACCGTGAGAGCTTGTGGACAGGGAAGAGAAAGGGGAATTGCAGGTGGTCTGTGAAACAGGAGCGGTGAACTTATAGCTGCAGAAAGGGGGAGCAAATGCCCAGAGTCCCTGCGGTATGTTTTACGTTTGTCCTGCAAGGAGTTTGCTAAAATAACGGATATATGGAAGTATGTGATATATACAGAAGTATGTGATACTAGAAGTATAACAGATGCATCATGAAGAAAATTGCCTGTTGCATGTGCAGTAACAAAAGGCAGACGCTGGCTTATAGAGACCTCTGAAGACCACAAATTCCTGTAGGCTATCTCCCTTCGCAGGAGGACCAACCTGCAGTGACTGCCTTCATTCTCTTTTGCAGGGAAAAGAGGAGCTGGAGGTTGAATTCACAATGGAGAGCAGGTGCGTGAGGTCCAATAGGTGACCAGCAGAAATGCAAGTCAGAGACAAAATGTTACTGACACAAAACATCAGTTGACACTTGCAGCCCCCCAACTCTGTCCCTGTCTGAATAAAGTAGAGGGGGACTCTGGGTGCTCAGGGAATGCTTGTGGTAGGGTATTCAATGCAGAAGGGGTGCGTGAGAGTGCATGATGTGTGTGCACCTACACAGGGCATCCAGACACACGCAGCGAGCACAGATGCGATGTTCCTGATAGAGATGTCCCTGACAGCTGCTGCTCACCAGGCTGCACGGGGCGTTCTGCACAGGAGGAAGTTTTAAGTTTCAGACCCCTCTTGCTCCTTACTGTGGGATCCCAGATGTTTGCTTTGTCATAAGGATGTGGGAAAATGATACTTGGAATTTGTTTTAGTTGTGGGACTAGATTAAAAAAGTTCTTTACTGTGTTTCTGTGCTGACTGTACAGTTAATGAAGAGAATGGGCATGTAAATCAGTCCTAGTGCTGCTGTTGATTTTTAAGGTAAATGGTAATATTTTTTCCTTTTTTTGTTATGGCACATTGGATGAATTTAACCAGCTTTTCAGCTCTGATCCCCCAGGTTTGAACTGATCAATATGGGGAATAGTGTAATTATGCCATCCCTGTGTAAATTCGCTTCAGTGTGTCAGAAAAGGATCCTGTCTGACACAGTGAGGAGCTCCTCCATTCGGCAGGTCTCCATAAATAGTTTAAAGTTGAGACTCAAGCCTGTGAGATACAAATTGGATTGAATTTCCAGCTAGAATTTCTGATGCTGTTTGGCCATGCTGCCTCTCCAAAGACAGACTTTTAAAGACAAAGATAATGTAATAATGATTAAAGAAGAGTTTAGAGAAAAGAAAAATAAAAGAAAAAGAAACAAACAGAAAAAGAGAGAGTGCTGTTTTTGAACTGATTGTTTTCCGTTTTGTCTTTTAGTCCGGATCCTCCTGAAAACATTGTGACCAATGGAGTTTTAGTGGTAATTTCTATTTCGTAATCCTTTCCCTGCCGTATAGCAGTGCTTATTGCAAAGCTAGGATGAAAGGTGCGGGGCAGTTGCTCCACACGGTGCCACGAAGGCATCGGCCGAGAGGCAAGCTGAAGCGGGTGTCGGTGATGGCTTTCCCATGCGGTCCCCGCTGGTGACTCACGCTGGTGGAGCCACAGCTGCAAAACCCGTGAGCTGCCACCCGAACCGAGCTGGGCTCAGGCAGACACCCTCCCTCTGTCTCCCCGGGGAGAGCTGGGCTGAGCACCCTGCCCCGGGAGCCTTCCCCTCTGGCCAGTCCTCCCCCAGACCCTCGTGGGGGCTGCTCCTCCAGGTGGGAGCGAGAAGGTCCCTTCTCCTTCCTCATTTCTGTTATTTCTCATGTGGAAGCCCAATGGCACCTCCCTAGACCTGGTAGAAGGGGCGCAAGCTGGCACCATCTCTCCCCTGAGGCGCAGGCCCCGAGCTCCCCATGCCCCTCACACGCCGAGGCAGAGCTCTGCTGACAGCGAGTGCCTTTTTCTCTGTCCCTGGTTGTCTCTTACAGTCACGGGAAGTCTCCTGTTTGGACGTGCAGGTGAACGGCGGGAGGCTGAGGAAGGACAGTACAGGTGAGCCTTTCGCTGAATTGCAGAGCAAGTCTGGATGCCGCTTTATGGCCAAAGCACGCAGTGGTTTTCACTTGAACACCCTGGTTTAAAGTTATTTAAGTTGCAAGACAAAAATCTCACTGATGCCAGTGGCCTGTGGAAGGGGCTGTCGTTGGTCAAAAATATACAGATTGCTAGAGAATGTACTGTGATGAGCACATGGTCTGGTTTCTACACAAAATACTTTCCTCTATAATAACGTCTTGTCAGATGCTCATAAATTTCCAAACTATTTGTGCAGGGAATTGAATGTTTTTTGAGTCTTAAACTGGAGTTAACTCCAGTGGTTTCTGTATTGAGACAAAAAAAAAAAAAAAAAAAAAAAAAGAGCATAATGAATACCGGGCCTCTTTTATCAGCTTAACTTCTTAAAATTTCTTTGGGCATAACAATATAAAACATGCCACTGGGTGAAACACAAGACATGTAGTATATTACCAAAGCCATTTGTGGCACATTTTAACCAGTGCTTCACTACCATTTCGAGCCCATGCTTGTGGACCTGTGTATCTCCTATGCAATTTTTTAAACATCTCACTCTGACATCCCCTGATGGCCCCAGTCCAGCAAACTGCTTAAGGACTCAGATGATCCAGTTGACCACAATTGCCACAGTGAGGAAGTTTGCTAGATGTGGCTGAAAACGCTTGAGTCGGACAATACTTTTGAAGACTGATTATATACCTTCAAGTGTGTGGATTTACAGAATATATTTCACCTTGAACCTGGGTTGATTCCATTCCATTCTATCCTTTTCTCATTGAAAAAGACCATTTTCCAATTACTTGAGGAGACATATCTGAGGTTTATTATATGAAGGCCAAAACTTATCAGACATTATTTTTGTAAGTGCTAGAAATTATTTCAAAAGAAATGTTACAGGTGGAAGTAAAGGGAAACACGATAGGGGGACTGAGACTCTGCTGGTTCCAAAGAGAACTGTGCTCTCCTACAAAAACAGCCAGTTTCTCTCAAAAGTCTGAAATCTTCAAAATACCTTATTATTATGCTAGAATGGTACTTTAGTTACCACATACTGTTTTATTGCTGAGGTACTTTGAAAATTTCAGTCTTTCAGGAGAGAGCACCTTTTCCCGCCAAAACTGTTATCAGCTGGGAATCATTATCTAATGGCTAGAGTGGTAGTCTCAGCAATCACGGTGTATATGGAAGTGCAGTGGTACTATAGCAACAGTGACTAATTGGGGCATGTTCTGTACATGAGCTCTGAAGCTGAAACCCAAAGGCTTAGATAGGCAAGTCTATTTTCGCATTACTGTGCAAATTACCCACATTTTTTTGAAGAGCCTAAGTTTGAAACTCCTTTGCTTCAGAGAGGAAGTTTGCGTTAACCGTGGACGGGTCATACGAAGGAACCCAAACCCACACACTGAGCTCCTGCCTCTGCCCGACCTCCCCGGCCAGGTTCCACTACATCAAGTATAATCAGTCGGCGCTCACGGTGGCTCTGCCCCGGCGGAGGCGGCTCAGCAGGGTACGTGACTGCCACTAACGTGTAGCTGGCTCTTTGCTGTGTACTTCTTTGGGGACTTCTAAGACCTGAGTGTGTGTGAAGGTCTGTGTCTGCAGGGAATTGGTAAGTGCCTGTATGTAACTGAGGCAGGGGAGACTGCTTTAACCTCTTTTTTCCCCCTCTTTTTGTATAGTGGTTAACCGTCATTATTTTTTTTTTTACCCTTTTTTTCAGTCTATATCAAGTCAAAATGAAAGGGATCTGAATGAATCTGTGACTCTAGCTCTGAACTCACTTCCTATACAAGAGAAAATAACAATAGCAGAGGTGAGAACAAGTCTTTCTTAATAAAAACCAGCCCAACACACGTTCAGTTTGGTGGGTGATGATTCAGTTCCTGTTAGACATGACGCGTATGAATGACAGTCACCCTGCAACTATGCAATATGTATTTTTTTCTTTTGTTCTGCATGTGGTTCCAGGCATGCCCATCAACCCTGTTCTGAGTTTAAACTAATTTCCTCAGGACATATCTAGTATGTTCATCAACACAGTATGCGAGCTAACAGTAATGGATATGACAATTAAGACTTATATTTGCAAAGGGAAAGCCTGGAGCAGAAGATAAAACAGAGTACATCCATATGTCCGTGTTTCAGATGCCCAGCTTTCAATGACCTTGCCAGAAAATGGAGGTTAAAGTAGGTGTTCAGCTATGAAAAGCTGAGGGGCCCTAAGCCCACCTGGCTTGGGTGAATTGTCAGCTTCTATTCAACCCAGACCATACTGGAACTCATTATATCTCTCAAAACCCAGACCATTCCTGGCCAGATTTTGCAGCTGCCAACTGCAAAGATAGTGGAATTCGGCTCGTTGATGGAGTGGGGGAGGAAGGAGCAGGATTAATGACCTGAGCATGCTTACACTGTTTGTATTGCGATTTTCAGGACAGGACAATTGACTTGTACACAAAGGCAAATGAATGGTAAGTGAGTTTCCAGCAAGACCTGGTCCTGTAACTGGGAGACATTTGCACCTACACAAAGCTCATTTGAAATCATCAGGGGTCCGTGCAGGCTCAGTTGTCAGCAGAGGTGTGTTCATCTTTGGATTGCAGGAGCTTGTTTGCCAGCTTTTCCTTTTTCAGCGATGGAGAATTAAATCATGGGTCCCCTTTCCTCCAAGTTTCCAAGCTGTCAGCGCAGCTCAGTAAGGAGATCTCCATTTGTGTGTGCTGTTACGCCCACAGACGGAGGGAGCAGCTCCGCAAAGAAATCACGGTTCTGTATTACACAAACATTAGCACCAAGGCATGGTAGCTATTTCCCTAATCAACTGCAGTGCCTGTTGGCAGCGGTTATCTGGTTACAGGCACATATGGCAGGCACTACTGAAACATGAAAAATGAATTCTGTGAGCAAGTAAAACCCCAAGTGTGTTGGAGGATCCCTGTTACCATACCAGGACAGTACGTCATGTTCTCCTCTGCATTCCCATTTGCATTCTTGTTAGCAGCTACAGCAATTAGCAGAGGCCTGTCTGTGGTGTTGCCCTTTCTCATTTATGACATTATACTGTCCACAAACTGGTCTGTAAACACATACAAGCGTAGCTGGAGTTGACCGTGGCGAATAATAATATAATAATATTTGTGCCCTGGTCTCAGGACGCAGGGTCTGTGTTTCAGGCCAAGAGACCTGGACGCCCGCCTGGGGTTCGACCTGTGCACGGATGAACAGAATTTCCTGCAAAACCGGAGGAAGGTGGTTGCTGCTGCGCTGAAGGATGTTCTTCATCTGGAGGAAGATCTGCAAGACCATGAGGTAACCAGGAAGGGCACTGTTGGGGAATTTTTCTCTCTCCTGTCCCTCAGGCCTGGAGATGAGTGATTTCTCACCTCCATCTGGATGAGGAGTAAGGACCTCTGTCAGTAGCTCCTCCTCCAGGGCACTGTTTGCAGCCAGATTCATCTCAGCTTGAGAGCTCAGAAGTCCGTCTGGATGAGCAATATCTCTATTTCCACTTGTCTTCCAAGTGACCCATTTGAAGTAGCTTCAAACCAATGAGTTTGGTCTGTGCTTCTTAAAAATCCTTCCTGAAGTGTCAAGATCTAGTATATACCACAGCGATGTTCGGCAACTTGTATTATTTCTATCTCACAGAGCAATGTTGCTTTATCTCTAATCCACGTCTTTTATTTTACTAGTGTCTGGATGTTGCTTTTACATGCCTGTCGTCTTTTGACACAGATGTGCCTTAATGCCACTTTTCCACCTATGCTTTCTGCCCTTCTTTGTGTTGAACAGGTCCCTATAGTGGCTGTGACCACAGCAGGATGTGGGATAAGAGCACTCACTGCCATGTATGGCAGCATTTTGGGTCTTCAGAAGTTGCGTGTTCTGGATTGCATTTCATACATCAGCGGCTCGTCTGGCACAACATGGTGAGGAGGCATTTTGATACTGTTGTTTGGGTCTTGTGTTAAGCAAAACCCATGCTTTGTCTAGTGTTTTAGATCTCGGCGAGTCTAAAAGGGGTCTAATTGAATTATTGGTTGCATCTTTGGTCTATGAATGCCAGGGTCACCCATGAAAGGCCTATTTTACATCATTCATTTGTTGTCACTGAAGTAACTTCTCTCCAACCAAAAGAGGAGACTTCATTGGAAGTGCAAACATCCTTAAACCCATGCAAAATGATCCTTTATGGTTATTTACTGTTGGACAGAAAGAGCATAGACAGCTGGTGTAGATCCTTGCTGATCCCAGATCAAGTGACTTTTGGCTGATTGCCTTTATACTTGTTTTTCTGCTCAAAGTAAGCTCAAAGAGGGGAGTAACCTAAAGATAAAACAGTAAGTGCCCAAAGCTCCGCAAAGCATATCCTCTGAGTTTCAAAAGCATCTTCTTTGTTTCTTTCCATTTTCCATCATGTTTCCTGCCTACAGGACCATGACAAAGCTGTATGAAGATGCTGATTGGTCACGTAAGGATCTTGGAGAAATAATTATTGAAGCTCGGAAGCAAGCATCCAAGTGCAAGATGGGAGCTTTTTGCATGAGAAGCCTGAGGAATTATTACAGAGAGCTGAGCCAAAGGACCCAAGCAGGACATAAAACATCTTTTATTGATCTGTGGGGGCTCATGATTGAATCCATGTTAAATGATGGGGTAATGATTATATACCTTTCTTCTCATAAAGTTGGTGACTTGATATTTATGACCATTACGAGAAATTAAAACCCTAGGAAGAGGCACCTGGCCAATAAAATTGTACTTGGTGTGTAGACAGAACACCCCTTATTTACATTAATAACTTGGAGACATAGCATATGTCTGCACTGGAGCCTAAAGTGTGATTGAATGTAACACAGAAATGCTCAGACTAGCGCTAAAGTAACCAGCATGCTAATTAATGCTGTAGTTGTCCAAGAAATTTTTGAGGTTCTTAGGTGTTTTTTATGGCTCCACGCTTTTATGTCCCCATCATTGCAATATTTACACAAGCTGCTGTCATTTCTTGATTGTACTGCAGATGCACCCCATATATAGTTACTGCACTTTGTGACTTAGTGATGAGACATTATATAGATCTTGAGATGTCTTAGCTACAGAAACCGTGATTTTGCAGGCGTTTTTCAGCTACTTTGGATTTGATGTCTCAGGACCTTCCATTCCTAATTGTGTTGTAATGATATAAACAAAACTTTATATGTAAAGTAGCAGACTGATGATAGCTGGGAAAGAGCTATTTTATTTTAAAATCGTGTAAACTTGGTTTATATTTTGTCTAGGTGAATCAGATAAAATGAAATACTCTCATTTGATATCATATTTCACACTGTATTTCTGGCTTCAGTGCTACGTTGAAAAAATTGCTAGAATTTAATTTGGCTGAAATACACTCAAAATCTCCATTTCATGTGTAAGATGAGTTGGTAGTATTAGACCACTCAAGGATTTTTCCTCTGTGGATGTTAACTCTCGATATGGTTTTCAAAAAAAATCTTGACTAGAAGGGTCATTAGCATGCTGCCCTGAACTCATATATTTAACAGATGAAGTATATGGTAATAGCTGAATTACCCAGGTCTGCCCTACTTTTTCACTTACATTTAACAATGCAAAGTTAGAATGGCATGTGAAGCAACTCATTACCGTTGTTTTACACTGAATGTAGAACATGGCTGGTTATCTTAACTACAATTATTCCTGTTCCCACAATTTTCTCGCTGTCTTTTATTCAAGCACATGGAAGTAAATTTAGGAGGAAGTTCAGGAAAATGATACCCCATATTCAGACTTTATAAGCTGATGTCTTTAACAAGCCAATTACCAGCTATCTTTTTTTTTTTTTTTTCTTCCAAATCCAGAAATGCCACCACAGACTTTCTGATCAACGTCGGGCAGTGAATCAGGGTCAGAACCCGCTGCCCATATACCTTGCCCTCAATGTCAAGGACAAAGTCGCCACCAAAGATTTCAGAGGTAATGTTTCGATTCTGGAAAAGAGCTATGTTTTTACCTAGGGAGATTCAGCATGGGGATACTGTAAATAATGATAAATTGTTTTAAATTCTCACTCCAAGCCAGGAGAAGTAAAGAGTAAGTAGGCACCCACAGGATAGACAGCAGCAGTTCAGTATTTTGTCAGATCTCCTGGCATGTAAGTGTGCATATTCAGATGTTAACTTCAGACTAATAACACAACATAGACCTGTGGCGCTGTCTCAGAAACAGTGTGAATTCTTAAAGAAAGAAGCTTTAAGTTTGCTTAATGTATGTTTTTCATGGTTGGCTGAAGGTAATAAAAGCAATAGAAGTCAACCCATGTTCTAATCCACCTTCCGTGAGGAAACTTCTCACTTGCCAGACAAAGAGAAAGAAGAATTTACATTTTCCCTTAACCTTGGCACTGTACTCTCACAAACCTGCAGGCAGCGTGACAGCTGGTTCAGTGGTGGCCGTCAGCAGGATTTGCTCAGCACACGTGCTAAGCCAGCTTGCCTGCAGGGGCTGATGCCTGAAAGGTTTATTCCACGTCTGGTGACTTGACTGTTTTTAGTAGTGGAGCTAACACTGTTGGGGTGTGTGTGTTGGCAGAGTGGGTGGAGTTCACGCCGTATGAGGTGGGCTTCCTGAAGTACGGCGCCTTCATTCGTGCAGAGGATTTTGGCAGTGAGTTCTTCATGGGTCGCCTGATGAAGAAGCTGCCCGAGTCCCGGATCTGCTTCATGCAAGGTGACTCACTAGCCTGCGGGACTTGCAAGATTTTAATAAAAAACACTAATAATTCTGGAAATTAGTCCCCAGAAACCTGTTGTTCTGCATGTGGCAGCAGAGGTACAGTCAGCTGAAATTCAGCAGGTCTCCTGAGATTCACTCAACTGCCCTTGCTAGCAAAGGTGGTTTTATCATTTGAACTGTGTGAAAATGAAACTAAAAAGGCAAACAAGTTGTTACGTACCTTAATGAGTTCTTTTGGAGCATCACCATTTGCAATAGCTTGCAAAACATTTTGGAAGTTGGAAATCTATGAGATTTTGTGGAAGCTGAAGGAAACATTCTTCATGAGAAGAAATAAATAGGGCAAGAAGAGGGGAGTCAGGGAAGGAGCTATCTGAAAATATTCTCTTATCAAAGGAAAAAAGAAATGAAAGTAGGAAAACGAAAATTTCTCAAAATTTCTCAAAAATTTCTCAAAAAAAGTTTTAAAATGTTCCAGGTGAAACAAAGCAGAAGGGAAAATACTTTGAAATTTCTTCTGAAATAAGTTTGCCTTCTGAATCAGCTCTAACACTGAAATAGATGTCTGAATTTATGAAAAAATTGGATAGAAATATGAAATAGAGAAGCATTATAGAAGGAGCAGAAGGGAGCTTTTAAAAGAACTTCCTTGTGTTTACCTCATCACTACTTATTATACCTCTCCCACTTCCTAGGAATGTGGAGTAGTATCTTCTCCAAAAACCTGTTGGATGCCTGGCATGCAGCTGACAATTCAGAGGACTTCTGGCACAGGTGGACCCAAGACAAAGTGACTGAAATAGGTAAATCTCAAGTACCCTTTGACTTATGGCCTCTCTCCTCCAGGCCCTTCTGATAGGGTAACTGTGCTCATATTTCTCTCTTTTATTATTTTTTTTTTTTTTTTTGAGATTTTCTGTCATTCTGGTGCTCTCAGCCTCAGGGTATGGGAGGAGGCACCAGGAAAATCAAGTGATCTGATTTTACTGACTAGCCAGTGCTTTGCTTAAATAGTGAGATTATTATTAGAAGGAAAGGCATTATGAGACAGATCTTGATGCAAAGGAGATGGGGATGGATACATAAGGTGGTCCCTAAAGTGTGGTGTTTAAAAGGTTTGGAAAGAACTTCTGTTAAAGCCTCGTGTCAGCTATTTGTTAGCCAGAGAGAAGCTTGAGTGTTTTCTTTCCAATATCTATTCACCCCGCACAACACATCCCTCCCTCAAAATCTGACTGAACTGAGAGATTTAGTGGAGGTCAAAGGAAGTCAACGTAGTGGAGCTCTGTTACACCAGCTGAGAGAGGCAGCTCTGTACTTTAAGACCATTCCTTGAAAATACTCATGAGCAACTTCCTGTTAAAATTCAAGCAAAGCCAGTGATCTTGCAGTGAACAGATCTGAGTCACGTTTCTGTGGTCTATGTTTTTGGAAAAAAACAAACCCCAAATTCTTATGTCTGGGTTAATATAAATAATTTCCAAGTTTGTGTTGAATTCAGGTGGCCACACCCAAACCAAATTGAACAAACTTTTAGAAGTAATAATATTTGCTTTAAAAAGAAAATGTTCATATTTTTCTTTTCTTTTCAAAATAAGGTTTGAATTTCGTATTTAACCTACATGGAATCTAAAAGCAGCAATTATCTCAAATGTATAAATAAAATTATTTTGCCTGTTTTTTTGTTTATGTGGAAAAGTGAATTACTTTAATGTGTACCAAAATCATGTTGTTTTATGAGAAAAATGCTCCTTTAGTCAAACATAGCCAATCAGTGTTTAGAAAACAAAAGTAAGTTTATATTTTTGTCAAGAAATTAAGCAGAACTCACAGCAGACCATAGGGAAAAATAATGCAATGCTGAGAGCTGTGAACACGTGATGACTATTGGTACAGAAGAGTCGCTGACCTTTCTCCTCTTTGCACCTAGCTTCCTCTTAATTGTGGTTATAATTCAATTGCATATCATTTATGCTATGTGTCTCTAGAGGAACAACCAGACTTGCCCAAGAAGCCATATGAGATGGCTACATGCATGTTCACTCCTACAAGTGGCCTCTCCACGACTCTTCGGGATATCCTGACGGACCGCCCTGCTGTCTCCAAGTACCACAACTTCCTGAGGGGCTTCCAGATGCACAATGAGTACATCCAGCAGGAGCATTTCACAAAATGGAAAGGTGTGGACAACACTCCTGCCTACGTGCCTCAGTGGTCATCGGGGTGGGCACAGGGGCTGGGATTCAGCCAGGGGTGTTTGTGCGTCCTGAAGAGAAGTTAGTGGGCTTTGTGGTTAGTGGTAGCTAAAAGAAGAGGAGGGAGAAAAGTAACCCCTCATATCTTTCACTTCCAGTAACAAAGCTGTTGAATTTTTGCTACTGGAAGTCCTCACTGGGATGAATATCACTCGGTAGGGCTCTGCACATATGGTGCTGCCTATGTTTTGCTGCAATTCATAGGTTTGGAAACACCAACAGAACAGGAGTGGAGAGGCTGAAGAGGGCTTTAGGGTTGCTGCATGCTATTCTAAAGCAAAGGGAACATCCTGGACGGGAGGGAAGTTCTCCTTCCTTTTGCTTTCTAACTTGACAGATATCTGTCTGCAGTTTGCTAACAGCTCTGAATCTTTTACTCTTTAGACACTTTGCTAGACGCCTCTCCTAATGACCTGCGAGGCAACTCGGAGCACCTGGAGTTGGTGGATGCAGCTTTCTTCTTTGAAACCAGCTGCCCACCCCTTATGAGACCAGAGCGGAAAGTGGACGTCATCATACACTTAAATTACACTGGTGGATCGCAAACTGTGGTGAGAAGTCTCAGAACTGTCTCTATTTAGTAATGGCTTTTCCTTTGCTTTCCACTATTTTCAGACAGGTGACTCTAAAATGTGGAACTTAGTGGAATTTAGTAATGTGGTGTTTCCAAACCTTAGAAGAAGAATGGAAATTCCCAGAGCAGAAAATATCTCCACTTTTTTTTCATACTATTTATGAAATATGCCCAAGTGCTTCACCAATGAAATATAGTGGCGAAATTATTACTGCTGAGCTGCAACTTCTATTACGATTTATATGTAAGATTTAATAGTACAAATACAGCTGGTAAAACTTAGTGATTCACCACATAAAAGGACAGACTTAGACTTCCAAATGTAGATTTGTAATTGCAAACCTGTTCCTGAAGGGCATCACAGAAAACACAACGTTCATTGTTTAAGGTTCTGTCATTTTTTTCAAGTGGAGGATACTTTAATGCTGCTCATACACTGTGATGCCACATAACAAAAAAATGTCTCTACTGCAGCTGAAAAGGAGCATATGTAATAACTTGCACTTCATTTCCTTCTTATACTCTGAAATCTTTTGGAAATATTTAATTCAAACAAACAGGTGATTCTTCAGTGTTTTGTTAGATAATTAAACAAAGTTGGTCATCACAAATGAGCTTTCTGATAAATACTTTTAGTGCTATATTTTGAGGTCTAAAATATGTCAGTTTGAAATCTATTATTTCTAAAATTTAAAGTTATGGAAATGGGTAAGGTGGTCTCAAAACCCTGCCAAAGTCTACTGAGGTCAACTCATAAGTTATACTGCTATATAAATGGATAATGTGACCGTGAATCCTACTGTCTTGGACTGCAAATTTAGTTTTGTTTAGATCTGCATTTCTCGGACTTAGTTCTCCTTCAATCAATGATGCTCTATAACATGCTTTGAATTCATCTCTTCTGTTCCTAAATAATATTCCCATTCTAGTGACGTGCATTGCTACATATTGAAACCCTCTTTACCATCTTGATGTTAGGTGTTTTCCTGTAAGGCTGTTTCCAAGTAGCTCCTCGGGCAAGAGGAACACAGTCCCTGGGGCTGCAGGTGTGCACGTTACTGCCGGCTGTCCAGTGCTATCAGTCCATTTTGTGCAATTTGGCATGAATTACTGGGCTTTGGCAGCAGCCTGATCTTAGGTATCTTTTCCATTCCTTACACTGCTGCCGTTGGGCCATGTCCAGCCCCTGGAGCAGGCCTGCAGATACTTCTCGGAGCAGGGAATTCCGTTTCCCAGCATTGGGCTGAAGGACGATGAGAAGAACCTGAAGGAGTGCTACATGTTCGATGGTGCAGACACCCCGGGAGCTCCTCTGCTACTTTATTTTCCATTAGTGAATGACACCTTCCAAAGATATGTAGCACCTGGTAAGTTAAAAGTATCCAGGTAATTTTATTGACCCAATGAACTTTCTCACTCCCTGGGTGTTTTTTCATCATCCTAATACAAAAATTGTTTTTTTGCCTGCTCCTACTAGTGAATACATTGCAAAATGGGATGACACAAACTGTTTGCAACATCAGGTGAAATCTGGTGCATAATTTTAGTTTGAGTCTTGGTGCAATTCAGTGAAAGAAGAAACTCAAGTAGAGTTTCCTCATTCCCCAAGTAGAGGAATGGGAAACTAATTTCTTCTTGTGATCTTTAGCGTGTAGAACAAAGCACGTTGTTCGGATTATGTATTTTTATGACAGTCAGATCTAGGGGAGAAATACTTGTACAGTATAGAATGGTTCTTTGGAGAGCCACTGTGTTTCTATTTGGCCTGTTTAGTACGTTGGTTGTATACGCTGGAAGATCAAAGCAATAGTACATAAACTAATACTGTCACGTTGTTCTTTTGTGCTAGTATTTGAGATGCAGGCTTTTTTTTACATGATGATTTCCAAGGCTATTATTATTCTGCTTCCTTCTATTCTATGTATCTCTCCTTATTCCTTTTACCTTTATTATGTATTCTACTCAAGAACTGGCAGAGTAAGACTTCAGCACCTGTGACGACATAAAATGACATTACGTGAGCCGGCCAGTAGAAGGGGCTGGTTGCAATGGAATGACGTTTAGTGACACTATTTTTTAATTCCAGTAGGCTTTGTTCAGAAGTAGATTTTTCAGAGATCACAGCACTGCACTTGCCTTCATAGTAATTGCATCTGTGCTCTATCTAAATTATTTTTGACATAATCTACTGTAGTGTAATTCCCTGGGTCTATAAAAACACCCTTTTTTTTTTTTTTTTTTTCCTTTGACAGGCATGGCACGTAGTGCTGCTGAAATGGAACTGGGCAAGGTCGATATCTCCAGTTTCCGCTCTCCATACTCAACGAGGGAGGTCTCGCTGAAAGCAGAAGATTTCAACAAGCTCCTGAAACTGGCTAATTACAACATCATGAACAACGAGAATATGATTCTTCAGGCCTTGCGCACGGCTGTGGCACGGAAGAAACAAGCCACGAGCCAGCCAGCGTCACAAGCACAGCCCTCTGCTTGAACAGCATTTTCGTCTCCTTTACTAAATATTTACCATTACAGCACATATGAGATAGCTACTTCACTGCTCTTGGCAGGTGCCATCTCTTTCTGACTAAGTAAACTTCTCAAAAAAGAAAACTTGAAGTATTTGTTTCAAAGCTACGTGGCTTGGTTGACTAAGCACTAGTTGCTTTTTGATCTGGAGTTGTGATACCAAACACAGCAGCTTATGTTGTTAATGCCATCTCACTGTGATGCTCAAGAGGCGAAGATTCAACTGTGTGTGATGGGAAAGTAGTTTTAGTGCTCTGTCTGCAATCTCTTATTTCTTGGTGGCTGTTCGCTCGTATTTCTTCATCTGCAGAATATTCTGGTATTTTGTTGGGACTGTTGGTATCAAATCCGTAAAACCCTCTTCAGACACAGAAGGTAGTGACCCTGCAGCATCAATTTAAATCATTTTACTTGGTTTTAATAACTTGAATTAAATGGTTTTCTACCTTTTAAGAGTTTTGTTTCCCAGATGCTTTCTTGTCATGATCTTTTATGAAAAATATATATATATATGTCTTATGAAGGATATTTGATTTTCCAAATAGATGTATGGATGGTGGCCTTTTAGGTCTTTGATGACAACTATTCTTATCAATTAAATCAAATTTATGAATCGGTTGTTTGAAGGACCATTGCCATTTCCTCTCGCAATTAACTGTTCTGTCTCAGATCATGTGTGTGTGCTGCAGTCATCTCCCTGAAATGCGATTTTGCTTCAGCATCCTGTGGAGCTTGTTCAATGTAGTGAATTGAAATTTACTGAAACAGGTAGCATGTGAAGTGGATTGTAGGATGTATGGTAATGGAACACACAGAATCACACTGGAGAAATGGAGTAAGATACCAATGTTCTGTTCACTGCATCACAGTTGTTAAACAACCATAAAACGTAAAAGACAGCTGCTAGATACGCTAGTATAAATTTATATGATTGTCACAGTCTAACTAGATTTTTGACAAGTACATTGAAGAGCAGTGGCTGAGGGGGAAAAGCTGGTTTATACACACAAAAGCCTAACAGCTCTCAAACACCAGTGCAGTTGCGAAAGGACAGAAGAAATGCTCATCCTGGGAATGCACTAAATGATGCCTGCACACATCTAATACAGGACCTGATAAGCAATCCATTAACAAAAAGCAGCACTCTTCTTCAAGCTGTACAGGAGAATGGTTTATAACACAGAAAACAATTGTGTGTCATTCCCAAGAAGCAAGAGCCTTGTCCAACCAAATCATGGATGTTGATCAACCATCATTGCATACCTGAATGTGGATATATAGCAGAATAAATATCTTGCATTTCTTCCTCTTCAGCTAATGACACATTTCATAATCCTTTGCCCCTTTGGACAGGTTTTCAGAAGTTATGAAAAGATATTAACTGTTTGGACTAAAAAGGGAAAAGCCCAGGTGTTTTGAGGAGAAGGGAATATATTCAAACACACTAAATGCCAAGAAAGGTCCAACAGAGAGACTTCTGTTTCTAGTGTGACTTATTCCTCAGAGGCAAGTTACTCAAGAAAGACGTGATCTTTTCTAAAACCAGAGCTGGTTTAGAAGTTGGTTTTTGTTGTCTTTTTGGTCACAGCCCCACAGAAGTATTGTTAAAGAAAGGCAGGTGCTGTCAGCTGGGAGTTTGTCAACGGCCAGTCAGAATGAGCCTTACAGGAGTCCCTCACCTCCTTACATAGCCTGGCCTAAAAAAAGTAGGCAACAGCTACAGAAGTCTTTTCTCTCCACAAATTTCCCACCAAGTAAGTTACATAGACAATTTCAAACTTATCTTCCAAAATCCTGTCCATCGTTTTATCTGAGAAGCCACTGATCAGCTCAAAGTAAGGTACCCAAACTGTCAAAATGGGCATCATGACTGAATCCTTAATGCCCACCAGAGAGGGTGTCATCATATTTGTCAGAGTCCTCCTGTTATTGCAAAGAGATCTGGGTATTGCCTCAGCTTCACAAAGTCTGTGGGCTCTGTGAGATACTCTGGTTCAATTTCACTTCTCAATTGTTGGCCCTCATTAGGGATTTTTTTCATCAGGATTAGACACTTGCTTGACTTTGCCTGTGGATTTTTTCATAGTAAATGGTGAGTATCTCCTCCTTCCTAGTTTTACCAGCCTCAGACTGGTCAGAAAACACGTATTCCTGAGAAAAGGGAAACAGTTCTCTGAGGATTGCAGCCTGCTCCATCTTCTTTAAGTCCATTGTCAGAAGTTGTGATGCACCCTAAAGTCTCAGATAATCTGAACCAAACCAGAAATAGCAGTTTCTCAGACAGTGGCATGGTGTTTTGGGTTACTGGGTTCTCCATTTGCTATATGTTCACATTGGATGCCTTGTCCCAGGTGCCTGTGCTGGGACTACTGCTAGGTCCTCCTCGAGCAGAGGCACTTGACAGCCAGTGTCTGGGATGGGCTCCCTCCAGCTCTGTGCTTTGCAGCGCTTACTGTGGAGGAAACTCCTGCAGAGCATGCCCCTTGGGTAGGAAAGGTGATAGACTCCTAGAGGGTGGTCATCCCTTTTTCTTTCCTTGAGTTACTCAAGAAGTAGTTATTTCTCAGCTGTTTTGGGGCAAGCCAGTCACTCCCTACATCCTTCTCTACCTCAGCAGGACGCTCCTCAGTGTTGTTTAGTTAGAATTGTTGTGGTTTTTGAGGTTTGGTTGTGGTTTTGTGGTGTGTTTTTGTTTTTTTTTTAACCTGTGGGCAGACATCATCTTCCATAGTCTTCATCCGTTGGTCAGACTTTCTCAGGGAAATGGCTCAGGTAACATCAGTTCAGACGCTGCAGAAGCTAACAAAACCGTCCAGGCTTAGCCAATTTCATATTAGTTTTCTCAGTTTGGGGATAAATAGCCAAGGCTGCTTGTCTGATTGAGGGTCTTTTTTGCCGGACACAACGTTAATGGGAATGTTATCTTGCATTGTTTCATGTCTCTTTAATTGCAAAGGTATTGAGGGTAGATTTCTAATCCTGAAGTGATTGATGACTAAAGTCATTTTCATTCAGTGAAAAGTTGTAAGGCCAGAACTGACTCTCTTTATTGTGCATTTTCATGATGTGTGTGTAGAACGGGACAGGTTGTGAGTACCGAGAGTATATAGTATCATCTAGAGTTTTCAAGTGGTCATTTCACATCAGGTGTCTGGGCATGTTAGTAGCTGGACCTGGGCAAGGGCTACTCACCTGTGTATCTGCTGATGCAATTTTCTGCCAGAAAATTGAAAAGCCTGCTGTCATTTTTTAATCATAATTTGATGACACTGTCTTGGTTTACTCAGAAATTTTGTGTTTGTGGAAGGGTTCTGAAAGCAGGAAAATGTATGTCTACCTGATAAGTATACAAATGAAGCTGGGGAAACATATACCAGCAAGCAACTCAAACCCCTCTACCTCCAAGAAAAGGAAAATAAATAACATTTTATTGAAAAAGAAGGTCTTTAAAAGTTATTTCATCCACAATACTTTTGTTTGTCAGTTGGGGTGCTGTAGAGCTCTGTTTTGCTCCAGCCTACATGTAGCTTCTATTATCTTCTCTGATTTGTGCATTGCTTAGGCTGCCAGGTCATTGGTATCCATGAATAAGTGCTATGTGTTATCACTCCCTTATCTTGAACTGCTAATAACTCTTGGCACCTTGGTGTGTACAGCCTTCCCCAAAACCACACCTCTGGTGTTTAGCTGTCAAATAAGCTCAGCAAATTCCCTCCCCTTCTCCCTTCATACTTTCCCTTTCAGGCAATGAGGAAGGTGGGGCATGGATTAGCCACTGGGTCCTCAGCAGGTGCCTCCTTAAAGTTCGCAGAGGTACCTCGGGAGTCACTGGCAGGTGTTGTCTCGAGCAGTGAAGTGACATCCGTACCTGACTTGTATGCAGCAGGAAGCACGATGGGATCGTACTGGAGTGCTCGTGAGGTAAGAGTGTGAAAATTCGGACCATAACACGGTAGAAGCTGAAGATGACCTGAGGTGGTCTTGTGGTTGGGGTCGTGGTGCCTAGAAGAGGACTTGGGAGCTGTCAGTCCAAATTATTTTATGTATTTATTTATTTATTTATTTATGTCAGTATGACTGATAGTTTTGCTGCTATTGACTGCCTTGTGGAGGAAGCACTAAAACTGCCTGGTGGACCCCAGGGAGTCAACATACTCTGTTCTCTTCTCAGCTCTGAAATTAACCTGCTGTTTGACTATGAGCAAGTTATTTAATCAGTCTGTGCCCTGCTTCCCCTCTTGTAAAATGGAGATTACAGAGCTTCTTTCCATAACATGGATGTGTGTTAACTTTAGTGTGCATTTATGCTTGGAGACGTCAAATGTGGGGTCCCTATGGCTTAACAAATGAAAAGTGTGAATGTCTAACCAAACTGGTTAAAGAAACACTATGGACCTACTGGTTCGTCCTTTTGAAAGGAGGCGAGAGTAATGAGCAGAGTCTGGCAATGGTCTATGTGTGGGAAGTACACGTACAAAGCAAGGAACGGTACTGTCATCTCCGCTCTTCCCCTTGCCCTTTACCACTGAAACAGCCTCATGAGACAGAGTAAATGTAGAGGCTTCCTGGTGATAAAGGGGCAGGAGAATAATTCCATCCAGAACCTGAATCCAGACAGAAGACATTAAAACTTGCCCTTCTGTTTTGGAGTGAGACATAAAATACAGACCCAGGTCAGCTTATCATAATGCAAGAGTGATAGAGGAATCTGTATTCAACTTCTCAGCTGGGTCAGTTCCTAACTGGAAGAAGAGAAGTGGCATAATCCCCCTAAAAGGATTTAATGGAGTAGTTTTGCTAGCAGTGAGTGGAAGGGGATTAGTGAAGCAATAGCTAAAGTTTCAGGTACTAAAATCTGCAAGAATGAATAATTTGTCTGGGTTCTGTCTGGTTATTTGTCTTTCCTTCTGTGCTTGATGTTTCTACAAATATCCAGCATCTCGTTTGGGTGGGGAAGTTTCATTAACATCTCTTGCTAAGCTGTTTTCTTTCATGTAGGTGCTGCTGCATTTGTGCTACTGGTGCCTCACTCACTGACCAGTTTAATTTTCCTCTGGGTTTATGATGCTTTTGAACATAGCTAAGACATTGAAGCCTACAGCATCATGATTATATTATATTATATTGTTATTTCCGTTAATTTCCATTATTAATGGAAATATTTCCATTGTAATTTCCATTAATAATGTACATACACAGAATAATATTTCCTCTTATTCTGCTTCTTTTTTTAACTCTACATAGACATGGTTTTAACTTCCAAAGCAGTACAAGTAGTTCATCTTCCAATTTTTCTGCACAGCTTTGAAAATTGCAACACACACTTAGGGCATGTTTTATGAAGCGTGAGCAACTTAATATTCATCTGGGTAATAACTTTGTCATTTTTTTCTGCAGACTGAAGAATGCCCATGCTGCTCACTCTCTGTGAAAATCATAAGAATGAAAAATCTGAGAAAGGCAGATCTGTGTGAGTATCAGTCTTTCCTTGCAGTTCCCAGTAGCTCAGTTCTGAAAGCAGAGGGTATAAGCAAGCACTGTAACTTGTATCTGTGTATGAAGTGTCACCATGGTTTCAAATATTGATGCATATTTGAATTTGGACTATTCTTAGAATACAGCTTTGTATAAACAATATGTTTCTGTTTATAGAATGTTACTATTAGCGGAAATATCAAAGGTCTACTGTGGTGTGCTGTAAAGTTACTTAACTGCTAACAAGCTTCAGAGCCAGTTTTGCTGAACAAATTCAGCTGTTAATTCTCAGTTGCAGTTTTTGATATTTTTTTTTTTCTGTCAAATGTTTACTGAAATGTATTTGAAACACCAGACTTTCAAGGCAAAACCAGTATCATTGAAATGTTTCCAGGGACTTGGTGGAATGGGTGGAAGTCAAGAGAGAAAAATCTCAGCAGTTACTCGAGTACGAGAAAGTGAACTGAAGGTCAACGCAAACATCTGCCTCAGAGAGAAAGAACAAGGCAGGAACACAACAGATAGGAAGTGAATATGAACCTTTGCATATTAAGTAAGAACAAGTGAACTCAGCAGAAATATTTGCCTCTACAGAGATTACTATTCAATTCTTGGTTTTCTGCTGTTAAGCCTAGTACAGGAATATTGCCTTTTCTTGAAACCAGAACATCTTCAGAGAAAAATAAAAGGATGGCTGAGTTCCCTCTCTGTCATTCTAATCTTAGCTGAACTGTTTTCTGGCATAAATTATACCAGTCCAAGGGAATACCTAAGTTGCCCTGACAGCAGTAGCATCAAGATAACCACCTACAGAGTTGATAACCAAATATCTGTCTCTGGCCCTAAAATCAGGGATGTTTATTTCTTTCTCAGTATTTTATAGTGATTGGAAATGACAGCTTTTACATTCTTAAGGACCAAAGAACTTCCAGAAAACCATAGCTATTTATCTTAGCTCTTTATCTTTTATTAGTCTTTATCCTGTATCTTCATTTTGAGCAGTTGTTTGGCTGCCTGATTGCAGGTATGGAGCTATATCACTGGAGATTTGCTTCCAAAACCAGATGTGGAGGAAGGTCTTTGCTGGCAATAGCCAGAAGCAGCAGCGGTAGGTGCCAGGGTCTGAGAGGAGCATCCTTGTCCATTCCCCATCCCAGTTGCATTTCTCTGTTGTGCAACAGAGGACCAAATTTTATTTTCTGTCTGAGAATGAGGAGCAAGTTACCTGTGGCACAGCAGAGAGCCAATGAGATTTTATCTGCACCATACCTGTCTGGTCTCTCAGAACACTTGGTTTTGTTAGTGGTGTGATACACATCACAGGAAATGAGACCGTGTTAAAAAGCATTAAATTTAATTAGAAAACAAGTGTGAGAGTGTAGTAGGAACCTGTACAGGGGAGCCCTTCCATTCTTGACAAACACATTGTGCAAAGAGGTTTTAACACCTAAACAATAAGAGAAGTCCTCAGAGGAAGACATCCAAAGGCACCCGCTAAAAAACTCTGTCATGGAAGAGAGGGGTATTGGCAGGTACAGCAGAGCTAACTTTGTAGTCTATACCAAGCTCAGAGTGGTATAGTGCATTTATGGGCAGTGAGGTAAGTGGAGAGTTTGAAAGCAAATTGGGGAATCCTAAACTATGCATTTCATTGTGCATGGAGTCACTTGAATGTAGCAACACAAATTAAGAAGAAAGTAAAGATAACTAGTTAGGACTACATATCCGTATTTCTGTAGGCATTTGCTTTCCCAGGATTAGTCTTTGCTCAAAAGGGATATTTATTTTTTAATACTTTTTGTGGGAATGTATCAGTCATGTAATCCATGTGTTTATTCAAATATTTTTAAACATTTGAAATACGTTTGGCTCAAAAATATATTTTAGGAAAAGATAATATTTGCCACCCACATTTATTTGTTTTATCGCTATTTCTGTACAAGTTAAATTTGTTAAGAGAGACAGAGATGAGGACAGAGAGCTGAAAGATGTCACAGAAATAATTCAAACTGCAAGAGCCATGGGTGCTTTGTTGGAGTCACAGTCTGATTAGACCAAGCTGTGGGTTTTGGAAGACTGCCTGTCAAAGATGTTTTTCTTCAGCTGTGGCACTGTGCAGCTGAAGTGTCCTCTTTGTGTAGGAGGGGCTGCTACACACAACCCACAGTGTCCAGGCCTTCTTAGATCTTGCACATGCCATATAATATAGGACTTGGGGTTTTTTTATTATAGGCTAGCTGTGGCAATCATCTATAATCACGAGCTCCTGAACTTTTCCCTTTGTGTAAGACATAAGGTTGTATTTGTACATGGTGTGATCATAATAACAAGAATTAGGCTACTAATGTGTGTTGAAATCTGATAGGAATAAGGCTTACTCATGAATCAGAAGGATTTGCTACTGCATTATGTAGGTTATCAGGCAGCTGCAATCTGAGTAGTTCCTATCGCTCCCAAGACACAGCTGTTGCAATTTCTGGGCATGTTTGAGTTTGGCTAAATTCTCCCGGTCAAAATTTGTAAGAATAGTGATACCATACTAGTCCAAAGTTTCATCTGGATTGAAAATACGTCCCTGGAACTGGCCTATGACAAATGCTTTTGGGCAGGACAAGCACCGAAGCATGTTCTTACCTTTCCCACTCTCCCAAGAGACCTGTGGTGCATGAGGTCTGTGGCTCAGAGATCTGGCTGTGAGTCAAAAGTAGTGTTTGCATTTAATTGCCATGCCCAAAATGCTTGGCACTTGGAAGCCACTAAAGGATTTTATTTTGGTATCTTTCATCTCACTTTGCACTGGACAGGAACCCAGATACTCTCAGTGTCATGGGAAAACACCAGGCCTTTTCAGGATGTTATTCTCTCGGGAGGTCTATATACTCGTATTGCTAATTGTTTATGGGCATTTCTGTTTCCTCCTCTTTGCCTGGCATGGGCAGCAGAAATGCCTACTTGAGAAAAGCTAGTCCTTTTCTGCCTGGCCTGAAAAGGCCTTTTCTGCATATTAGTTAGGGTTAGCTCTTAAACAAAGACAACTGCCCCCTTGTATTTATTCCAAAAATGACAGAAAACTTATCATTAACAGCTGCATGGCTGCAGCTGTCTCTTGCTTTAAAACTGCAAAAACTTTGTGGCTGTCACAAACCTTCATAAATGCATTGATGACAATTCTATGCATCAACAACAGTCTTTGTCCAGCCTCTGGTTTCCACGTCACAAAAACCTTTGCTGCAATGTCAATGCCTCATCCTTGTAGTGGCAAAAATCAATTTTTCCCTCACTGCTGAAAGGTGTTGAATTTGTTCTGCCACCCAGTGACTTCCCATGATCATTTCCTCTGCCAGCTGAAGTAGCAGAGATTGGCTTTCAGAAGGCTTCCCTCATGTGGGAAGGGGTTGGTTGCAAAACTCTCGTTTTCCAAGGGCTGGTCCACCAGCGGAGATCCCTGGAAGAGGGCATAGCTTTCATCTTCAAGTCCCCCCACCCATTTCTTCATAGAAGCCTTTGAAGGCCCCTTGAAGCCACCTTTATACAGGGCTCTGCGTTTCCACTGTTTAACCATGGAAGAGTTTCTTTCCGGAGAGTCTTTTCTGCTGGCTACCACTACCTTTCACCCTCCGTGCGTTGATTATATCAAGAACTAGACCCACGCTGTGTAAATTCCCCAGACCAGATCTCTTCAGCGTGGCTGCCCAGACCTGCCTCGCTGTGCGGGGTCCCGTCGGAGCACACCCGGCACCGGCTGTTCCCAGAGGCTGCCGCTGCAGTCACAGCCGGGCAGGGGCTGTCTCGCACAGCCAGCAAAGCCGGTTTAGCGCAGCCCTTTTCTCAGCGGCAGGGTTCACAGGTCTTCCAGGAGGGGAAATAAATATCTTCTACACAGCAAACTGACACCTATGGGAGAAAAATCTGTTTGTTTCATGGGCTATGAGTGAGATATAAAGTAACGTTTTCTACATACATGTATTGCACAGAAAGATTCTCTCCAAGAGACAAAAAAATGTGTTCAAAAATATTGGCTTCCCCTACTTTGTATTTAGCAAAGTCCAGAGCTCCAGAAAAATTTCCTGGAATCTTCTATAGCTAACCATTTTTTTTTTTTTTTTAAATATGTCAAGGCTCATTAGATAAAGCCTTAGGGCTTAATTCTGGGTCTTGTTAAATCCGTTGCTATGTAACTTCATAGCAAACTCCCAATACTACACTGCTGATTGATTTGAAATTTGGAAGGCGGTATTACTAATGTTTTTGCTTACATCACCTAAATCCTACGTAACACCATCACGATAGTAAACTCCCTTGTGTTGCCGTGCTCTCCAAAGGAAACTGTTGGGTGCAGAGAGGACTGACCGAAGACGTGCACACAACAAGCCCCGTAGACTTCCTTGTAGCCGTTCCCCCGACTGTAGCCCTGATGTGCGGGGGTGGCAGCAGGGAGGGCAGGCCGGCAGCATCGTGGGCAGCACCAGCAGGCGGTCGCCAGGGCTGGCCAGTGCTAACGGCATGTCTGCTTTGGGGGCAAAATGGCTCCACTATCAAAATCGATGTGGTCGCTGAGTTTTGCCACGGATGCGAGAGATCCCGCCACTCGGTCCTTTGAAAAAGAGCACTGGTGTCTTTGCGAGGTATCTCGTCTAAGTTCCCGGTGCCCCTGGCTGCTCGGACAGGCTATGTTTGCATTTAAGGAGAGAAAAACCTAAAAGCAGCCCAGGACAAACGCTCGGCAGTAGGAATCTGCACAAGGACGGAGCAGTAGTTATGTGGAAGCTGCCAAGTTGCAACAAGACCTGTAAACAAGGATTTCCTCACTGGTTAAGAAACTGAAACAAACAGGTATAAAAGCAACTGTTAATCACCAGAAGCTCCTCCCTGTGATGTCATATCCTGAAGCAGGGCTTTCCTTACTGTAATTGTAAGCAGGTGAGATCAAGATCAAGAGCTAATTGCATAACTTCTAAGGTACCTGTCAAAATGGAGCCCTGGTCCAGTCTGGTGTTTATAATAATAAAGTCATAACCACAGTTAATAATATGAATAACAAATTAATGGATAATCTCAATGAATATAATATGAATCAGCTTCACAGTTGCAGTTCTTAACAACCTCTTCTCCATTCAATCTTCTGTTTGGTTTTATCCACTCATGTTACCCAACTCTGCTCCCACTCAGTTTATTGAGGACTCCCGTCCTCAGTTTATTGCTACCATCTAAACACATGCAAAACCCTAGTTCCCCTCAGATCGCTCGTTTTCTACTCTCTAGTCTAAGAGATTATTTCAAGGTATTTTTCTTTCTCAGGTCTTTAATGTATTTTTGACAGAAATTCCATGGTGGAGTATATCGTATAGAGTGTAGCGTACACCGTATTGTACACAATTATATTGTGTGGTATACATAGTAAAAAGTGTGGAGATGAAAAGCCTGTGCTGTGCCTCATAAGATGCCACAAAAAAAGACAACGTTATGTGTAATCAAGGAGCTCATTAATATGTTATTTGTTTAAGGATCTTGGTCAGGGCACATCCTTAGAGCTACGGAAATCGCATCTCTACTGCTAGGTATCAGTGGTTTGTATGTAGGCACATATGCCATGCTGGCTTCTGTGTACTTCTGTTTGCAAGAACAGAAATCTGTTCTGGTGGTTAAAGATATTATGTGTGATGTTCCCTCAAGATTTCCTCCAGACTCTTGGTGTAACCTTGGAGAAGATTAGTTTCCTCAAAACCTTAATTCCTCATCTCTAAAGCAAGGAATGCAGCAAGGGCATTAGGAGCCAAACAGGGGCATTAGGAGAACTAGTTGATTGCTGGCTGAAGGACTGGTAAAAGGAGTAAACAACTTTAGATAAATGTTAGGCTCATCTCTGTTTCAAAGGCAAAGGTGAGAGCAGCTGCTGTGCTCTAATACCATAGCAGCATGGGTGATACTGCAGCTGTTGTCCTTCGCTGAACAAGGGTGGTCTTTAAAGCCTTTTACAATTGTACTACATGTTCCTAGTAGAATTCATTATCCTCTTTAACAAGAGGTTGAAATAACGTGTTTTATAATGTCAATGTTTTAAAATGTCAAAACCTGTTTTAAAACAGGTCTGAAAAGGGTGGAGGCAATGGAAATGAACAAGGGAGAAGCTCAGGTGGAGAAGAGAGGCTGGAATGAGTAGGTGATGGTAGCAGCAATGTAGAACCACACGGTGCTTTGAGAGGACACAGGTCCACGCAGCAATTCATGACTCTTCACTCCTCCTCTGCCATTTGGCTTTCAGGGTTCAAAGGCAGTGGCAGACTCTGCTCAGGACATGAGTTTCTAGTTTGCACTTGGAAAATTCCAACCAACCTGGATGGACATTTCTGCAAGAGCTGAGACACGTTTCATGAAATGCTGTGCTAATAACTAACACAGCACAAGACTAGCATGCAGTTTCTTTCAAACGTATGTAAGCAACTTCAGCAGTTGTCAACAGATAATGACGATGAAGTATGTGCTTTGATTTCTGAATAGGCTTTCTATATTTGCAAATTTCTTTGGGCTGAGCTGTGTAACAACTTCTCACCACTTACGAAACGAAGCTGAGCATTGCCTTTTCCCATGCTTACAGTCTCCCACATCTTCTTAAAAGTTATTGCACCTTGGTGTTTTTGATCATCCTTGATAAGGACCATCTTTTACTCTATATCCTGCTTACTATTGCACAACGATGTATTAAGTTTAAGATCAAAGTATACTTTGCCTGACACTGAGCAGTAACCACAAATTGAATATCAGCAGATCTGTGTCTACAGGGCTATTAGTGGTTATGTGGGACATTCAAAGAAGTTAATTAAGAATATGAAGATTGATACAGACATTTATTTGCTGCAGGACTTGCTTCAGGATTTTTGAGGTATTCCTTTGATGAGGAGAAGAAGGTACAACTTATCTTTGGTATTTTAGTGTGGAAAATACATTTAAAGGCATTTTTGTTCATTGATTCCCAATAGATTTTCTTATACACTGTTAAAGAACCTGCAGAATCTGTTCCAGTTCTGTCCTGGCTGTTCTGGTTTCATCAAGACAGCAGTATCTGCAGTTCATCCAGTTATGCACTAAGCATTGTGACTGATATCTGTAATCAGTGATTCATTCTTTCTCATACCCTCCGAGCAGAGATCTGTTTTGTTTTATGCATCTGTGCTCTCTTAGTGCTCTTTCACACGTGTCTAGATGAGTGCTGCTGAGGTGAGGTGCACGCTAAAAGCACAGCGTGATAAGGCCTGTGGTATGTCTTGGTCCCTGTGGAGGTTTATTCTGAGGACTCAGAGCAGTGCCAGGGAAAGCCTTGCCCACAGGCGAGATTCACAGGGCTTGAGGACCTTTATCAGCAATGGTCTCCGGAGAGGAGCTTCAGGCAAACTTTTTTGCTGAACTGAGGACATTGTTTACCTTGTAGATAAGGACCAAGAAACCATATGTGATTTGCTGTTATGTGGGAGGCCAATGTAAAGTAGGGAGGTTAAATTTAACAGGGCTGTGATAGTCTGGATTGCTGAAAAGACACGGGAGAGTGTCCGTGTCAGATTATGGCTTCTCCCCAGGCACTTTTATGACTGTATCCTCAGCAATAAAGGAGCCAATAAAGTAGTGCCGCAGTAGTAACCAGTGGAGGGTAACAGTAAGATTCACTCACAAATGTTGGTGATGGTGCTTGCATTGTATTCTGCTATGAAATGGGCAATCTTCTTAAATGTCTGCCTGCCAAAGGTGTCCATCTTTTCCTTTTTGTTCAGGACTGACTTTGACTACTCTTTTTTATAGACTTCCCTTTCAGTTCAAGAATGAAAACTAGACAAAAGGGGTCTTGGGTATAAATGTTCTTTTTAAGTCGGATATATCTATTTTTAATGCTTTCATTAATTCTTACTCAGTGGAAAGTTGCTGTAGGCTTCTAGATCAGTTGGGAGCCCTGAAGGACTCCAGCCAGAAAGTGAGCTCATTAAATTTCACTATGAAAATAGGATTAGTTCTAGCCTTGTGATAAAAGACAGTCTGGAGGCTCTGTGTTTATCTGTGGCTTACTTTTATGTGAAAGAAAGTGATGGTGAAATCTTTGTAGAATATACGTATAAAATGTGGAGACTTGGCTGCCAAAAGCAAAGTGCACGTTGTCAACGCATCCAAGTCATAATATTTATGTCAGGATGAGCCATTGCTGCAAGGTAAGCTTTTAATCGAGGCTGAACAAACTCTTTCCTTAAGAAATAAACCAAAACAATAAAACTGTAATCTTCACCTGTGCGTTGTGCCCTGTAGGTCCAAAATTCGATTCACAAAATGGTAACTGACATTTGCAGACTTTGGGCTTAATTCTCAGGCACACGAAGACCCATTTATGTTGTGGTTTAAACACTCCTGCTTCTAGTGAGCTGTCCCTATATGTTATGGAATCTTTCTTACCAAATGAATTAATCAGCATCAACATCTTTACCTTTATTTTGGCTGCTGCAAACCATCCTGTGACGGAATGAGATGACTTATTGCACCCTACTTTTCTTACTTAGTTATAATGGTGTGCCTTATTATTTCCATGCTGTTTCCTTAGGCGTAACTCCTCCATCCCCACCATAAAAAAACAAAGAACTTCTACAGGTATCTATTTTCATTTCTGTGCACAGAATCTACAGTAAACTCCTATGGGTTATCAGTGCTAGCTGCTTCCTGCAAGTGAGACTTTGGGATATTTTTAACGTCATTCATCAGATTTGCAAGCATTTTCTGGTTTTCAGATACATTAAACACAGTGAAAGGAGAACACCTCATGCCAGTCAACTGACCTTGTCCTTACTATTATATTGAGCTATGGCTTTTTGGTAGCTTCCCATTCAGTACCAAATTTTACTTGAAAGAAAAGGTATCTAGAAGTGTCCCTGCCATAGCGTTTATTTATCCAGTAGCAAAGTTTTAGTTTCAAAACTCTGATTCTCAACTGAAAAATGCAAATCAGAACTACTGCTGCAGTGCACTGCTGGTGCTGCAGCACTTTCTGAAGAAAGATAATTTGTGATTGCTGATTTGCTGGTTCAGCTGCTTCAGGTATTGATTTTGTTCCCACTCCCATTTCCTCTGAAATCCAAGGCACTTCTGTGTTTTTCTTGCCGCTTGTCTCCAGGTCTGTTTCCATGATGTTTCCCTCTAATGATTTCTTCAGATGCCCAGCAGTTCTAACTATGCGCTGTGTCTGCATTAACAGCGTTGATATCTGGCCAAGACTTAATTTTCAGTTAGTTTATTTTTAAACAGAAGCAAAAGAACTTTATAAAAAGTATTTTCCAGCAATAAATTTGGGATTGTACCACATATCACTGCAAGAGGGTCTGATGTAGAACAAAGGAAGTCTGACCTCTTAGTAGTGCCTCTTGGCCAAAAATATACAGCTTTTTGGTTCCTACTGGCTGACAGAGTAGGAACAGTGAGATAGTGGCAATGCTTGTGAAAGGTCTAAAAATGGGTGTACCATGGAAATACATGATTTCTAGTTCCACTTTTCCAAGAGAGAGCATATGTAAGGGTGATTTAATGACATCTGTGCCTCTGTTAGCATGTACAAACCTTGCAGGAACACCTACACGTACCCAAAATGCCACTTGGGTAATATAATTTGTCCCCTGTAGCTTCATGGAGAAGTTGGAGGGGATGTGAGAACTTGTGGAGCTGTCTGTGGGCTTCCCTGCATTACATTGTGTTGCTTTTGCGTTGTTTCCTTTTGACGATTATATTGGGATGGTACATGGAGACTCCAGATATGGATTTAGGCTTTTTTATTTTGACACGGTATGTGTTTGGGAAGGAAAGGTGGAAACATTTTCAAGTCTTACAGTCTTACTTTATGTGTGTCAAAGAAGGAGGTTTGCAGTTGTTTTGGAGACAGTGCACAGATATCTGGGAACTGATGTCTTGAGCTGGTGCACAGTATAGGGATGCCCTGTCACTTCCTTTCTTGACAGTCAAAGCTGTCAGGGAGACCAGTTAATTGGTTTCCATGCAATATAATTGATGTGACATGATTATCCTGTTTATTGCCTGCCAGCATAAACATAGGCATCACATGGCAGCAATTCCATACGACAGGTTCACCTGGGCTGGTTCTCTTCTCCCGAAGCAGGATCAAGTTTACCTTGTCTGTCACTCTTTGATACATATCTGGGTACCGGTTCCCTCTGAAATGAGTTACCTGGAAAATTTATAAAATCTCTCTTGCTAGAGTTAACTCTCATAGAGCTGGGACAGTTTTTCTAACATTTGTCCTTGTTTATTACCCCCTGGTCACACAGAGCAACAGATCATTGTCCTCTTCGTATGAATTATTTGGACATTACAGAACTGACTATTTCCGTGTTATTTGACAGTCTTTGACAGTTGTTGTTGAATTAGCAACCTCAATTCTTTCAGCTCTTTCTCATATGCCAAGTTGTCTAAGGCAATCGTCTTCAATGTGGACATGTTTCATTTTAGTAGCTGGTAACAGTTACAGGCTTTTACGGTGGAGGGAGGAAAAGAGGGGAAGAGAATTGCAACATGGAAGACACTGAGCATCCATTTGTTCCTGTCCAGGGCTGGGAGTGTATGCAAAGAGGTCTCAGTGCTAAATCTCATCACCTGCACTGAGATCTCTTTGCATGAGCATTTGAACATTGTGTATTTGGGATCTGGTCCAAAATTTATCTAAATCTATTTTGTGTATATAAGTTATCTTGTAAGTCCTGCAACATTACAGTTCTGGTTGTATAAGTTGTTATTCTTCATGCAGTGACCTGGCTGAAATTGCCTGTTTTCAGATGCAAATATCTTTGTCTCTACCTGCATTCTTGTCTTGGGCTATGTTGAGACTGACACCTTGCTGGTTCCTGACTGAGCTGATGTTGCATTTGAATCATCAGGTTGCGGGATTTTGGTTTTGCTCTTATTAAGAGTGAACAGCCTTGCTAAAGACTGAACTACCTTCTCGAGTTGGCTGTAGATCTATTGTGTTCAGAGAAGATGAAGGACTGAACAGAGATCCCACTACAGCTCTATCTAAATAGAAGATTATAAGTCACAAGTTTAGAGCTTCTTTGATACTCTGAAAATGTCAAAGGCCTGTCTTCTAAATGAGGATTCATAGCTAGTATGTACAACAAAGTGATATTCCAGACCATAAATGAACAAATTCTCTAAAACATACAAATATCATTTGCCTGTAACTGACAGATAGAGTTGCTGAAGAAACAGATGTTCTCACACTTACCTGCTTCTCTGGCACCATCTGAGGAAGTAACTATGAAAAGTTAATGTTATCTTTTTTCAAATATCAAAAATCAACAGAAGAATAGCAGAAAATATTGCCAGGGAGAGAGATAGAGAAATTATTTTTTCATCTCCTTTACCAATAAATTGTTATCTACAGCTACATTGCACATATTCTGCATTTTAAAATTGCAGTAATAAATCTAAAAATATCCTATTACTACTCACAAGAATTATAGACATCTGCACTTGTGATGTTAAAGTCATTTCTTCCCTGCTGTGGACAGTAATGGGGAAACTATCAAATGCATGCTGAAAAACTGGAAGATGTTTCATGTTCAGACAGTATCAGAAGACTTGAAAAATAAATCATACATAATCTGATTGCACAAATTACTTTAAGCAACACCTATTCATTGCCACATGGGTTACACCACAAGTTTAAAGAAAGCGTGGAATGAAAATCAAGAGACTGGTAGAGAAAGAATAACATAATTACTGATAAGACACTCTCTTCTTGTGGGTTATGTGGAAATATAATAGTTATTTTTTCATATAATGCTTTTAAACAGGGGGTGTCAAAGCAGATTACGAAAGAGAAAAGGATCGTTATCACTGTTTTATTGAGGGGGGACTGTAGATAGAGAAGCAAGATAAATTTAAATGGAAGCAATTGTCCAGAGTGACTGAGCAGCCCGGACCAGAGCTGGGACTAGAGCCAACATGTCATGAGACCTTGTCCAGCAGGTTATCCACCTGGTCATGCTGCCTCTCAGCATGTATCCCACAGTACCAAACATTAAGGTAACACCTGTCTAAGAAATGAGAGGTTTCTTCACTATCAAGGCTTAGAGTTTAAATCAGTAAGACAGAATTGCATTGCTATTTTTGCATATTTGTTGGTGGCAAAGGGATGTGATCGCATGTTGGGTGAGACTGTCAGCTCATTACATGGCCTGGGCTATAGCTATGTGGGAGCAGCAGACCAGAGGGGGAAGATCCTTTGTACCCAGACCCCCTTCAGCTCTTCTGGTCCCCTCTCAAGAGCAAAGGACAAAGTTAGACTCTTATCTAAATGCTCAAAGAGCTAAATAACTATTTTACCCTTTAAAAAAGGTTTTCTTAAAATGTATCCCTTTTTCTTTTTCCATCACAGAAATCTGTTGATTTGCAACAAACAGAGGATGTACCAATAATGGTTTTGTTAAGTAAAACTAGCTCTCCTTTGTAGTAGCTTCTTTGAATCTCCATCAATGACCAGAGCTCCCACCTGCAGGATGGGATATATAGTAGTGAGTGCTACTGAATACAGACTGCTAAGAAAAGTCACAGAAACAATATCTCCTTTTTGCAGCTTGCTGTCTGTACAGTGCTATAAGGGTATGCTCTAATATATTAATAGTAATTTATTAGTTACGCTATATCTTTTCAAATACAGTTAGTCAAACTGATTGCTATGTAAGCCTGTCCCTGCCCACTGCTTCCCCTGAGACTGTCCGGACCAAAACCATCAAGAACTGCAAAGATCCAGTGTGGAATGAAACATTTTGCTTCAGGATCCAGAGCCAAGTAAAAGTAAGATGCAGCGTGCATTTGTTTTTCTTTTGGGGCAAAGATCTCATTGTGTGACCAATATGTAGGATACCATAAAAATAAATACGCGTGAGAGACTACAGGAATATGGGTAAGGGGTTGTGGAGTAGCATGCAGCAGCAAAATCAAATCTTATTTTCTGATATATAAAGGATAGCCAAGATATTTCACAACTATACATATAATGTTCTATCAGTTTTCACTTTTCCTTATTTTTTTTTTAAATCACTGCTTTTCAAGAGTAAAGGTGAGAATTTCAGAGTAAATTGAACAGCATAAAGACACGTATGAGCTAAATAGTGGAAGCATCACAGTGTTGTACTTTTTTACTCTTCCTTTGGAATGACCTGCAATTAAAAAAAAATATTGCAAAACAACAGTTAAAGTTTGCAAAAGAAGACCAGCTGAGCTTTTACCATGATGATAAATGTTAGAGCTTAAGAAGATTTGCTAGTCCCACTATCCACTCCCTCCAAAAGACAGCATCAACATCAGAGTCTAGTAGTCCACAAAGATCAGTGATAGACCAAGTAAGCCAAGCTTACTTCACACCTGGAGCAATCAAACTCTGCTTTACACCTTGCACCTTTTGTTTCCTAGTCCTGGTGGTAGAGCAGAACAAAAGCACTTCTACCAAGTGCCAAATCAGCAGGCCAGTCCCCTGCCTCTCTTAGGCATCAATAAACTCCTCCAAACGAGCATTCAGAATAGCTCAAAGTGTTGCTACACCACAGGGTCTCCAGTGAATGATCCCTCTTGCCTTTGTCTGCACAAATTGTCTATGATATAAGTTCTCTGGCTTCCTTCCACAGAGGCAAGGGACAAACATTGCAGCATGGGAACAAACACCCACGGGTCTGTAACTCTTGCACCAGGACACCTGCTCCTTGCAAATGGTTTATGGCTGACAGGTCTTTCAAAACTGCAATACATAACACATAACAGCTGAAAAAAATGTCTTTGCCACGGGAAGCTGCTTGAACTAGTCCTTCATGGAGTAGTATTTGGGAACATCTAACGTTTACTTTGCAGTTAAGTTTGCAGCAGGTGACAAGACACGTGGCATTTGCCCAAATAATTTCAAACGTGTGGCAACAGCAGCGCTCTAGTGGTCGCTGTGGCTTCAGTGTGGGCTGCTCAAAATGTGTCCTGGGGGTCTGGGACAACCAAAGCGCTCTGGCATGTCTGTCACTGCTGGCTCATTGCTGTCTGGGCTCTCACAGGTTTCTTTGCATATACTGCAATTGTTCTGCTCATTACCCTCTGAGCAGAGCCAGAGTCTGCTGGCCTGGTTATTTTCTCCTCGCCTGTCTTGTGCATCCTTGAGATATGGGAGACAGAGCTCGGTAAAATAATGTAATGCACTGTCACCGTGGAAGAGAAAAACTTGTTTGGGTATGTCGGCCTGGTTCCCATCAGGAATGGGAGTGTTTGGTGAAAGGTTTTGATGAATGTCTGACAAAGCCCAGTCGGTGAGGAAGGGCTTCCTTCCCTCACCAAGGGCCCTCCCTGGCTGCGGGAGAGCCACCCCAGTGATGCTGCCCTCGTATCCTCTGCTGGAGCAGATAGAAATGGTGACCTGGCTCCTTCCTACACAGCATCCCAGAGGGGAGCTGAAGAGCTCCCTTAGCCAGCCAGCACCCCATGCATGCCCCTCCTGGCTCCCTGGGAGTGACTGAGGGACTTCGGATCAATTGGTTACTAAGAAAATGTCAGCCATTTTAGCTAGATAAGGACAGTCTGTTGCAGTATCACATCTAAGAAAATTTATCTGCTCTTCAGTGTAAGTCTGCCTTCTACAAACTGCAAACTATTGCTTTTAAGCATATTCCTTCCATCATCTTCCATAATCCTAAAAAGATAATCCATAATCCATAATAAGAAGCTATTTACAGCTTGCCTGTAAACCAAGTTGCTGTGGCTGCTTCTCTCTACCTCTTGTTGGTATGGCTTTTTTAGCAAGCGTGATGGGCAAGAACCCACCGCTGACCCTGTCAGCCCCAAACAGCATTGATTTTCTGTCTGCAGCACAGAGTGATGCATTTACATATAGGGCAGAGGCCTTTCTGACTTCTGACAGCAAGCTGCAGACTCGAGTTCGCTACAGCTTGCCATCTGCTTGCTGGTTTCTTACAGAAATGGCAGATGTCAAGAGTGAATATTTGGATTGTGGATCATCTTCCATTTCAGTATATTTGTGTATTCAGTCGATTTAGTTATGGACCACCCTGTGATTCATTATGAATGTTTAAGGCAACAAAGCTCACATGTTCACTTTTATTTGTGCATGTGTTTGTGTGTGAAACCATGTGTGTCTTTAATAAGCATTGAACCTCTTAGCAAGTTTCAGTTAAATCTGATGTATAAGTAAGAAACCTCTGAGATAGGAGGTCCCTGTGACTGACATGAAAATGAGCTGCTGAATATATGGAGAGAGGTCTGAATTCTTTCCCCACTGAGAAAACAGCTGTCAATGTTAATTTGCTCAGCACTCTGGGAGGCACATCTGAGCATGTGCAGCTGCCAACCAGGCACAGCTGGGGCTGCTACCCCTCCTGTCCATCTAAACAGGCAGGTGGCAGAGGAGGGAGAGGAGGAGATTTGTGCAGAGGGAGGGAGGAAGGAAGAGGAGATTGAGAGGTGTAGGATATAATTCGATTGAAACAGCCCTTTGTTCTGCTGCTTTCTCTGTATTTTGTCACCAATTTAACAAAACCATATCAGTTTCTGTAGATTCCGTAGCAATTATCTCCATGTGATCTATTTAATAATTTACAGGATATAATTATGCAACCATATAGTAGTTATATGGTGCTTCCTTAATATATTTTAGTCACTGCTTCTATCCAAGGGTTTATTTTTTTCGTCAATAGCAATAAAGTCCTGACCACTAGATGGTTTCCTACAAATCAGGGAAAAGTGATAACCTCAAACTGCATTAGAGGTCAAACATATTTTTTAGTATGGGAACTACATATTTGATGATTCTCCTAGCCTTTGTAATTTAAATTACTCTGCAGGGGAAAACCAGCAATGAACTGAATTACGTGAGATTCAGAATATCTTTCTTTAGCTCTGTGTGGATGAAAAGGTTGTGCATACTCTTGCACTTCTCCCCTTCCTTTCTCTCTCTTCCTAAACGTGCTGAGCACATCATTTTGTGCCTCTGTAAGGTCTCAAAATAAAGATGTTTCTAAGCCTGTGCCTCTGTTCACAGAATATTCTTGAGTTGAAAGTCTATGATGAAAATGCAGTCACTAAAGATGACCTCCTCTTCACTGTCCTCTTTGATGTTGCTAAAATCCAGCTTGGAGAAACTGTTCGCTTGACTTTTCAGCTAAATCCAAAGGTGAGGAATAAAACTGCCTTGGCCACAGGAAGGAAATACATTTTTGGTATTATCTCCTAAATAACTTCTTGTAAAGCAATTGTAGGGGTGTGTGTGCGCTGTGTGTAGGAGTGGGGTGTGTGTGTGTTATTTCCTATTGATTTGCACTTCATGTATCCTGGAAAAAACCTTCCAAACCTTGTTCAGCAAAGTGGAAAAGATTTACCTCCCTGTCTTGGACATAATTCTGAAGGTTTTTACTAGCTCCTCAAAATCACTCTAACTTGATTGCTTTTACTCATCTGAGCATACCCTAGAGCAGGAGGGAAATTTGATTTTAAAGGCTGTTTCAGGAGCTGGAATAATCGTTGACAACCACAGCTAGTGAGAAAGAAAATGAATTCAAATACTTACAATGAATTGATCTTTTACAGACACAAGAGTTGCTGGAGGTTGAGTTTGCATCGGAGAGCATGTGAGTAAAACCCATACAGAACTGAAGAGCGGTACTTTGCAAAAGCAAGCCCTTAAATACCTGCTAGCATTTAGTATAATATCATTTAAAATGCTCAGCATCACAGAAACAGCTGGTGTTTATTAAGTCAGTTGCATATTGGCTAAACCACTGTGTTCCTTATCTACCAAGAATCATCCTGGATGTTAATTTATCCCATTATTTGCTGGGAGAGAGAGAAGGGTTATAAGAACTGCAGCCACTGTGCTTATTACTATATATTTTTACCATTATATTTAAAAAAATAAGGAACCCACATTTCAGATGTCTCCCAAAATTAAGTATCAGTGGCATATTTGAGACTATGCTGGGCAAGGCAACCTTTAAGGAAACTGTTATTCCTTGGTGTTATTTTAAGGACGTATTTAGGTCATACTCTGATTGTATATTTTTTTCCCCCTCTCTTTCAGTCCAGTCCCTCCTGAAAAGCTTGTCACTAACGGTGTATTAGTGGTAATTTTAAACTATTTCTCTTCTATGTTTGTTTTCATGCTAGTGATGGGAGTGGTGAGTCTGCCAGGTGCCCCAACACCTCGCTGCAGGCAGGGCTGAAGGGGAGGGAGATGGAGGGTTGGACACTGGCAGCCATCCTGTTGCGCTGTTCCCTGTGGGAGGATGTATTAGGAAAGAGTGAACACAGTCATTGCGGATACCTGGAGACCCATCCACCACCACCCCACCACAAGGCCTGAAGTTCTCTTTCATTGACTGACTGCCTCTGTGTCATTCCCTCTGGGGACTCTTCTAGGGACCCTCTCGTGGCCATCCTGTTTTCCCCACCTCTATAAAATGATATGGAAGTAGCTTTCTCACTGCCCCTAACACTATTTAGAGGACGTGTCCAACCTCCCCAAAGCAGGGCTGCGAGGACAGCCCTGGGATCTGGCAGACCTCTCAGTCTACCCTCCGGAGGCCTCAGCACGCTCCCATTCCCTCCCCATTATTTCCCCTCCCTCCTCGTCCCCACGGAGGGACCACAGCACCACAGCCATTTTTCTTCCAGCTGAAACGTGGCATATCTTCAGATAGCCAAGGCGTTTCTCTTATTAGCCTAAAAAACACAAGGTGGACAGTTTTCCACACCCCAGGGACCCAGGTGACCAAAGATAGGTAGCACTGAAGTGTCTCAGACATGGCATGTTTTAAACACTTAAGTCTCTCACCATTCATCCCTGCTACAGTCTCGTGAAATTTCCTGCTTGGAAGTCCTAGTGGACAATAGACGGACAAAGAAAGAACCTTCAGGTTAGACTTTAAACTAGAAATAAAAAAAATCTTATTTTATGGTAAACTGAAAATTTCTCATTTTTTTGTCATTTTCTTCTCTGGTAATTTTCCTACTTGGTTCTTACAATTAGAGCACAGAAGTTGGGTGGTTAGGAGTATATACAGAATCAGAGATCCAACAATTATAGCGGGTCTATGCTAACTAAATATAAAAACTGGACATTGAAATTAGAGGGAATGATTAGAGTGATAACAAATCTTATTAGTGCTGTAAAATAGAAGTATATATTTCTATCTCGACAATTTACATTTTGCCCAATTTGCCTGTATGTCCGAGTTTTTAAAACAGCAACCACTGTTTTACAAGCTCTTTGTTTTCCTTCTCCCCCCACCTTTTTTTTTCTTTTTTTCTTTTTCTTCCTGTAATGTTCCCTGGTTGCATAAATAGAGTCTGGGAGCTTTTAAGCATTGTGGAATGTTTTGTATATTAAAATGACAACTTCTATTTCTGAGATCATGCTCATTAACTTCCCTTAAGCTTTTCTTTTTTTTTTTTTTTTAGAAAAAGACTTCTTATTTTCAGTTAAGGGATCCTATGAAGAGAACCAGACCCTGTCACTGAGCTCCTCCCGGCGACCCATGGAGACCCTGGACTTTCATTACATCAAGTACAGCCTGTCAGAGCTGCGTGTGGCTCTAGCAGAGAAGAAGCCTCATTTCTGCTCGGTATGCGATGGTTAATTTGAGTAAGCACAGTAAACTCATGTATTTTTGTACTTGACTGAGGAAAAATTTTAAGAATTCATATTTTTAATTGAAAGCTATCTTTTGTGGAAGAGCACTGTGCCCCCTAAGATGCCTCAATATTAAATGCCAACTTGGAAACTGCTGGATGGTAACCCCATTTGAAAAAAATAAGTTGGTGACAGTGCTTTTTTGTGGTGTCTACGTTAAATATTTTTCTACATTGTAATTTATTTTTCAGTGTACCTCAGGTGAAGAGAAAAAAGACTGCCATGCATCCCTCACTATTCCTCTGGATTCACTTCCCTTCAACGAGAAAGTAACAGTAGCAAAGGTGATCGATACCAATTTTTTAGAATAAATGTGAAGCTATGGACCAAAGATCACAAAGCAAGAGTTAACTAGATCAGTGTGAAGTAGGGATTTAGATATATAACTGCTAATGCCCTTACATTCCTAACAGAGAGGGTTATGGACCTGTACGTTTTCATATGAACCAAGTAGAACAAAAAACCACAGTCAAATGTTTGAGAAGGATTTCTGTGACCAGCTGGGCAACTAATGCAGGTCAGAGCAAATCAAATAACGGGGCACACTGGCAGAGCTCGTGCTGGCTTTTAGTGTATACTGCTCTGTGTATCTTTAGTATAAAACAATTCAAAGAAAATAAAATGGAATTGGAGATGTTTTAAAAATTGGATGTTTTTTCTGATTATTATGTTGTGGCTCCAACATGGCTCTTAGAAAAAGTGAGGGGCTTCAAAGCTGACTGAAAGGAAAGGACAGGACATAAAATCATCTCCCGTGCTTATATTGTGTTTTTTTTTCTAGGATGAAACAATCAATTTACATGTAAAGTCAAATGACTGGTAAGAAATTCTGTCTTTGGGTTTTGTGGTTGTGAAAAAAAAGATGGTGCCCAGATTTTTTACCTTCTTACCTTTTTCTGTAACTAAGGGAGAAAGTATTTAGTCAATTATTATATTTACCCCGTGTTCGTTACCCTTGTCCAGAAGGTGAATGTTGTTAACTGTGCTGGGTGAAATTTCCTGTTATGCTACCATGCAGGAGTTCAGTTTGGATGGGGAGAAAAATCTTTTCTGCCCGCAAAATCCATGGGCTTTAGAAAAATATATGTTTATACTTTACTTTCCTTACTTGTAAAGAAGCCAGAGTATTTGTATTTATAAAACTTGGAGGTTTTCAGCCAAGTCCTAAATATTCCACTGTTTATACTATCCGGACAGGGGTCGCAGTATTCATGGTAGAAGCTTCTTGAAAATCAGTGTAACCATAAAAAATACTTCTGTGTTTTTTTGGGGGTTTTTTTGGTAGGATTTTACTATTTTTAACTTTCTCAGCTTTTTCTCTACCTTCTTTATACCATCTGTAATATTTTTTTTTGGGGGGGGGGCTGCAATAGCAGCTTTTCTAAGCCTAACAGTAGAGTTTGCAACTTGTAAGCATGGGTCCAGACATTAATTGTAAGTGCACATCCTATTTAACACTGGACTTTGTTTGAGGTCAAGAAACTTAGATGTTCGCTTGGAGTTTGATCTGTGTATGGAGGAGAAAAATTTCCTACAGAAACGGAGGAAGTTTGTGGCTTCTGCTCTGAAAAAAGCACTTCATTTAGAGCAAGACCTACAGGACCATGAGGTATGGGAAGCACCATAGGGACTGCACTGTGCTGTGCTACAGGAATGTGTTGTGCTTGTAGCCATTCACCTATTCTTTAACCAGCCCTGATGTATACCAGTGCCCCATGTAAAGCACCGAGACATGTTTAGATGAAACCATGTGAGAGCGTGGGTAGTATCAAACCCACTTGCTACACGTTTGTTCAGAAAACAAAGAGAATGCTATAAAACAGCACTTTTCCCCTGCCTTATTTCTTTGTCATCTGTGAATCGTAGACCTGGATAGTCCTACTCTCTCAGCTGAGCATTCAGACACCAAGGCCCCACAAAATATTTTATATTATGAGACTTTGGAGGGGGAAAACCCAACAGTTAAAGTGACACACAACACTGACTGATGAGGATGTTTCTTGTCACGGACTCTCTCCTCTCGTGCCCATCATCTCAACTGTATTGTCACTCTAACAGCACAAAGACACGCAACATTTTTCTCTCACCTGTCTGACAGAATTAGGGGTTTGTATTTGATCATGTCCATGCTGGCATGGTGATGGTGGGTGCTTTAGAGAGGGAACATGGTCTGTGATCAGGCACTTCAGAAATGAAGAAGTTTTCATTTTGAGAGGGTTTTTTTTTTTTTTTCCACTGGTGCTTTTCCCTTTGTCCAGGAGCACAGGACCAAAGGCATATTCAACATTATATTACAGAACGGCTTTGGATGCTATAAATTATGTTCCTGCTCAAAAACTGATCGCATCAGTCTATTGTTTCTCATTATCACACTAGTTTCAGTGGAAAAAAGGGATTTCTTAAGTATAAGAATTTCTGGGGAAAATAATTCTAACTGCTAATTTCAGATTTTCCAACAAGAGAGTATTTTAGCATAGTCAGGTAAAGCCAAATCGTTGCTTTGACCTGAAATACTTGATTTGAATTGGGTCATTGATGCAATTACTTCCTTGATGCAATTACCTGGAAATGTGTATGGGAAATGTCATTTGGCTTCTCCTTTTTCAGTGCATTTCTTGAAGGAATTTGTCTTCCTGTAACACAATTTATATTTCCATGCAATTGGGCTTTGTGGTTCATCGCTGCAATTATATACTCTAGGTGCTTTATAGGAAATGTAATCTAGTCATTACACTTGACTTACAAGAGAGGATGAGTTCAGCTTGCTCTCAAAAAAGAGCTCTCATGAGACGATGTACCAAAACAGGAAAATGCAGTCTAATATTGAAATGCCTTGAAACAACAAGTGTTGAGCTGTTTGGGTAACCCAGCATGTGACAATTTAGAGTCAAAATTGATTGATTTTGGTCAAAAAAGTAAAAATTAGCAAATTACCGAATCCTTTTTATTATTATTTTTCTGTGCAAAATACCACATTTTTATCTTTTTCTCCCCTGCTTGGGGAAATGGTGAAATGTTGGAATTCCTTGTGGGACAAAAATGCTGCAATTCACTCAATTCTGATCACGTCTGCTGCTAAACTAAGTTGTTGCTCACCACTGCTGTGTTGATGTTTAAACAGGTGCCAGTTGTAGCAGTCATGACAACAGGAGGTGGCACCCGGGCACTGACATCTCTGTTAGGAAACCTGTTGGGTCTTCAGAAGCTGGATCTCTTAGATGCTATTTCATACATTACTGGGTCATCTGGTTCAACATGGTAAGGAGATCCTGAACAAAGACATAATTCGTCACCTCTATAATCTGCTGTGTGAGAGATTTATTCTCCGTTTTGGTAAAGGAAGCCGTACTATTTCAGTCTCAAGCTTTTTTATTGCTACATTAGGAACATATTGCCTGAGCCAGCCTACAGCCTAAGCACTGCTTACGGGGAACAACATTTTCCTCGACCCTTTTTTTGGTCTGTAAGATCTTTCCTAGTGAGTGACCCTGGTGCAAATCATAGCCTTGTGCATAAACCTGCATAGCATGGAGGGGCTTTTTGCAAGTCCTTGGGTTTCACTAGTGATTTGCGGGGGTCCTCTAAATCAAAAAATCTTTTCTCTTTAATAATAAACTGAGCCCCAAAGATGTTTTTAATGAATCTCATCTAGTTCATTTGATGTGGTCCTCAAATCCAAATCTAAAACGGAAAAGAGTTTAGAGCATATGACAACGTACTTCCTTTCTTTTCCCCAGGGCCTTGTCACATCTGTATCAGAGCCCTGACTGGTCACACAAGGATTTGTCCGGACCGATTCGTGAAGTCCGCAGGCATATGACCAAGTGCAAGCTAAGCTGCTTTTCCCTGGAGAGCTTGAAGTACTATGACAAGGAGCTAAAGCTGCGGAAGCAAGAGGGATACCAGATCTCTAGCATTGATTTCTGGGGCCTTCTGCTGGAAAAAGCACTAAGTGATGGGGTAGCATGTCTATGTTTTCCCTAACAGCTACTGAACACTGTTGTATGATAAATTAATCTCCAGGGACAGATGCTAGCCTGACAGCACGCCAGCATTATCTAGCAGATGATTTCTGCTGACTGATAGAGGGGATTTGTCCCCACATATCTCTCGACACATAATTAGCAGCCCAAAAATAGAGCAGAAAAGCTATGTCTACTTCTACCAGTAGGAGTATCTGAGCACCTAACAGCAGAGTCCTGCTTTTGGTTTCTTTTGCTCTGTTCCTCCCTGTGAGAACTTAAATAATCCATGTACAGTGGATACATTTACTGGGAAGAATGAGAGACCATTGCACCACAAAGTGTCCTACAGCTCACCTGTAATTAAATAAGTTTATGTGGATGTGCAAATGTTTAGATCACTCCTTGGTTAAAAAAATGTCTGGACACAAAATGAGTGGACAGAATAAGAAAATGAAGATGGATATGGGCATTTATTTTGCTGTAATCTTGCAAACCCATGCACCAAGCCAACAAAGTCCCTTGGTTTTGCTCTTTCTGTTTCTGGTCAATTCACAGAAAAACAACCACAAACTCTCAGATGAGCGACAGGCATTGAATCAGGGTCAGAATCCCCTACCTATCTACATGATTCTTAACATCAAAGAAGACTACAGCCTTTCAGAGTTTAAAGGTGATGGCAAAACTGGGCTGTATCTGGACTTGGTTGGTGTCCAAATGATCTGCATTATCACTTACTGTGTATCCTTCAACCCCTTGTGCTTGCATACCATTCATAAACAGTTCATTTTCCCATTTTCCTCCTTAACTTTCTCTTCCTCTTCCATTTCTAGACTTTGTGCCTAGGCTTTGGGAGGAACCCATCTTCTGTGGGCCAGGGAGAAATTTGGGGGAGGTTCTTAAGGACAGCCAAGTTACAAGTCAAGGCCTTAGGCTGACCCTTTTTAGGTATAAACTTCATTTATGTCCTGTCTGGAGGGGCTTGTTGGAAAGTTCTGAATGAGAAGTTTGGGAAACACTACTGAGTGAGCAGCTGAAACCAGCTGAATGGTAACTCCTTACTCTGAGGAAGGCCTGTCTATGATCAACCTGCTGATAGAGTTTGTCCTGCAGCTGCTTCCTTGTCATTTCAGAGCCCTTCCTGCAGGGAGGTAGGGATAGAATTGAGATTTAAAAGCTTGTTTTGTGCCTCTGCAGAATGGGTGGAGTTCACCCCTTATGAGGTCGGCTTCTTAAAATATGGTGCCTTCATTCGTGCAGAGGATTTTGGCAGTGAGTTCTTCATGGGTCGCCTGATGAAGAAGCTTCCTGAATCCCGCATCTGTTTCATGAAAGGTGATGTACTCCATTGCAAAAATTTCAATTGCTTAAAAATTTAATTTATTTTTAATGTAATACAGACCCTGCATATTGCAACCAGTGCCCTGCAACATGAAGGACTGAAGCAATGTATAGAACATGTTGTTCTCGCCTCTGTCTTAATTCCTTAGACACTAGACATGGGCTAAAAAATGCTTAGAGGAAATATTAAATAACACTATTTACTGTTGCTTTTGTCTTGAATAGTGACTCTTGTGCTGAAGTTTCAGGGCTGCTTAAGGAGTTTGGGTTTGTTTTGAACCAATCAGCAGTGGAGTTCCACATGGAAAATATTTGTACTTTTAAACTGGAATCTTAAAACCAAATTTGTCTATGAATGGCATGATTTTATAACAAGAAGCCATGTTGTTACTGTGTTTGTTATAAAATATGCAATTTTGAGTAGTTTTTCAAACTGTTACTGGTATTGTTGCAATTTTAGCATTCTAAATCCTTTGTAATTTTGGTAGCACAATTATATCAGTGAGTTTTGTTGTCCTTATTTCAGTAAGGTGGGTAGCTTCCAGTATTGCATGAAGGACAGCTTTGCAGTTTTTATACAATTCTTGTTAGTAGTCCAACTGGTGGCTCTGAAACACAGTAGTTCAGATGCAGCCACCAGCACTAGAAATGCTAAATCCAGAAACTTGAGCTGCTGGAGCGTACACTGGAGAAGAGATCCCATAATACTTTCCATTTTCTTGTATTCTTCCATTAAGCACTCTGGGCTGACCACCAGGGGTAGGAGGTAGATTATAGAGCTGGGTGGGACTACAGAACCTTCTTCAAGAACATTGTGAACATTGCAGTTTCACGACAACGGTGGTGTGGTCAGACCCAAGGTGGCCAGGTAGGAATCGCACCCAACACATCCAGTCTGGGCTGAGCTCTTGTGCTCTCACCCTCTGCACCTGAAAATTAGGCTGGTGACCCCACAGCCATAGGTCTATCTTTAGGAAGGATAGAGTGGAGAGTTAAAGCAATGTTGCCACCTAGTGATACAACATGTAATGCCGTCTTGGGTTGCAATTAAAATGTACTATTAGTTACAGCGTGATAGTTTAAGGATAAAAGCGAGGTGCCATTTTCAGGAAGACATAAGGCCTTTTGTAAGAGCAATGGCTAAAGCTGGAAAGATTGGATGGGCTTATGGGGATACAAGACCCTCAGGTTTCCAGAAGAAAGGCTGGGGTACTTGAAAGCTTGTCTGCTATTTTAAACTCTGTCACCCTAGCAAAAGTTACAGTCTCTTCCCATATTTTCTATTTCAGCAAATATAGGTACCATGAAAATTCAGTGCAAGAGGTTAGGAAAACATTGCTATCTAATTACAACCAGGTTCTGGGGGGACAACAGTATTTGGAAGATATTAAAATGCATGACTAGTGTATAACTCCTGGGGCTTGGGGAGCTTGAGGAATTATGGAGTGAAAAGGCACCAAGTGAAGACAGGATAAACGGGAGGAATTGCCTTCTCTGAGAAGGCCTGGACAAAAGCTTCATAAGCTGCAGGGAGATGAGGTTGTATTGATGGAAACTGGCCAGTAATTATCTGCAAATGATTGCAAGTTAAATGTAGAGCCAAAGAGCCCCTATCTGATTTCATGTATTTCTAATGTTTCTCCAGTGAGTCACATTCTTATGGGAACTTCTTGTGAAGCAGAAGACCCTTGGGTTCTTGTCCCACTCCAAAACAAGCCAGGTTTAAAAGGGAATTGCATTTCTGTTATTAATTTATGGAATGCATAATTATTGTATTGTGCAGTTCAAATTGTGTCATCCTTTGCAATGTATGGCTTTTGCAAAGCTTTCAAGGCAAAGCAAAGCTTTCAAGGCAAAGCTCAGCACTGCCTTCCCTGGCAGAGTTCCTCTCAGTGCCCGTGGCAGAGCTGTGAAAGAAGAAATGCTTTTCAAGATCCAATGAGCTTCTGGGGACTTATGCACTGAAGAGATGTTTTTAGATGTTTTAAGTGAGTGGGCAAAAGTGGAAGAAGGGCTATGGAGATGAGAAAAACAAGGAGAGGGAGAGGAGTCTCACTCAGAAGAACTTGTATCAACAGAAATCTTACAAGGGACAGTGAAGATGTTTTGTTTTAGAGGATTACTCTGCAGACTATCCCAAATTGTGCTCAAACCACTTGAATCTTGGCTGTTCAAGAGCAGCCTCCAAACCTTTAAGTGAGTATACAGTTGTATATGACATACTTTGTAGACCAAACCCTTATTTTATGGGAAATAGTATGGTTTTACTCTCTGGTGACAGCTGTTTATAGGACAGAGCATGTTGGTTTGCAGTGTATTGGCAATAGCTGTATGTGGCAATGAATTACAGTGGCTGAAGGCCTGGCACAATGTTTAAAACTACTTAGGTTCCTCTTTAGGACAGAATGTGGGTTGCCGCAAAAGAACTTCACACGGGTTTTGGTGAGAGTTTGGAAACCTTGATTCGTTCTGGATACATCTTGCAAAGCTAAAAGTTTATTTTTAAAAAATATTTCCAAAGCAGTTTCCCTGTTCTCTACCAATGCACAGGTCTGTGGAGCAATGTCTTTTCCTACAACCTCTTGGATGCCTGGCATTCGTCGGATCCTACAGAAAGGTGCTCGCTGAGGTGTACCCAACACAGGACTGTTGATGTTGGTTGGTTGCATTTATGTTTCTACTTTACCTGTTGTCTTCTGAATCTTTACATGAATGTTATGTTCAGATTCATATAGTGTGAAAATTTTGTGAGGGCTTTTTAAATCTTAAAACTGAGGCCAGTACTGCACTGCAGGTTGCTTTTGTTGTGTACCCCCAAGCGTGCCCCCCCCCCCGGCCCCCGCAAGGTGTCACGTTGCCAGAAATATCTAGTTAGTTTTCTTCTCTGAATTAATTCATAGCAACATTATTTCAATTAGCATGCCTTGGACTGAATTTATGCAAGTGATAATTTGCCAACAAATATGAAACTACTGAGGATTTTTAACAGATCATCTTTGCAGGGGCCTTGCAGTGAACCTTCATGTTATAACAAACATCTCAGTGCTGTGTTCTCTGTCTGCCTTGGCAGATCGTACTTTTCGTATGCTGTTGTTGAAGCCTGGGATATATCAATTACATGGAATTTTATTTCAATTTTCTTTGATCTTTTTGTAAACCTGTGTACTTCTTAGAGGTGTTGGCTGTCCTTCCTGTGCTCAAATGTGGTTAGTGAGTTTGGTTTATTGGCTTTTCATCACTTTCTCCATGGAAGTGTTGCAGGACCCTGTCCTCAATCAATGCCTGTGACAGAAAGCCATTTGCCCTCTGTCCCAACCTCATGAGGTGCCATTTAGCACAATCCTTTTTCTCTGCTTTTTTTCTGGGTGTCTAAGTCTCCTGACAGCATTTTTTTTCCAAAGCCAGTTTGGTCTAATTTTGAAAGAAACTGGTCCAGATTCTCAGGCTACCCTGACCTTCACATAGGGAATCCACCTATGACTTCTATCAAGGAGTAGATTGCTTTTTCCAGCTTTAGGATGTTTGTCGCCACTCTGTTTTTTGTGGAATATGCTTTACTGAGGATTGATTTTCTTCGTGCTCCTACTTTGATTTGATTGTATGTTGCCATGTCTTTTTAGGATCTTCTTTCCTCTAGCTAATATTAGATGCATTTTGGTATTTTAAATATTGCAAAGAACTGTATCAAAACAACAACTTGTTCCTCTCCTCTACCCTTCAGAAGGAGATGAGCCTTCTCCACCAGCCAGGAGCCATGAGTTGGAGACTTACTTAGTCACCCCTGAATGTGGCATCATGGGCATCATTCGGCAGGTCCTGACTGAGCGGGTGATGGTTTCAAAGTTCTACAACTTTCTGAAGGCATTCCAGATGCACAATGAATACCTTCAGAGCAAAAGCTTCTGTATATGGAAAGGTAAACATCCCTGAATATTAATTTTTTATCTGCTTAGATGGTTGGTTTTTTCATCAGTGAAGAGAAGGCGGAGGATGTAGAGGATTTATTCTTCACTTTGGAAACAAAAAATTTAAAGATAACTAATGAAATTCCATCCAGTCAAATCAGGTCCATGAAGTCCCTCTATTCCAGGGAAGTGGAACTACTGCTCATTGGTGATGAAAGAAGAGCAGCATGAGAAGTGAAGGAGCCCAGCCTTTTTGCCTTGGGCAGGTCTTTCTTTTCTTTGTCAAGGCTGAGCTTCTGTAGTGTGGCAAGGTCTTGGAAAGCAAAACTAATGGGGAGACAAGAGGCATTTTTCCCTCCCTTATTAGCCAAAAACCAGATATATTACTTTTTCAATGAATTACTCATCGTAACAAATATATCCTTTTAGATACTGTGCTAGAGAATTTCCCCAACCAGCTGACAGAAACAGCAGAGTTCATGTGCCTGGCAGACACGGCGGGATACATCGATATCAGCTACCCACCGCTCATGAGGCCGGAGAGGAAAGTGGATGTTGTCCTACACTTAAACTACTCTTCTGGATCACAGACATCGGTGCAATGACCACTATTTTCTTTGATAATGACTGCTGTCTTTTAGCCCTTTAGCTCTCTGACTCTAAGGAGTCATAATAATTTATGTATAGAAACTGATTATGGGAGAAAAGGATTCTTGGTGTACAGCTCAATTTTGTAGATGCCTAAGTCTCTCAGTGATGCTGGTATACCATGGCAAATCCCCTAAGGAGAACAAGAGTAGTATCAGTTTTCTAAATCTTTTATTTTAATTAACACTTTATTAGGCAAATGCTATCTTCCAGACTTCTGTGCTCCTGCGATCTTGATATGTCTATCAAGGCTACACTCCATATGGAGCATTTCTCTGGAACTAGTACCACCACTGATGAACTCATTGTGTTTGTCTTGTGATATCCACTAAAGATGTCAACACACAGTTGAACTAGAAGTAATTTGTCCAGTTGTTTTTAGAACAGTAACTGGATTCTTATTTTGCTTTAAATTGTGGAGAAGAATTGTCCTTTGATGCCATATCTGTTTTTTCAAATACCGGCTAACAACCTGGTTGGTAATTCCTGTTAGTAGATATGGACAAGACAGAAGCTTTTGAAGGCTAAGATTTTCATATGCACCAACCGGATGCAGGAATAAAAATCTTATTTTCAAAATGACTTACACACCCACAAGATTAAATTAACATTTCCATCAAGATGATGTTGGCTCCCAGATGCCTACATCACTTTTCACAACCATCTGAAGGCATCTAAGACAGTTAAAGGCTTTAAAATATTTCATATCAAGTCAACATTTTTGCACCTTTGTAAATCCATGTTTAAAAACCATACCACTTCAGATTCCTGTCCGTTCTGCTCATTTCAGGATTTTCTCTGGTACAGGGCATGACTTTTTTATCTTAAGCAGCTAGGCCACCCTTGCCTGCAGCCATGAACATCTTATTTATCTTGCAGATAAAGGCTGATGATGAGGAGGATGTAGGACAACAATGAGGAGTGCAAATTGGAGGCTGGGTCTGGAACTGTTGTTCTGTTAAAAACTGGTACTAAATATCTCACACAAGAGACAAAGGCCAGAAGAAATACTTACATCGAATGCTGCTCCTAGATCTTTGTGAAGAGCCTTTGATAGGCATGTTGTGCATCAGGAAAAAGTTAAGGGGGTGGCAGAATTTCTAACCTTTTCTTTTTTTCTGTCTGAATGCAGCCTTTGGAAGAAGCCTCCAAGTACTTCCTAAAGCAGGGAATCCCATTTCCCAAAATCCACCTGAATGAAGAAGAAAAAAAGAATCTAAAGGAGTGCTATGTCTTCGAAGACCCAGAGACCCCAGAGGCGCCGACAGTGGTGTTTTTCCCGCTGGTGAATGACACCTTCAGAAAATACAAAGAGCCTGGTAAGCTGTGAGGCAGAGATGATCCTCCGAACACCTGGCCACACTTTGGCTGTCTCAGGGTGGGAGACGTGCTCTAGCGTGGTCCCCTCCCTCCCCTGCTGTGGCTCCTATGGGAGAGACGTGTGTGTCCAGGTAACAAAGAGAAACGTTGTGCCCCATCTAGAGAAAGGGACGTGGGACCACATCTATACCCCATCAACAACCTTTCTTTATTTGTCAGGTGTGGAGCGGAGCCCAGCTGAGATGGCGCAGGGCAACGTGGATGTTTCCAGCATTTTTTCCCCGTACTGCTTAAACAGCTTTACCTACACAGAGGAGGAGTTTGACAAGCTGATAGAACTGACCAGCTACAACATTCAGAACAACAAACATCTGATCCTTCAGGCTTTGAATTCAGCCATAGAGCAGAAACGACAGCCTAAAAAATAAATGCCATCCTGAGTTGCAGAAAGATACCCAAATATTTTTTTTTGCTGCAGAAGAATCAAGATATTTTTGTGAATGAACACAACAGACTTGGGAAAGTACAAAGCCTTGTCTCAGCCTGTGGCTCCTCGGCACATGTGGTGATCCTAGATAAACTGATCAAACAAAATAATGATTAGTCTTGTGTTTATTTATGTTGGATTTCACTGCTGGTGAACACTTTTTTTGCGTACATACATGTATATGCAGTAAATCAAAAGTTAGGAAACATGGGTCTTATTAACGAGTTTTTTAAATGCATCGCTGTGGGAAAGCAATACCGATTCTTTAAAAATTTGCTGGACTAGTAGAAGTTGTATGTGAAGACAAATGAGCCATAGATTTATTCCAAATCTAGTGCAGCAGAAGAACGCATAATAAATGTGGATAATATAAAAGAAAAAAAGAAAACCATATTTTTCTATGGTGTCAGTAATAAATTTTGTTGGAAATAACATACAAAACTAAACATAAAAGATATAGAAAATCTGAGATTTCACATGGAAAATGCAAGTTTTCTATACATCCAAATCTACAAGTTCTATTACACCAGCAATATTTAGTTTGGAATATCCCTTGGAAGTGACCGTGCCAAACCCTGTTGTGAGTCAGGATCGGCTCTTCTGGTTCACGTGTAAGTACCTAACCCGGGGTTGTGTTTTTCACTGAACACTTACGGTATTTAAAGGATCCAGCTCAGCACCTAGCTCAGCATCCAACCATTAATTTTGGCAGGTTTAACAGTATTTCTTGCTATTATAGGATGGAATGCTGTGAGAATAAAAACATCAAAAACTGAGAGACATTCAGATTTTGTGGTAAGAGGGCAAGCTAAATGCTTTCCACTGATATCCACGGGTAATTAATGGGTAATTGCATTACTTTGTTGGTCCCTGACTGTATACAATCAACACGTGGTCTATGAAACTGCTATAAATAGCACAAGGCAATTTGTTGAAACTGCTTATTTTTGAGATAAAGACCAAAATAATTATTTGCCTTATGAAAGATTTTAATAATGCAAATGCTCTGTAAGTCTGTTTCATTACAACAACGATACTAATCTTAAAAAAAGATATAATGGTTCAGTCAGTATCAGCTGCCCTTAATTGCCTCAAATCTAAATGAAAGGAAGTAACTTGTCTGTGCTGAAGTAACATGTATTGGCACACAGCTATGAATAATGCAGTCACAGCCAAAATAGAAAATAAATCCTTAATGCAAAATGAAATGTGAACCTCTAAAAGGCTGGAAATTTCTCTTCCCTCTTGCTATCATTGTCTCTCTCTCTCCTTTTCTCTCTCTCTCTCTCTCTTCCTTCAAGCATTCCTTTACGGCTTTAAGCGTTTGTCTTCTTTAGTCTCCCACACTCACCTCCGATGACCTCAGCCCCCTTAGGGATGGTGTGTCCTTGCCACAGCTGCTTTTCCAGGCCCTCACGACTCCATCCAATTTGCAGCCCTGGTTCAATCCTCCGGTGTGCTGAAATGGCTGTTTACTTGTCTGTGCTCATCAAGGGCTCCTCTTTGTGATCTTGGCTGCTGAGTCACCCAGTCCCTTTCGGCATTGCCCTCTGCTCTGCCAGAGCTGTAACTCCCTCTCAGCCTTCCCTGTTTATCATTATGGCAAACCCATTTGGGGTGACACATGCATTTGCTACTTCTCCCACCTGCCCATCTTCCAGCTGGTGTTTAAGATATATTCAAGAGCTGCCATCCAAGGCTGGCAATGACACCAGGTTTCAAGAACCTTGCCTCTCTCTTCCCATCCCTGCCCTTAACTATACCCTTTGCTTCCCTTGCTGTGTTTTTGTTTGTTGGTTTCTTTTTAACAGAGAGAAGTGCCATTGATTCCAGGTATGCCACTAAGGCATCCCTTGCTCTGCTGTACCTGGCTGAGCCCATCCCACCTGCCAGCAGCCTGGGCAGGCCCACATGATAGCTCCGAGTGGTGCTTTCAACGTGGGTTGGAAAGTTCTTGGACAAGAGCTGGATCTTCTTCTCAATTCTCCCCTTGCAATCCTCAGATCTCCATTACTTTCTTCTTTCAGATACACCCAGAGCCACCTGAGTCCCACAGCAAGGTCCTTGCTGTGACCCTGAAAATATCTGTATGTTCTGTGTTACTGTAAACCCCGAAAAAGGCCTGGCTTTATCCTCCATCCAGCTGTCCTTTTCCTGGGACACTGGTGGCCTTCACCCATAGGTAATGTAGCAACCCCATAGGTAATGTTCTTGAGTTGAGGGGAAGAACACCAGTCCAATCATGCCTTCTGCACTTGGTTTCCTCCCCTCTGGTAGAGGTGTCTCCAGGTGACTGCTCCTCAGCAGTAGCCTGTTCTACTGACTGCCATTTAGTCAGCACTCCCATTTTGTGTTTAGTAGAAGTGCTTTGTTTGTGACTTAGAGGGTTGGTTAATTTGCTGGTTTCAGCTTGCTTTTTACCATTAAATTTATTAATTAATTGTGCAGAACACTTGCAAAAGATTCTAGTTGTCAATTCTTTCAGGCCAGTGTGGAGGCTCTGTGTGACTTTGTCTTCTGGCATTTTTTGTTCTGGTTCAGCTGCTAATGGGGTATGTTTCTCATGCTCAGCCTCTGGGCTGTACTGAGGCATTGAAAGAATGTAGGTAACAGCTGCAGATGTGGGTATTTAAAAGCTCTTTTGGTTTTGCAGGTTGGGAGTGTCCCTTTTTAACAGGAAATAGGAGTAATTTCACAGAATTATCCCTTTAAGGGAGGAAACTGCAAAAATCCAGGCCCACGCTGTATCACAATGTTAGTACCGACAGGAGTTAGCGTGACTTGCCTAAGTGTTTTAAAAGACAGAACTCTTCGTAGCTGTGGTAATAGGAGCTACAAACACTAACACGGTGACCTCCTTAACTGTAATGAATATGTTCTGCATCTTTTCTGTGTCTGGCTTTTCCTTCTTACCTATTCATTATCTGCAGGTAAGTGAAGGGATTAGCATGCAATTGCACCTTTGCCCCAGCCCTTCCGATTATCACAAAGGTGTACAGAGGACTGGGCAGCTCAGTGAGGTGAGTCACCCCATAGGAACCTAAGGAAAGCAGCAGTGGGGTTTTTGAACCCCTCACAAAGCATGTGGGTACTCGGGCAGTCCTGTTGGGTGAGTGCCACTGAGGAAGCGGAAGCTAATGGGGTAGTTGCAGCACCATTTTACATTGTTCTGTAGCCCAAAGAGTGATCAAATAAAAGATTATTGCAAACAGTCTGAGTGAAGCGAGCTATTCGTTTGTGGGACTACAGGTTGCACCACGTGAATGAAGGGAAATGGGTCTGCCACGGTAGATACAGGAGAACGTGGGTGTTAGAGCAGGACTCCCTTCTGGAAAACCCTGTGCTAAAACCTGTTCACATGTAAAGCTCTGCTGTGTATGTGCAATATCACCGTCTTACTACAGTGATAATGCTTCAGAGGCAGCCACCAGGGCCTCATTTCCAGCAGGGCCTGTTTCCTCATGCCCTGATTATTATATGCTGGTCAACAGCTAGCAATGGCTGAGAGCTGTGTGTCTTTCACGCCATTGAACTTTTGCATCTTTGGGCTCCTCCTGAAAGTCTGCCCCTTGCAGGGTTCCCATGAAGCCCAGCACTCCTGTGGCGTTCATAAGGCACTTCCCCAGTCCTCCTCCCACCCATCCAGCTCTTCATATGAAAACTCTGAAATGTCATGTCTCCAGTTTCTTTCTCCTTGAATCCTGAGGTCTCCTTTGCAGTCCCTTCAATGCACTATTGCTTATCCCCTGTTCTCCATGTGGTTGGGTGTCATGGCCAACCAGATGTCATGGCCTGATCCTAGATGCCCTAATGCTTGTAATATTCATGCTTGTTCCAAATATGACCAGATCTCCATCGTTCAGACTTGAAGCTTCTGGAGGTACCATTGCAGCATGGAGAAGACATGTAAGAAAACAGATGGTATAAAAAACAAGGGAGGGAGGAAGAGAAGGAGGGGAAAAAAATGGTATAATACCCAAATATAAGTGAAAAAGGGAATTATAGCTATGTAGTATTGAGATGGACAAAGGAAGGAAATGGATATTTTGGAGAGGCAAGAAGTCAATGCGAAAGAAACGATGGCAGGGAAAGGAAAGAAGAAAAGAAAGAGGAAATCAGGAACAAAAAGGTGGTGGAGACAAACATTTAAAATGGAGAAAAAGGTATGTCCCTCCTCTAGTTTCTTCAAAGCAGACTTGATACGCTGTTGCTTTAACAAGAATAACGAGTTAAAAACCCGAATCCAGAAAACGTGACGGCATTAAATCCTTCTGCTGGGATTCTGACCGCTCTGGGCTTACTGATGCCTGATGTGCATACTGTGAGTGCTTTCTGGCTCCCAGCTTTCTATTCTTTTCTCTGCCCTTAAACACTGGGTAAAAACAGTCCCTCAGCCCCCAGCAGTATGACTTTTCCTGCCAGTTACTGTTTATTGCACCCTTCTATCTCTCAACTAGTAATCTGTAAATTACTTGTAAAGATATGAAGTATTTGCTCCCCTCCTATTTCCTTTCTCTGCTGAGGTAATGGAGGATCCTTAGAGGCTGATGTAAGGAGATGCAAGTTTCTACATATATTAATATGCACTTTTAAATCTTGAGCAATTGATAGTTGTTTCTTTAATTTTGCAATTTCTGCTACTCAGCTGGCTGACATCCAAAATCTTTCCAACCAGTCTTGAAAGCAAGCCATGTTCCAAATTCCTCCTGGAGCTGCAGTTGTTTTGGTTTGGTATCTACTTTGTAAACATATAATGTAGTTTATTTTTGAGATTTAACAGATGATACGATTCCGAAAATCCTTCATAGAGCCTTAACAAATAACTTTTCTGATCACTCTTAAGCTCTGGTCCATGACTGCTGCAGGTGCAGGAGCTGATGGCCTGTATGCCTGGTTTAGGGCATGGGAGGAAACACCATACTGGTCCTTGTGCTGGTTTCCAGCTCATGAGGAGATGATATACTTGTTTGTAGTCTGCGGAAATGTGGAGAGTGAACAGTGATTCAGAAAACTTTGGGAACTGCTCTTTTAGTTTACTGTACTACTGGGAAACCTATCCAAGTACAGAAAACATCCCACAGAGAGACAAGTCCAGGCACAGATGACTTTCTCACTGTACAGGTAACCATTGAGGACTCTATATTTACAATATGCATAAAATCTAAGGACATAAAATGGAGCATAAATCTCCACTTCAATTAGGCTGCTCTAAAACCGGTATGGTAAGTGCTGGGCTTTGTCCAGTGCATCAGTAACTGTAACATGAAAGAAACACAGCCTTGAACTGTGAGTGCATTTTTCTCTGTATGATCATCATCATGTCCTAAGAGGAATATATTCTAGTGCTTTTAAACTCTTTGGTTAAAGACTTGCTTTAAAATTAATTTCCCAGAAGATTCTTTCTTGCCTGTGACAGGGGTAAGATGACGGACAGCAGTGGTGCCCCTGCCTCCTGTGCGTTTCCTCTCCTGCTCCACATCTCCTTCCTTCACTAACTTCACAAGTGATGGTCTAAGACACCGCTCCTCCTGCAGGAAGAGGACGTAGCTGAGTCAGAATGCCCATCTGACTCTGCTCTGCAGTGCTGGTTTTTCTACAGAAGTGTCTGTACGACTGAGAGCAGTGAGGCGGTCACAGCCAGTCCTGGTTGAGTCTCCAGCTTGCCAGAACCCGAGGCTCATTCTGCTCGGCCTGTTTGAAGGCTAGGCAAGCATATACTGTTGCAAGGCATTTAGGGGTACACTGGCTATCACCAGTTTCACTCCAGTCCAAGACTGTGCTCGATCACAAGGCTAAATTTGAACATGTTGAAAAATGTTAAGTTTATCCTGGAGCCCTGTTTCTCCACAGCCTGTCTTTGCAGTCAGATGTAATACAGGTGCCTTTGCCAAGTGATTGATGCTTCTACAAACTGGGTTGTAGTGTGAATAAGAAACCCAAGTATGAGAGGGCATATGAGGTCTAGAAAGCACTAAAGAATGAGAGTAGCGTGCTTTTGCTGACGGGGCAACTGTGATTAGATATTTGAAGCAGATAAGTTATTTTGCTTCATCTACCCTTAAATTACTGAAATAGGAAATGTAAAGAAAAAAAAACGAACATTTTGATTGGAGCCTCTGCTTTTTGTTTCACAAATTGAGACTATCCAGCTTTGTACATTCAGATTTTAAATTAGATAACACTAGTTCAGTTGTTAATGAGAGCCTTGGAGTTCCTTTCTTTATGGCATTCCCTGTGGAGTCACTCAGGTGGGAGCAGAAAACCTTGATTTAGCTGAAGGCGATACAGATCATTCCAGGTGGCCAATGCATATAATATACGTGCATATAATGTGGAATTAACTCCACGGACCTGGAAGTCTGTACACAGAATCCACCTGCTGTTCTCCATGGGTTTCCTTGAGGACAGGGGATCTCAACTTTCTTGAAATTCGTCACCTTTAGAGGGATTTCTAGGTGAGTATCATCACTTAGGCTAATGGTCCCCTGAACTGATCAGCCTTGGGATATCTGGCCTGTTCTAATAACAAGTATACCAGTATTTTTAGTGTCCCATGGCAGGTCTTCCAAGGTCAAGCAGGTTTTCTTTACTGGTGAGGCTAAAAAAAAAAAATAAGATGACTGATTGTTCTCTGAGTTTAGTTGCAAGAGGAGTTCTCCAGGATGCAGCTTGGGGTGTCCATGACCCGAGGCCAAAAGATGCTCTTGTACTTCAAGTGTGGGCACAGCTACTTTTCATGCTGGAAATGCAGATGCTATGACACAGCCTGCTGTTACTGGAGCTGCTAGCTTGTTATTCATTTGTTTTTCTGTGTTTGAAGATGGTAATTTCCACTGGATATGCCTGGAGATGTTCATGTGCTCTTTTGTTCATGCTTTTCAGTAGAACAAAATCTCTGTAAAATAAAACTAACAAAAATAATAAAACTAAAGCACTGGATACTATATTCTATTCATCTAGACATGAGCTTCCTTGCAGTTGTTGTGTAAAGCTCAGTTGCCTTTCTCTGGAAAATGTATGAAAGCATAAATCTTAACTGCTTTTCACAGCTAATATATATTTCCTTGGTGTTTTTGTTGAATTTAAGGTACTGCCAGGTGCAGGAGTAGTCCTGGGTAATGCTTGTAGCCATTGGCATTGACTTCAAGATCTCTCCTAACCCTTGCAAACGTCCACCTCCTTTTCCCCTGCCATCTTACTGCATGCAATCTGGTGGTGCTACGCTCTGCCCCTCACTCACCTCCCCTACCTACTGCTCACCTCTGCAAACCGAACTCCCAGCCCCGTCCCCACACCTTGGCCTTGCTTCCCTGCGAAGAAGAAACGGGAGCAGCCCAGGAGGAGCTGGGAGCTTGCTGGTCCAAGCAGTTACCTGTCAGGTAGTGGGGTGGCCCTTTCTGGGGGGGTTCACTGCGTGGCTCAGGGCAGCACCTCTTTGCAGGCAGTGAGGTTAGGTCCTCCTGCCTATATGGAGGCTTTGACCAAAATGGACAGGTACGTGCCTGCACCCAGGCAGGTCACTGGTAGTTATTTACACACAGAGGCTTTTTCCACGGCTCAGTTCCCCCACACAGGAGCTGCTGTCATTCTCTGCTTGGGGCAGTCCCCATGCTGCAAGTGGGGAAGAGCTGGATTTGAAGGAGCAGGCTCCAGTGGTGGTGCCCTTTGTGTTTCTCCTGTGCTTGGCAGGATGGCCCAGGACCCTGCTCACCACGGAAAGAAGGTGGAAAGGGGCAAGGCCAGGCTGGGAGAGGTTTCAAACCAGAGGAAGGTACTGCACCTCTTTTGGCTGTTGTGGTTGCTCCGTAAGATCCTTCCCTGGAGCAGTCATCCTTGGCGCTCCACAGACTTTGGCAATGGGAGGGAAGTCCTTTACTTATAGAGATGAGATGGGTGGAGCCTCAGGTCATTTTATAAAATAACTTGTCATTGACTCCTACAGGAGTAAATCCTGCAAACATGTCTCAGGAAGTGCTGCCTGTGGAGGTGCCAGAAGAACTCTATTACATGGATCCAGGGAAGACCACGATGCCAGGGAAGGGCACGATGTCAGGGAAGGGCACGATACCAGGGAAGGGCACAATGCCAGGGAAGGGCACGATGTCAGGGAAGACCACGATGCCAGGGAAAGGCATGATACCAGGGAAGGGCATGATACCAGGGAAGGGCATGATGCCACCAAATGCAAAAGCATTACAGGTAAGAAAATGACTTTAAACATTTTCTTAAGGTCTACTGTATTTGACAGAAAACAAAATCCTGCTCTGTGAGTCTGTTTATGTACAAGCTACTGTACAAACTTACAGTCTGAAAGGACTAGGCAGCAATGTCTGCCTTGAAGGAGTTGAAGGTGAAATGCTGTCTTTGTGGATATCAGTGAAGAAAACAATTTGTGGGGGGCTGAATTATCAGCCTGAATCCAGAACCAGACTTAAAAAAATCTTTTTTCTTCCATATTTAAATGCTACCTTTATTAAAAACTTAATATTTCTGTAACAATAGCAAAATTTTGACATGTGTATTAATGTGACAAGCTCATTTTTTGTTATTGGGAAAGGGATAAGGACAGGGAATTGAATTTTATTTCCACATTCCCATTTTTGTTCTGAATTTTCCACTTTGCATTCTCTGTGTCATTTCAAGATTTACATTTAATTTTAACTGTAGTATATTATATGTTGTTCTGCGTGGATGTGTTTTGACTGGATGAAGGCACATCACTTCAGGAAGTACTCTGGAAACAGGAACAGAATAATTCTGACATTTTTTAATAGGAACCATCCTTTAATGGTGTTTTCCTACGGTGTTTCAAAAGGGGACACCCTGCATTGTAGAAGTATTTTGGAACTTCTGTTTCCTGAAAAAAATGAAATCTTAGATTTAAAATTTTGTAATTGCAACCAGTTTCACGCTGTGGGTTCAAACCCAGAGAAAAGATTCTGGTATTTTTAAAATCGAGTTATGATACTCCTGAGAGCAGGAGGAGATGGCCAGAAGATCACATTCAAAACCTTTATTCACAGAATAAATGCAGAGGCACCTTTTGGGTATTTCACAGCTGAAATGACTTTTCCTTCATCTCTTTCATCATTGAGAGGGTACACCTGGCATGCATTTTGTACCAGCTTGTGCCAAACCAGATGGTGGTTTGTTAATTTTGCTGAGCACTGTAACACAGCTGGGTGTAACCAACTGCTGTTCTAATTGGGGTTTCAGCATAAATTATTGCAAGTAGGAATTAATTATCTACCCCGATAATGCCACTGTTGTTGTTTTAATGTTATCACTTATAATTTCTTTCTTTCTTCAGGATGGAGACTCAGACATCGACCCTTTGGAAGATGGTGAACCGCAAGGAGAAAATGAAAAAAGTGCTGTACCAGGCAAAGGTGATTTCAAGGTATTATGAACAAGAGAATTTCCAACCAAAGAGGGCTAAGGGTTTTGTTTTGCTTGAAAGGGGATAAACAATGATGGCAGCAGTTTGAGTGTTACAAGGGAAATGCCCTTAAGTTTATTGTTTGGATCATTTTATTCCACTTATTTTTATAATTTTCAGAATGTCTTGTATTTCTCTGTTATGTTTTATTGAGAACATGCAGAATATCTATTGTTTTAATCCCTTACTTGTAAAAGAAATCCACTGGTGAGCTTTCTGTTCCATAATGCTTTTTGTAACTGAAAGGGCCAAAAGTAAGAGTGATACGTATTCGGCTGTAATGGCTTCTCCAGTGCAGTCTCTATCCTAGTGATTTATGGGGGAGTCCTGGACTATTGAACCCTGATTTTTCACCACTTCTGTGCTCATCAGAAAAAAAAACCAATAACAGGGGATTCTGTGAAAGGAGCGATGCTTGAATATTCTAGAGCTATTTCTTGTGTTTGAAGGTCAGTTATGGGTTTTAGTAAGAAATTACTGATTTTGCTAGGATTTCTCACTCTGCTACTTTACTTAGTCTGTGCAGTAGGTATAGGCATTGTTTCCTACCTGTTAGGATTAAAGAAGTTTAAATGTGACTTGTGTAACAACGTTGTCCCAAGAAGTGTCTACTTCTGAGCCAGATAATTCTATGGAAATTTGCATCATAATCCATTCAGACAAGTTATACTGAAACAAAATGAAGCTGAAAAGGAGCTTTATCTGGAAACTGAAGTAATACTGTAAACGGGCAGACAGGTGAGCTTTGTGATAAACTAGTTACCAAGTAGTCCTGGTACAATTTAGGTACCAAGAAATTGAAGCAAATCCTTATTCACATTTGCAGTACTCTTACTTTTTCACATACACTTTTCAGAATTTAGCTTTTATGTTTGCCCAGTATTAGGATTTTTATTTTAAAAAAATGAAAACAACAGAAAACCGAAACTAACAAACCAAATCCCAAACAGCGTCATTAAAAGATTATACTGTATTTTCTCTAATATTATATCAGTCTTGGCTCTTTGTGGCATTTCATCTTGCAATCATCATCTAGCTTACAATGTCTG
>JAOXJK010000040.1:26213110-26237679 GCA_025774025.1 Xenus cinereus | reverse complement strand
ATATAAGAAGCAGGTCCACTGCAAAAGTCTCTGACACTTCAGAAAAAGTAACAAAAGAAGCTGTAGAGAGGCACCAACTACGATGACAGATCTGAAACAACTTTTACATCAGAGACATTTGGTATGAGCAGCCAATGTTTACAACCTTAGCAGTCAGCCTCCCGGCAGCCTGCTTCAACATACATCATCTGTGCACTGCACTGTTTCTGCATAGTTGTTTATGAACAGAATAGAATAGAATAGAATAGAATAGAATATTTCAGTTGGAAGGGACCTACAACAATCATCTAGTCCAACTGCCTGACCAGTACAGGGCTGACCAAGTTAAAGCATGTTATTAAGGGCATTATTCAAATGCCTCTTAAACACTGACAGGCTTGGGACATCGACCACTTCTCCAGGAAGCCTATTCCAGTGTTTGACCACCCTCTCAGTAAAGAAATGCTTCCTAATGTCTGGTCTAAACCTCCCCTGGTGTAGTTTTGAACCATTCCCACATGTCCTATCACTGGATACCAGGGAGGAGCGCAGCATCTCCCTCTCCACTTCCCCTTCTCAGGGATTTGTAGAGAGCAGTGAGGTCACCCTTCAGGTGCCTTTTCTCCAAATTAGACAAACCCAAAGTCCTTACCGCTCATTATAGGACATTCCTTTCAGCCCTTTCATCAGCTTTGTTGCCCTCCTCTGGACCCATTCAAGGACCTTCCCGTCCTTCTTAAATTGTGGGGCTTTTGATGTTGCTTATTGTTTATCTATACCCACAGGAATGGTAAAGATCTGGGTATGCTTCCCAGACCTTAATGCAAAGTGGGCATGAGTGTAAGGAGAGCAGGCGGCAAAGGGATATAGGATGCAACCAAAATGCCTGAAGTGAAGAGATATCCCTGGGAATCATGATTCTCAGAGTCATCAGTCTGCAAAGCCCATCGTGCCATCTGTGTGAGGGAAACAGATGCTACTGGGGTAATTGTTGTTTTTTCTACTTAGTGGTTTGAACACAGAGCAGAAAGGCGGTCCATAGCAGTCCTTTTCCTTCGCTATGAGATTTTGTTCCTTAAGGAAAGGAAAGAAGGAAACCTGGTTGCTGGAGACGAAATGTCCTCTCAACTAACACAATCAAGAAGAAAGGCTGAGAGATCACAATGGTGGGAAGGCAGAAGGGAATGAAAGCAGAAGATAAGATTCCAGACAAGGACAGTTAAAATGCTGTCAGAACCTAAATTTTTTTTTTTTTAATCCAAAATAAGATATGGAAGGTAGAAAAGAGCAGGAGAAAGAGGGCTAGGGCCTGCTAAAAATTTTCCGAACAAATTTTTCCCCTAGAGAAATATTGTTTTTCAGACACTGAGGGAATGTGTTGACTTTGCCAAATGCTTTCTAGGAAAAATTTGACAGAATTAAAAATGTTTTTCCATTTCTGCATTAATATATTAAAAAGTAGAAACCCAATAATTAAGGTGTCAGTTAACATGTCACAATGCATTATGTCATTTCTCAAGCAGTTCTGAATTTCAGTTCTTCATCCTAACTTTGACAGAAAAGCAGCAAGCTTTTTTGAACAAATCCACTTTCAACAACATAAAATGCACCCAGTTTGATATAAAGTCAGTGGCTGTAGGGTGACACCTCGCACAACCTGGTGGGGAAAGAAAGAAAAGGGGAAGACAAGAAAAAGCTCCTGTTGCAGCCAGGCGAGTTTTTGCCTTTCCCCACAAGTCAATGTGCAAGCTCTTGTTCTCCTGATCTACCTGCAGTCCTTAACTGCTGCTGCAAGGTCCTCTCCATTTACTGCTGCCATCACTTGCCTCTCTCAAAAGTCCCTCTATCAAAGGACATCCATTCTCAAAGTTAGTTACCTTTTGCATTATATGATATCTGATTGTTTTACTGTTAAAAATGGTGTAAATGAGAGTGTGTTGCATAATGTGCATGAAGAAATATTGCATTCTCCCAGTGCACAGTACATCACATTTTGGGCTTAAGGCATTTGAGATATACTTTAATTTAGGTTCCTTTGAGAAATAGGATGGAGTATCCTTCACTAACCTTCTCCCCGTTCATTTCAAGAGAGAGACTTTTTCTCTGTCTTCCTGGAGGTGGCAATTCTGCCATTAGATCTCAAGATCTAATTCAATGGGCTCCTTCTGGAGGAAACCTCTGCCATCTCCTACAACAGGGGTAGTTCTGCAGCTGCTTTCATAAGCCTTCACCAAGAAAATCACTGACATCAAGGAAGAGATGGAGACCTTTGCAGTTGTTCTCGAAAGGTGAAGGAGGCTCCCAAGCTGCTCTCATCAGACAGCAGCTGAGGGTTAGTTACTGTGTGTGTGCATGCACACATGAGCACAGGAAAGTTTGCTGGTTGTGAAACTGAAGAAAGTGGCTGACTAGAAAAGGAAATTCTCACCCTCCTCTTTTATACACAACATCGCTGTTGTCTGTAACTCATGCAAGGAAGAACAGAAACCACCTTTCTGTTGTAGGTCATATGGTCTGTGCTTTTTCTGTCTCAGAAGGATATCTTGAACAGAGTTACATTAAATCAGGCATTTCTGCCTTTAAATAACTCAACTCATACTTGCTGTTGGTACCATACAGTAGCCTTTCCTGTGTCATATAGCACCACTGACTTTGCCACATTAACAATTGTTTTGCCTCTTTCTCTACCCAGTAAGTGAAGCTGATTGTTATGTATCATTGTGGCTGCCGACTGCAACATGTGAAAGGTCCCGCACTAAAACTGTGAGGAACTCCAACAATCCAGTGTGGAATGAAACCTTCTACTTCAGGATCCAGAGTCAGGTCAAGGTGAGGAGCTAAAGCTGGCTGCTTGAAGCAACCTGAAGACACTGTCTATGGGGAGGTTCCTATCTATCTCCTGAACTGTGCCCATGAATTGTTTAAGCAATGGTTCATGATAAGGGACTGCTCAAATTGTTTGACAGAAGAGATGACTAAGTTCCCGTGCCTGTTCGATGGTGTTGTTTAGGAAGGCTAGGAACTGAGCTCAGTACTAAAGTTTTAGGGAAACTAGAGACTCTTCTGAATCAGTGCAAGACGTATACAGAATTTGGGAGTTAATTAAGCTGCATGTCAGTATAGCCGGTGTATTATTCGTGTTACAGCAATTAAGCTGAACTGGGGAAGAATTAATATTCAAGTTATACTATGTTTTTCCAAAGGGAGATGATACTTAATTTCTCCACTTTTCTTCTCAAGCACATCCCCAACTCTCCTTCTTCCCTAAAACTAGGGATGTCCAGAATGTAGAAACAACAAAAAACACTTTTCCCTCTTTCTCCAGAACGTGTTGGAGCTGACCGTGTATGATGAGGATTTTGCTACTCCGGATGACCATCTCCTCTGTACCCTCTTTGATACTGCTAAACTTCCCATTGACAGAACAGTGCTCCTTTATTTTAAGCCCAGCCCACAGGTAAGACCTGTGAGATCAGTGCCTGCAAGATCTGGCAGGAGGGGCCGTAGAGGGCACGCTTACCCAAGTTGTCAAGCCTGAACTATAAATTTCAATGTTCTTCTGTTTCCTGGCCTATGTATTGCATTGCTTTACCCTACTCCCATGTCTCTGCCAATGCATATTGCAGCTCTTCTCTGTGGTATCTTCCATGAAGCGGTCTCTTTCGGCTACAGGTGTTTGAGCACTGGAAGTCAGTATTAGTTGATAGTCTTGGCAAAGTATCTTTGGTTTATTTCCTGGGGAATAAACTTATGGATTGTTGTTCCAGTTTGTCACTGATCCAGCAACTATGTGACTCCATCACTTAGATCAGGTAGGTGGTTAAAATAGTGAAACTAAGAAACCAGTGGAGAGTTACACAACACTTTCAAAATCTTGGGGTGAACTTTCTGAGGCCATCATGGATGACTTATCCCAATAAGGGGTACATGAATTGCCATTCAAAATATAAACACAAAAAATGTGGTAAAAAATCTGGATTTGACAGCCTAAGTCCCTTCTGCCAGTATTTTTATAAATTATTAAAGAGCATATGGCTGAAACGGCATGGTAGGTAGGGGAGGGATCTGACTGAGAGCTACCCTGAGTAACACTGAGGCTGCGCAGCTGTTGCAGGGTGCATAATCTGTAATTTTTATTTTTTCCCATTTGACTCATAGCCACTGCCCCCTGCCCCTTTGATCGTATCAACTTGGACTCCAAAGGAAAAGCCAAAGCTGTCCCTGTGTGTATCACAGTACTGTCCTCTGCAGTGCACTTCAGTGATACCTCTAGGGCTGAGCCCGCTGACTTGTCCATTGGAATTAGTGCGGTTTTGGAGCTCTGAACGACTGATTTACTCTATTTCTCAGTATCTTATCTATAAAATTGGAGAAAAACAGACTTGATTCACTTTGAGATCTATGGGTGAGATCAGTGAAATATCTCGTGTGCAACTTCTTGCTACCATGGGCAGATTGTTTCTGGTACCCGAACTAGGTCGCTCACAACCAGCTCGTACACGTCAACACTGCCTTACAGGGGGTTGCATAACTCTAACTCTGAATCACTCAATAATACCAGTCTCTTGTTTGTTATGTTAAAGTGATGGGTGGAAAGTATCTTTTACTTCCAAGCTAACAGCAAGGACATTAAATCATAGCAGGACAGCGTCAGGAATACAAAGGAGAAAAAGGTAGAATTCAGAAGACAAAGCAAGTTGCAAATTGTCTTTCTGAAGCACCTTCATATACTAAAAGATAAAAGTACAGGTCATTTTGATGGTACCTTGTAGAAGGAAGGAGGTTAGGAAGGAATCATTGAACTGTTTTGAAATGTTTTGTCTGAGTTTCTAGTCTGAAATAGTTATCACAGGCTGTGCATTTCAGCCAATTACTTCAATATTGCATACCAAGGACCTGGATTTAGACAAGGGAGAAGGCATTATGTAGCTACTTCATTTAATTTCTTGTTCTTGTTTTCAGGCCAAGGAGGAACTAGAGGTTGAATTCAAATTGGAGGCTGCGTAAGTGATATACAAATTCTTTAAAAAATGCAAAATTGTTAAATACTGAAACAGAAAACCAGCATCACAAGTCATGCTTTGTAGATTTCTGCAAAAAAGTGCCAGATGTTTACATACATCTTTACTGCAGTCTCTGCTGGAGGCAGACATCTGTCTGATCTCTCCAGTCAGCTTGTTCTGTAGCTTATTTGCTTTCAGACACTCAACTCTCAGCATTGTCTCTGCTGTCCACAATGTCACATTTGTCTACCTGGCCACATTTCAGAAGACTTTCTGAGTGTGTGCACGTGAGCTTGTGTGTGCATGCATGTCTATCATCAAGGGGAGAAAGGGCAACACCCTGGTCAAGGATGCGTGGCCATTTGTTTAATCTAAAAAATCCCTGTTTTTCATTTTGTTTCCCAGTTCGGGTCCTCATGAAACCATTGCTACCAACGGAGTCCTGGTGGTATGTGTCTTTTTCCCAAGAAATTTTATACTTGTATTTTCTTAATATAAAGGGGATGGGAGGGTGGGGGTTAGAGAAGCTGTGAGGTATATGATAGACAGTAGGCCAATTCTTTCTCTTTCTTCCTCCTTTCCTATTTAAGATACTTTGAGAACAGGATATTTATTGTCCTGTTCATTGGTGATATCCCACTTTTTCCCATCTGTCCAATATTTTCACAAACACACACACACACACACACAAAGCTCAGCAGTAAGTATTAACCTATTGCAATTACGTTATGTGAATGAAGAGTAAGCGCCATAAAAAAAACCACCCCAAAACATTAATAGTAATCTTTCTTCAGAAAACTCTGTCTGTTACTGACTCTTGGTTGCTCAGCAATGTATCTTTCATTTATGTTTTTCCCAGTTTAACCCTTTGTATCTGTGTTAGTGTCCTGAAAATGCTCCTGATTTTCTTCCTTTCTATCTTCCTCTTACTGCACCCAGTCATATGTCATTGTCACCGGAGGATGCTCTACAGCTCCCTCCAAAGCTTTTCATTTTTCTTATCCAGCAGCTACTAGACAAGAGCCCAAAAATGCCAGGATATTGGGCACTTTGGGGAACTAAACAAGTCTAAAGCAGAGAGATTCACAGCTCCCCTTAACAATGCTGGGATGTGACAAACTTTCTCACAGCTTCTTGTTCTCTGCCTTTCACAGTGTCGTGAACTTTGCTGCTTGGAAGTTGAAGTAGAGGAGAAGAAGGAGCAAAAATCAAGTAAGGCTTTATTATCTATTTAACAGTAACTGTATGCTTATTGATGAGAAGATGCCCCTTTTGTATAATGTATTAATGGAATAAGTAGTATTTACAGTATTCAGTGCAGTTAACACCAGGTAAACACATTAGGCTGTTACAGATTTCAGTGACTGCATCTTGCACTCCCTTAGGTATATGTCAGTAGGGCCTATTAGACCTACGTTAAAATTGAGATCCCAGTTGTATATAACAGCAAGAGTTTTTGGAGTCCCCTTTCTGTGAAAGTAGCCTCCACGTTTCTCCTTTCCCTTTGCTGCTAGTGCTCCCTTCGGTGTGCTTTCACTAGACAAAGCTGTGATCCAAACTCTACAGCTCTGCTACCTGCACCCCACTTCTAATCAAGCCAGCACAAATTCCTGGTCAAATTATAGTGATGTTTCTCACAACCTTTGTTTTGCTCTTTTAGAGAAAGAGCTTTCCCTCACTGTGAAGGGCTCTTTTGAGGGAACGCAGGATATCACGCTGGGCCCCGACGGAGTGGCCAGCCCATCAGGTCCCACCAAGTTCCACTATATCAAGTACGCGGAGCCAACACTGGATGTCATGTTGCCAAAGAAGAGGCGCTACCACCCTGTACGTTGGAAGTGGCCTTAATGATGAACTGACCATGAGTGCCTCTCTAGACTGTGGGAGGAGGGGGAGAGGGGAAATCCATTACTGTTTTTGTCCTAAAGCATCTTGTTTTCCCAGTGGACCTGTAAGTTCAGTACAGAGACGGGCTCCCCAGTGGTGATGTTGAATTCGCTGACCATGGGAAGGAAAACGACCATTGCAGAGGTGAGCATCACTTCCAGCCTTTAGGAATAAAGAGGTCACTCGAGCTGAAATCATTCATTCGGTAAGCCCCCATAATATTGTCCCAGATGGCTGTTAAGGGGGTCAGAAAGGTTCTGATTTTTTTCTCAGACCTTGAACAAAGAGGAGCTTTGTTTCTGCAACTGCTTTCTCCACAGCAGTTTGTCCCTCCATTATGTGCCAATAACAGATACGGAGACCAACAAGGATGTTAGAAGATATGATTCCTTCAGTATGTCTCTCCCTGTTTACCCAAAGACTCACTGCCTCCTCCTTTGCTTAGGGTCCAAACTGAGAGTTGCTTCTTGGACACAACCTAGGAAAAAGTTAATAAACCTGCCCTTAGTAAACTGTGTGCTTCAAAGGACAATATATTAAAATGTACTGAAAATATTAGGCATAGTGTATGGATTTTAAGGAAGGTAATGAGAATATTGCTTGAAATAGATGCATGTACTCTATAAATTTGAAAGAAATTAACAGAAGAAAAGGATCCTTACTGTAACAAAAAGTGTTTCTGCTAAGAAGCATCTATAGATGTCCAGATTATTGGGGACAATGTTGTCCAAATATTAATTGTTACGTTGTGAAGAAGTAGGACAACATCCAATTTCAAGGCCACTAAAGCCGAATACTTTTTGTCAGTTAATATGAAGGCTGCAATAACAATTTTAAGACAGGATGAAGTCTTGGCAGCAGCAAATGCAGACTTGCAGTCTCTTCACTGTGAGATTGTGGCCACGATGTCAAAGATCTGCATAAAGAATGGGAAACATACAAAAAATTGGTGTTTCAAGATGCTGAAGAATGCTTGTGAAGAGTATGAGAAATGGAACCTACTGCATGGCAAGATTGTTAATGGTTTCTGCAGTCTAGAAGCATTTGGGATCTGTAGACAGGGAAATTCCACCAAGGATGGGTGAATGCTTATGGAAATATATGCCAAGATCTCAGACATTTAACTTTGTGATTGCCAGCCTTGCTGTGGTCTAAGTCAAGCTCTGACCCCAAGAGAGAAAGGGAAAAAAGAAATTTTAAAATGCAAAATAAAAAAATTACAGTGCACATTCTTGTTTTCCAGGAGAAAAGATTTGACTTGAATGTGACAGCACAAAACTGGTAAGAGATCTTCTTCTATTCCTGAAGACTTGGGTTATTGATTTTGATATTGTTTTAGCCCCATGGAAATGACACAAGCAGGTACTGTCAGTCAGAAAACTAGCATGTGCTTTTAATTAAACATAAAATACCCACACAGTGTATTATACACAATTAGACTTTGGAGGACTTGGCTTTAATCAATAGATGTTGATAAACATATATTTATTTTAGCATTATCTGACCATAGAATATTATTTTTGATCAATGTCAATCTGAAATTCATGAAAAGAACAAAGGTGACAAAAAACCCAGAATGGACAGGAGTAAATATTAAAGAATCAGAAATTATAAACATTTATTTTTTTCTTAACTCTCAATACTCAGTAGCGATAATCCTTATATTCTATTAAGTCTAGTTATACTATATATTGAGTGGAAACTCAGGTGGCTAGTGATTTGACATCTATAGACATGCTTATTAATACACACAAGTAAACATTAGCATGTTTCATGTTATCCATAACATATCTAACACACAGAACTGGGCAAAGTGATCTTTTTGGGTGTGTATGCATGCCTGACGAGGAAATAAAAGGGAATAATAACTTAATTTTGAATTCAAACTGAATTTTCTATTCTTAATTTTGGAAAGCCAAGTGATCAGTGACAACAGGAAAACCAGTGTTATTCCAGAACAGGAAAAATGCTTCCCATTTATTTATTTTACATTCAGAAAACTTTAAAAGCAGTTTTTTTATATCTTGATTTACAATGAAAATTGGCGTTTGCAGCTCCACCTAACTTCCTTGTGTGTCTTCACTTCCAAATACAATTGGAAGCATTTGGCTGATTTTATCTGAGTCTGACAGTAGAGAAATCTCATAAATAAATTTCATTATTCATTTAATTGAAATTATGGACTCAGTAGAAGAGAGAGGTTCTGTCACTGAAAGAAAAAAGCAAAATCCGTCAATTTTACAGTGCCTGGCGAGGGCTAGCTGGCCAGCCAGGGAGTCCACCAGTAGCTCTGGCCTGAAGGCACCACACCGTATCTCTTGTCCATTGATGTCTTATAGGCAGGAGGCAGGAAGAGTCAGGAGGGAGGTCAGTGAGCTGAAGAGCACAAATGCCCGGGAGCATAAGCTGCAACCGTGGAGTTTTAAGGAACGACTTATTAAATTTCAAACTTGATGCAAATGAAATCCTCCTCGAAGGAATATTATGCTTTACAATTTTTGAGTCAAAGTTGATGTGAAATTCAACTGCCAGCATTGACCTGTGAGACAGCTTGTGCAGGACCAGACAGATCGGAGCAGCGGGTGTGAAATCCTGCCCCACTAAACTCGGTGACCCATCTCCATCCATCCAGGGGCTGGATGTCACCAAGGTCATCCCTCCAGTGAGCAGGATTACACGGCCACCCATGCCTGGCAGGCAGGTGGATGGGTTTCCTCCCCAGCCATGCTCACCGCTAGAGGGGGATGCGTTCCCACTTGAGTTGCTCAAAACAAGAATTTCCCTTCACGTTGGAAATGCCAACATTTGAAAATTGGAGTTTATTTTAGATTTAGAACAAGAAAATATTCCATGAAATAGGAATCAATACACTCAATTTTGACGATGTGCACAGATTTTCTAAACTTGTAATTCTTTTAGTTTTAGAAGATTCATTTAAATATTTTGTTTCATTTGTAAATACTATACATTGTTTCTTCATCAGTTAGTAGTAACTGGGTATAATGTCACTGGTTAAGCTTCCTGCTTTAAATAAGTTTTCTTACTTTTAAAAATAGAGTATTCTCTCTTTCTCCTGTCACATTGCATCACCCTGTTTGAAGGGATGGGTGCTGTAGATTAACTTTGATTGAAGTCCTGAGATTGATATGGGTGTGTTAATATGTAAAATATGTGCCTGTTTTTATCTTAGTAATTGTTCGTGCCACAAAGACCTGGACATGCGCTTTGGGTTTGACTTATGTTCAGAGGAGATGACTTTCCTGGGGAAAAGAAAGAGATACGTAGCAAGTGCCCTGAAAAATGTTTTTCACCTACAACAGGATCTGCAGGATTGTGAAGTACGTGTGTGTTGGGGGGCATAGATCTTGAATTTCTAGTGCCTTCAGGTACTCTTCAAGATGAGTGGTTAGCAAATGGGCCACATGTATGTGTTGTGCAGGTACCAGCTTGTCCATGTGTCTTAAGTCCATTTGCTTGTGCTGTTATTGTGAGAAACACTAGTGGCAGTAATTGCATCCTTCATGACTGTCAATTTGGAATTTGTCACATTTCAGGTGTGTTCATTTCTGCCCTCCTGTGATGTAACTAACTTGGTTCAGAAATGTTGTGTGTATATTATGCACATTAAACAGCAAAGATTTCTTCCCTTGTTCAAATTCCATCATTTTGTGAAAGTTCAGGATATACACCTCTGTGTGCTTCTTATGATATCTTCTCTTTCTTGCAATCTTGAAATTCCTTCAAATAAATGTAATTTATTTTAAAGTAACTTCATGATACTGAAGAATAACAGCATTGATGCAGGTACCTTAACAACACTGGCTGTGAACTGAATTTATTTCTTCATGAGGTTGGCAAGTGGTTTTTCATACAGTGGTAGTAGTAGATGTGTGAAATAAGAAAAAAGTGGCAAAGGAGTGGGAAATGTAGAGAAAATACAATGTTGCCTCCACAGAAGGATTTATTCTTCTTCATTTGTGCCCCTATTTGCCCTAGTGATGGGCAAGAATACAGGTTTGGATTAATCTCTGAACCCATGTTTGTCCAAAGGGAAGCAGCAGTAGTGGTCATTGCTTGGTTTTGGAGCCCTTTCCTTCTAAAATGGGCCCCAGGTTCTAAGATCAAGACCTGGGCTGGGTGTAGTGGCCAGACCCTGTTGCAGCCTGGGATGCCATGTTGAACGCTGTTGGTGTGAACATGCTGTCCTCCTCCTCTGCCCAACAGGTCCCTGTGGTGGCTATCATCACGACAGGTGGAGGACTGAAGTCAATGACAGGACTATACGGCAGCCTCATGGCACTCAAGAAATTAAATCTCCTGGACTGTGTAACATACATCAGCGGGTTGTCCGGCACCACGTGGTAAGCCAGCTCATGCAGGAGGCTTGACCAGGCCTTTTGAGGGTGATGCTCCTGCGGAGAGGAGCTTCTGAAATCAGACAAGATCAGAAGATTTTCTCCAAACATCACAGAAACAAGCTGCTTCTCAGTAACAGGCCACTAAATATTAGCTTGACCTGATACACCAATTTTTTGTTAGCAATTCTTTACTGTGCTTTTCAACTCCACATTAGCAGCATTTAAATATGTATATAACAATTAACTTGTCAAAATGGTTTATAAGTAATTACTTTGGATGTAAGACTGCCCATAGCATCGTACATCTTCCTCTCTCCACTGATGTTCCAGTTGCTGTTGTTCCCAGTAACCCCTGAGACTGGCTCTGCTTTTTAACTGGTCAGGCAGAGAAAACTGCAGGACCATGCACACTTACCCCCGCAACCTCTCAGTTTGGAAAAAGGACTGAGTTCCCACAGGAAACGTTATTCCCTGTTCACAGGACCTACAACTGCCCAATGTGCGATGGTTCCACATAGGGAAGTCTGGTAAAGTAGAGGATGGCATTAAAATAAAGCATAGTGATACCATAAGATTAACACTAAGTGATACAAAGCCAAGAGAGAGCAGCTGGTGTGAACTGATTTATGGTTCTAGAAAACAAGCAAAGAAAATTTATTATAATTTTCTGCCTAATTTGTGCTTCAGAAGTGTACTCCTGGCAATTTTATCCCTTAAGTTGCTGCCAGTTTAAAAAAAAAAAGTCAGGAACGTAAAAACAAAAGTCTATCCTTCGGGGCCATCTTTAAAACAGTCATAGAAACTGTGCAGTGCTAATTCTGCTAGATGGAACAGCAAACCCAGAGTATGTATGAAAGAAGTGAATACCTAAATGCAAACCTCTATCCCCAAAGGCATAAAATTTCAAGTCTTTTTTTGCTCCTTTTGACTTTTGCTGTCTGTTTTGTCTTTCTCCAGGACCATGGCCAATTTATACAGAGATGCCTACTGGTCGCAGAAGGACCTAGACTCACATATTGGTGAAGCCCAGAAACAAGCAACCAAATGCAAGATGGGCTGTTTTTCTATGGATCGAATGAAGTACTACAATAAGCAGCTTTGTCAGCGGAAAGAAGAGGGATACAGGACATCATTTATAGATCTTTGGGGGCTCATGATTGAGTACTTACTAAATGATGGGGTATGATGTGTATTCTATTTCTTAGAGAACCACGTGTTTCTCTCTTAGTGAACAGAGAGGAAACTAGCCCATCATTTTGGTGAACATACCTCAAAATGGAGTAGAGTTCTCCATGTCAACAAACTCTCACATTTTTAAATTTCCTTTAATAGTCTGCATGGGAGAAAGGCATCCTATATTTTAATAAATTAGGTTGTGGATGCAGCCATTTGAACTCTGGCTGCTATTTAAATAGAAGTGGAGGCAATCTCAGGCAGTCTGCCTAAGATGCAGATTATGCCCACAAAAAGAGTTCAAGATGCAAAGCAGAGTAATATCAATGGTGTGAAAACTATCCAAAGCAAGCGTGAAACAGCTAGGGTACTTGATTTTCATCCACTGGCAGGTAACTTGATCTGCGGATGCACCGGAGGCAAATGCATATTTTACTTGAGAAGGATTGCTGAGACAGTAGCTGGTTTAAGTGATTTTAATTTTTACAAGCAACAACAAATTTGCTTTTCTATTATTTAAAGTTGTTTCTACCCCTATAGTACAGCAGTCCACTCCCTCTTCTCTCCAGCTGGACCACAGTTCAAGGATGTGTGCTTTGGCACTTGGGAAGCAAGAAGGGAGAAGTGGCTGAGGATTAAACCGAAGTGTGCTCCAGTGGGGGCAGAAATGCTGCAGTCATTCACCCACTCATTTGCAATTATTTATTTATTTTTATATACATCCGTAAATACATACGGAGAGGAATACTTTATATTAAACAAAGGTATAAACTGAATAGCTGCCTCTCTTTTAATCTCAGCTGGATGGGGTCCCCTCACAATCCAGCCAAGCATCTTTCCCTTCGAGCAGTGCTGACTATTGCTATGTAACCACTAACCTCTCCCTAATCTGCCAGAACTAGTTGCTCTTAAATTTGTCAGCAGTTCATGCATGAGATTTTATGTTTTTTACAAACCTCTTCAATAATAATATGCTTTTCCAGAAAAGAAGCTGCATGGAATACAAATAATTTGCTGCCAAATTCCAGTCCCCTTTCAAGGCTGGGCTGTGATAGCTGTTATGTATGTAGAAAGGAAACTCGATGCTGACATGCTCAAGGTCTTCCTTCAGCCCCAGGAGAGCAAGGACTGCTCACTACACTCCTCATCCTTGAGGGCAGCTTGTCCCTTCTCCTACTTGCTAGGACGGTACTTTCTAGTACATACAGGCATCTATGCAGAAGTAGCTATCTGTCTTCTCATCTTTGGTGAACATGTACTCAAATTCATTCCAGACCCTGGGAGACTGCTCTGCCACCGTGGGTGGCCTGCAGTGCTGCGTGCTGGGGGGAGAGCCACCCAGGTCCTCCAGCGCTGGGGCTGTCAAATTTACCATGCATCATTTCCATCCCTTCTCACATAAATGTTTTTCTTCAAAACCAGAAAGACTCCCACAAACTTTCGGATCAGCAAGAAGCACTGTGTGACGGCCAGAACCCACTGCCCATCTACGTGTCAGTCTGTGTTCGGGACAACTACAGCACCAATGATTTCAAAGGTAGGGATGTTTTTTCTGATCCTGTGGGGCTAAAACTGGCAACTGAATTCCTGCGATTCGCTCTTCTCTGCTTGGTAGCACTTGGGAGAAAACAGTCCTGGTGTGTTAGTTGCTTTTTGGAGAAATAACCATCACGTCCATGCCTTATAATTTTAAGGCAAGAGCTTTTTGAGATCAACATTTCACTGTCTAGACATACACAGTTGAAATCCTGCCAGAAAGACCATTTTTGAAATACTATCTGATCCACCTAGAATAACAAGTATTGGAATTGTCCAAGAATTAAATACTGCTTTTTGTCTATCACCAGTTACAGTTTCGATATTAAGGAAGACTGCATAGTTATTGTAAAGTTTGGGAAAGCATCCAGCATACTCCAACTGAATCTTTTGCTTTGCTCATTGTTTTGGTTATTTTCTTCCATGAGGAGAAGCAGCTGGAGGAGGAGAAGAGGTGGAGAAGAAATTCAGACATAATTTTTTATGGCTGAGGTGAAAAAATGAACCACTTCCGAACAAAAAGAAAATTACAGTCAGTGACGTTTCCGTTCCAGTCTTTGCTCATGCTGCAGTTATATTAGACACCTGCACTTCACTTGGAGAGGACGTCTGAGAAAGTCAAGACTAGTTCTGTCTTCCTTAGTACCACACATAAAGAGTATAATTGGCCTCTTACAAAAAACTAATTTCTCAAGAGCTGACTACCTGTCTTAGGATGTTAACTGTACTGATAACAGCAGAAGTGTTATCTATCTAGATGTGGCATATGCAAGGTGTTGTGGTTTTGGCCAGATTGACCAATCAGAATGACAGATGGCCCCTCCCTTTCCCCTCTGAAAAAAAGAGAGGAGAGGAAGAGATAAAGAGATTTATGAGTTTAGAAAAAACTGAGCTGCTTTAATGAAAATATTAATAAGTAATGAAATACTAAATAATAAAATAATAAAACCTCATGCATGCTGGAGAACCCTGGGCTGGTGCATGCACATGGGGCGTGTAAGAGCCAGAGCCTTGCCATGCTCCCCAAGTGCACCTTGTGCCACTGGTGACACCACCGTGGGCCACCTCCCCATTGCCACAGTGCCGTTGCTCAGTGCCTGACCCCGCGGGCAGTTATTTGCAACCAAGGCTTTGCAAAGGCAGCGTAGCAAACAGAGGTCAGGCCGGTTTATGCCCTCGCCGCCCCCATCTCCACACCCAACTGGGAATTTGGGAGCCCTCTAAGTGTCCTCTTGTGGCTGTATTGCAGAGTGGGTGGAGTTCACCCCCTACGAGGTGGGACTGCTGAAGTACGGCGCATTCGTTCGCACAGAGCATTTTGGAAGCGAGTTCTTCATGGGACGCTTGCTAAAAAAACTCCCTGAATCCCGGATCTGCTACCTTCAGGGTGATGTATTGTGTTGTCCTGGCACAGAAGCAGTTTGGAGGGGTGCAATGCTGTTAACCAGGGGGTGGATGTTTCTGGTCTAACGTACTGAACGCTCCTTTGATATCACCTGCCAGGAAATGGAGGGGTGTGGTAGTTTGTCCAAAAGAATACAGTAAAAAATCCCACATCTTTTTTTCTGCTTCTTGTCACTGTCTTGATATGCACAAACTTTTTAACATTGTGTCTTATAGATGAGATAGATGAAGCTACTTAATTCATTCATTGTAAGGAATAGCTCTCACTTCTTTGGTTATTCTTCTGATTCCTCTCTAAGTGCACTCCAACTTATGAAACTTTTGAGACAGGAGGAAACCTGGAGCTGTGCTTCCACTGTGAGGTTTAACTTCAGCCCTGCGTAAAGAATCCCATCTACTAAAGATGCAGGCTGCCCAGGATGAAAAATGAGACCAGAAGTGAAGGGTCTCCGAATCTCTCTGGTCAGTTCCTGGCTGGTACTGATGAATTTAATACTTTACGAAGGAGTCAGAATCACTGGCTGGTGAACACAGAGCAGTGCGAGTTCAGTTTCAGTTGTCTCTTTTTACACTCACGCTGCTTCAAAGCTCCGTGGTTTCAGTAAATGTGTTCTGATATTAAATAGTCTGTAATCCCAAGGAGTTTCTTTAAAAGGCTGCCTCTTGGGCTGGCCATTTTTACCTGGTCCGCTACTGGGAAATTAGTTTTCTACATACTGTGTCTTGTGTACTAGTTTCTGCGCCCCACTGAAAGTTATTTCAAATAACTTTTGAAAATTTTAAATATTCAAAATATATTAAATATTTTTTAAAATTTTAAATATTCAATATTTAAATTTACAACCCCAGGTGAAATGGAGGCATTGTGTTTTGTCAACAAAGCCACCAGTGCCCCTGAGGAGGGGCAGAGAGGGGCAATTCTGGATGGAGAAAAGAGTGCACAGTGGAGTAGGAGCCCACTGCATCTGTGAGCCTTTTCATGCTGCAGTGCGAGGTCTCTTACAAACCAAATGTCTAAAGAGCCAGTTCATCCTGCTGTGAAACAATTCAGGGTGCATGAGAGCTGATCAGAGCGTGTGCAGAAAACGAAAAGCTGGAGTAAGGAAGGCAGGGTTGGAAAGGAAATTTTTGTGATGTCTGCATTGTCTGAGCTCTCATTTAGCTTCTCAAGCAAGTTGTTTTTCTCCTTTATTTCTCTTCTGTTCTTCTCTCTCTTTACCATGTGGCAAAGCCATGCTGTAGGTTAGGCACAGAACTGACACCTGCATGACCTGAACCAATGCCACAGAAAGTTAAAAGGAATTTAGCAGCCCAAAGGTCTAGAAATATTTGAATTAAGCCCATTTAAAAATTGATCCAGAAGGTGAAAATAGAAGGAAAAGGCCAGTTTGTTGTTAAAATGTATCCTTGTGTTCACTATTTCCCTTTACAGGTATGTGGAGCAGTATATTTTCTGTGAACCTGTTACAAATATGGGGACTGTCCCACAGTTCAGAGGACTTCTGGAAGAGATGGACACAAGACAGAATAGAAGAAGTTGGTGAGAAACTATTAAGCCTTTCGTTTATGGTCACTTAGTCTTCTAGATGCCTTTTGGCATCACCCTCTCAACTACGTTGAAGCCAGCATCATAGGGTCCTCCTAAAAGATAGCACCTTGCCCTCCCATCATAAAGACTAAAAGGAAGAGGGCAATGAGGAAAATGCTTTGATAATTACTAGACTTACTGAATAAAAGGCTCTGTCCTTAAGGGGAAGATTTAGATGGGTCACACATTTCTCGGGAACTGTTTTGGCATTGCTCGTTCTCACTCAGCCATATGGAACCAAGAACCAGTGGAACAGAGTAAAGTTGTTTTTACTGCCTGTGCCGAGAATAAACCTGAATGTCAATTGGCTAATCAATATTTCCTGGCGTTTTATTTTATTACTCGGTATGGTAATTACTGCAGTGGATTCATCCTGGCACAAAGATAAATGAGGCCCCAAGGGTATTTTCTGAAGCAATACAGAAACTGTGGTTTTATTGCTAAATCATTTAATGTGGTAGTAACTATAATTACAGACATCCCGAAAATAAAGAAATACATCTGTGCAATCACGGAAACCACCAAGTCTCTCCTGCTGCACTGTCAGCCACTTGGTCCGGCAAAGCAGGTTGTGATTTCAAGAAACCACACCTTGTACTGTTTCTACTTTTCACCCACGTATGCTGCCATGTAGTCACCCTGAAAACTACCTGTAGTTTCTAAATATGAATGTATGCCCCAGGTTTTCCTGGGATGCTCTGATTCTACTGATTAAGCATATGCTTATGTAGCCATGGGTGATTATCAGACAGAAGCTGTCACTGTTGTAATAGACCTTGTGGTGCCCTGTTGCTGCCCATCTGACTGAGCAGGAGCACGTGCTTCAGCCCCTTTTTCTCCATGCTTGACTCTGTTCCACAATACCATCCTGTGAGGATATGTAACTTTCTGATGGGACATTTTCTGAATGGCTTAGTTCCCTTAAGGTCTCCCTCTTTCAGGACTCAAGTCTGCTTTTGCTGAATTGTCTTCAGGACAAAGCTTAAGACCATCAACAGAGTGTGTGTTTAGTGAATCATTCCAGAACAACCCCTGAGATCTCCTACACACCAGGACAACCAGAAATGTACATCAATTAATAAACAGTTCACCGTTTTTTCTCTCCTCCTCTAGATGAAGACCCAGTATTACCTACAAGACCCCACGAGCTGAGGACTCGCATGTACACTCCTCCTGGCCCCCTGTCCAGTGCCCTTCGGGGAGCATTGACTGACCGCTTCTCCGTTGCTCAGCACCACAATTTCCTGAAGGGCTACCAGCTGCACAACAACTACCTGGAGAACGAGCACTTCTGTCGATGGAAAGGTAATGGGAACTAATATTTAACAGGCAGCATTTTCAGGTGGTTTTGGGGTGGGGAATTTAGGAAAGAACCTTGCCAGGCTTGGCAGGGAAAAAAAACCTCCTGAAAGAACATTTCTCTTCTGAACAGAGAGAAAAGACTAAAATCTCAGTGTTGCCAGGTATTTAATCCTGTTTTTAAATATAAGCATGTGTTTATGTGCTTTCACTGCAATCTCTGTTGTCTAGACTAATAGGGTAGGCTTGCATGTGACAGAACTGAACTTAGAATCATAGAATGGTTATGGTTGGAAGAGACCTTTAGGATCATCAAGTCCAACCATTAAGCTAACACTGTCAAATTACTACTAAACCATGTCCCTCAGCGCTACATCTACATGTCTTTTAAATACCTCCAGGGATGGTGACTCAGCCACTTCCCTGGACAGCCTGTTCCAATGCTTAATAACCTTTTCAGTGAAGAAAATTTTTCCTTATATCCAATCTAAACCTCCTCTGGTGCAACTTGAAGCCATTTCCTCTTGTCCTATCGCCTGTTACTTGGGAAAAGAGACCAACCCCCACTTCGCCACAACCTCGTTTCAGGTAGTTGTAGAGAGCAATAAGGTCTCCCCTCAGCCTCCTTTTCTCCAGGCTAAACAATCCCAGTTCTCTCAGCCTCTCCTCATAAGATGTGTGCTCTGAACCCCTCACCAGCTTTGTTGCCCTTCTCTAGACATGCTCCGGCACCTCAATGTCTTTCTTGTAGTGTAGGGATCAAAACAGGACACAGAACTCGAGGTGTGGCCTCACCAGTGCTGAGTACAGGGGGACAATGACTTCCCTAGTTCTCTTGGGCATACTATTTTTGATACAGGCCAGGATGCTGTTGGCTTTCTTGGCCATCTGGGCACACTGCTGGCTCATATTCAGCCGGGCATCAACCAACACCCCCAGGTCCTTTTCTGCTGGGCAGCTCTCCAGCCACTCTTCCCCAAGCCTGTAGCACTGCATGCGGTTGTTGTGACCTGGGTGCAGCATCTGGCAGTTGGCCTTGTTGAACCTGACACCATTGACCTCAGTCCATTGATCCAGTCTGTCGAGATCCCTCTGTAGAGCCTTTCTTCCCTCAAGGAGATCAACGCTCCTGCCCAATTTGGTGTTGTCTGCAAACTTACTGAGGGTGCACTTATCCAGGTCGTTAATAAAGATATTAAACACAACAAGCCCTAATACTGAGCCCTGGGGAACACAACTTGTGACTGGCCACCAACTGGGTTTAACTCTATTCATCACAACATTTTGTGCCTGGTCATCCAGCCATTTTTTTACCTGTAAAGCATACGCCTACCCAATCCAAGCCATGAGCAGCCAGCATTCTGCAGGAGAATGCTGTGGGAAACAGCATCAAAATCTTTACTAAAGACTAGGTAGACAACATCCACAGCCTTTCCCTCATCCACTAAGCGGGTCACCTTGTCGTAGAAGAAGATCAGGTTAGTCAAGCAGGACCTGCCTTTCATATACCCATGCAGACTGGGCCTGATCGTCTGGTTGCCCTGTATGTGCTATGTGGTGGCACTCAAGATGATCTGCTCCATAACCTTCCCCAGCACTGAGGTCACACTGACAGGCCTGTGGTTCTCTGGATCCTCCTTCCAGCCCTTCTTGTAGATGGGCATCACATTTGCTATCTTCCAGGTTCGGGCTAACTCAGACCTCCCCGATTAGCCAAGACTGCTGATAAATGACAGAAAGTGGTTTGCTCCTTTATTATCCTTGGGTGGATCCCATCCAGCCCGACAGTGTGCATCTAAGTGGTGAAGCAGGTTGCTAACCATTTTCCCTTCGATTATGGGGGTTCATTCTGCTCCCCATCCCTGTCGTCCAGCTCAGAATTAGTAATTCTGAGAAAGTAGTAATTGCTATTAGTAATTACTAATAGAATTAGTAATTCTTAGAAAGTAGTAAAGAGCAGGGTGAACATGAGAGAAAGCTGAATTTGGCTGGACTGTGCACCTAACTTCAGGTGCAACTGGGATATACCATAAAATATGACCTACAAGGGAAAGCTGGAAAGGAATGGGGCTTTGTAGTCTAAAGAAGACTGGACTGAGGGGCGGCAGAAATCTAAATGTAAAAAGGGATGGCAGTATTTCACTCTACAAATCAATGATGGATAAAAGATGAAACAATGATTGAAATGAAGCAAGGGAGATTTAGATTAAGTATTAGAAACAGCTTACTGGCACTAATGAGCATTACAAGTTCCTGGAATAGATTGCTTGGAATCTTAACACAGAAGACTTTTCAGAACAGGAACTTCAGTGGCATTTTGCAGTCCCTCCCACACCTATTTGACAATCTAGTAGTGTGGCAATTAATTAAACCAGGCCTCTGGGATGATCATTTCCGCCTTGCATTTCTTTTTCCAGTCAAAATACCTACAGATCATTTCTTACTCCACAAAATATTTTCCTTTCAGACACTGTGCTAGATTCACGTCCCAACCAGCTGATGCAGAATCCCGATCAACTGGGCATGATAGATGCTGGATTTTTCATCAATACCAGCAGCGCACCACTTTTAAGGCCGCAGAGGGAAGTGGATGTCATCATATTTTTAAGTTATACTACGGGATCACATACATCGGTGAGGAGGATATTGTTACTGCATATTGTGTCTCCTTTTGCTTGTAAATATCTAGCCTGTGGCACCTAGAACTGCTAGTTATTTCAGCTGTTCAGTTTTTAAGTATTGCATTCCCTTATGTTTTTCACTGTAATGATTAATATTGTTCCTATTTCTTCCTGCCGCTCCTGGAATCTCTCTTACTGGTTTATGAAAATGTTGAATTATTCAAGAGGACATTAGCATGGTCTCTTCCAGAACTATAGGAAGAGACTCTTCTGCTTTGTGCTGAATCAAGCGGGTTTCCAGACCTTGCACAGGAATATGCATAAAGAGGAGGAAGAGATTTCTCCTGACTTAAGTCAGAATATAAAAGGGGTTAAGTGGATAGTCATGGGCAGATCATTTCTGGGCTGACAAATGAGATGCTACTAGGAAAATTCAATGAAAGCATCTTCCTGCAGAAACTCCGGTTTCATAGAGATAAAGTTAACTAGCTGTCTAGGAGGCTGTGCAGAAGTTTGGGTCTTTATATCTCAGAGGCTGAGGTTTGTTAGAAACTCGCTAATAATCATGTTGGCCTGCTTAAGTGGAATTATATTTTGTGAATGAGAACAGCTCTGATATGGTTAATAAGCCATGCATAAAACATACATGTAATGAAGTTTAATTTCAGCCTCATACATTGTCTAGATTAATTTTATGAAGAAAGGCTGCTGCAGTTTTAAGCACTTCAGTATAAGCTATTTCCTATTTGATAGTGTCCACCATTAGATAGTGCAGAGCAAATAACACAGTACATAGTTGGAAATGATATTGTATTACACATTTCAGGGAAAAGGTACTGTAACCTAGTACTTCAGGCTTTCTCAGTAAAATATCAATGTCAATTAACACTGTGCCACAATGGTTACACAGGCAGAGACATGATTGCCCATTCAAACCTAACTTTATCTTCTGGCTTTTAAGCACATAATGATACCTTAAACATTTTCTTGCTGTGGTTTTCATTTCTAATTAATTCTATATAATATATTAAACAGAGGTTCTTTCATTTACTAAAACTATATGCTTTACCCTAAACTGCAGATTGATTCAATTTTTTAAAAAGCAGTGTCCTCCATGTATTCTCTATCTCTGAAATGATATTTACAGCTTGTGATTACTATTCTGGTTACTATGTATGGTAATTATGTGTAGAGTAGTGCATCTGAGTCTCTAAACCTTAATACTAGATAACAATTTGGGGGCTTTAAGACAACCAAGTTGAATTCCAATGCTGACCATTTCTGTGATACTACTCCAGAACCTAGATAAGATGTGCAAATACTACTCAGAGCAGAAAATCCCGTTCCCCAAAATTTCTTTGACTGATGAAGATAAGAAAAATCTGAAAGAGTGCTACGTCTTCCAAGATTCCGATTTGCCAGGATGTCCAATTGTGATTTTTCTTCCCCTTGTGAATGATACCTTCCGAGAGTACAAAGCACCTGGTGAGTTACAAGCAGTGGCAAAGCATTAATCAAAAGACACCACTACCTGCTTCCCTGACTCAGATGCAGTCTTTTTCTCTGCTGCTGTCTGTCTTTGCTAGCTGGGTTCATGGGGGAGCACTTTAGCTAATTAAACCTGTTTTCCCATCTGTGCCAAAGCTAGTGTGTTCATTCATGCCATTTTGTGGCTCTAAGAGGACAGAGACAGCCTTTGTCTTCTGGATGGTGTTTACCTTCATCTCTCTCCCACTTGTAACATAAAGTGTTGCTAGCTGACTGCAAAAGGTTGGTTTTTTGTTTTGTTTTGTTTTGTTTTTTTTTCTGGGAAAAGTATTGCTTATGCAGATTATTTTCCCTACCTCTATTGTCTGTTGTCCAGGGATTTCATTCTACACTTGAGGAGGCATAATGTTATGTATGAATGATGGGGGAGCAAAAACCTGGTTTCCAGGCTGGAGTCCTGCAGTGTAAAGACCAGTATGTCTCCTTTTGGTACAGCAACAGCCCAGGGGTCATTTCACTCATTGTGCTGTGCTTGGGGCCTGTCATTCCTTTTCTGCCAGGCCACCTGCTTTGTATTCCTCTCCTTTACTACCAGTTACTATGATGCATCTGCTTTGCTCCTTGGTAGCAGGGAGGTAAAGTCTAAAATTCTGCTTTTGTGGAATTCGGGAGACACAAGAAACAGAAAGGCAGAACTGGATTCTGGTGTCAGGCGCCATGAGACTGTATTCCTGGTTGCAGGAACTTTAAGTATTCATGTTTCTACTACTCCTTTCTCACTTAAATTCTATTCTGTTACTAGCAACTCCTCTCCCTCAGCCAGGGTTTGTAGAGGTCCCAGCTGCTCAGGATAAGACCTGCAGTGCTCCAACAGTGGCTACTGGAGTGCTCTTTCAGGCTGATGTCCTTGACTGATCCACGGCTTTAATGAGACAGGTGTTTATGAGTAAGCTGTAGATGACCATTACAATGCTGTCCCTCACTTCACCCTTCTGCCCTCATCACTTGGGGCACATGATGTTCTCTTGACTAGGAGTAGGGATACACAACCTACATTATTTGTGCGTTTAAACGCTATGAGTTTTCTTCCAGAGAAAAGTTCCCCTCCTTGGGCTGCTGTGGACGGCTTGTCACTGACTGAGATAAACACCATGTCACACCAGCAACTTCTCTTTCTCTCCAGGTGTCAAGCGCTGTTGCTCTGAGATGGAGGGAGGACAACTTGATTTGACCAGTCGTTTTTCCCCCTACTGCATGTTCTCAGTCAGGTATAGCGATGAGAATTACCGCCGGCTGCTGAACCTCAGCGAGTACAACGTCCTGAACAACTCACAGACAATTATGCAGGCCTTGCAGACGGCGATGCAAAGGAGAAGGCAAAACATGTACTGCTAATCACCCATCCAACTGCCCCTATCTTCTCAGAGGAGTTTTTCATGCTCTAGGACACTGAAGGGACATAGCTTTTTGAACACTGGCCGTTCTGCACTACAGAAAGAAACTACCCTGGGGGCTCAGTGTTTTGTTGGGTTTTTTTCCATTCCCAAGAATTGGCCTCTATAGGCAAAGGCATTGCCTGGGAATTTTTCACATTTGTTCCCCAAGTTAAGGTTGTCTGTAGAACACTCTTTACCTAAAATCCTTGTTAGATTTTAAAAATAGTGTTATTTTAAGCCTAACTTATTATAATGTATGACAAATAGGAATATAACTTTTTACCACCACAGTACTACAGTTATATGACCCAACCACCACATCTACAGGCCATAAGAAGGGGGTATAAACTTCTGCTCCCTACAGTTCTTCTTTGTGGAACACGAGGTGCATCCAACCCTGGAAAATGAAGAAAACCTGAGACATGACTGGAAGCTGGCATTGGATCCCTGAGTCAACTCTATTTTGCAAGTGTCCTGAAGAGCAGCTAAAGAGGTTGGAAATGTAATAGGGACAGGAGTGTGGACATAGCCAGCCCTGTGAATGGCGTCCACCTCCTGGGCTGTCTTGGGCTGTGAATGAATCACACGTAGATGGAACAGAGCAACTTGGAAGTGGCCTAAGATTTTTCATGTAAGAATTTTTTTCCAGCGAAAGGTGGGCACATCAAAATTTCCTGTGAATTTACATCAGTTTGATTGTTTTGTGTTGAGACAGTATATACAAATTCAATGTTTTCTTTTGAAGCTTTCAAAGTATAACACCTGGGATTTTTTTGAGAAGTTGAGTTACTTCTCAT
>JAOXJK010000040.1:26198008-26211683 GCA_025774025.1 Xenus cinereus | reverse complement strand
CCTTTTTGGCCCCCAGCACTGTGGGAGTGACAGTCTTAGAGCCCTGGTCCTGGTGGACAGTCTAGTTTATAGCTGAACCCTCCAATGAGATGTCGTAATAAAGCACTGCCTTTAACTGTGGCTGAAAGATGCCAATGTTGCCAAGGGTTTTCTATCACCTAATGAAAAATGCATTTCATCAAGCTACATAATTGCAGCTGGCACATGGAGGAAACATGCCACGTATGTAGACACAACCCTTTGAAGGGTTGTGAAATAACATAGCCTATGGCAAAAATTTATTCCACCAAGTTGACCGTGATGACTGTTGATATTATTTTGCGTGGGAATGCGCAGAGGGGAACTGTGCCGGCTGGTGACAATATTTAACCAGTAAGCTCAAGGGATGCTTAGGGAACGGGTAACTTCTTGCTCATAGACAATATATCGGGCAAGCAGGGAAGCCAAAGGATTCCTTCTCCTCAGCGGTTTTGATCTGTTATGACCTGCTGAAGGTACAACAATGTTTGACAGCCTTTCTTAATCCTGTTCCAGCAAGTTGGGAGCCGTGCTGGTTTTGATGGCACAGGAGTCAGCAGGGTGTTCTCAGAGGCAGTTGTCCTGCCGTGACGGTGGCTTTGGAGGTATGACGAGGACAGTGCAGAGGGTGGCGTGTGGCTGGTGCCGAGTTTTGCCTCTGGCTGGCAGGGTTCATTGGGTCAGACACGGGCACTTAAATGCAGCTAGATTACAGCCAGTCTGAGCCGTTAAAGAGGTGCAGAAGTCTTCAGAGGGTGTGGAGCTAAGCTAAGGAAAGTCATTGCTTCAGGATTCTTCCTCTAAACAAAAGCGGTAATAACAAACCGTAGGAAAGAAGGGGAGAAGAACACAATGACTTGAGGAGAGACTTAGCCCTGGTGGACCAAGGATGAGTAGATACAAACCACCATATTAGTGTGTCTGCTCTGCATGGAGACGTGCCACATAAACTGGCTTTTGCAAGAGCCAATTTAGTCTGAGAGCAGTAGTGTTGTCCCTCTTTTTTTTTCCATTAGCTGTTGTACCCTACCTGCTTACTGTCACAGATAACCTAAATCCAATTAATGTACCTTTGCAGCGTCTTGTTGCAGAGCACGTATTTCTGTAGGCTTTGAGGTCTTGGTCAGTGGACGATTCAGGGTTCAGATAAAAGGGCATCCTGCTCTCACCATTAGTCATAAACCTGACATTGGCCGGTGTTGGGCAGTGACTCAAACAGCATACTTATACCTGCTGTGCGGGCAAAGCTATTGGTTTTGCTACTTATTCGACCACAGGGTTCGGTTTCCTAGTATAAGAAAATGGGAGGGGAATAACTGGGTTTAAGAAATCAGGCAGAGGTGGGGCTCTGAGTCAGTTTATAAAATAGTTGCTCACCTGCATATGAGACATTTAAACTGGTGGTGTCTGTGGCAGCTGGGAGATGTGAAATTGCGTTGCCACAGATAACGTTGGACGTGTACGCGACGGTGACCACCACAATGGAGCAAGATGGTGTTTTGTCTCAGGTAAGCAGGGTGCAGAGCAAAGCAAGGCGGCTGGGGTCTCAGCTTGTTATGATGCACGTAGCACAAAGATGGTAGTACTTTCTTGACCTACCATTGACTAAGACTGACTCTGCACAGGAAGAAGAAAACTTATTAGCGAAAACTTGAAAAAAAAAATTATTGTCGAAATCTTCAAAAATGTATTATTGAACTTTAAAAAATGGTAAAAAGCCATAGGAGGGAAATGAAAACTACTTGGGGATTATGAGTTTATTTACAAAGGGAGCATTTTGTGTATTTGGGGTTTTTCTTCATTTTAAAGAGGTGATATACGCAACCTTAGAATAAGCATTGAATAGCACGGAGATGTGCTTCAAGGTGAAAGATTAACGAGAGGGTGTGTTTACGGGAGACAGGTTTGCTGTGCCTTTAACAGCCAGGGCCAGGAGCTGCCTTCCCTCCCCATGTGTCACGCGAAGGGTGGACCTTACCTGGCTACTACGCCTCTGCTCAGGCTTGCTGGGGCAAGCATGGCGCAGGCAGGGGCACTGGCCACGGCAGGACACAGGACACTCTACCTGCCGGGGCTCTACGGCCAGCACTGACCATGGGCTCCCCGTCGCTGCTGTTCTGCAGTTCTCCACTCCCCATGAGGATCGCTTTTAAGAGACAGGATGGTTTGTCCAGGGCTAACGTTGGCCATTCTTGTTGCAGGAGCTGATCACTCCAACCGGCCAGCTAGAAGAAGCAATTATGCGGCTTAATCGTGATGGGGAACCGCGGACTCCTGTTACAAAGGTACCACAAAGGAGAATTTCAAAAGAAAACTTTAAGAGATTTTCCTGCTGGGCGGAGCCTGGGTGAGAACAGATAGGGTTCAGCATCTGCCAAATAGCCTAATTAGCTGCCATAACCCATCCAGCTCCCTCTGCGAGACGCCATCCCACTTATCATTTTAATCGCTTCACTTATGCAGTCTTGCTTCATGTTAAAGTCCTAGTGCTGTCTTCTGTCCTTGGCATAAGGGAAATGAACCCTGTTTTAATAAGATCAATAGCTTTAAAAGTAAAAGGTTTGAATCGGCTTTCTGCTACATACATCTTGCTAAGGCACAAGGGCAAATTTACTGCCAGTGCAGGTAGCAATAGTTGTCAAGTTGTGCCACTTACTCCCACAAGGAGTATGGAACAATCTTGAAGTAGATTTTCAACACCCGATTTCCTAGATTAATCCTACTTCTGGCCTTTACCGAAAACTAATAATTCTCCAGGAGACTTCAGGCACATTATGTGAAATCTCTCCTCTAGGAAACAAGAGGACCAAATTTGATGAAAAAATATTTTTTTTACTTTGTTCTCCCTAGTTTGAGACCATTTAGTAATAATTAGGAAGTGGCCCTTGTTCTGTTTTGAGCTAAATTGCTGAGCAACAGATGTTGTGCTTATGGTTTAGGGAATAGTCAACACTTCCCGTTGGTTAGTTGAATGGAAAACCCAAAGATGGGAAAATATGCCCTAAAATGGAACTCTCTACACTGCAAGGATCATAGCAGGTTCAGAAGGACAAACCAAATCTCCCAAGCTTTTGTAGGCAAAACTGACGGGATTTTGTCCATTCGTTATTTATACCTCTGTGATGTCTAAGCTAAGGCTCCCTGGTTATGACTGGTCATAGTTACAGACCTGAGTACTCTGTCCAATCTGAGCTCCTTCCTTGATGCTTTGGGACAGCCACAGGCCAGGACCCTCGCTCCAGGGGACCTGATCCATGAAACTGAATTGAGCCCTTCCAAGGAAGTGCCTTCTCCAAAGCCAGCCACTGGCAGCACCAGCCACCAGCTCTGTAATTACTGAACATTTTCCAGCTGTACCTGCTTCATTTCTGTGCCTTAGGAGTTAGGTTTTAGACACGAATACAAGTGCCTTTGATGATCTTATCCACAGCTACTCTTTGGACTCTTACCCGTGGTTTGACATCCTTGATTTGTGCACTCAGTCACCTGCTGTGCAGCCGAACAGCAGGAATGTGCTTGGTGTCTTTTCCTAGGATGAGGTGCTTTGGTTACCTCAAAGCTACTCTTACCTGGTTCCTCATTAGCCAACTTGCTAACTGCCCCCAGTCTGGACAACATATATTCATTAGCCCCGGTTGTATGCATTAATACACTCAGGTTTAACATTATGAGAGACACCGTATGGATATATATTCCATCGAGCCTGTAGGTACCAATGCACTTCACTTTTTACAGACGGTAAGCACAGCACACTATTGGCACAGCACATTATTAACACAGCACATAACAAATCGTATTGCTCGGACAGTCCAAAAGGACTGCTCTTCTTTCCTGCGGTCCCTGTGTTATGTCTCCTTCTCCGTGGGACTAATGAGGTCAGCGTTATGCTAATGCCATTTCAGGACTGGTCCTTTTATAGTTACTTTACAGTATAGGTGGAGTCAGGAGGTGGTATCATTACTTGTCTGTGGCCCCATAGTTGCACTAAATGACTTCTGCTTTTTAGAACTTTTGTAACAAAATTTTCCTGCTGATTTATGTTCCAACATACTGTGTCATTTCCCCATAGAAATTACTCCAGAAATAAAAAGTTAGTTGGAAATGGAGATTAATGGTATTTATGTGTTTGTTTTATGGTAAAAGAAGGGATATGGAAGGATGAAAATAGCATTTGGGCTCCAACATGAGACCAGAACTGCAATATGAGAGACCATGAAGTCAAGATCAGGCCTTAACGTGGGAGACATGGGCTAATAAGAAAGAGTGAAGCCTAAGGGAATATCAAGAGTAAAACAGGTTTCTTGCACTTCCTATGCAAAAAAGTGCAAAGAAGTTCCAGACATGAAGAATTTACATGGTTCAAAACTAGAGAAAAACTTCTCGTGAGAAAAACTCACAAGAAAATGTCGGAGTTGAGGTCAGCTAAAGAGGGGCAGTTATGCCACCATAAATGAAAACACATGTATAGTGAGTAGCATGAGGGAAATGCAGAGCAGACATCTCTTCCTGTGACACTAGAAGCAGTGTGGGCATCAGAGGTCAGCATTTAACTCTGGGGAGCACTGTACGTTTAAAAGAGCAGGAACATAAGAAAATCATATCCCATGGCCCAGGAGACTGAACGTGTAATAACAGGATGGGAGGTGATTCTCACAAGGATAGTTTTATAACTTGTAAAAAGCCTGAGGTGGATTTTCACTTTCTACCTTGGAATTTTAACAAGTAAATCCTCTCCCAATCTAAGTATGAATCTTACTGTTTTATGCAGGTAGGTTTTCATTAGAAATTATTATAATATTATTATATTATAGTAATAAAAATCCAGATATCACGCTGTAAGAATAGAGAAGCCTTCAGTCCAGTACTTGATTTAGGTACTAGTAGGAAAATAAATCTATTGGCCATTTCAGAGTCACATAGAAAAATTAAACTAAGTTGTTCATGGTTTGGGTATTTCTCTCTCCTGATCATTTCTGTCTTCTAAATATACTATCCACCTTTATCATTTGTTCCTATCTTCCGTATGTTGGCTTTTTTTTCCCCTGCAGATAGAATCATCTCTGTGTTACTTACTGACTATAAGAGTGATAAGAGCCAGGAATATCCACCAGGCAGATGTCTGTAAGTATCTGCAGTGCTCTGTATGGTCTCATTAACCTTCATGGGGTACTAGCTAGTCCTGCTCCAAGAAAAAGTGCTTTCTAGGTTTCTTCTGTGGATGGAGAAAGTCCCCTCACTGGCATACTGGTCTCAGCAAAGAACACGGTGTGCTGCTCTTCTTTATGTCAGCCCTGTTCTGTGCAGAGGTGACTCTATAAGGTCACAGTTGTACCTATTGCACATATTTCTCTGCATCCCCAAAGGCAGCAAGGACAGCTCTGCAGTCTGTTGAAAGCAAGAAATGAGGAAAGATCTCCTGTGTTGTCCTCTGGAGTATATCCATGCAACAAAGGGCACGAAGTCAATTGCTGGGGTAATGGAGCAAATACTGAAAACAAAGTAGCCTTATCTCAAATTTAGCTTGTGCTTAAAGCTTTCTCAAGGCTAAGTAATCCAAATCAGATGTGCTGATTGCCTGTGTAAAAGCTAACCAACCTGTTAGGTGGTGTTACATTTTGTAGATTCACTTCAGGTGGCCTGCAGTTGAAATATAATAGAAGATTATAGCTTTACTTATGCAGAAATCAAGAAACATTTTTTCCTGTGTTTTGGGTGCTTTTCTTTTAAATGTTTTGTCTGGCTAAAATAGAAGCTATCACTTTGTTTCCTTAACCCTTGCAGATATATGGTGCTATGTTTTTCCTGAATTATTTTATTCTGGGCTAAACTGGTCACTTGATGAAACAGAAGGAGGAGAAAACTCTTTGTTTTTAATGCATGTACTATATGTCTAATTATATTTACTCAGAGAATAATCATGGCCCTCTTCTATTTTCTCCATTCCCATTACCTAAATTGTAATGTTTATTTTAGAGAAGTATGTCATAATGTATCATAGTCTCTCTCTTTGAAAACAAAGCTTCATGTTGTTCAGTTCATTCTTTCTTTTAGAGCAAATCTTCAGGTTAGATGTGTTTGTGTTTTTTACTGTACAGTAAGCCAGACTGATTGCTATGTGAGCCTGTGGCTACCAACTACTTCAACTGACAAATTTCAGACTAAAACCATCAAGAACTGCAAAGATCCAGTTTGGAATGAAACCTTCTACTTCAGGATCCAGAGTCAGGTCAAGGTACTGAGCTGGGACTTCCCTGTTAACCGTGACCTAGGGAGCAACTGCCAGGTTCTATCTTTTGGCAAAGGGGACATAAGTAATTTTCTCAAGAGGCAAGGAAGGATGAGAATATCACACATCCTTATGATGCCTTTCCACGCCATGAAAGACAAGTATCTCTCTCAGCCACAGGTAGAATATGACCTTTAAGATGTCTCTGAAGTCCCCTCATTCCTCCTCATAGGCAGATGCCTATATGGAGTTAATTTCCCCTCCACCCCTTTCCCTTCCTGCTCTCTTTCCTTACTTTCTGGGCACAATAAACTTGACTTTCTTGGGACAGCTTTTTCAGTCAGCTTTCGTGAGGACTTCATCCCTCACTTCACCCCCTGACTAAAAAAGATGGCCCTGGGTTCTCCTGCTTTGAAAGAAACCTGACACATTGATAAAGTCCTTCCCTTCCCAGAATGTGCTGGAACTGGCGCTCTATGATAAGGACGTGGTTACTCAAGATGACCACCTCTTCACAGTGTACTTCGATATAGCCAAACTTTCCCTGGGAGACCAAGTCTTCATGCACTTCAAGTGCGATTCACAGGTGAGGCTTGAAATAAGAAATAGAGTAGATTGGCAAGAACATGTTTGTCTGCTTTTCTGTTTAAAATACTATTTGCAAAATCTTTCTTCTTTTCCTTCTTTTGTATGGACTGCCCAGCCACATAAAAGGGAGTTGTTTTTCACTCTGGCATGGGAAATCTTCTTCACGCCTGGATCTGTAGGCACACTGAAGGGTTTAGTGCTGGCCACAGAGGCTCACAAACTTCAGGTGTCTTTGCAAAATTGTCCCTTTGCTGAGCCTGCCCCCATTGAGGACCAAGAAGTGTGTCCACGCCAGTACATGATGCTTTTTGTCATAACTTGTTACTTAACCTAGTAATTAGGAAGTAATAACTTTATGATCAGAACCAAGTGTCAAACCAGACCAGTTGCTAATTATGGACTGTGACACGGGTGTTTAAATAAGGTATCTAAGGCATGTCACTCAGCTGGGCAACAAGAAATATTCCTATTTCGAATGTCCAGGGGGGCTCTAAAAATCACATTTTCCACCTCCTGCTATGTTCTGTCCATCCCTCTCCTTTTCCAGTTCCCTCCCACTCTCTTGTGCGTCTGTCATGCACCATTCAGTTGATTAATTACCTTATCTACACACACCCAAACTCCACTCTGCAGTTCATTATCTTTAAATGCCTTATTTGACCATTTCTTTCTCTTCAAAATACCAGAGGAGGTGGGGACTTCCACTAGCCCTTGGTGAAATAGAAACATTTGGCTAGTTGCGACCTGGCTCATTACTGAGTGGTTACAGGTGCCGTATCCAAGCCTTTCATTACTGCATTTGCACGCCTACAGTAGCTAGAGCTCACACTCTTCAGGCCTTTGTAATTTTTTGTGTCCTATATAAATAACTTTTTGCTGTCTTTAATGCAATAGGTAATTTGAGCAACTAAGTAATCTACAGCATGATCTCACTTCTCCATTCATCATCTGTTCTGTCCCTACCTTTGTTTTCCCCTCTCCTGTGCTTTCTTCCACCTAGGGATTATACTCTTCTCCACTACCCCACAGACCAGGCCTTAATATCAGATGTACCTCTGCCCCAGTGTCCTCAACACTTTGCCAGGCAAAGCAGTTGTCCTCTTCTACAGCTGCTTTGTCTATCAATCACCATTTCCTCTTCTCACATCAGGCGGCCTTGGCTGCTCCCCTCAACAGAGCCTCTTTCTCTTTGCAAGCATACCTATATTGCAAGCGTGAGAACTTGCATTATGAGAACGGCCAGTAGATGAGTGCCAAAGACATTTTTCCCTTCTTTATTTTCCAGAGACAAGAGGAGCTTGAGGTGGGATTTGCATTGGATAGTATGTGAGTAAACATGAAATGCAACATAGCATGCAGCAAAAAGAAACAGCAATTTAGAGGCACAAAATGATCTACTCTAATTGTCCAGAGTGCATCATTTCTTGACAATGCTGATGATGAACGTGGTTTCCTGAGGAACCTGTGCTATGAGCTGTGTGATGAATTGGTCTGGCCAGGATGACCTCCCGGCAGACAGGGAGAACACCCTAAAATCTTTTCTCTGCCTAGCGTAATAAATACTATATAAGAACAGAATACTGCGACTGTTGTTCTGTTACGCGTTTGTCTTTGAGGTCAGCACTGGGGCTTGCCTCCCTTCAAAGCACAACATGGAATAACACACTGCATTTTTGATCTAGAGCCCTTTCTGTCCCGTCCTCTGAAAAACCGCAATTTTTAAAGAACTGGATTCCTTGAAACCATCTGCAGACTCAGCTTGGGGCTCAGCATAAAATCACTACACAGTTTGGCCCTACAGTACCTTTTTTTTTTGCTGAGCTCCAGGACTGGACAAGCCGGTAGGATGACAATTGTGCCTTGACAGAGTAGAGTGGGAGAGGAAACTTGTACCACAAGTCTCCTGGGACCTGTCTTTCAAATCCAATACACAGCCAAAAATAAGCAAGAGGAAAATCAGGAGAAGGGTGTGGGTGATTAATTACACCGTAATTAGACTGAGTTATTAAGAATGTATTTTTCTTTCTATTTCCTAGTTCAGGCCCTCCTGAAACCATCATTACTAATGGAGTACTAGTGGTGAGTGTCATGTTTTGTCATCTTTCTTGCCCTGTTGCCACACTTGTTTCACTCGACTCACAGTCATCAGGCCATCATACCCTTTGACTAAAACACAGTTGATTTCCCGCTTTATCACCTGCCTCCCGACACATCCTTGTGGACGGTGCCTGTGGAGAGGCTGGGGCTGGATCAGCAGCAGATTCCCCAGGCTAGCAACCCTCTGGTGTTGCAAAGGCAACGCATGGAATTGGTGTAGGTCTGAGACATCGGTGCAGCACTGAACTCTCCCTTGGACATCAATCCTCATGAATTCCCATATTGCCAAAACGATGGGGTTTGTCCTGTCCCAAACACAAGTCATTTCCTGCAGTCATAACCGTCCTTTTCACACAGGAACTTTCTGACCATACCATTTGCTCATTGATTAGCTTTGTTTCCTCGTTATTGTTTTAATCAGTCCTCTGCATCTCTGTTGGGATGCTGGGGGTGCTGGTTTTCATTGTGCCCTTACCTTCTCACTTCTGCAAGACTCGTTCATCCATACTGCACCCCCAGCCTTGCCCTGGCTGCATCCAGTTTATCAGAGACTCCTCCTGTTCTAGCCAGCATCTGAAATCAAGCTCGTGGTTGAGAGAAAATGTTTTCCTTGTGACGAATTGCACTGCCTGTATAGCATTTCTATCATCATCACTAGGAGCTTAGACTAGGAAGCAGGATCTCCGACTGAAAAATCCCTGCCATGAAGTATTTTATTATTCATGTCTCTTACAGTCTCGAAAAATCTGCTGCTTGGAAGTCCAGGTGGTTGAAAAGAAGAAGAAGAAGAAAAAGGAGAAGAAGTCTGTATCAAGTGAGGTTATTTCTGCATCACCTGTTTTTAAATCATGGTGTGTTAATATTATGAAGGCAGTTGGCTTTATGTAAGAGAGAAAAAACCACCCAACAAATCTGAAACATGAGAACAGCCTTGTGAGAGTCTCTGTAAGAAGCTTTGTTTCCAGTATTGATGAGAAAACTACTCTGTGTCTGCTTTTGTGTCACTTCTGTAGAGAAAGAATTCTCCTTCAAAGTTCAAGGCTCTTACGAGGGTACTCAAGACATTATGTTGGGATCTGAACTGGCCTTCAGGTCCTCCTCTCCTGCCAGATTCCACTATGCCAGATACAAGCAGCCAACGCTGGATGTTACGCTACCAGGGAAGAAACGACCTCCCTCCTTTGTATGTTGTAACCGGACTTCATGAAACATAATACTGGCATGTGAAGTAATATGCACCATAAATAGTAATATAATTTGCACTGTGGAAAGAAAATAATGTTCCTTATAATATAAACTTGGATATATTTGTATCTTTTCAGCGCTCCCATGTGTTTGATACAGGCTCTCCAAACGTGGAACTTCATTCCTTTCCAAGTGGAAAAAAGACGATCTTAGCAGAGGTGAGTGGGAATACAGGGGATCCTTGTTACTCCATCCTCATCTTACTTCACTCTAAATTTTGAAGCTCTGCTTTTCTTCTTACGTGTCAGTGGGACACCTGAACTAACTGAGGTAGTGGCAGTCTCTTGCTGAAGCTGACCATGCTTTGCAAAGCACTTTTAGATTAATGGTTAAAAAAAATCCATATAGAATGAAAGGATCACATGTGTTGTGGGGTACAAGCCACGGAAAGGGAGGAGAAAATGCTGCTGTGTAGAGTAGTAACATGGCTGCAGCCTGACTGGCTGCCCAAGAGAGGTAACATTAGTAGGGATGGGTAAAGTATACATTATCATTACTTTCCTCTATAAACAGCACCTGTTCTCAGACGTTACATTCACTAGAAAACATTGGGAATTACTGACCAACTTCTGTTACAATAAACCACTGCGGTCAGTTCACGTACGCTGCTGGAATATTCACAGCTCCCAATTTGTGCCTGCATTGCTAGGACAGCACAAGCTAAAATTCCTCCTGGGGCTGCAGGGGAGAAATATTAAAGCCGGTTGTCACACTCACACTGTTTGCATTCTTGCTTTCCAGGATAAAGGATTTGATTTATATGCGAAGGCAGAAGACTGGTAAGAGACTTGGCCGCTCTTGGGTGCTAACTCGTCCTCAGCTGAGCTCATTTCACCCTTTGCTCTTTACTGGGGAGGAGGCACTCACAATAGGACAGTAGGTTGTGTGACCAAGTGGCGTGGAATTCACATGAACCGAAAGCAAACTATATCTGTAGAATTAACAATACATGTAGATAATCCATACCGAGACATCAATAATGAAAAAGATGCATAAAACAGAAGAAATAATACTACAAACCAATTATGCTCAGCACAGTCTTTAACTTTTTCTTTATCTCTGTGTCAGAGTACAAGCTGATCACCTGTACTGTTGGTCATGAAGTAGGTAAACTTTGCTGCCTACTTCAAGACAAATGCGAGAAGTTTTTCGTACAGCTCTCAGTGCAGACTAAAGTATGAGAGAATCCAGACAACAGCCATCTCAGAAATTATCTGCAGGAATGTCTTTTTTTTGATAGCTGCTTAGAAATTTATTGGTCCCTCTTTCCGTCATTCCTTCATGCAACACTGTATATCTGCTTGGGAGTGTAGGAAAGGCTCCTCCTGTAAATGCAGGGCTTTGTGGATTCAGTTGATTTCCTTGTATTGGAAACTCTGAGCTTGTCTATCAATAATAGAACAGAATATTCTTTTTTCCTGATCTCTTTTCCAGCCCAGACCACCTTGATGTGCGTTTAGGGTTTGACCTCTGCGTGCAGGAGCAAGACTTTCTATGCAAAAGGAAGAAGTATGTTGCTCCTGCTCTGAAGAAGGTCCTGCAGCTGGAACAGGATCTCTTGGACCATGAGGTCTATAGGGCAAATATTCAAAACATTTAATGAATTCTTATCAGTGGGGGCATAACAGCAAAATATGACATCTTTTTCTTCCCTTTTAATTTTTTTTCTGGTCTTTCCTCATCTTTAAACTTACTTACGCTTCCAATACTGCTCCATACCTCTAATCTCACCCTTCCATTTGTGTCCTTTGCAGTTGCTATCCTAAGTTTAACTTTTCTCCTGCTACACTTTCATTGCAAGCCAGGCTAGATTTCCTTATATAGAAATTTCTTCTTCCAGTCTTTACCATGTCATTGTTTCCCTTTTGGTAAACCTTCCTCCTCTCTTAGTCTGTGAGATTTCTTTTTAATTCCTGCCTTTGCAACTGATTTTTTCTCTCATACTGTCTATTTTGGTTTGAATTGATGCATTTTTAATTTGCTTTTTACCAACCATCTGTATTGAACACACCGGAGACAAGTGTCAGTTACCTGAGAAAAAATTTTTATCACTTTTATTCCTGTTCTCCTTTATGAAATAAATAGTAGCTTATGTGTCAGTAGAAAGAAGTGGGTGTCTGGGCATGTGTGGTGATGTCAGGCTTTGTGTAGTCTTGGCTGAGAGCCACAGTCAGCTGCAGTCCTCTGCCTGATGCCAGCTCTTTCCGTTCATGTGTTGCACAGACCCCAGTGGTGGCCATCATGACCACAGGAGGAGGGATGAGATCTTTGACTGCGCTGTACGGCAGTCTGCGGGGGCTCAAGAAACTCAACATCTTGGACTGTGCCACATACCTGACTGGCTTGTCTGGTACTACATGGTAAGTAAGACTGGGAAGCTCTTGGCTGGACTCTTCCTGATGACGCCGATGCACTGAAATAGGCCGGGGATGACATGCAGTAGTCTGCCTATAGTACCTTCTCAGTAGTCCTATGTTTTTGATCTTCTTCCAAAATTGACTGAAGTCTTTTCTTGGGGCAGACTGAAGTCTTTTCCTGGGGGAAGGTCACATAATTTGCAACAGCATGAAAACAAATTGCTCAAGCCATTTTGACAGGGACAATGACTGTGACTTCAAAGGGAATATGATAGTTTCTTGGGGAACTGAAAACAGGAAATGTTTACTTAATTTCAAATCAAGAACTTAAAACAGAAATGTAAAATGTAGCCATTGCCTGCTTCAAACCTTGGTGTGGTTTTTATCTCTTCAATATATATTTCCTCTTCCTAGGACCATGGCAAATTTGTACAGGGATGCTGACTGGTCACAAAAGGATCTCGACAATCAAATCAGTGAGGCTCGAAAACATATGACAAAATGCAAAATAAATTCCCTTTCGTTGGAGTATTTGAAGTATTACAAAAAGCAGCTGTGTCAACGAAAAAGAGAGGGCCGCAAAACGTCTTTTATAGATCTCTGGGGGCTTGTCCTGGAATCTTTGTTGCATGATGGGGTACAGTATGTCATAAAGCAGCATTTACAGTGGCTTACAATTTTCTGAAAATTTATTTCTGGAGAAGATATTTTCCTGTTTGTTTTGAGAAAAGTGGTTGTTACAAAACTGCGTGTATGCAAATGCACGGCTGCTTCCAAAACATGTGGTGGCAGCCTTATAGATATCCAACCATGATGGAAATCAGCATTCTTGCTTGTGAGATTCTGGATATGTTTTTCTGAGAAAACGTCAAGATTAACATATTGAAAAAATATTGTATTTTAAGATTTTTTTTTTGCATATTCTGCAATTATTTTATTTAGAAATAGCAAAATTACAGACATTACCTTAATGTCCGTGAGAGGTATTAACAAATGTAATTGCAGACTTTTGAAATACGTGAGAGGTCTTACAGAAACTTGCAGCATAACACGTTAAGATGCTTTATACCAAAAGTACTGCTTTCTGTTCTTCATCATTTCCTTCTGTTTTCATCCTAATGGCTCATCAAATAATCTGGCATCA
>JAOXJK010000040.1:26169081-26195329 GCA_025774025.1 Xenus cinereus | reverse complement strand
AGAGTAGGGTAGATGGTTGGACTCGATGATCCCAAGGGTCTCTTCCAACCTAAATGATTCTGTGATTCTGTGATAATTGGATAATTTAAAAATCTCCAGTCCGGTGATCTATGTGCTCGCTGAGGGTTCAACACCAATGTTGACAGATGAGTAAAATGTTCAGGAATACTAAGATGAATCTGTAAATGATTAATAAAGCAAAAAGATTTTGACTACACTAAGTAGGACCGACTGTTAAGCAAATAAGTACAACCGTCATCCTTTTCGAAAGCTTGCATTCAGTCTGTTCCACAAGTGTGTGTATGTGTGGTACATATTTTTAGTGCTGCCTGATACTGGGTCTTGTTTTTTGTCCACCTCTCAACTCTGTAAGGAAACGGTATTTGGCGGGTAAGAGTAGCATTTTATTTTCTTTTTCATTTGGTCACTTGTGCTCATCAAGTCTTTTCATCCCAAGCCTTTTAAATAAAGAAAACACTGATTTTTATTACTTAACTTTGGCATCTTGGGGATGACCTGGCTCTAGGCAGGTAGGATTTAACAGCCTTTCCCTGCGCAGAGGAGGAACCCCTCCTACCGCTGAAGCTGCACGAGCTGAGGACTCGCCTGTTCACCCCTCCCGGCCCCCTCGGCAGCGCTCTTCGCAGCGCTCTCACCGACCGCCCCTGCGTTGCCCAGGAACACAACTTCCTAAAGGGTTTCCAGATGCATAACGACTACCTGGAGAACAAGCACTTCTGCAGATGGAAAGGTAACAGAAGACCTGTGTGCCTGGGGAGAGGATAAACAAGCAGAACAAAAGGAAAACCCAGAGTTGGTGTTAAAGCCATTCTCCAAGATTAGAGGCCGTGGTTGGGCAGAATCACTATTAGATCAATCAGCTGAGGCACGATGGGATGTAGCATGGCATGGTGTTTAGCTCCATGCCAATGGTTAGCTGCTGGGACACGATGGGCAGGGCAGGGCTGAGGTCCTGGTGGTGGTCCTCCCTTTTTCTGTTTGAAGACACGCTCAACGGGGAGGCACAAGAAACCCCCTTCATGAATGTTGCCACTGCAGGTCCAAAACTGCATGTGGCTGGAGTTAGGAGAGTAGAAGAGAAGGGTTACAGTGAATGCCTCTTCCCCAAAAATGGTAACCAGTTAGGGCTCTGCGGTCTCAGTGTAAGAGTGAAAAGCAGGCTAAGCATTTTTGCGCTATTGCACTTACAGCAAGAAATGTCTTTCCTTTTAGATACTGTGTTAGACACATTTCCCAACCAGCTGACGCAATCGGAGGATTTCCTGTCTCTGGTAGATACAGGATTTTTCATCAATACAAGCATCATGCCACTTCTGAAACCAGAGAGAAAGGTGGATGTCATCCTGCATTTAAATTACAGTGCAGGATCCCAGATACAGGTGAGAAGAATTGAAGCAGTCTCTATGTCTTCTTCAATAGCTGCATACCTGGAAGTTTTTAACACTTAGGTGCTTTCCATATTACTCCTGCTAAAAGTCTTAACCACTAGCATTTTTAGCTTAATGCTGCAGTGTGATACTTCATTTATAGGTTGTACATATTCTCACTTGGTTTTCTTGAATGATACAACCATTTTGTGATAATAACACAGGGAAAACAAAAACCTCTCCACTGATACAGTGCTTTCCAATAGGGGTTTCAGAGCTTTCACACAGCTAGCTTGGAGAATACCCCCTTTGTCACTGGAATCTAAGAAATCCTGAGCTCTGAAATCCTCTTTAAGTCTTTGTATTGTTCTGTTCATTGATCCAGGCTCTGGACCAGACCTGCAAGTACTGCTCAGAGCAGGGAATCCCTTTTCCCAGAGTAGACTTGAGTGAAGAAGAGAGGAAAAACCTGAAGGAGTGTTACCTCTTCGATGGTGCTGAGACTCCAGGAGCACCAGTACTGCTATTTTTCCCACTAATTAATGATACCTTCCAAAAATACAAAGCACCAGGTAAGTAATCAAGCATGTCAAAAAAAGGCTGACATCACAGATAGCTTATTAAATCATAGAATCATAGAATGGTTTGGGTTGGAATAGACGTTGAAGATCATCTATTTCCAACCCTCCTGCCATGGGCAGGGACAGCTTCCACCAGACCTCATTACTCAAAGCCCCATCCAGCCTGGCCTTGAACACTTCTAGGGATGGGGCATCCACAACAACTCCCAATTAAAGGGAGTATATTTAATACTCCAACACTTAAACTTCACTGTTGGCTCATTTACATACATCAAAGCTCTCTGTTGCTTAAAGTTAGTTGTTTTACCAAGTCAGATTTGTTGTCATGCATGTCCTGTTTCAATCCCCAAGCAAATTAGTTTGCAGGTAACTTTGTACCTACGTGAGCCACAGGTACAGCTCACAACTGCAGTGTAGACTCATGTAAAAGGAATAATCACCAGTTTTCTCCCCTCATTATGTGAAACATCTGGTATACACCCAAGCGAGGGACCGAGTTTTCCGTTTGAAAAAAAAAAAAGTTTTAAAAAAATTTAAAAACCCCAAAAGAGTAATTTAGATTATCAACTCTCTCTGTGGGGAGACATCGCCTTTCCCTGCTCTGTTGAGACTTTGTTTGCTTATGACCAGAGAAATTCCCATCTCTCACCAGTGATTTGTCTCCCGTTCCTCCTAGGTCAGAAGCGCTCAGAGTCAGAGATGGAAGATGGCAAAGTTGATCTTTATGGCCGCTGTTCCCCTTATTCAACATATTCAATCCAATACACTGAGAAGGCGTATGACCGTCTGGTTCAGCTGGGTGAATACAACATCCTGAATAATGAGGACCTCATTATGCAGGCCTTGCACACAGGAGTGGCGCGGAAAAGGCAGAAAAGGAAATAATGTCAGACAAGGGAGGATGCTTTTGTGTCCCTTAATCCACCAAGAGGCTGAAGCTCCCTTATGGTTGGCCAGTAGGTTTCGAAGGATTCCTACTCAACCCCGCTTGATGGCAATCTCAGATCAACAAATAAGACACTGAAGAGAAACTTTTTAATCCAAAGAATTTCACTGCAGCAATTCATTGCAATTCAGCTATGACAGTGGAGTACAACTCGTATGCCACAGAGGATGAGCAGTCATGAGGAAGAAAGTCCTAAGATGGCTATGAGCATGGTGCTAGTTGCCTTGAGAAAGAGTTTGAAATGTTTAAGTCTAACGTGTTCAGGGCAGACCGCATTAAAAGCAGATTTTATTAACACGACTCTTGTTTTGTGTTTGCGAGGTAGTGGTGAGGCAAGGAGCAGCCTGTGGGGCAGGTTTGTGACTGCATCTGTGGCACACTGTAGGCAAGTGTTTAGAGAAAGGCAGGCACGTGTCATATGGCATCCTGTGGGCACAGATCAACCAAGAAAGCAAAAGCAACTATTGATGGAGTTCCCCACTGTTTGACCACCAAGCTCGTCTGTGTTCTTTCCCACTGCTTCTTGGCTACCCATCCCTCTTCCCGCTTCTGGTGTGAGTGGTGGTGGCACAGCGACTAGAAATACAAACTGAACAGAACAACACTCTGCTGGCTTTAATCCCTCTCAAAACAAGAGCAAGTATGTGCAGGTCCTTGAACTCATCAGCTCTGCCTGCCCTGGCACATGAGCTCAGCACCTGTGGAACTTGGAGCCACCCACATGGGAGGAAAAGGGCTTTACATGGTCTTGGTGCAAGAAGGAATATTTTGTGTTTTGCAGTAGGGCACCAAACGAGGATATCCTGCTCCAAGAATGTTATTTTTTTTCCTCTTGAGATTAGGAGGTAACATTTATGTTACCTGTACTGTTGCTGTGAGCCTTGTGCCTTCTGTGAAGTAGAGAAGAAAGGTGCAGACCAGTAGAGATCCCTGGAAGCTCTGGGGAGGTTTGCTATAGCAAGCACGTCCTTCTGCGTGGCAAACTGCTGCAGGAGGACCTATGCTTCCTGAGCTGTAATTTCCTTTGGACTGGCTCTGTGCCAAACCCAGCACCAACATGCACATACGTGCCCATAACTTGCCCATTGGGGCAAATGTGCCATGATGAGGGGTTGCCTAACCTAGGCTTCTGTCACTGTTCCCAGGAAGCAAGAGATGGAGGAGCCCTTTCCTTGCACGCACAGCAAAGATCCTCCAGCTCCTCTTGTGTGCCTCACTGCCTGATTTGTTCCCTGGGGTTAAGACGCTTTATTGTTCACTTGAAAAAAAAAAAACCAATAGAGAAATAGCCTCATGAGACTAAAAGCCATGCAAACCTGCATCACACATTCACAGCAATATGAGTATGTGTCATGGTTTTTCCCTGTATGGGCAGAAGTGTAGAGTGAAAGAATACAAGAGTATTTATTTCCAAATACACAAATAAGCTCATTTTGATTAAGTGCCTTGTAAGTAACTCAGGCTCTAGGTTAAATTAATAACACAAAACACACTAATACTTTACAGACCAAATGAGTTATTTTGTGTTTCTCGTGGACCATGCACTTCTCAGTTACTAACATGGTAGAGATTCCCCAATTCTTCACAGGTGTCTGTTTTATTAACTAAAGTAATATTGAAAACATTAACGAAAATAAGACCAACAGGTGATGTTTACAGCATGTGACAAATTTCTCAAAATAAGTAAAGCCAATTCAACATATGCACATATCTTTTTTTTCTTATTCTGCAGTGGTTTGAAAAGATTAGGTTGGAAGGTGAGAATGCAAGATTTTGACTCTCCCAGAGTACCTGTTATGAATGATCATTGGGTTTTCAAGCATACTAATTTTGAATACAAAAGCGTACTAGTGAAAAAAGTCAGTTATGTATTTTATTGCTTTCCACTCATAATTTAACCATTCATAATCCATGTTTTCTATTTTGCCCCTTCTCTGGCTAATTTTTAACATGCTTAATAATGTAAAAGTGTGTTGAGTCTCTCAGTGTATAGAAGAGTGCAACATTTACAATTTGCAGCCTACTAAAACCACCTGTGGTTACATTTCAATGTTAAAATTCTTTGGATTGCAGAACCTTGCCTGTTTATATGGCAAGGTTTTGGCAGCAGGCTGGGGTGCTGCTGAGTGGCCTTTATGGCTTCCAGTCACATTTCAAGGTTCATGTGCAGGATTTTATCTCTGCTTTCCAAATGAATAGCTAAAAGCATCCGCAGTGTGCTTGGTTGAGTCATATCACTCTGAAGCTTTAAATAGCATCGTCAGAGCCTGGTAGAGGGAGCAGGACGTAGTGTTTCTGTAATGACATACCAGACAAGGACAAAAGTGCTCTGTGCAGCTCCTTATTTTAAAATATAGGGGAGAAGGAGTCTTAGTGGATGGGAGGGGTGTCTGTGAGATGCCTGCCTTGTTGCTATAATGAAGCTCTCCGGATATAGTCACACTTTCATTTCTGTACTGATGAAGAGTTGTAGCTTTTGCAGTGTGGTTTGTTGAGGGTAGATTCTCAGAAGATCCTTTTTTGTAGATTATGGACAGGTTCTGGCTCTCAGGTCTTTTTCACTTTGCATTTACCCTTCCAGAATGAAACTCTGGAAGTTGGTCTTCTTGTAGTCAGCCTGGACTGATTTTCTCATGACCAGTTCACTTTCTCTTCACAGTGAGTGTGAACATCTCAAGGGATGGTTCCTATGGCTACAAACAGGTCAGAAGTAATTTCCTTTCAGACTGTCACCAGTGCCCCCAGCTTCAGCCATTCATGGGTCAGTGGGGAGCTGGGGTATCTATCTCCCACATGGTTTTGTGCTTGACCTTTCTTCTAGAATATGCCCCCAAATTGATAGGCTCTTTTAAATGACTACAGTCATTTATAACGTGTCGCATTTTAGACATTTTCTGGGCCATGGTTTTGCTCAGTCAAAGTCTAGCTCAAGATTCAACAAGCCTGAAGGAGGCTTTTTAAATTTTTCACCTGTGAAACCAAAACAGGAGGTTAAGCAAGGAGCATCGGTAGGCTGCAGCAAATAGGACTGGGAGGCCTCAGGAGAGGTGAGGAAGGACTGCGAAGCTCAAGAGGCTAAAGCTAAGCCTGGAGGGATAGTTAGGTTCTTTGGATCCTTCGCCTTTGCAATCCTTGTTTGCAAGTACGTAATGATAAGCCTTTAGCCAAATGTTGAGGGACATTTTTCTGGGGCATGGTTTTCCCACTGTTGCCCGCTAAATGGGCCTGCCAGCTTGTGCTTCTTATTCAATCCATTTTATGATGCTGTACAGAGCTCTTGTGCTGATGAGCTCTGATTAGCTCCTATTAGGCTGCAGAAGAAAAAAGAAAAACGGTGAATAGTTTTGTATTTGTACTACATTATTCACCTAGACTTACAAAAGCCAAAAGTATGATCAGATCATCTTATTTGACTTGCTAAATGTCAGACCTGTTACCTGCCATGCAGTTACTTAAGTGTTAATCCTGATTACCTGTGGCTGACCAGTCTATCTTGACGGAAAATGACCCCTCTTCTTTCAAAGATATCAGGAATGGTGAATTCACATTTCACAGAAGTATGTTCTAGAAGGTGATCATCTTCAAGCAATAATTAAGCACCTTGTTTCCAGTCTCATTAGTTTGGCCAGAGCCCAGAAATTAGTTAAATCTTGTTAAATCCTTTCCTAGTAACTTAAAAGCCATTACATCACCATTGTTTCTTCACTAGGTTCTATCCTATGAAATATATGGTTACATCACCAGTAGATTCAGCCCTTCAAGTTCTCAGTATAAAAAGAACTTTATTAGCTAGATCCACCTGTAGCTCTGCTCTTGCATTCCCTCCAACTCTTTGTCATCTCTTTATAAAATGCAGACTCTGGTACGTTCCCTGATATTGCTATATACGGAGATGAACATTGCCTTGTTATTCTTACGTATAAATGACTTTCCAGTCTCTATATGCAGAATCCAGTTGTCCTCATTTGCCATAAGAGAATTCTGCTGAGTTGCTTGTCTTCTATAAGCTGGTGAGTTGCTGTTTTCCACACTACAGTCTTCCCTTTCGTAAGGGGGAGTAAACTGTAGCATACATTTATCATTCCTTTATCATAACTTCACACTTCAGTGTGTTAGAATTAACTGTGGTTAATCAGGCCAGTTTATCAAGCAGGTCAGATTGTTCTGTATGATTGCCCTGTCCTCAGTGTTACTCAGCACTCCATCAGTCTTTGTTCTACTGCAAATTTGGCCAGTCAGGATGTCACGCTTGTTTCCAAATCAGTCGCCAAAATGTTGAAGAGAGTTTGAGACTAGTAAACTCTTAAAAATTCCAGAAGAAAACTTTGTTCAGTGATGTTTCTCACTGAGGACTAAGTATGAAATGAATTAGCTAACAAATTCTTAACCTTAGTAATATACACTTTTTTCAGTCTTTGCACAACAAAATCTTACTATCTTTGCATAACATAAGTAAAAAACCTACAGTTGCAGGAGAGAACAAAACCAGTCCCTTTTTATTAAAAACCTCACTATTTTATACTGGTGGGCTTCCAGAAGGTAGCTCAGGCTTTACCAAAGCTGCTCATCACCTTACAGGGAACCTCTGGCTAGTGATAACTCCAGGAAGATTTATTTTCCATGCAATGACATTGCATCACAGTTTTACTGTCCCATGCACATTACTGGTGGAACACCCTGTAATTGCTTTAACATCCTTTACGGCTTTATTGCACTCTGGTCCCTGAAAGACAGCTCCAGCACCATGGTTTGCAAGAACAAGCCATCCATACGGACAGCAGTTTTCAGTTTTGGCAGTACATTGGCATCACCTCTAGTACATATATAAGATAAGGAAATTAAAGAAGAATTTCTGTGCATATTCCAAATATACGTAAGACTTTCACAAAGCTTAATAGAAAAGAAAAGAGAAACGCACAATTATATCTACCTTTATTAAGATTAGCTCCCAACAGCTTTCCTGTCCTTTTTTTTTCCTAACTATATAGTTCTTAAGCTCTTTACCAAACCATATCGGTAGGCATTCCATTCTTACGCAAGCCAGGAGGTAGGTCACTTATTTCTGCTTTCATGGAAAGGGTTTCAAACATTATTTTTACTCCAAATCTCCCCAGGTGTTTTTATACATACATATATATACACATACACACATACATATGGAATTTGACTGGGTGGAACCATCTGCTGTCCAGACAGTAAATTGTACTAGTTGATGACTGTCCTAAGGCTAACTAATTACACGTCATCAGTCTTTTTGGGGGGAAAACACTCCCTTTCATGGTAGAGTGCAGTTTTCAGTGTATAATTGCTTTGTATGTTGAAACTTGTACTTCATATAAACCTGCATACATTAACATATGCTGTACAAAACATACGAAACATAAATGAGAAGAATGTATGTGACTTGAAACTAACTCTTGGCTCAAAATAGGCATTCCTACTTCAGGCATGAGGGACCATTTGGTGTGTATGACTGCCAGTCCACATTTTCAGGAATAGCAAGAGAACCAAAAGTGGTAATATATGGTAATGGATTTTAAGTTAATGGGATATTGTGCCCCCTGTTGCAATGGCAACAGTCTACACAATATGCACTTTCTTTCAATCTTCTGTAGTTCTGCAGAATGCCATGAATTAAAATAGTTGAACCATAGACAGCCAAGAATCTTCCTAGACTACACTTTTGCAACTAATTGGTAAGAATTATCTCTATTCTGTCTCAATATATGTTCTATGGCTATATGTTGCAAAGTAATTTACAATATTTGTTGATGAAACACGTAACGTTTTTTCTTTCCCAGTGTAGAACACCAGTGTTTTATTGGCGTCCCTGCTTTAGCTATATCATTAGTAGTTATTTTGCTATCTCTATGAAGTAATGAGTACAGACCTTTGATAGGATTTTGCTTTCTCCTCATATACATTTCCCTTATATTTGCATATATACATATGTCTATATATGCTTCCTATTGTCACCTTTGGAAATAATGTTTTTTCTATATTCCATAAGTTATGATTTACTTTGAAAGTTTTGTGTTTCCCATTTTCCAATGTACTGCGTATTGCTTTTTCACATGAGGCTGCTGCCTTCTTATCACCTCTGAAAGACATCAGGCTGTCGGCCAAAGTTGTGAAACTGAGATAGCACATATCATACTGCTGGGATTTCCTCAACTGCAGCAGGATCAGATATTTATGCCACCAGAGACATCTTTTAGACCATCCTGACCTTTCTCACTGGATTTTAGCATGAAACTGCAATGTTCAGTGTCCGAAGCAATGGACAATTGCTTTGTCAATCAAGTAAGTTTTTTTACCAACAGCTAGTCTGACCTTATCATTGACTTGGACTTGTGAAAATATGAGGAATAATTAATTTTCCTTTCATGTCAGACCTGTGCAATGTGATATAATTGAGTAGGTTTTAGGCATTACACCACATAGTGTCAAAATATCAGAACCATGTGAGAGTTGCATGCAACAGCTGTTTAGGCAGGTTTCCACATGCTTTAGTAATGTGGCTCCCTTACACTTATTATAATGGATATTTAGCAACGTTGGCCACTACAAATTTGTCTTTCTTTAATCTATGTTTTCTTGACCTGACCTAAGAGTCATGCTTGTCTTTGATGTCTGTGAGTTTTAGCAGAGTATCATGTTGCAATGGTGATTTAATTTAGCATGTAATAGGATGTACTTACATAGTTGCCTATCTCGATCTCCTAGAGAATGTTTCTTTCCTTACGCATTTCTGAAACATTTCCTTAAGATGTTTTGCAATTGTTCCTTTAAAGTCTTTCCATGTGGAGCTGTTAACATAGTTTAATCTTTGTGATCAGCCCTGTGTGAGTAAGCGGCCACCCTAGATTTCTGCACAGGTTTGTATTTTGTTCAGCTGGAGCATGTGGAATTATAGCTGGTATTTTTTGCCTACCAGCCCCAAATTCTCTCTCACTTGGCTCCCCAGACAACTGCAAAGTCTTTTGGGACTCCCTGAGAAATGGCTTTGTTTTGGTAGCAGCTGTGTGGAGTCACGCATGTAGGATTCCTGAGACCACATCCCATGGGCAGCTGGCACGAGGCATGGATGATAGCTCAACCTCAGATGGCACAAAAAGCGGGTTTGTGGGGTGCCTGTGTGACTCCCAACAGAGCCTGGGTTTGGTAAGCACCGCTTACATGACCTGCCAAGTGCCCTGGAAAGGCTGTCACTCCATCCTCCAAGTGACAACACGCTGTATACAGGGCGAGATATGCTGCCGTGCACACCTCTTCAGGCTGCACAAGGGGTCACAAGGTTTGAAGTCAAATCGCAACAGGAACATGGCTTCTGCACATGTGGAGAGATACTGGATGCAAGAGCTTCTGCAACAGCTGGGCATTTCTCACGCAAGAAAGAGACACCAGGAATTTCAGCACCACAAGATTAGCTGGAGTGAGTGCATCACCCAACCTTCTGCTTCCTCTTCCCTTTCTGCAAGTGGGAGGGGAAATGCCCGCAGTGCCTGGCAGCATTCCCTCGGTTGGGTACGCCTTCCCTAAGGATCTCCTTTTCCCATAGCTTGTGTTTTCTCACCAGGGCTCTCATACTGGAGGCAGCCACCTGTTGTGGTTGTGTTGTGGTTCTTCCAGGGGCTGACAGCAGGAGAAGGGAGCTGCATCTTTTAGCACAGAATCTCTTGGCTGTTTCTGCCTCTCTTGGTTAATTAGGAGGGAGGGACTTCATTCTCTTGCAGTACTGTTCATATTTGTATTAGGGATAAATATATGCATACCTTTCTCATTTATCTTTTTAAAACAAAGGGCACGTGGATCACCAGCAGCAATGATGTGGATCAGGCAAAGTTGCATAGCTATTGCCATATTAAAGCCTGGTTCCTGTGAATGATATTTGGCTTTGCTGCCATGGAGATTGCTAAGATCTCTCAATTTCTGACATGAACTTGAACATTTTTGCTTTTATTCAGATGGGCCACCATGTATTATTACTTCTAATATGCTTGAAGCATCATAGTGCTATGAGTGACATTAGCTGCATCTTCCTGTATCCCTGGGGAGTAGAAGATGGCTGTTTCTAGTGAAGATACTAATCAGGAGTAAACCAGAAGGGCTTTCAGGGAAGCTGGACCCTCCTTTTCTCCAGAAAAATGTAGTCTGGGAAATCTGAGGGGGAGATGTGCTGAAGCAAGAGGAGCTGATCACATTGCTAGATCATGGTATGAAAAAGCCCATGATATAGGGATGAGACAAAAAGGAGTCTGTAGGCTGCGGGGGAGCTGGGAAGGATGGGAAAGAGGCTGAAGAGGGTTATCATCGAGAATGATTGAGAAAGGTCAAATGCAAACACACAATCTAGCTGATCTTTTATTTGTTCTTAGCTGTCACTTCAATAAATCTTTGAATAATTAACTCTGATCCAACACATGTCTTTGAGCATTAATGTTAAAATTGACCTAGCTCAGTCATTGGCTGTAATTTTAGATTATGTTGATTGTAATCTTAAACACCATCAGACTAGTCAGGAAAAAGAAGAAAGTATTACAGAAAAAAGCCTCAAATGACAACCAGTTCAAGGCAGAGCAACTCTTTGTGATCTGCATCTCACCAGTAGCTCACCAGCTGACAGACAGACCCCAAAATTGCCACAAGTGTGGGTATCTAAGTCTGGCCCAGCACAGTTTTTCTGCTCCTTGAGCTGCACTAAATGTAGCATTTGACCTCAGGTTACACTACTTTCAGGTAGTTGTAGCATTCCTCTCCTCTCTGTCCTTCCCTCTGATATTCCCCATTTTTGTCCCAAACATGTCTCAGAGGCTTATGAAGCAGCTGCTGCACTTCCACAGATTGCAACCTGGGGTTTTACAGAAAACCCAACTTCATATTCCTCCTTTAATATGCCAGGGCATGAGCTTTCCCTGCACAGCCTGTGCTTTATGATCGGCAGTCCCAAGTCAGGCTCTCCCATTCATGACCACAGGGGCACTAGGTGATCCCAAACTGGAATACAGCAGGAAGCTTGTACTTGTACTGATACTTGCAGCATTACATCTTCCTGGTTATGGCAAAACCTCTTCCTTGTTATTTGAATGAATCCATGAGAAGATTTTTCATTTATATGCTAATAGAACTTTTGCCCAAGGGTGTTTCGCAGCTTCACATTGCGACAGGGTGAATCACGTGTCAAGAACACAACCCAGTTCCTCAATGTCAGGTTCCCTCAGCATCAGTAACTTTGGAAACAAGTGATTAAAGAGGATATACTGATTACTCAGGGTGGGATTCACCTCACCTATCTTCAGCCATTCAGAACTTAAGTGTCAAGTATGACCTGGACATTTAAGCTTCTCCAGAAGAATCCAAAAATGAGGAGCTTAGTCACTAAGTTGCCATGTTTGCTTTTTCCTCCACACAGGGAACAGAGGCAACCAGCTTCGACTAGAAGTCTAACTTTTAGATGACTTAGGTGAGGTCGAGCCTATCCTAAGCGCCTTGTGAAAAGGCCATGTTTGCCTCAAAAGAAATAATGCTTCATAGTGAAAAGCAATTTGAACTTTGAACTAATTTAGGAAATGCAATACCAGTGCCAGCTTTGAGTCAAGGGCACCTTTGGCTGCCTCTGAGGAGCTTAAAGGCTGGGTATTTCATATCGGGAAGGCCTGAGTCAGGAAAGAAAGGTTAGTTGTTAGGCAACAAGCAACTCTTAGTCACCTTCCTAGGGGATGCTGGAGGCTTCTTCCCCCCCTTTAATTTCCTTTTGTCTTAAAACCAAAGGTGCAACATGACAAACGTAAATGAAAACTGGCTCTCAGGCAAAAACCTCACACCCATTATCTTCCATACGTTGCAGAAACAAGACCTGGAGCTGATAACCTTTGTGGGGCACAATTACAAAGAAATAGTAGCTAATGTTCTCATTCCTCTGTTGTGGTATTTGCACCTCCCCCAGGCACTTCAATCAAGGATACAGATAGGCTGTAGCAGAAGAAATAGAAAATGTGTGTGCTTTTGTGTGTACAGTTACTTTTCTCTGAGCTATTTCTGATCAGCCTTTGCATGGAAAAAAAAAAAAGCAGATTCTAAAAATATTTGTATAGCAGTGCAAGTGCTCATACTAAACAAAGCATCAGCCAAAGCTTGGGAGAGGCTTGTGGCAATCCTTTACCTATTGCTGTAGTTTATCTAATGCTGTTTCAATTAGGCAGTTCACGTTCCTTCAAAAAGTTTCAATACAACAGAGGTGAGAAAGGAAGTTTACAGCAAACCTTTCCCTTGCACAATGTGATAAAATAAATGTCCTTATTTAATTTTTAAAAAAATCAGAAAATGTACGCATAAAATTAAACCTAAGAAATCAAACTTTTGCAAGGATAGAGTACTGCAGTTAAGATGATCAAACTGTCTTAACTTGTTCTCCTTGTAACACCAGCTTTTCATATTGGTTCCTCTGTGCGTATAAGAAAAGTATGTAATGAGACTGCTGGAAGTGATTGAGTTTGTGTCTAGTTTCTGTCAGTCAAGGTCCTTGTAAAACACTCATTGCCACAGTCAGAGCAGCTGTGATTTCATACTTATGCAGGTCGCTAATAGGAAGCATCATGCTTTGTCATCCTATTAATCTTAAATCCTTTCATAAGCACTACTTTTAAGCATTTGGGAGGACTTTCAATATAAAAGTATGTGTGCCTAATAATGCTTGCATAATGGATTAGAAAATGTATTCACTGAGCTTCCTAGAGATGTGCTGAACACATGCAGATCCTCATTAGATAAAAAAAATCATAAAATGTACAGGATCAATCTATTAAATTCCAATAATCTGCTAGTAATGCCCAGCTGGCTGGTGATTTGAATAGGATTCCTCAGAAATCTGAATGTTTTTTGCATCAGATAATGACAGTTCTGAACTGGGGAAAACAAAAGTGAAGAATTAAAATCCCCTAAAAACATGAAATTATTTTATTTTGTTGAAACATTTCATGGTCTTTCAAGGTGAAATGTTTGAATCTCATTTGAATTTGTTAAGATTCATACTGTATTAAATGTAAAGCCCAGAATAAGTAAAGCATTTCAAATAAAAAAGTCATACATTGTGTTTCAAGGGGCACAGAAATGTTATTTATCAAATTTCTCCCTTCTTTTGTTTCTTTCAAAGTAGAACACACCAATAAAAACAAACACATATGTACAAATCATGATGCAACAGCACTTTTCAGGTAATAATACTCTGTCAGAAGAATTCTTAATAGTTTTATACATAAATGTCTTCCTTCTAGTGATTATACCCATACTTTTTAAAAAAAGTTTTTATTATAGAAGCAATAACGTGTGGAATTCAGGTTCTTTGCATGGAGACAATAGCTAGATGTGTCTATTAGGCTATTATTATAATCATTTTTAGATTGTTTTGTAAGGGTACCTCTCATAGACCATCTCTATCAGATCATCAATCAGGCTATCACTATTATTAGTCTTCTACGAGCCCCCAGGTGGGAACAATTTGGTCTCAGCTTGCTCTGCTCAGTCACAAGACCTGCAGATACGAATGTTCACACCTTATGACAGATGTGCTCTTTGGACAAGTAAAGTGGGTGGGAAATTTTCCTGTTTCAGAAATCGTGGAGGGGTGGAGCTCTGACTCAATGTAATAAAACACCTGTTCAGCAACTTCTGACACTCTTCAAGGATGTAAATATGTTTCAGGAGGCACTGGCAACCATGGAGCCTAGTACTCAGGTGCCATTCGCAGCACCTGCTTTTAATGCAGCAACGATCTCAATGGCATCAACCTCTGCCTTCCCCCAGGTAAGTGGGAAACAGAGCAAGCCTGTCAGGGGTCTCTGAGTATTTGATACAGATTTGTCTCCAGACTATAAACAGGTCAAGTCCACTCTCACCTGCAGGACATAAATCTCCAAGAAAACAAGATTCACCTTTCTTGGATACTTGCAGATATGAGGACCTGGTGTTAATATCTTTCCACAGAGCAGAGAAATAGCTGCCACTTTCCTGGCATGTTAATTTTATTCACCACAAACAATGAAGAGGTGCAAATTGCCTGTTCCACATTGCAATTCCCCATTGAAGATTTAAAATAAGCAGAAGAATGGGTCTTTAGTCTCTTTTTCATCCCTTGTTCTCTCTCTCTCAACAGTATTCAAGCAGCAAATCAAGCTCCTTGGAAAATGAAGAACGAAAATGGATGATGCACTATGTAGCCTCGCGCGACGTTGATGCTAAGGTACCAACTTCAGCAAACTAAAAATAGGTGGGACTAAACCAATGGTTTTTTTAGAAGGGTACGATTTATTTTTTTTTACAAATTTTGTTACTAAAGATTCACATGCTTATTTAGAAATAGCAACATTGAATGAAAGAAAATTTTCTTTAGGTGAAACATCTACCTTACGCAAAGTGTGTTATCTTCATGGTTTTATTCCTTAGAGAAATTCCTTAGGGAAAACATTCTCAATTTACTGTTAAAATGGGACTGGCTTTGGCCTTTTTTAATGCTGTTTATCTCTATTGATTTTAATGGAGTTTTAGCCCAGCCGGTGTTGAAAAGTCAGAGCATGGTTGTTGGCAATCCGTTAAGTTTTGGTCATTAATGCGAGTTTCCAGAAAAAATGCCCACTTTGATCACTGTGTAACTCATCACAATAGAAGAGGAACAATTCTAGCAACGGTTGCAGGGCCTGTGACAGAGATATATGTGCATCAAACACATACTAGCTGGATCAGCGATGATTTTTGCCTCCACTTTTGGTTAGCCTGCAGCTGACTGTACTTTGTGTCAAGCTGCCTCAAAGTAAAACTGGGTGGCTCCAAACAAAAGCTAACCTACTTTTGATGATATCTTAAATGGTATGTGATTCAAGTGTCTATAGGTCATAGGAAATCTGCATGTTTAATTTCTTATTTGTGCAACCAGACTTCCAAAACATCATTTTGCTTATGTATGCCACAACATTATCAAACTCATCGATCAAGCTCACCTCTTGTTGGTAGCATTCCGGCAGCTTCTACTGATGGAAAGGGTGACAAACCATCAGGGGTTCATGAAACTTGATGTAAATGGCAAAGTAGCATAACTAAAACTGACACAGCATTTAGGGGTTCATAATTTGCTCTGTGTGAGTGTTTGCTAAAGCTCAGCAAGGGAATGTTCTAAAGCAGGAAAAGCAACTATTGGGGAGTGCAATGACCTGACCTCCATAGCATTTTTGTAATGATTTATTGTATTTATACTGAAGTTGTGTTTTGGTTTAGAATATCCATGGCTAAAAGTATCTAACCCTTCTTTACCACTAAGGTAGTTTCATGTATATAAAGATTGTTAGAATCCAGCACATGGCTTTTGAATGTATGTATGGTAACATTAAAAAAATCCCATAGCCTTAAAACCCTGCATATAGGGGCTCTGGGACTATTTCCACAGCTTAAATTTGTTGTTCTTGTCATAATTTCTCCTTATCAAATGAACCTCCAACAGCTCTGTTTGCTATCCACAAGTGTTTAACAACGAAGACATTCTCAGACACCCTGTATTTGCCTCCTGGCATTTGAATGTCTTCTCTCCTCTGTAATAAAGCTTGGCACAAAACTGGCATTAAAGGCACAGCCTTGTGCAAGCCGGACAATTTCTGCCTCTTACTGGCATTGGATTTCCTGGGCAGTTTTTGGCAATTCCCTTGATTTTTGCAAGCCATGGCTTGCCATCTGCAACAGGAGGATGATGATTAGTAGGGAGGTGTTATAAAGGATAACATATTTATAGCAGATGAGTCCCAGAACAAGTAAACAGGTGCAAAGCTTTCCTTAATGCTAGTGCTCAAATATTTGCCCAAGCACTTGCTTCAGTTCGAGAGGACTTTGTGTAGCTGTGTGATGAACTGAATTGTTGCTGGATTGGATTTAGAAAAACATGCCCAGGGGCTGTGCACAGAATCTAGCTGTGTTGCCTACCTTCGGTGCAAAGCCAAATGTGCCCCGCTGCTAAATTTTCAGGAAAATGTAACAACCTTGTGAAACCTCCTTCGTCTTTTCAAATGACCAGGAGCATCAAGAGAGCATCTCTTTAGCTGTTTCAGGGAGTCCTGATTAGACAGTTTGCCTTCTAGCACCTTACACATGAATACAGGAAAGATGGAAGATCATAAATAGTTGTAAGGTAATTTATAATTACAGTAAATTTAGAAAATTTATCACTGGATATTATGAGTTACTACATTGTCTTATACAGAATAATTTGTTATTTCCAAAAATGAAAAAATCCAATTGTATTTTCCTTGGCAAATTATCAGCTTAAAAAAAATTGTTGTTGGCTCATCATCTGTGAATGCACTGAAAACTTCCATACAGTAACGCAAAGAGCAAGAAACTAGAGAGTATAATCTCATCTCAAGATTAGAAATACTAACATAGGGTGGGGAGGTTCATCAAAGTATTCTGCTGGGCATGAAATCAGAAAGCAGAGAAGAACTAGGAGAATTTTAATCAGTTTTTGATTTGCACATAAAGTGATGCATGTTCCTTAATGATTTGCTGCAAAACTAGAATAAGCCAAGACGTTTCCAAGGGCGCTGTCATCCTTCCTTCTTGAAAAAAGTGTGTGTGATTGAAGTGTGTCGTGCAAGGTTACATTTTGCACAGGTAGCAATGAGCCTTTAAGGAAGGCTGGTCAGTCTGACCATCACTCTGTCAATGCAGGGATAAGTTCAGAGATTCAGGGTACACACATTTATCTTTGTTAGAGGGGGCTGCAAGAAGATTTACCCATCTGTGTGCTGTGGATTCTCATATCTTTGTAACTCTTAATTCTAGGTATCAGAAATTGCTCCTGGCTTAATTAGGAATGCAAATCTTGTGCTGAAAATAGTTGTTTATAATAATTAGTCACTCATGGATAGTCGATTACATTACCAACTCCCTGAACTACACATTTTTTTTTAATGTAACACAGATGATAATCACCAGCAGCAACCCACTTGCTTTCTAGTTTATTAGCATTGTTCATAGTATTATTGCAATGAAATGGTGACTAGAGGTAAGACAGAATTAGTTGCATGATTTACATCGATGGCACCAGGGACCTGAGTTTCAGTTATAAGGTGTTACTTTGCTCACTGAATTTCCTGGAGTAGTTCTCAAATCTGGCATTTGTCCAGCAGTAAAGTATGATATGGAGTAATTTTTCATTAACTACTTTCTCTACGGAGGATAAGTCTCCTTCTCATGTGTCTCAGAGATTTGCTTTATAATTAATAGTTCACTTAATAGTTAGCGTTTGTCTTCAAAGGCATTGGTGTCTCAAATTATGATAATTATGATCACTGAAGATTATTCCTTCTTTGTCCTAAGAAGTGGATGGAAATATTTTCTAGAACAGACTGTTTTTTTCTAAACTACTTCGATTTGGGTGGTATGGCCATCTAAGTGTTATGCTGGGAGAACACAAGAAGGGTTCAGAGTACAGACTGTTGCTGAGTGCCGCAAAAACCCTTTTCTAACTGGTAAAAATGCTGAGAACACGGAGATAAAACTAATATTATTCCTTCAAATTTAAAGTAATCATTATTCTTGGGGACAGGGTAATACCAGAAGGGATTTGGCTAATAAAACCTGCTGACCCAATGAATAGACCCAGGGAGCGAGGTTCAGGCCGAGGGAAGCTCAGCCATGACTTTCTTGGCTGCACGTTCTCTGCCACCAAACACACTTACTGAGCCCATCTCCCAGGTCTACATCACTAGCTTTTTTACTCTGTTGTTAATCCCTCGAGTCTCTTTTTCTGTTCTCTTCCTTGAGGTCTTTGTTCCATGACTGTGTGCTGGGTGTGCTCTGGCTGACATAGCCTGTATCTTGCTGTCTCACAGGACCCCGATTTCTCAGATAATATGGCGAGATTTTCTGGCAGGGGCCACCTGCCTCCTGCTACACAGTGTTTTCATGCTTTTCTCTTACAGAGCCCTTACTCAGGACTCTCCTCCTGGAGGTGAGAAGTGATTCTTGCTTCTCTTACAATCAAATTTCAAATCTGCACTTTGTGTCTGATGAGTACGCTGCCCTATTATTCCCTTAACAAGCTCTTCAAATTTAAATAAATGTCTCCTCTTTGCACCGAGTGACACCGAATACCCTTGTCCTCTTTCTCACCATGATTGCATGTGAAATTAGGTGTTTGAACCCTTGCATAATCTTTAATGCTGTATAATCTCTGTAGTATCTTATTGTTCTTCATGGAAACACTGGGTTGCTTCTATTGTTTGGAGGCTGGTTTGTTTTCCTTCCTAATATAGCCTTCCCATACTCTAAGTCTCTTTATCAGTTTGTCTTTATTTGCATGCAAAATATGAGGTTCTTGTGATGCATTCTTCACACAACCTCTATTATAGTCTGGTGCAGTGACATCAGGAATGAGTGGAGAACCGGTGCTTGCTGTCAACCTGTCTTTGCAGAAACCACGCTTGTTTCTGTTATTCTACTTCTTAAAAAGCTGTGGTAGTTCATACACATCTCTGGCAATCTTTAAAAACATGTGTTCCAAAATGCTGACTAGAGGACTGGTGCCATTAAATGAGGCTAGAAGAGCACCAATACTAAATGCAATTCCTTTAACTCTTTCCTTTATTTCTCCTGAAATATATCTGCTGAAGTTTTTATGTATTTCTCCAATTTGAGTACTATCTTTGAGAAAGGTATAGAAACAAATGGACAAACCCAGTGAGTGTTTGTTCTTTAAGAACAAAACAGGCTGATGTAAGAAGACACAGCATTATTCCTTGTTGATGAAAAAGGAGTGGTCTAAAAAGAATGGTTGAAACAACTGTGTGGAGCTGGCTCAGCACAGATTCTGATAATGTTGAGATCTTACCTCCTCTGTACAGAACAAACAACCCTATAAAATATTCTGTGCCCTACATACAACTTTAAGCAACAGTGATTAATTTGCTATTTAGTTTTGGAATGCACCCACACAGAAGCCAATATCTTCTACTCCTTGTAGCCTGATAAAGAGAATGCACTTGTTCGGTGCTTAATAGCTCTCTTGTTTTCTTGGGTGTGCTGCTTCTGTACCTTACAGCAAAAAATTTTGGCATTTTAACAAGTCAACTTATTGAAAACATTCTATGATTATGATTCCTAGTTATAAGCTTGAGCTCACGGGCAAAGCTTTATGGCTATTTTAGGCACTGGTTAACTTTTATTTAATATGGCTTTAAATTATCCAGCATTTTCTCAAGAATTAATCTTTGCCATTCCATTGGATAACTTCATGGCTTGAGAATTACTGCAATTTTTTTGTGAATTACTTTTATGACATTCATATTTTTCATCCTTATAGAGACTAAGGTGACTTGGGAGGTTAAGCCAAATTTTGTTATGATGAATTCCTCGTGGTCCAATGCTTTACACACTTCAGCTGACGTACTGTCTTATCTCACTGATTTCATATACTTTGACATTTTTAGCAGTCTGACTTTTGTCACAGTAGCAGCACCTGAGAATATGCTTTCTCTTATTTCACTCGAGAGTTTCTTCCTGTTATTTAAATTGAATTTTCTCAGAAAATAGATAACATCTAATTATTTCATCATCTTCCCCCAGCACTCCTCCGTTTTCAGTTCAGATAATCTTTTCAAGTTTTTGGTCATTAGTTCTCACAACAGCTTCTTACTTTGGCCACCTGTTGTTGTTTTGTGAGGTGACTTTACTAAGAATTACTGACCTATTTGTCTTCTGCCATTGAGTCAACTCCTCCTTGAGCTCGTACTGAATATCGGTGACTGCCATCAGGCCTCCACATCACGGAAGTAGCCACCTATTGCTTTACCCCTTGGTAATTTTATAACTTCTATAGATCCTTGCTATTAGAACTGCAAACCAACTCTTCCCCATTCCCAAATCTACCTCCTTTTAATGCTATAATATTTTTTTAATTGATGCTTTACTCAGAAGTCCTTAAAATAACCATTATTTTTCCATAACCTGACATTCTCTAGGTCACTTTTTAATATATATGTGATGTGACACTTTTTATATCTTCCCTTCTTATTGGAGACAGACAATTCAGAATCTGATGATAACATCTTTGTATGCAGTCAGCTCTTGGGACGTGACAGACTTTGAAAGAGTATTTTCTTTCCTGCGCAGACCCCCGTCCTATGGCATTCTCTGCAGTCTTACTGTGTTACCCCAACCATCTAACGAGACCTGCTCCTATTACAATCATCCATCAGCTCAGGAATTTATTGCTCAATATAGTTTGAAATTTCTGAAATTCCTCCTTTTCTTCTGCTTCTGTTCCTAAACTATGATACATGTAGGCACTCCCAGTGCCTATTCGCACTTTTCATTCAATCTGTTGTGTATAACCGTGGTGCAACTCTCTCCTTTCTATAAACTTCAGCTATTTTGACATATTTTCCATGACTCTTCCCACAGCCAAGGAATCCAGACAGCCATCTCTGCTGCAGCCATAGCAAGTTCTGCCCATTTTCCACAACCTTCTGCTGACACCCTAGTTGCTCTAGCTGCTGCTGCTGGATATGTCCTCTGAAGATGTAAAATCCCTAAAGCACATGTAATTGACACAACTTTTACAGATCCAGTTGGTAATGCCTGGCATCTTCAACAAGGAACTGGAGACAGCCTTCTTTGAGACGGATTGTAATCAAAACCATGTACTCTTTTATACTACTCCATGTCTATCAATCAGATAACCAGGTTTGGTGAGGAAAACTTCTGTTCCCACAAAGCAAGTGAGGTGATTTGCCCAAAGCTGTGAATTGCCCAGGTGGCTTGAGACATTCCCCAAGGTGTTACTACTAGTCCTTAGACACCTCTCTATTGTGAAAATGATTCTTTAAAAAAAACAACAAATAAACAAAACCCAAACAAACCAGACAAAAACACACCTAAAAGTATTGCTCTTTTTTCAACCAAAATTGGAGCATTTCTGACTTGTGATTCGATGAATTTTATGTTGTCATATTGGATGCTGGTGACTGCATGTATGATTCAATGTAGCTGGCTAAATGAACTTTCTCAGCTAATGTACCTCCTGTCTCTACTTTCCTATTCATCCTCTCCTTCCACGCTCTGTTTGTATGCTTAGGTGGCTGCAGACTTTAGGGGTGATGAAGTTTGTGGAGAAAAGTGCATTTTGGTGCCTATTGTATTTTTTCTGTGATGCCAACTGGAAGAGATGGCTTCATCAGAACTTTGGTTCCTTTCAGTGTTTGGTTGTTATCACAATGAATACGCATATCCAATGCTTTAAAGCACATCTCCTGTGTTATTTTTTTCAGCAGGAAGAAATGTCACCTTACTCCCTGCTCACTGTAAGAATCATGAAGTTGAGAAATGCTCATCGGGCAGATTTTTGTAAGTACCAGATTTTTTTACTGACATTATACAGTTCTAAACTGACTTGATCAGCCCCTGCTTGTCCTAGCCATGGAAAAAATGCAAAATGCTAAGAAACCAAAATCAAAGCCAACTTCTGACACAGAGTGTTTATGTACAGTTTCAGAAGTTTTTTGCTGTTTGGGTTTTGGTTTCTTTTAAGAATTCTGCAACAGGTCAATGCCAGGTAGGGTATTGACTAAATCTTTAAGACTTCTGTTGGCCATCAAAGCACAGACAAATTGGCTATTTCAGAGGTGTGAAAATATCCTAACACAAGTTTTAATAGCCAGGTGTTTATATCCCATGTCTATATCAGATACATAGAATACAGGGCTGAAATCTTTACATGGGTTGCTCTCAATTCTTTGCTCTAAAGAACCCTGCCACATCTCAGAAGTTCACTGAGGTGTGTGGTGTACGTGTCCTGAGCAGCCACATTGTTATGGATGTTTCTGACTCTTGCCCAGCACCAAAAGATGTATAACAAAAAACTTTTGGGGACTGTAGTACATGGTATGTTACAGCTTACTTGCAAAGTGTTCTGAAAATGTGTGGTATTTGGCCAACTCTTACCTGCTGTTCCCATTCCACAGAGGTTTTTCTCTGGAGAATTTTCTCCCAACACTCCTGACAGTCCTATGTGTGCCTTGTATACTTGGCAGATCAGTAATAACTACAGTTTTGCATATCCCTTTACCGTACTTTTCTTCCTTCTTTTGCTGTGGATTTTCTTTCTTTTTTTTTTTTGAGTTTGTGCTGAAGTTCACTAGCACCACAACCTCTCTGCTGCCCAACATTTCACATAACATGTTACCTCACTCCTCTATCTTTTCACTTTTCAATATTTTTAGTACAGCTAGGGGATCTTTCAAAGTGAAAAGTCATTTACAATTGCTGTTTGCACAGACCAAGAGCCAAATCTTTAGCTATGGTACTCCAAAATGTGGTGGTTCCGGTGCGGTTACCGCAGTTGTCAGAGGAAATGGCTGTACATTGCACATCAAGGACTCTCAGATTGTCTTGATACACTCTCTGAAGTTAGAAAATCAGACAATATCTATGACAGGCACAACTTTTCCAAAGAAATAGGATGAGGTGCCCCGCACTGCCAAGAACCCATCAGCTCTGCTCCAGATTAATTTGGCCTGGAAACCCTAACCGGTTTTGCTTCAGAAGACTACTTTGGACTAGACTCCTCACTAGCAGACAGGCAGCTCTAATGGTCCATCTTTCCATGAAGCAGCAAGTCATCAATCAGACTTTAAGGAAGGCTAAGGACATAGGAGGACACCATCTTGTTTTCTCCAAGTGAGCACTACTTGACTTCCACTGGAAAATCCAGAGACAGCAACATCTTCACCCTAAACACTACCATTTCTTTTAATCTTCATCTTCTGATGGAACAATATTCTACAAATAAAATGTCTCACCACCTCTTTTTTTTCCACTCACTTTGGTGTTTCAAGAATATGGATGTCACCATTGTCAGTTTTCCAAACAAATGGAGAGAAGTATTCATTCACATGTTCTGTAATACTGGGATGCAGAGAATAGAAAAAATATCACAGGATAGCAAAGAAGGTCAAATTAATTAAGAGTCTTTTTCACAGCTATGAAACACTGTGCATACGTGCAAGACCTCAGCTTCATTCCTTTGAAGTGCTGATTTAATTTCTTTCAGTATCACCTTTGATCTATAATGGAAATCAAATGACAAGATAAGAACCATGATTCATCGGCTTATGCAAGGGGATTGCACAAAGTAAAATGATGATGCGGTCTCAGAAAATAGTATTACTGTTATATCCTTGTCCTCCATCCTGAGGACAGTGGGATTTCAGAAGAAGTATTGTATGCAGACACTTAGAAAATTCCCGTGCTCACCAATATATACATCTCTGGAGTAGGGATCCAGATGTGTGGGCTCAGTTTTTAGCTCTGACAACAGACTGGCTGTGTAAGTTTAGGCAAGTCATCCAAACGTTCTGTGCCTCTCTTGTCCTACCTATGGATAACAGAATATCTTTTCCCACACATTTTCTCTCTCTTGTCTATTTAGATGATGTGCTCATTTTGAAATGGGTTGTGTCTAATTATGTATAGAGGGATCCTAATTCAACATGTGAGGTAAGTCCTAGAAATAGTGAGAAGTATCTTCAGATAAACAAGATTTGGGGACCAGCAGGTGAAGAAAAGAATATCTTTTTTTCTTTTCTGTTGGCAATTCCCCAGGTACTCTGTGATTTTGGGCCTATTTCTTAAGGATGTCATACCATAGTGGACCACTGTAAACGAGCATGCCCTTGAACAAGAAAGGGAAACAAATATTAACTAGCTCTTGTTGACTGAGCAGCAGCCTGCCTGTGCTCTCAAAGAAACTGGAGTCTCCCAGGAAAAATAGTGTGATACCATGAGATTTTAAATACTTTGGTACAATGCTAAAAGATACCTTGTAATTTTTAAGCACTTGATTTTGCGCTGATACTGATGTCCTTTTAGCTTAATGTTTTGCTTTTAACATTTGAAAGTATTTGAAGTACCAGAAAACTAAAATAGCTACGCACGCTAATGTGTACTGATGAGAATTAGAAAATGATGTTTACCTAGCCTTGTCTCAGCATTATGATCTTTTTCCCTGAAAAATGGATTATAAGCAGCTGATACAGGTGCTATCTGACTGTGAGATACCAGTGGAAGACTGACAATTTTGGTGATATTTCAGATTTCTCTAGATTTCCATCTTCTAAGTATCAAATCCAGGAACAAATCACCTTTCCAGCTTAAGTGCAGGAGCTTCTATGACTTGCTTTTTTCTGCCCACGTGCTGGCTTCTCATCCTTCTAAGCATGCAGTTATCTGTTTGCTCGAGTTTCTGTTCACTGTCACTTTGCTAAAATATGATCCATTTCTCTGACTTTTTGCTCAGTTCATGGCAAGTGCAGACACACCAGCTCCTTTGGCCATTAGAGTTCTTACCATTTTTTCCTTGATTTTCTTGCCAAATCCTGGCTTCAGAGAACGCCACTTCCTATATACTTCTGATGATGTTCCTCACTATCATGTGCACCCAACTTGATCCTGGGTGTTTTTTAAACATGCACCTCAAGACCTGTGGGCTGTTTGTTTAGCAAGCCTGGGAAGGGGTCCCAGCTTATCCTGAAATCCAATGTTACACCTTTGTCTGTAGACAACCCATGCTGGTGGAGCTTGAAGTGATTGCATCTGTTTTCATACAAAGAAAAAAAAAAACAAAACAAAAAAACAAACAAAAAAAAAAACCAAAACAAAACAAAAAGAAAGCACCCTGCTCCCCCTCAATGGATCAATTAGCCCTTTTTGTATACTTACAGTTGCTCCACTACTTTTGCAGGCTCCTCTATACTTAGGTAATGTTCAACTGTGACATTTGCTTCATACTTCATTCAACTGGTTTCTATCCTATTTTATCATGCAAATGCTCCTGACAGACCTGTGCTAATTAGTTTTCACTGTATTCCTAACTGACCTTTATGCCAATTTGTAATCATGGGTCAGGCTCAAACACACGCTTCTGTCACTCCCTCATCTGCTTCTGTCACTCCCTGATCTCACCGTGGGTGCCCAGATAAGATCACAGACACTCATCCTGCAGGCGCTGGGTGTCATCACCAGGCTCCACTGCTTGTACTCAATTAGGCTGGGGAGGGGGTGGGCATGCTGGAAAGGAAGCAATTCCGGTGAAGATTATGGGACAGTTAGTCTGGTACCTGCTTTGCAGTGGTATCCCCCTCCTCAGTCCGGGACTGCAGACATCCTTGGGTAAAAGAATGACTTCTTTTTTTTCACTGAATTTCACTGAATTTTTTGGAATTGGAAGGGACCATAGAGATCATCTAGTCCAACTCCCCTGCCAAGGCAGGACTACCCAGAGCATGTCAGAGCATGCC
>JAOXJK010000040.1:26156553-26168747 GCA_025774025.1 Xenus cinereus | reverse complement strand
CGACCTCCCTGGGCAGCCTGTTCCAGGGCTCGGTCACCCTCACTGTGAAAAAGTTTTTCCTCATATTCAAGTGGAACTTTTTGTGTTGGAACTTTTTGCATTGGTGTGTTCATTTGCTCCTGCTCAGCTGGAGGTTAGTGTCAGAGGTTTCCACAAAATATCATGTTTGCTGAGTCTGTTAATGGCATCACTTCTCCTAAAGAATTCCCCATGTGTAGGAGGAATATGTGGACAGGCTGAGGTGGTGGGGAAAACAGTGTATTAGCCACTTTCCTTGCTGCTAAGACCCCATCCAGTGACTCTGTTTCCCAAAAGGATGAGAAAGGAGCCAGGCAATGGAAATGGAGGACCATGGTGACACCAGCTTTCCAACACCTTCCAGCTGCTCACCTTAAACAAATTAGTTATTTGGTGGCTACACAGATCTGCACCAAGCTCCCAGCCTGGCCCACCTTTGCCATCATTAGTGTTTACTTGCTGGTTTATGGCAGCCCCTAAAGCCCACAGCTGGAGATGACCCCCTTACCCCACTCCTGTGGACAAATAGACAACCAGTGAGGGGATCTGTCTCATCTGGCACAAGGAGAATTGCCCTGAGATGCCACAATTGGAAGAAGACCTCTCCCAGGTCCTTGGGCAACACCAGTGGCACTGACCTGCAGCGATGTGGCCCATGGAAGTGCACGTGGAAGTTGTCTTAGCTCTGGAAGGAGACCTGTTCATCTTAGCTGAGAGGTCAGAACAATCATACCATCTCCTTTACCCTTCCTTTTATTTTTAGATCTTCCTTTCATTTTTCATCCTTGGATGAAGAGAGACCTTTCATATTTACAAAAAGAAAGTTTGGAGCCTGTCTGCTCTCCCACCTTATGAAATTATTTTGTGGAAGCTCCTTTTATCCATTTGGAAGAAAGGATTCAGTTCTGGGGTGATACACCTGGAGTCTTTGCAAATCAGAGTGGTTCTCCAAAGACATCAGGGGTTATTTTTTCTATGGAAAATAAATGCAAGAAAATTAGGGAGAATACACCTAGGGCAGGCGATACGCACGGTCCTGCCCCAAGCTGTGCTGTTGGCGCAGAAGGTAGAGGCAGCCCAGGGTGTGAAAGCTTTGCTCTGTGGCTGCAGCAGGTAGTGCCCCCACCAAGTTTGTGCTCCAGGGAGCAAATCCTACTTTGCTGCTTGACTTAATGGCTGGATGGAGTGGAGGGCTCATTCACATGGGACTCTGTTCCTGGTAAAGGACATCACTGTTTTAGCATGGTAGATCTATGAGCTTCCTTGTTTCCACAAGGAAGCTACAGAGAGTAATATTACACTTACAGATGTGTGTTGCATCTGGATACTTTAGAGGACAGGCAGAGATCAGCTCAAATCAACGCTCAGCTAGGCAGCAGTTGGAGGTAATTTCTTAATGTTGTTTGCATCACGCTATGCTCATGAGGGAAAATTTCCCCGGAGACCACGTCCGATGATTGAGAAATGGGAGTGGCTCCTCTCCTCCTTTCAGGTGAGCTGTAGTAAACTCGGATTCAGGGGGAACCTGTCTGTGCAGGTGGAGAGGAATTCACTAGGAGAAAAATATTTCTTCTTTTTGGCATTATGAAATGCAGTAACAGGACAGATGGGATTTTATAGTTTACATTCATTGTTCTTACGGGACTAGTTTTTCTTACTAGCTTCAGTTTCCAGTACTGTAATTTTCTTCTTTCTTGTGATGGAGATGAATGATTTTTAGCATGTGATGGTTCAGGGAGCTGGGACTGTTTAGTTTGAGGAAGAGGAGACTGAGGGCGACCTCATCGCTCTCTAAAACTACTTGAAAGGACAAGCAATTCTCACAAGCAATTAGTGATAGAACAAGAGGGAATGGATTCAAGCTGCAACAGGGTAGGTTTAGACTGGACATTAGGAAGAAATTCTTCACAGAAAGAGTGGTCAGACACTGGAATAGGCTGCCCAGGGAGGTGGTTGAGTCACCACCTGAGTTTAAGAGTCATTTAGATGTGGTATTGGGGGATATGGTGTAGGGGACAACTTTGTAGAGTAGGTTATATGGTTGGACTAGATGATCCCAAGGGTCTTTTCCAACCTAGATGATTCTATGATTTCAGGAACGTGTCACAGGACTGTACTCTCACAGAGCAGCAAAGAGCTGGCTGCAGTTCGAACTGTACTCAATCCTGCATTTTTAGCCCATCTTTAGCTTGAAGACAGAGATGAGAAATAGTCCCACCAACACACAAATGCAATTGAATCAGAAGAAGTTAAAAATTGGGAAAGCATATCAGGGTCATTTAGTACTGAATTCCAAAGAGACTGTGAGTTTAGATGTCTCAGCATCCACATGGGGTGACATTATGTCATCAGGAAATTAAGTTGCAACACATGCACTGAAGTAAGGGCCTGGCATGGCATGAAACTGCTAATGATGCCCAGCAAGTGCATTAAATCTTAGAGCATGGGAAAAAAAAAAAAAAGCAAATGTAATTTTTTGTATTAGCTCCCAGGCAGCAATGAACGAACTGGAAGTTTTTCAGTAGCTGCTTTGTACACTTTTTTTCAGGACAAGATGGAGCAAAAAAAGCTGGTTAGTCATTTCGTAGTCTTCATAGTATTCAGCAGACGTCCAACTATCCTGTAATTTTTTATTTGTCCCAGTCTTTGCCTCACAGCTCAGCCTGGCTTCAAGTGAACTGTCACTTCTACAGCACGGGGAATAGCTGGTACTGTCTGTACAATTCAGGGAAAATACAGAAAATCACAGGAATTTCATGGGAAACAATAACCTCTTCCCATCAGTAGGGACTGCAGATGAATTGAGGCAAAGCCACATATGGCACAGTTCCCTTTCTCCACCAGAAGAGGACATGCTTTGTCCTAGTGTTTTCGTCTCACCTCATCTTCAAGGTCAAATTTGCACTCAGTAGTTAGTAACAATTATACGTAATTTGTCTGTGACCAACTAGTCTTGATATTGCAGAATCACACAGAGTGGCTGAGGTGTGAAGGCACCTCTGGAGATCGCCTGGTCCAGCCCCCAGCTCAAAAGCAGGGTTAGCTGCAGCCAGTTGCTCAGAGACTTGCCCGTTCAGGTTTTGAACATCTCCAAGGACAGAGACTTCACAACCTTTCTGGGCAACCCATGCCAGTGTTTGACCACTCTCACGGTAAAGAAATATTTTCCTTATGTTTAAATGGGATTTTCTGTATTTTTGTTTCTGTCCATTACCTCTTGCCTTTCACTGGGCACCACTGAGAAGAGTCTGACTTCTTTATTTTCCTCCCTCCTCCCTTAATCCACCTCACTGTCCATTTATCTAGTTTGTATTTCATCAGTTTGACAAAGAATTGTCAATAGGTTGTTTTAAGTAAATATTTGTGAAAGCAACACACATACAGAAAAATAATTTTAGAAAGTAGCCTCATGACAATGTTTTGTCAAAGAAAACACTCCAGCAAATCAGTAAGTTCCAGATAAAATAGTAACAAAAGACATTCAGAGATCCTGCTTGGGTCAGAGTTTCAGCCCTGCCAGCCTTCTCAGTTCTATCACGAGTCTTGTTTTATACACTGTGTGATTTAAAGGTGAAATTTAAAAAAGGATAGAGCATCTTCATTTTAATTAAGAAGAATGGAAAAGAAAAAAATTGGTATTTGCAACTACAGCAAAAATACAGAAATGTGTCCTTCCTACACCCTACAATGGCCAGTGACCAGAAAGGAGATAAATCATGTCTCAGATCAGTTTAACATTTCTGAAGTACATTCTGTCTCAGCCACTTTGGTGATTTTGTGGATGCTGGATTCATGTTTTTGGAACACTCGAAATCAAGTTCATTAATGAGAGGCGGGATGGTCTAGACAGCCTGAAGCCATGTTTGGTTCTTGGCATTTTTACAGGCTTCCTATGTGCTCTTGAGAAACTCCGTGGATCAGAGCCAGCGATACCACTTATCTGGACAAGTGTGATGGCTCAGCAGGCTGTCAGACAGCAGAGTGAGGGGAGATGTTTCAGTTATCAGTCAGATCGGAAATCACAGCTCTCCCGCACATTCTAAATCGCATCCTACACCAGTAATTGCCAAAGTCAACATATTAAACTATCCCTTCGATTATGCAAATATCTGAGATGCCGAAATGTTGCCTGTGGAAATCATTTTAAATACAGAAAGGCAACCTACATCCTTTGTGAGGGAAAACTCACATCGGTGTCAAGAAATTCCTTCAGATTCAGCATGAAGAGTTACCTGGGAATCTGCCTGCCTGACGGGCATCATCCTCGGGGGATGTCCCAGTCACAAGGTCTCTGGATTTCAGGCAACACCTTACATTTAGGCAAAATATTTCAAAGCATTATATACCATATCCCAAGCAAAGACACCAGGATGAACTCTCTTTGAACCTTCAGGAACTGATTCAAGACCTCTGCCATGCTTATAGATAGTAAGTGTTCATCTCTCTGCTTATGAGGTCGTTACCTCTATCAACTGCCATGGGAGCAGACTTCTCCCTTTCTCCTTTTTTCTCACCAAAGCCTGTGTTTACGCAACAGGGCGGATCAGCCCTTCCATTTGCCACTGGAAAAATTCCTGTCCAAAGGGTCTGAGAATCTCTTTGGTGTTTGCTTGATTCAGGATCTATGGGAGATGATCCCTTATAGTAAGTGTGGGCTCACTCCCTTCATCCACAAGATCCAAATCCTTTCTGCTACTTCAATTTCCTGCAGGAGATGTGGAGTAGGAAATAGCTTCTTGGTCTTTCAGGCATCAGCAACCACCAGGAAAAGGCTCCAGCTACCTATTGACCTCCTGAAGAAGAAATTGTACTGCTGGTAGGCCTCTCCCTTCCTACCCCACCTAAGGAGATAATGCTCTAGGTAGCTGGAATAATTAATCTTCCATCGTGAAGCATTAATAACCAGGTATGCCAGACACCTATTATCTGAATCAGACTCAAACCTGATTCTTTTAAGATTTCTCACAAGCTAAATTGCCACATAGACAATTTATCCCTAATCACTCTCAGGGTCTGAGGCTCGTTCTCTGCTGCATCGGTCACAGTTTCTCCTCATGCCAAATTTGCAGAGAGCTAAAACAATGTTGGTAAGGGGCAATCTAAGACTCCTGGCTATTCATATTGTTCTATTCACTGGCTAGGACTGTATTTTTTTTTAGATGTGTAGGGTTGTGCATAGTTATTTGAATATACTGCTTATTAAAAATAGTGTTCTGATGAACAATAAATTTATTTTACCCAGCTGTGTGATTGCTATCTTCCTGGTTTGGCCAATGTATATCAGAACGAACTAGCCATCTCTCATCCACGATCAAGTTACAGAGCATTTCAATGCCTCCACGTTTTGTGTTGTGCTTCTACTGCCAGATATTTTATGCCTATGTTTCTACAGTAAGCCAATCTGATTGCTATGTGAGCCTCTGGTTGCCAACTGCTTCAGATGAAAAATTCCACACCAAAACCATCAAAAACTGCAGAAATCCTGTGTGGAATGAAACTTTCTACTTCCGGATACAGAGACAAGTCAAGGTACACAACCCAAAAACTCTCTTCTCCATCTCATCTCTATGCAGCTTCTTTCAGTTTAGCCCAAAACAGGATGTCATGTCTTCGAATGCCTTTCTGAGTTTACTTAAAATTCTCCTAGCAAGCTGGAGCAAAACAATTTTGGTGTTTACTGGAATACACTTCTCTCCTAACAGATAATTATTCTTTATATATCAGTAACATGAGGCTGACCTCCCTGGAGAAGGCCGATGGGACCAATGACAGAGTGACAACACAGAGAAAGTATGAAATGAAATTAAATATAACAGGAAAACATATCTTTCCCTGAGAGGGCATGAAATAATGGAATATCAATGCTACAAAGCTGCTAAATTCTACTATATTTAAAATCTTTACTCAGTTTTCTGCTGATAATTACAATACACTCAAATACCTATGAACAGGTGGCTGAAAGCGGAAAGCCCAAGGACATAGAAAGGTGGTTATGGATATGAAGTAACTTCTACTGCCCCTGTTGATAAGGGGCAATACAGGACTTCTGGCTATCCATATTCCTTCCTTAAAGATTGCATTTTGGATGAGAGCTACTTAAAAGCATAAAAGGTGACCCAAGAGAAATCTCAGTTTGGCCTTAATTGACGAGACTAGAAGCTGCTTCTTATAAAGGAGATGACATGTTTTCTTACTCTTCCTTGTGACACTTTGTCATGAATACTTTCCTATTTCCTTTCCATAAAGCAGGCACTGAACCTGGAAGAGCTGCAGAATGTCACACTTCTTGACTACATGTTAACTGATTGGACTTTTTTTTCATATCTTTTCTCAGAATATTCTGGAAATTACTGTTTCTGATGATGACATCATTCATGACGATGACCATGCAATTGTGCTTTTTGATGTAGCTAAAATCCCCCTTGGGGAAAGAGTGTTTACGGCATTCCCACTAAATCCAGAGGTAAGAGCTCAGTCAGACATTTAGTACATCTTGACGTCCATTTTCTTCCCTCTGATTAAAGAGGCATGCTGTCTCTTATCTCTTTTACCAGTGGAACTAGCCTGGTGGTAAAATGTAACAAAAATTATTAAAATATTGGAAATTGCACACCAGTGACAAAATAGTTGGCCTGCTTAAACTCCTGTCGGTTTCCTCTGGCACAGATCACAGCCAAATTGCCAAGCCTCAGAGCAGATGCAGTTTTGGGGAAGCTTTGCACTTCTAATAATCTGGCAGAAAATGACAGAGTAATCTAATCCTCACAAAGATTATAAAAAGAAAAACAATATGAGGACATTTCCACAATACTTCACTAAACAATAAGTCTTAGCATACAGTGTTCAGCACATGGAAGCTGGCAGGGAAGAAAGTGTTAAAAATAAAGGTTTACTAAGGAGACTTGTGAGCACCAAACACCCTTTGTTCTGCTAGTACAATTGAGATCTTCTTTTCCTTGGGGAAGAAAAAGCTGCTTCTGTCCTCTAATGCTGACAATAGTGAGCACAAAATAGAGTATTGTTACTTATTTAATCATAAAGGAAACCGCTTGCAAGAATGAATGTCACTTTGCAAACCTCTGCACATGTTAATTGAGACTGCTTCTCTTTTTTTTCCTTTCTTTTTCAGAGGAGGGAGGAGCTGGAAGTTGAGTTTGTACTGGAGAGCATGTGAGTAGAAACCCATTATTATGGGAGCAGCAGCTTGGAGTGGTGCATCAGTGCAGGGACCCCAGCATCACCTTAATAGCCAGAGTCACCCTTTTTCCAAATTTAATGTGTGCATCAGCAAATCATTGTAAGAAAGGAAAATGCCATTGTGTGCATTTTATCTCATTGTGGAAAAGGAGCTCAGAATTTTCAATTCTGTGACTTTATCTTAAACTTTATCTATTACTTACATAATTCAGAGTTGGTTTTCTGGGGCTGGTGAATCCCACTGCAGTAAGCCTATAGATTCTCTGGAGAGGGTTCTCTGGGCAGCTCACAGCTGAGGAAAATCTGGCTAATACCCAATCTGTGACATACCTGTGCTATTAAGGTTGTTACAAGCACTTTCCAGGTGCTTTCTTGCAATTGAATAATTTCTGATAGGTAGTTCTGTGGCATCTAGTGAAAAGTGAGCATACCCCTGCAAATAATAGGAAGGAGCCAATTTAAAAAAAAAAAAAGAGAGAGAGAAAAATGTGTCCTGTTCAGAATATATTGTTTATGAAATACTTACTATTTGTACTTGTTTTCTAGCTGGGATCCTCCTGAAGCCATCATCACAAATGGGGCAATAGTGGTAAAATTACTTTGTTCTCTTGTTTTCTTTCCCACATCATTCCTTGCCTTAGCTGATTATGATAGCAGTGAAGGAAACATTGCAAGTCTTCATCCTCTAGTGATACTTTTTCTCTTAGGAGCTTTATCTTTGAGGAGGCCAGCATGATCATAGAGGAGCCTTCAGACTGCTAGCATTTTCCCTTGTTTTTTCTGCATCCATCGAAAATTACAATATGTTTAGCATAGCACCATCTTCTCCCATGACAATGAAGTTAATTCTCACTTTCACTGTGTCTGGCAGAAGTCTCCAACACAGTTGGCCCCCACATTCAAACAGTGACCCTTCCTACAATGACCCTTCCAACATCTGCCAGCACTCGTGGTGAGATGGCTGGATGAGCAACCTAATTTTCTGCCCCCATCATGTCTGTTCTAGTGTCGTGAAGTAGCCTGTTTGGAAGTTCAGTTGGACAGCAGGATGAAAAAGAAGCATTTTTCAAGTAAGATTATTCATTCTCTAACTGCGTATTTGTGATTTAATGCCTAGAAATCGCAACATCCAAATACTACGTCTTTAATTGACCACATCTAAAGTGATTTGTAAAAACTTCGCAGAAGGAAACACCACCCATTCTGCAGCAGGTGTAGGTTCAGGGTTCTGATTTCACAGGGAACCTTTTGCCAGACTAGAAACAACATCAAATGCTTGTACAGAAGTACTTGTACCTAAACACCAAGATGAGTTCCTGAAAACCGCTGCTGTAGTACTGCTAAGCCCTCAAGAAGCTTACTCCCTTAGGCACAATAGTCCATGGCCTTAACTTTCCTCAGGACCTCTGACAGTTTGACTTCTGCAAACGCACAGAAACACCTCATTTTTTGCAGGGGTTAGCCGCTCAGCAGCTGGCTCTCGCCTGACCCTGATCAAGATCCAGAATCTAGAAGTTCCTCTGCCCACATCCCCTGAGGGGCTGGATCTGGTAGGCAATCTCAAGAGCACGCATAACACACACTGGCAGGATTAGGTCATCTCTTTGTATAAACAGGGACATCTGCTGCAGAGTCAGATCTTATTTTAGGGGACTGAGAACTTCTGTTCTTCCTTGTCAGGCCTGGGATGAGGATGATTTACAATGCAAAGCACCTGATTGCATTCATTGTGTTACGATGCAACTGCAATAGAAATGCAGCAGTCTAAAATTCACTGCCACTCACATCACACTCCCATCCAGCTTCTTGTTCATCCCACTATAAAGATACAGCCACCTGTAGTGTTGGGGTCTTGGATCACTTTCAGAAGGCAGCTTTCCAAATACAAAGGCAGAGGAGAAGGGGTTTGTTCAAAGCTATCTTTTGCTGCTTTTTTTCCCTTTCTCTCCTTTTTGCAAGTAGAAGTAATTTTTGTGTGCGTTTTATCTCATTGTTTTAGAGAATGAGCTAACATTTACAGTGAGAGGATCCTTTGAAGAAACCCAGAGAGTTTCAGTGGGCCGTGAATCCCGCTCCCCTCTCCCAGATCCCACTTTCTTCCACTATGCCAAATACAAGCAACCCTCCCTGGATGTTGCACTCACAAAGAAGAGGAGGCTTCCCGCCTTAGTACGTTACCCCAGAACATGGTAGACAACACAGACAGTCCTATAATCTGACCTGTACGTGTGAGTAGGCAGAAGGAGGAGAACATTTCTGTCCTAACCAAAAAGCCCTCCGTGCTCCTTTTCAGTGTGCTTGCGTGTCATGCGGAGCAAGAAGGAGCAGAAGCGTCCCCCTGACGCTGCCTCTGAAGTCACTCCCCTCCGAGCGGGAAGTAGTCGGTGAGGTAAGTGTCTGCTGGCCACGGGGAATCCTTTGCGAGTCAATTACTTGGAGTAAAATAAAATGGGAAATCCAGGGGAGAAGGAGAAAGAAGAAAAATGTCTAAGCCGTTGCTCGTACTCCTTCTGTTGTCCATGTCCCTAGCCAAGCTGAAGGTCACTGGGTGCCACCAGGACAGAGTGGTGAGGCTGCAGCCTGGCACGCTGCCGCGGCAGGCAAACCTGTGCCACACTTACGGGGTGCTCAGACGCTTTGGCTTCCCCTTGTATCTCACATCGTTGTGTGAGAGACTTTAGTTTCAAGACCCATGTTTAATGGTAGACCCTTCCAAGGAGGGGAGGTGCAGAACTGCAGCTCTTCTGCTATTCATTCCTGTAGCTAAGTAGTACCAGTGCCAGCTGCACCTGAGCTCCACAACAGGGACAAGATGCAGACTATAGATGATAATACCAAAGTCTTTATTTATTAAATCAGTGCACACCTCTGTGTACTAATGAAATATCGAGAGGAGGGTCTATCTCCCAATCTCAGTTTACTGAAGTTCAGGGCTCTGTAGATACAATGATGACCCAAAAGAGCTGTGTCTCCTTCTGAGTCAGGCAAAAGGACTGTTTTAAACAAGATAGCAATATTCATAGTTTTACCTCTTTAATTTTCAGCACAGAAAATTTGATTTCCACTTTAAGGTGAAAAAATGGTAAGATATTTATCTTCCTTCCGTGTTTTTCCCCTCGGTTCTTAGAATTTGAATAGTTGTCAGTCAAGTTCCAGTCTCTCTGTTAATTCTTTCTGTTACTGCCTGCATCCTGAATGCTGGCTTATCTTCATTTCAGGCTATAAAATAAAATGAACTCAGTACACAATACAGAGATTTCCAGTGGCCATAAGTTTATGTAGGGGCACTGTATGGAGTGAGTTAAGAAAAGAGTTTATAAAGAATACGTCAATTTTCTACTGATATTTTGCTGCAATCAAAACTATGTGCAAAGGACCATTGTAGACTCTCTTTGATACCTCTACAAATTATTGCCACATGCAGATTTTCAATAAAAGCAGCGTTTCAAAACTAATTGAAAGAAACCCTTCCATCTCCTGGGTCAGAGAGAAGAAAAAAATAAAACTAAAGTCAGGTTGCCTGGTCACTCTAGGATCTAAAAAAAAATGAAATAATAAATGTACCTGCATTTATTTTTTAATGTCTACTCAAATAGGTAAATGCAAATTATCTTAATGCAAAAAGAAATTGCTTATTTCTAAACCAAGGGAATCCATTGTGTATTTTGATATGGAAAGGACCTTAGTAAAATTTATAAGATGAATATGTTACATTATGCAGGAAGTTCTCTTCCCTTAAAAATACAGGTGCAACTTCTAGTGTGCTGTTTATTTTCAGTAAATAAGTTATGAGACAGATAAACAGTTTACAGCTGTAATTTAAAAGCTTCTTCCCTACCACGCCTCAGGAAGATTTTTCACAGCAGTTTCCAAACCACAACTGCAGTGCTTATAAGTATCCATAAATGACTATACACACCCTGACACAAAAAAACATCCGAACTCTAAAGTCCACAGCTTCAGTCCATGAATCCCAGATACCAGTGGAAGTTCGCACAAATTCTGAAGGTGCGTTTAAAAGCCACCTTTAAAACACTGCCCTCTGCAGGCTTTTGGCTTTATGTCTGAAAGGGAACAATTTTCGTTACTGGTAGCTATATTTAATTTCAGGCATCTTCGGGAAGGAGAAAAAAAAAAAAGAAACCCTCTTTCTCCAAAGGAAGATGCACTGTTGTTCTCCAGGAACAAACTAAAACATTTCATCTCTTCCTGCTTTACTTTATATAGATGGTGAAGGCATATCTATTTATGAAGTAGAAGCAATTAAAATGCTGGATTAGACTATAAACATGGTGTGGGGTACCTGATCCTCTGTTCCAGCCAGGAAGACCTAGACGTACGCCTGGGATTTGACCTGTGTGCCCAGGAACAGGATTTCATTCGCAAGAGGAAGAAGGTGGCTGCAGCTGCTCTGAAGGACATCCTCCAGCTGGAGGAGGACTTGCAGGATGATGAGGTATCTGAGGCGTAATTATTCTCTGCTTTCTCCACAGCTGAGCATCAAAAATGTAGCATTTGTGTTCAATTCCCATTTTCCTGGAAACAGCGTAAAGTTTCATGTGCAAGTTAGGGCTGACTTCTTTATTTTAGGGAAGAAATGAGTACTCATAGGAAACATTAATAAAAACCTGTAGCCATGTTGCTGCAGGATCTAGCTCTGTGCTGAGTAGCACCTGCACAATAGTGCAAGTGCTCCCAGGACCAAAGCCAAAGCTTTGAGGCTGAGACAGTTGGGATTGTTCAGCCTGGAGGAGAGAAGGCTCTGGGGAGACCTTATCAAGGGGACCTACAGGAGAGATGGGGAGAGACTCTTTATCAGCAAGTGTAGTGATAGGACGAGAGGGAACGGTTTTAAACTGAAAGAGGGGAGATTTAGATTAGATACTAGGAGGAAATTCTTTACTGTGAGGGTGGTGAGACATTGGAACAGGTTGCCCAGAGAAGCTGTGGCTGCCCCATCCCTGGAGGGGTTCAAGGCC